>OU015500.1:116512667-116670167 GCA_907164885.2 Dolomedes plantarius
TTCTGTAAGAAAAAAAAGAGTTTTTGAAAATTAAAAATAATCCTCTTTCATTAGATAGATGGCATCAATGAAATTCAAAATGAGACTATTTGCTGTCACAATAATCAGTAATGAAATGGAACAATATGAAATATAATTATAAACAGCGGTGGTTTAAATAAACTACCTTGGACTTTGTTCAGGAACGGAAACTTAAAAAAAACTCTAAATACATTTTACTATTTATTTCATTTTAAGGAGAAACAATTGACTGCAATCTTTTTAACGATTTTAGCTAAGAAATAGTACAAAACATTAAAAAATCACTGAATAGTAGTAAATTAAATTTGCAGCCTTAAAAATAACTCCGAATCTATGTCTCAAATTTTAATGAAACTTACCTTACGCTTTTTCCTCTCTTATCAGAAAAAATCAAATTTACACAATTCTGTGTAGCAGAACAACGCTTTTACAAAATTAAATTAGAGACCATCAATAATAATTGCTTCTTATAAAAATAAAATCATGGATGAAATAGTAACTTGTAAAATTCGTCTACTTCATTGATCAGTACTGAAGAAAAATAAAATTATAAGAATTTAACGGTGATGTTAAAGTAATGCTATTGCTCATAATTCAGTATTAAACTGACAGAACTCAGCTACAGCTTTAGATGCCTGTCTATAGTTTTATAATTTAAAAATTTTCTTTAAAGATTTTAGAAGTCTCTTACAGCGTTTCGAGTGGGTTACTCAAATGTGTTTGACAGGCAGACAATGGATGATACTGAGTAAATATCTTTCAAAGAGCAAAAATGCCTCTTTAGACAGCTACACTTTGTGTTTGAATTTGAAAATGAATTGGTTCTGTTGTCCCGTATGATATATCTGTTACGTTCAAATTTTCCTTTTAAAGAAAATCACTGAGTAAAGAATTAAGCTCTACAAACATTTTTGTATTTCAGATATCAAAATAAAAATTTTTGAATATTTTTAAAGAAGTTGACAATTAACTTTCGGATTGATGCCGATACTTGTATATCTTGAATAATATTGTAAAGCACTAAATTAAATTATTCATCCATTAGTTATACCTGATTTCAATTCTTGCACCAAGGGACCTGATAAAATGAAGGCTTTATTTGAATAGTGGGCAAACTCCATTACTGTTCATTTTGAGGTAAGGAGCCTTAAAGTCTAATGAGTGCTGGGAAATGACTACTGAATTCTGATTTGTAATGGCCTCTGTTGACAGCAGAAATAAGCAGGAAGTGTAGCAGTTTTAAAATAAGATACAAATGACTTGTATGAACATGAAAGTGAGCTAACTCCATTTTTTTAAGGGAAGTCCACTATTCAAATAAGGCGTTCAACTGATGTTTATGATATAACAGCCAGTTACAGAACTCAAATATTCCGGATGATAAACCAGTGACTATCGTGTTTCCCAGTGTCATCAAAACCATTCCACGATAAAAACTGTTAAAAATAAACCAACAGTTTTCGGAAAAATCACTTTAAACTTGCATTTTTGATCCATTTACAAGTTAAAAAACATTTTTTTAATTAATGTACTAAATATGAATTTGGAAATATATATTTACTTGAATTTATAAATTGGAAGGGAATTTTTCCTAAATTATTAGCAAATTCATTTAATATTGGAATTTCCGATTATGGAGTTCCCGATAACTTTAATATTCCTCCTTATATGAACCCAGTAAACTGCAAGGGGTGTATTAGTTTTTGCAAAGTATATTGTTTAATAAAAGTTTGACAAGTAAAAAATAATCTGTAACCAAAAGATGAAATAAAGCGTTTTTATTATTCAGTTTGCAGCAAAATATTTAAACATCTGAGGACCTTAGTCAAATAGATCAAATAAAGCTCTTAAATATCTAGGAACTCTATGCTTAAATATTATGTCGTCAAGACCCATTATTACATAAGGTAGGTAACTCAATTATGTTTAAAACTCATACAAGTTTTATCATAAATGGCCTTTTATATAAGGAATAATTTATCTCTATAATAGTAAACCTTTGAATTTGTTCATTTGGGATTCTATGCAGTTAAAACGACGGATAATAGAACACTACTTGTTTAGATACAGAGAGATGAATGTAAATGAAATAAGAGCTTAACACTCTTTGTCTAAAATGGGGATTCAAACAAGCACGTATTTGAAACTACATATTGCGAGGAATTTAGTAAATATTGCATTATGTTTTGTTAAAATGGTGTCTATAGAAGAACTCCTATAGCTATGTATTTAACATGGGAGTCTATGGGAATCTCTCCAAATTTGAGAGTTATCGCCAAATTGGCGATGGATTTTGTGACTTATTTTGGTCTCCAGATTTGGCGATATTTCGCTAACTTGCCGACTAAACCTTTCTGCAAGCTTCTGGAAATATCTAGCTGTGACTGACCTATAGAGAGCGCTTTGGAAATCTATAGGTGTACCTGACATGGGCATTGGAAATCAGTTTAATTTCCTAGCGAGAATTGAATGTGTTGTAACTGCGTTAATTGACGTGTATTGTAATGAAAGTTCTGGTATCCTGACTTGTGTTTTTAGAGTTTTCTGCTGTATAGAAGACAGTTGTTACGTCTTTTATGTTTGAATTTGTGTAGACGCCTGAAGAATTTACAAAAGGATAGATTTATCTTTTGTGAACTTGCTGCAGAGATTATTATTCAATCCGAAAGGACCCGGGAAAACAGAACAATATTATTGTTAATGTATCACCAATGTTATACCGAAACTGCTAAAAATGTTTCATATGTTATTGCCGTTATCAGTCGACTAACGTAAGAAAATTTAGTTTTTTTGAAAAAAATATTTAATTTTTCTTTATAAATCTCTCTTTGTGGTGCGCCTCTATGCGATTGTAAGCAGAGGAGAACTGAAGATGTCGTTTTGAATGCATGGCATATTTACTCAGAGATGATATGAAATGAGGCATATTTCGTGAAAACAGAAAAGTTGCATCTGAAAACAACTAAAATTATGTGTTATATTTCCTCGGTTACAAATAACGCGAACGGATCAAAAAATATGACAAAAAATTTTCGAAATATGTCTTATATTTGTGCAATATTGATAATAGCCTGAATTCTTTGTTACCTAAAAATAGTTTGTAAACTGATGGGTGGCATGTAGTTTATTACAATTAAAAACCCCTTTCTAAAGTTTCAAAATTCAGGAGTAAAATAAATTTTCTGTATAAATATCATGGACATCATAATTTTTAAATATGAGAAATTATTTTACATTAATAAAATTTATTTGTGTCTGTGGTAATTAAATAATTCAGTTTAGTAAAAAGCTAGTAAAATTTCAAATCTAGTAAAAGTTCAAATCAAAAAGTTAACCTAATCCTTTTCAGGAATCAAAAAAAAAATTTTTATTGCTGCTTAGATGCTAATCCATTAAATATCTGATAGTTACATTGATGGTTTAATAGTCATCTATATATTTAATTTGCTAAGCCGACTTTTTGTGCAGTCCGTGAGAGTAAACTACTGCATAAATTTAGTTCATTTTAATCTTAAACGGAAGATTGTAATCTGTAGATTTGTCAAATTTGATTTTTGTAACCGCAATTTCTTTTAGTTAGCGAAAATTTACAATTAAAAATTGATTTCTGTGCAGGCTCAGTGGCATGTTTAAATCTTGCTTTAGAAACTCACTGTTTCTGCGCATGCTCAGTGACGTGTTTTAATGATAAACACGTTTATTCCGAGGAGTCTCTCTAAATCTCTCTTTGCCGTTTTTATTTCTATGATTATTAAGTTTGTGAAATACAAATTTAAACCTGATGGAAATTTTTTATTTCACGCTGTTTAATTAGCACTAATTTACAATTAAAAAAATCGCTTTCTGCGCACGCCCAGTGACATTTTTATATCTGGCTTTAGATACTCACTATGCACGTAGCAACTTAAACACATTAATATGCGTCTGCGCATTATTATTCTTTTCAACATTTGGCAATGATGTGTTGAGTATAATTCGTGTACTAGTACATTTATTTACTATCTAGCCGTCATGTTTTGACGAGTACCAACTGGTAAAGAGATTAGGGTGTTATCGGATAGAATTCATTAAAATGGATAGCGTTTGGAACTTAATTTTACTTTGAATTTGCAAATACTTTGAATTTGCGGTTTGTTGTTAGAAAGTAAATGTGATTTATTGTTTTTTTATGAGAAAGAAATTGTGTTTTTTGCTGCTAAGGCAGTTAAATTACCCAGGGGATGAAACTTGACCTTCTATATTCCACACTAACCAAGATATTTATGACTAAGTAATAGGAAAAAAGATATCATTCCACTTGTAATTCTCTAATGTATTTACTTAACGTTCTAAAATTTAATTGGTTCTTTACAATCAGATGAAATTGATAACTTACAGAAAAAAAAAATTCTCATAAATATATTATTTAAAATATCTAGCAAATTTTACCCAAATGAGGATCTAACATTTTACGACCATCCTAATGTACGTAGAGCGTTAAATTATGCATAGTAAATAACTTAAATTGCTAAATTAGGTCGATAACATATTTTTTTATTTCTTTGCTCAGTTTTTTTTTATTTGTTTATTTCCAATGGAAAGGCAAAATACCAATACATATAAAAACATAAAATGACAGTACAAAGATAAAAACATGTACATGAGATTTCGAAACAGAAAACAGGGTATAAGACCGAATTCATTGCCTTAAAAGTTCTCTTGCCTCCAAATACCTTGAGAACACAGTGTGCACGTGGAGGGCCCCACATCGAAGCAAGTGGTCCCCACCCATCTCTTCTCCACTATCACAAAGTGGACAAAAGGGCGTCGTGGAAAGGCATATATGTTGTAGGTGAGCAGAGAGACAATCATGGCCCGTAGATAAACGGAAGGCCGCAACTGCATCAAGTCTAGGTTTGTCGGGAACTGAACATGGGCTTAACCTCCCCCAACTTTTTAGGGCTGTGCGAGTCTGAAGATCCCGTAATGAGTTAGTTTTACATAGATTTTTCAGGAACAGTTTTATTTTCCAAAAGGAAGTTGATGTATTTGGATGTTGTAGTATATTCGCACCCTTTTTTGCAAGGGAATCTGCTTGTTCTTTACCCCAGACACCACAATGAGCAGGCACCCATTGGAGAACGATTCGTTTTCCCCTCAAATTCAAACTTCTCAAAAGCTCTTGACATCGAGAAATCTCAGGTGTCAGGGGGAGTTCAACAGAGCTAATTGACAGAATGGCTGCCTGTGAGTCCGAAAAGAGTACTGCATTTTCAAATTTGTGTTGAAGAACCAGCAGCTGCTGTAAGGCTATGCTCACGGCAACCACTTCACCATCGAAGGCTGTACCAATATAGCCTGCTGGGGCGTAGAAAGAAAAAAGGTCCGAAAAGACACCAGCCTCTACATTAAAATGGCAGTCAAATTGAGATCCGCAGTGGTCTCCAGAGTAAGACTTCTTAGGATACTTGGTGCGACATCTCTTTTCCTATAGATGGTTTCAACTAGATCCAATTTTGTTTCAACATTAGTTATTTCCAATGGGTTTCTAGGTTTCATAAGAAGTTGAACATGACCCGGGAGAACAATATCCTTTCTAATGTTTAGAACTTTCTGGATAAATCCATTCTGAGTTTTAAGTTGTCTGGCTTGACCACATAATCCCTCCAGTAGGAGTCATCGATTCTCAGATGCTTTTCATAGAGGACCAAAGCCCTCTCCTTCTTAATATCTTGGAAAGGCCTATTTTCTGTCAGGATTAACATCGCATCGATCGGCGTAGACTTCACAGCACCTGTAATCAAGCGGAGAGCTTGATTTTGCAGAACTTCGAGTTTGTTGATCACCAGTTGAGGGGCTGTGATGAGGACATCACAGCAATAAGTCATTAAAGGGAGGATAAATGTATTATATGTAGTGTTAAGGGTAGACTTAAGGGAATCTATTTGTAACGCGCTCGCTGAGCCGTTCCACATGGAGTTTCCAACTTAACTTATTATCAAAAGTCAGTCCCAGGTAGGTGAAATTTTCTGTATTGGCAATCAAACTATTCTTGTACTGAAGCTCTGGGCGAAAAGCCTTATGAGATAAAGAAAATGACTGTAAAACTTTCTTATCTAGATTAATAGTCATATTATTTTCATCACTCCAATCTGAGAGGGCCTGTAGTGCCTTGTTTAATCGATTTTCAATAAGGTCTTTTGCACAACGTTTTGGTGCTTGAGTCCATATTACCAAATCATCAGCAAATAATAGGCATTTATTACCAGGTATTAATTTAAGAGTTGAGATAAGATCATTAATATAGATATTGAAAAGAGTACAGCTGCTAACCGCTCCCTGTGGAAGAGCAGTTTGTATATTAAAACATTTGGAGAAAAAATCTCCAAATTTAACCCTGTTATAAAGACTCATGGAGTATATTTATTAATATTCAGGTCTTTATAACTGTCTCTCATAACTGCCATACATTGGCAGAAAAGAAAAATGATTTATTGCCAAAAAAGGCGATGCACGCCAAATCTGGTGTATTGAGCCTGTATTGCGCAGGCGCGAAGTAGAGATTGGCGCAAGTCATGGCTAGCGTCGTAAAGTAATGGGAGACAGCCCTTGGACTGGTAACAGGTTGGTGACCTTTGGGAGCGTGTTGTGAGTGTGGAGCGAGGAGCATGGCATGGCTTGGATGTTCACAATTAAGTATCCCCTTTTTTCATTATGTTTAGTTAAAATAAACTTCTTATTTGCTCCTTAAACCCCTTGTCTGTAATTTAATTTACTGTAGTGGATAATGTTTCTCTGGCAGAACTTAATTTATTGAATATTGTAATATGCTTAGCACGTGGGTCAGGCTATATGTAGGGTTAAGTATTTTCTTGCTAAGCTAAGTGCTGTTAACCTAAAGTAAATACTCTACTTAATCTATGTTACCTGAGACAACCTATCTGGGTTATCTTTCATGTCGCATTGTTACTTGAAGTTAATTCTGTAACTTAATTTAATACACAACGCATTTCATGTTTCACCTTTTTTATGGCTGGCTTAACTATTCGCCAATTTGCTACCACTTGTTCCGATACGGCTTCCCATTTTGGCGTCGTATTTCTCGGCCTCACAACAAACCCTGCAGGTTCTCTGACTTGTAAAAGATCTAATCCAATTAAATAAGTTTGAAGTGACACCGATGCTCAGGAGCTTCTGGTAGAGCTTTTCCCTCCAGACGGAATCATATGCCCCTTTAAAGTCAACATAGATGGCTGTCAAGATGTTTCTTTCATACAGAGCGTCCTTAGCAAATTGGCTAAATTGTTTCACTTGATCACACGTTGACCTGTTGTTACGAAAACCAGCCTTTTCTACTGCTAAGATACCATATTCTTCAAGATACCAATTCAAGCGGTTAACTACAAGTCTTTCCATGGTTTTTGCAAGTATACTAGCGAGCAAGATGGGCCTATAGCTATTTAACTGCTCAGGATCCTTGTTTTTCTTTAAGACGGTGACTATAATAGCTCTTCTCCAATGTGCCGGGATCCGGGCAGATTCCCAAATTCGGTTAAATATATTCATCATTGTTTTCTTTGAATCCGTGCCCAAATGTCTAAGAAATTCTGCATGGATGTGGTCCACACCAGGAGATTTTTTCATTTTAAGGCGTTTTCTTGAAAGTTCCAATTCGAAAGTACTGAACAGAGTATCAAAGATAGCATCCCCATTTGGCCGCCCTGAATCTCTCTGCAACTTAATAAACTTTTTCCATTCAGTATTCACCACTCTCGAAATCTTTCTTGCATAATTTCCCTTTTTCTGGGATTGCGAATAGGATTGTCGAAAAGCATTCGCAATAGTTTTATCCGAAGATAATAGTTTATTTCTTAAAGAAATCGGATTCTTTTTACACCTAGATTTGAATTTTGAATGTTAGAAATGAATTTAAAAACTTTTAAACTATCTTTCTTATAGCCAATATTTCCGATAAAATCATCGAAAGATTTACGTTTAGCTTGTAAAATAGCTTTTTTTAATAAGCCATCTTGTTTTCTCCAAGCAACCACATCAGTTTGCCTTTTGGTGAGCTCAGACAACAAAAAATGTTCAAAAAATACAACAAATCTTTTAGAATTAAATCATAGAAGCCATATGATACTAGAATATGATATAAATATATAAAATATGATAAGATTATAGGATGAAATATTATATGATATCCTTAAAAATGTCAGGATAATTATTTAAACTACTAAATATAGACACTTTTTTTAAATTGTTTATAAATTTTTCCTTAACATTAAACTGACATGTCTCAATCCTACTTAGAAAACCTATGAAATTAAATGAAAAATCACGAATGCTAAACTTAATCAAAAAAAATAATACTATGTCCCTTATCAACTATTCATAGATTAATAAATTTTAATCGATTTGACGTCAATTTTATGCCTCAGAAAATTGCTTTAAAAAACATAAAGATTATATCATATCAACGTCAAATTGCGTGATATTTAATCGATTGAGAAACCTGGCAGTTAGATTTTATTTTTTATTATCTTATTACACATTAATGAAAGTTTTGAAGCCAGGAAGCATTCAATTATGACGTACTTCATTGGTTGAAATAGGTGGTTTAGATTTTCAGATATCTAGTAAGCTCCGTTTATTATCTATTTGTTTAAAGAACTTTTTTTTCTGTTGAATAAATTGCTCTTGCGACCAGATAAATTCATTCTTATCCTCGTAACACATCATAGAACAGCTTTGTAGTCACTTTTCGAAATCTGTCCCTGTTACTTTAATTTTTGCCCTAGGAATCCTAGTGGTAGCGCGTCGTCTTTGTGTACTGAGGATGCTGGGATCTAATCACGGCAAGCGCCATTAAATACCTTCGTGTCTAGACCGGATATGGGCAGATTAAATCTGTAGACTGGAAAGTCCTTCTATGGGGTCAGTGAATGGGCAAGTGTACGATCCCCCAGATGTCGTCCCTGGGGGTAGGCAAGTGCCATCAAGATAAGTTAGGCCACCCTTATGGTGCTATTATAAACCGGAGCCGCACTATTCCGTTCTCAATACCTGTATGGACCTGGTCTATAACTTCCGGCCAGGGGACATTAGGTACAACAACAACAACAATACTTTAATTTTAGGTACAGATGGCTTCCTAAAGTGTATAGACTGCTATGGCTATCTAGCGTATTCACAGTACTACCAAACAATGCCTGTATGGACCTGGTCTGTAACTTACGGCCAGGGGACATTAGGTACAACAACAACAACAATACTTTAATTTTAGGCACAGATGGCTTCCTAAAGTCCTAAAGTGTATAGACTGCTATGGCTATCTAGCGTATCCACAGTACTACCGAACAATGCCTGTATGGAGCTGGTCTGCAACTTACGGCCAGGGGACATTAGGTACAACAACAACAACAACAATACTTTAATTTTAGGTATAGATGGCTTCCTAAAGTGTATAGACTGCTATGGCTATCTAGCGTATTCACAGTACTACCAAACAATGCCTGTATGGACCTGGTCTGTAACTTACGGCCAGGGGACATTAGGTACAACAACAACAACAATACTTTAATTTTAGGCACAGATGGCTTCCTAAAGTGTATAGACTGCTATGGCTATCTAGCGTATCCACAGTACTACCAAACAATGCCTGTATGGACCTGGTCTGCAACTTACGCCAGGGGACATTAGGTACAACAACAACAACAACAATACTTTAATTTTAGGTACAGATGGCTTCCTAAAGTGTATAGACTGCTATGGCTATCTAGCGTATCTACAGTACTACCAAACAATGCATGTATGGACCTGGTCTGTAACTTACGGCCAGGGGACATTAGGTACAACAACAACAACAATACTTTAATTTTAGGTACAGATGGCTTCCTAAAGTGTATAGACTGCTATGGCTATCTAGCGTATCCACAGTACTACCAAACAATGCCTGTATGGACCTGGTGTGTAACTTACGGCCAGGGGACATTAGGTACAACAACAACAATACTTCAATTTTAGGTACAGATGGCTTCCTAAAGTGTATAGACTACTATGGCTATCTAGCGTATCCCCAGTACTACCAAACAATGCATCTTTTACTTCTGACTCAATTGTTTTAATACTTTCGTCCCCAATAACTCTAAATACTAGAAAAAGAAATCAACTCTCACAATTTATTAGTTTTGAAACCAAGCCAGTAATGAGAAATTAAAGGCTCCGTTCAATATACTAACGACTGTTTAATATAAAAGTTTTAGTCTTTCTATACAATGTCTGTATTTGAATATAAATACTAGTATACCTTATCGCCTCAATATCTGTACTATAAAATTCGCAAATGACCGTTTCATAGCGTTCTTTTGAGTCACTGGAATGTTTAAACGAAAAAGTTATGAAAACAATGGTGAAAAACTTTTCGTGAATGGACAAATAAATGTTTATTTTGTTGTGAAAATATTATAAAGCATTTTCAATCAGCATGAATTAATAGTAAAACATGAAAATTAAGCCCAGTTTTCGAATTTTCCTCGTACAGTACCGAACTCAAAGATAATTTATACTAGTTCTGTACGCGCAATTTAGGCTGACACTCAAAACTGTTCATCGATATTTTTCGCAAGCAATATATAGACAATTTGTGCTGACATTCGCAACATTCATATGCAAATTCGTTTGTCAATTTTTGATAATCTGTCTATGTAAAATTTCAACTGTCACTCCTTATTTTAGAAATAATGCATATATTTCTGAGTTCTTTTACAAGCTGTCAACATAAAATTTACTCTCATTTGTAGCAAGGATTTATTTATTAGCTCTTTGTCTCATTCTCTCACATGAAGTAAATGGAGTTACTAAATGTTAGCTCTCCAACTTTTAATTTTGACTGTAAGTTCAGAAATTATGTTAATATCATAAAATGTCCGTAAGAAATTTGTTTACTCGAAATTCCTTATGGAAATAAATATATGCAAAACTACTGTTACATAATAAGTTCTCCAACCATTGCTCTGAATATTAAATCACAATCAGAAATTATAGGCTCCTCGGTTGGAGGTAAAATTCATGGGTTGTTACGGACTCTTTAAAGAATAGAAATATATTAGTTGGGAATATACGTATTTACATAGATTTCGCAAGAGTTAGAATGACAAATAATATTATTTTATTGTATATTTTATTACATGATATTGTACAGAATCAATGTCTGTGTTAAATTTGTGCATTTTTCATAAGCCAAATTGGTTTCGTTTGGAACATCTGGTATTTTATGTCATTTTCTATAATACAGTTTATTCGTATTTGTCCCAAAGAAGGATGGTATGGTTAGAATCTTACACTTCGGCAAACATGCTTATTTTCTTTTGTGAGGAAAGTTTTAATGACGTAGGATTGTTACAATTAATATAATGGTTTCGAAATAAAAATGGTTTTGAAATTAACATTTTTTAAAATGTATCTAGAGTGTTTTTCAAGGCCACATAGATGTTATTTCATTGTTTTTCTACTGAAAACTTCTCCTAGAAAGATAGAAATTTATTGCTAACCTAATTGGAGTAAAAACAGATATGACCATACCGATGAAAAATAGAGTAAAGATAAACTTTTTTTTACGTCCTTTAATTGCGAACTATAACTCTTACTTTGTAAGAAGCCGAAATTTTCATTCATAAACAATAAAAGTATACCTGAAATCTTTAATGAAGGTCTGGAAACAAGTAAATAAAAAAAGAAATGTGGGAAAAAAGTTATAGCCTTTAACTTATTTTTTTGTGCTTGCTATTTTAAATATCTTACACGGTTTTACTGAAACAATTCCGGTCTATTTCAGTTTTTTCCCCTTTAGTTTAAGAATTCTTTCTCGAGCTATGTAATTAAGTAAAAGTATCGAGCTTTTCACATGACATTCATGGGATTTCCAATGAAAACCGCGGAATAGCGGCAATTTAAATGATAAATGGACCCTGAAGATGTTTATTTCAAATATTTTTCTCTTATGCTGGAGAAATTTTAAAGCATTTTATCTTTTGGTTATATTTCGTAAAAGGGACAAAAAAATCCATGTTGGTGAATGGGAGGGTTTGTAAAAGTGTATTAGAAACCATTTTGCAAAAGCAAAAAAAAAAATAAAACTCTGAACTCTAGAGAGAAAAATAAAGTTAGAAATTACGAGAAAAAGAACTTTAATGCGAATACCACAGAATAATTTGTAATTTATCCACTTTTGACAATACGCCTCAGCTTGTTTGGGAATATGCATTTACTTTTAACTCGTGTTTTTTTTTAACTTCGTTTCAGTGGAAAGAAGTTTGAGTTGGAAGAATGTTGGTTATTAAATACCCTGAAAGTCTTCATTAAGGTAAGATTTATGCATTTATTTATCCCATAGCTAACTTTCTAAAGTTTAATTTTATCCATGTGTTTAATTGCATATATCATCCAATAATAAAATTGTAAATATTTTGCTACTTCACAAGAACGGCGATAGTTTTAAAATAAAATAAAAAAATAAAAGAAGATTTACATAACATTGCACAAAACTCTAGTATAGTATATGTATGCTATTTTATTTTATATAGGTTAAACCTGTGAGTCCTTTGATGTTTTGAACTTCGCTGTCGTAAATGCGTATCATACTTATTTCAAAAATTGACACTTCATACCTGTCTTAACAGTTCCATCATTCAGTATCAGTGGTGAGTATTTTCTGTGAGTTGACCCTGGGAGTGATCTGATGTTTTGGACGTGGTTGTTTAAAATGCATATCATAACAGCATAAAAAATCTACACGCCATACCTGTCTTAACAGATTCATTATTTAGTTTTATCCACTTTTGACAATACGCCTCAGCTTGTTTTGGGGATATGCATTTACTTTTAACTCGTTTCTTTTTTTCGAACTTCGTTTCAGTGGAAAGAAGAGTGAGTTGGAAGAATGTTGATTATTAAATACCCTGAAAGTCTTCATTAAGGTAAGATTTATGCATTTATTTATTCCATAGCTAACTTTATAAAGTTTAATTTTATCCATGTGTTTAATTGCATATATCATCCAATAATAAAATTGTAAATATTTTGCTACTTCACACGAACGGCGATGGTTTATTTTAATAATAATAATAATAATAATAATAATAATAATAATAATAATAATAATAATAATAATAATAATAATAATAATAATAATAATAATAAAAAGATTTACATAACGTTGCACAAAACTCTAGTATACTATATGTATGCTATTTTATTTTATATAGATTAAACCTGTGAGTGCTTTGATGTTTTGAACTTCTCTGTCGTAAATGCATATCATAGTTGTTTCAAAAATCGACACATCATACCTGTCTTAACAGTTCCAACATTCAGTATGAGTGGTGAGTATTTTCTGTGAGTTAACCCTGGGAGCGATCTGATGTTTTGGACGTGGTTGTTTCAAATGCGTATCATAGCAGCATAAAAATTCTACACGCCATACCTGTCTTAACAGATTCATCATTTAGTATGAATGATGAGTATTTTGTATGAGTTAACCCTGTGAGCGACCTGACGTTTTGAACATGGCTGTTTGCAATGCGTATCGTAGCAGTTTCAAAAACTTACACACCATATGTGTCTTAATAGATCCATAATTTAGTATAAGTGATGAGTATTTTGTATGAGTTAACTCTAGGAGCGATCTGACGTTTTGAACGTGGCTGTGGCAAACACGTGTCATAACAGATTCGAAAATCTACACACCATATCTGTCTTAACAGATCCATTATTTACAATGCTGTAAGAAATTAAGAGAATTTGCAGACTTGGTAAATTATCTCTAGAACTACTGTACCGATTTTAATGAAATTTAATATGTCAATACATTGATAAAATACAAAACAAATAACCATTCAATAATTGTAATACACACGCATAATCGTGCATAATAAATACTTACTTTATTGTTTATTTTATTCATTTATTAAAAGATATACGTAACAAGCACTAGGAAAGCATACGGTTTCAAAAATAGCCATAGGATTCAGCACAGTATTACACTACAGTCCAACAATGGAAATCACTAAAAACAATTCTATTTTATTAATGTGAGACTTGTGATGGATGCTTAAAAAACTTGATATCAGTTTTAACGGTTGTAAGAGCGAGAATAGCTAATTTATGGGTAACAAACACCGGGATAAAATGCATTAATGTGTGAGACTCGCGGTGGATGCTTAGAGCACAAATACTTGATATCAGGTCTAACGTTGTGAGCGCGAGAATAGCTAATTAACAGGTAAAAAACTCCAGGATACCATGCGTTCATAAGTTTTAAATTAGACATGGGATTCAATACAGTAATACTGTAATGATGCGCCTTCGAATATGTGCAATACATAAAAATTAAGAAGTTAAATTGATCGAAGGCTATCGCCATTACATTTATTTGTTAAGATTGGAAACGCCGGCTGAGCAAGACAGTATAATTACAGAGCGGAGCGGTCCTGTTTTATGATGTGGTCAACGAATAGAGTTTTACGACGGCGGTGTGCACGGAAAGTTTGATTCGAGACAAGATAAGCAAGGCTTGGAGCCGGGGTTTGTCGTTAAGGGACAATAAGTTTTGTTTACAATTTATAACGGTCGGAGCGGTGTGGGGAACCGCAAATAACGTGGGAGGTATTGAGTGCTGATCTGTGTGGGCGTACGCTGGTTAAGAGGGGCATCCAATTAAATGACGATTGAGATGACCAGGAGAATGGAAATGTTGCAGGAATCCGGAATGGCTGAAATGTTTTATGAGAAGGAGGGATCACGGAAGAGAAAGATATGAGAAAATATATATATATATATATATATATATATATATATATATATATATATATATATATATATATATATATATATACAGCTCAAAACAATTAGGGGAGCACATGATTTTAACGAAATTACGCAAATACTTACACAAGTAAGTAACATAAAATAAATCATCCATAATTTAAAGCCTTGCAGGAAACATAAGAAGAAAACTCCATATGCAAATCAAAGTTCATGACGTCAAACACCAAAAAAAGAACATAAGGGCAGAAATCGGGATGTAGCAGAAACGTCTATTTCACTGGCTTAACTGTGAAATTCGATTGCTCAGTTATTCTTTTTGAGAAAAGGTGACTTGAAAATGTCTCAACAACGTGATTTACCGGAATCCATGGCATGGCGTATTATAGGCAGACTTGAATCCGGACAAACACAACGTAGTGTCGTGGACGCTGTTGGAGTTGCCAGAAGTTTCTTTGCAAGGCTGTGGAATCGATTCCAAGAAACAGGGAATGTTAGACGTCGACCAGGACAAGGTCGGCCACGCGCCACTACAGCAACTGATGACCGGTATAAACTGTTAACAGCTCGTCGAAACAGAACATACAATGCTACTCAGCTGCAAAGACAGTGGACTCTTGACAACAGGACGAAGGGTGTTCAGCCAAACAGTACGTAATAGGCTTCATCAGGGAGGTCTCTATGCACTTAGGCCAATGGTCTGCATTCCGTTGACCTCACGCCACCGTGCGGCCCGAAGAAGATGGGCTGCTGAACATCGAGATTGGGAGCAACATGATTGGATCCAAGTGCTGTTTACAGACGAGTCCCGATTCAGTCTGGAGTGTGACACCCGACGTGTTTTGGTATGGAGGGAAATGGACACTCGAAATAACCCCACATTCGTTCGTGAAAGGTCACAATACAGTCGAGCTGATTTTATGGTATGGGGTGGAATCAGCATAGGTGGACGTACGGACCTGCATATCATTCGGAATGGTACTTTGACGGCCCGAAGGTATGCAGACGAGATTCATACCTCATTTCATACCTTACGCTGCAGCCATTGGAGATTCCTTTGTTATCCAGTATGATAATGCCACACCGCATACAGCTCGTCTTGTGGAAAACATGCTTGAAGCTGAAACAATACAGCGTATGGAATGGCCAGCGTGCTCTCCTGACCTGAATCCAATCGAGCATGTTTGGGACATGCTCGGACGACGCATTACTGCGAGACCAAGGCCTCCTTTTACTATCCGAGACTTGGAGATTGCACTTCTTGAGGAATTGAACATTATTCCCGAAACTCTTATCGATAACATCATCGCATCCATGGAAAACAGTTGTGCAGCAGTCTTAGCTGTTTGAGGAGACCACACGCCTTATTAAAAATCTTGCATCATTTCTAAACAATACTTTTTTTATCGTTTACATGTAACCAAATTGTTGCCCAAAATCATCTTTTCATGTTTTTTTCCTTATTTTCAAAGAATTAAAGCTTAATTACAAATTTTTTACGTCTTTTTTTCTGTATTGCGCATTGATACGCGTGTACTATCCATTTTATGCCAATACGTGGCTGTCTCGCACGGTTTTCTTAACTTCTTTGCTTGCTCCCCTAATTTTTTTTAGCAGTGTAGAAGATTGAATTTTAATAGAGAGATCTCGCTTGTCGGGTTGAGCTAAGGTTCCCCGCTTTCCTGCTTTGACCAAGGGTTGGGTCGAACTTTAGGTTCCCCACATTTCTGCATATAAAATATATCTTGTTGAGTTAAGCAAAAGATTCCCCGTACTTTTTTTAAATTTGAGCGAGTGTTGCTGTCAGCTCCGAGTATTCTAAAATACAGAGGCAACTGAAGAGACGTATGTGTTAATGTTGTTGTGGTGTACGAAATTAGACGGCCTGATCCCCACGAGAAGCAAGATATGTTTGCCCCCTGCCCAGGAAGGAATTATCCCACGGACCCCAGCGAGACGAGTGAACGGAGTCAACGATCCGCGAGTGTCATCGGAATTGAGTGAGTGGTCCACGTTATTTGTTTAGCTCAGTCCCTTTTGTTTTTAAATAAGTTTGTTTATGGTTAGAGTAGGAGATTTTAGGAAAGTGATAGATTTAGAATAAGTTTTGAGCTTTGGTTAGTGTCGTGAGCTCCCTATTTCCTCGTTAAGTATTTTGAGTTTAATGTGAAGATAGCGATAAATTGATTTTCAAATGGCTAAGCGTGCCTATGAAAAGTGTGATAAGAATATTTTGCAAAAATGTATAAAATGTAAATAAACTAAGATTGATTAAAATTTAATTAGTTTTCTATTTTAATTGTCATTAATGGTTTTCAGTTTCTCGAAAGGGAAGTTTCTTCTTTAGTTAAGGTTTTGGTATCACTCAACTTGTTCGCTTGCCAATTAATGCCTAGGGCTTTGGACTGTATTCAACAAAATAAAATTAAGATAACGCACCCAAATACCTTTTTTGTTAAAAATAATATGTACTAACCAAAATAAACTACGTATCATGCCCAATTAAATAATTTAGGACAGGCAACACGACAATTACTCTAGAGGACAACAATGGATATAACTAAAGTTTATTTTATTAATGTGAGACTTGCGATGGATGTTTATAATACTTGATACCAGTTATAACGGCTGTGAGCCCGAGTATAGCTGATTTATAGGTAACAAACATCATGATAACATTCATTAATGTGAGACTTGCGATGGATGCTTAGAACACAAATATTTGATATCAGGTCTAACAGTTGTGAGCGCGAGAATAGCTAATTTATAGTAACAAACACCAAGATAAAATGAAGTAATGTGAGACTTGCAATGGATGCTTAGAGCACAAGTTCTTGATATCAGTTTTAACAGTTGTGAACGTGAGGAATAGCTAATTAATAGGTAACAAACTCCATGATACTATGCATTAATACAGTTTCAAAATTTGACATAGGATTCAATACAGTATCACTCTACAGGACAACATTGGAAATCACTAAAAACAGTTCCATTTTATTAAGGGGACAGTGGACTTTCAAAATTGTGAAATTTGGCCAAAAATTCGATTTTTTTATTTTATTGAATTGTGAAACTACGGACGAGTAGGAATGTGTTGCAAAAGGAATTTTTATTTTTTGTTATTACTCTCCTAGTTATAGGCATTTGTATTTAATTTAGATATTATGTGGTTAATAATAGCAATAACTTTAAATGTGCTTTTCTCAAAATAAAAAATTTCCTGTCATGCGAATCTTCAAACTGCTCCGGGCGCATTTCTAATGATCGTACTGCTTTGAAATTTAAATTTTATACCAAACTGTATACTTAACTGTATACCAAACTTAACCTTTGGTATACTTAACTGTATACCAAATAAATCTTATTGAAAAAAACTATGTTTCGTAGCTCAGAATTTCTAAATTTTGTACTCGAAAAGATGATTTATAGGTATTTTGCGTAATTAAAAGGGTGTTTTCACTATTATTATTTTTTCTCTTTATATTTTTTATGAATGCTTAAAATAAGCAATAAGTTTCATGGTTAGTTCTATAAGGTAACCTGTAAATAAAAATTGCCATATTATACGCAAAAGAAATGCACCTGGGAGGTTTTTAATTAGGCCAATTATTGATATAATTAATAATTGATAATTCATAAATTATTAATATTTTATCATTGAATTTTAACCACTTTTACGTATGTATGGTACTAATCACATATTCAAATTTCAAGCAAATCCATTCAAAACAAAAAAAGTTCGGCTTGAAGGTCCACTGTCCTCTTAATGTGAGACTTACCATGGTTGCTTATAATAATTGATATCAGGTCTAACAGTTGTGATCGTCAGAATAGCTAATTTATTCTGAGAAACGAATTAATCAATCTGTGCCATAATCGGTCGGGCATGAGAGTAATAAATTCACCTTAATATTTATTTTAAAGGGGCCTTACTCACATATTTTTGTTTTTACCCCAAAAGATTTCGCAGCACCCCCTAGCCGATCTCTCGGCACCCTAAAGTACGGCGACACAGACGTTAGGAATCATTGATTTAGTTATTTAATAGCTTTATTCCATAATTACGCAACTTCGCCCTAACACATAGATCCTGGCTGTTCTATCTGAAGAAAATTCAAGACAGAATTTTAAAACATTTTCATGCTTACCCAAATTGTAAATCTATCCCCTAAGTTATTACGTACAATCCTATTCGGTAGGAAATGAATGCCCCTGCGCAATTTCATAGACATCGTTTCATGTTTATATGCGTATCCTTAAAGAGGATATGTCGTACATGCTCAAGGGGCCTCTTTGGTGCTGAACGAAAATGGTTTGTAATGGTTTTCGAGAGAAAAGGAATTGCCGTAAATTGTAAATTCTTTTCCTCTCTATTTTGAAGAAACCTCATTTGTCCTAGTAACTTCCGGCGATTTTTCTTGATGATAAAAATTCTTTAAAATTTCGTTTTTCGAAATGATTCGGGGGAAAAAGAAGCATTCTCTGTAATATCGCCTGTTGAAACTCTGTTACCCATGATAAATTATGGCGAGCACGGATTAAACTTTTCATTTCCTCAGTGATATTACATAATAGATGCGTGCCACATTTCATCAATTTAAGATATCTCGCTTGTGTTTTTGCACGTTAAACATATTGTGAAAGTTTTTTACGTTGCTGATATATGATTATGATATATTTGATATATATAATTTTTTCGATTGCACCCAAATCAAATTATTAGTTATTTTGACGTTGGAAAATTACTTTTCAATTCAATATTTTGCGTCGGAAATAATGGAATTCAGTACATTAAGATTAAAGCATGTTAGGTCTTCATTATATAAGGTTGGTAACTGGATTCTTTTATTATGTTCAGAAAATATATTAAATATATATTAAATTAGATAAAATGATCCTAAATCATTAAGAAGCATTACCCAAGGCTCCCAGAGCCCGGCTTTTAAACACAGATGTAAGTTGTTCAGTGACCATCGGTTTTTGGATTTTTTTTTTTTTTTTAAATAAAATAATTAAAAATTTGAATTTTTCCTTTGTAAGTTAAAATATAGCAAAATATTTAATGTTTAACTATCATTGTAAGCATAATTAGTTATGTATATGTAATGTTATCTATATGTTCAGGAAATATATTAAATATATATTAAATTAGATAAAATGATCCTAAATCATTAAGAAGCATTACCCAAGGCTCCCAGAGCCGGGTAAGTTGTTCAGTGACCATCGGTTTTTGGATTTTGAATTTTTCCTTTGTAAGTTAAAATATAGCAAAATAATTAATGTTTAACTGTCATTGTAAGCATAATTAGTTATGTATATGTAATTATGTAATTAAGTTATGTGATTATGCAAATTAATGAATGCAAAGTGATGTAAGTGAAGATCATTTCGAACAAATCGTAATACCGGGTATTCCAAAAACATCAGTACAACTTCAAAAATTTATTTAAAAAAATGAATAGGCCTACAGCCTCAACTAGTTATAATAATAGATTTAATAACTAAAAAAGGATTTTTTGAGACAAAAAAGTTTTAATCAAAAAGTTTTTTTTGACCGGGACCCGGTCTCCTGCCATTAATTACTCTACTAGATTTTTCTTTTGGTGTTATGTAAAAGATGCTGTGTACCGAACAAAACTTAACATCGTCGTGGAATTGAAACAAAATATCCAAACAGCTGTAGCTATTGTTGATGTTAGCATGCTGAAATGTTTGTGGATTGAATTGGAATATTGTCTTAATATTGTTCGTGCTACGAAAGGACCTCATGTGGAACTTAACTAAATAAATAGAAAAAAAAACTTTTTGAGTTATTCTATCTATTGTTATAACTAGTATTACTGTAGGCCTATTATTTTTGTCCTATACATTTTGAAGTTGTACCGATCTTTTTGAGACACCCTGTATATCTCTCTCTTACGAAACCATCCCAGAATGTTGATATTCATTCCACAATATCAAAGACAGATTCAATAATTTCAAACATAGAATCTTTTCACATTTCATGATCCATTCGTCTATCTTACCTCACTCTTCTGAGTGCTTTGGGAGAATTTTTTCCCAAGTTAATAGAGTCACACATATCCCCTTAAAACTGAAACTGTAAACGATCTTATGATGGCAGAGCAAATAGATAGATATCCTAAAATTTTCATTCCTGGATATGAACTTAGCACTCTCTTACCAAAGCCCAACGTGCTTCGTCGGACACGACAGAACAATTGTTTCGGAACACGTTTCTCCAGCAAAAATGGAGTAGTTACTTAAATGTCCAGTACGATCTCATAGAATGTAAAAACAACAATGAAAGTAAAAACATTGCCAGTTGCCGTGAAGTTGTTTACCTCGAACAAGCCCATCAGTCTATAAGACAAAAAGGATGACCAAACTCCAAAAAAAGCACATCTATCATTTTCCTGGTTAATATTTATTCATTACCCTATCGTTCATCAAACGGACGCTCCGTTCTAGGTGGTTCAGAACAAAGATAATAGTGAACACTGATAGACATTACATAACTAAGCAATGTTGAAAATACATCAAAATATGGACGACTAACGCCCTCTACACTATAACAACACAACTAATTTTCGTCACAGTCTACAGTTTCCTAGCTGGCTTCTCTCCAATTCCCAAATTTTCTTCTTAACTTACTCGAGTCATTTTGTTTTCACTAGCTGCACATGACGTCACGTTCTTGAAATAGGGACAAAATAGATGTTTAAGTGAAAAATAAACATCGATTGTAACATAAAAACTACAAGGAGAAAGTAAAGTATATAACCAGGGTTCTGACGCAACATTGTTACCATTTGCCAGAAGTAGGTTTTAAAAATAAATTAATTTGTCATAGTCGGTAGTATGTCGAAAGCTCCAGATCAATATGCCCTTATAAGATTCCATATGCAATAAGTGATTTTCCATGAAGACCCTGACTCAAAATATTAAAATAAGACAAAAGCCAAATTTTATTTGTTTAAATTTGACAGTTAATTATTTCAGCTTTAACATTATCATTACAGAAAAAAAGCTAAACGAATGCACTTCAGATAATTCACATGATGTTGATATATTCAATTACATATGTATATTTCTATTTGTTATTCAACATTCAGCGTCGATGTAGAAGTAAAAAATATTAAAAATTATATTTTAATGAAAAATTTTTTAATGCATAATACAACGTCAGCATTCAATTAAATGTCTTGCGTTTACATTGATCATATAGTCTTTAACATCCACTCATCAACTTTCAACACAAATTTTTAACTAAGAAAAAATATAATTCTGACAAATTGCGGTGATTATGCAATTTTGCAGAAATTCTAGATAAATAAACCTTTCCATTTCGATAAACTACTTCGCTAGGAATGATTTATGGTTACATATCTAGATATGTAAAACTTTAATTAAACGTCAAATTTGGAGTAATAGACCATTAAAGTAATTTTATGTTACGTAATTTCTAACAACACGGGGGTATTAAATAAAAGATGACTTCGGTTTTGAAAGTTATTCGTAAATAAGTATGTTTTATGTCTCCTTAAAAGTATACATTTTGCACATTTTCTAGTTAATGTATTCTAACCGCAAAAAAAACTCACGTAATGGATAAATTAAATGTATTTGCCAATAAAATTTATATCTCGATCTAATTTTAAGTAAAATAAATTACGTTTGGAGGTAGAGTCATAAAATATGTGTTAAAGGAAATTAGACTTTTTTTTACAAATGACGAACAGTTGCATAATAGGGAAGGGAAGCTGTATAAAAACTATTTTTAGACATTTCCTATTTTAGTGAAGTATTAATCACAGAAATTTTACAATCTGAGCTTCAAAAAACTCTAATATTTATCTTTTTTTAATATTAAATTGAAATCTAATGAAAAACTTAATGTGGCCTTCATCAAGACGGATACAGACGTGTATCAATTTCAAGAAATCACAATACTTTAAGTAAAATTGTTTTGAATTTGTTGAATGGTTTGTAAAGTTTATCTTCTAAATTAACACAATAAGGTAAGTTAACGAATTACACACAATCCGCTGTCGATTTAATAGTTGAAATTAAAATCATCGAAATAGTGTCTGCTTATAAAAATACAATCATTTTATTCAGAAGCTCGAAGGAGAAAAGGTCTTTTTCTTTTTCTTTTGTTTGTTGTTGTTATCTGTTGTGTGTGTACAAAAATCTATTTATTGATATGCAAAGAAAACCGTATTGCCACTTGTACGTTTACATTCGCCTTTGGTATCTTGCGACTAGCATTTGATGTAAAAATTGCATAAAAATAGACGAAATAATAGTGCTTGGAGGAGCAAGAGCTAATGTACAAACATTACTGCACTGCGCCACACCCAGCATGATCATCAACCGAGGTATGAAGTTCATATTCTAACTTTCCACCCTGAGAGCATTTCCAAACTTTAAACCCAATATCAGGATATTAATATTCGTCCTTTCTATTCCAAGATCCAGAATATGGCTTACTCAAGAAGTCAAATTTATGTTCTTCATTTAAGAAGACAGATTTTGTTGAGTTTTAATCGATAATATATGGGGATGACGATTCCATTTAACAGCGACACAACTTTATAATTTTCTATATAGTCTTAAAACAGGTAACGAATATCACAAATAGCCTTCCTACCCTGTTGAAAAAAAGTTACGTTTTGCCTGTATGGGTCGATTCGACCCAGTTTGGTTTATATTTATTCCAGGTCATAACAAATATTTTTATATAGCTTTATTTTATACATTTTGTGTTTATTAATAGAAACAACACATTTTATTTCTTTTATAATCCCCCCCTTCATTTACTGCCCCCCTCCCCCCGTCCATTTCAACCTCTTGTTTGTATGAGCGTTGTTAAGGGTTGAAAAACTTGTGAAATAATAGAAATTTTACAAATATAGTATGTTTCACTTACATTTTTCTTGATACATTTTTTAAGACAAACAAGATTTACAGTACACATGTAAATGCTCTTGGCAAAGAAAACTTAAGCATGAAGCACACCTCGTTTACGTTTTTCGATCTCTCTTTGGACCGCATTCTTTGCATCTTCCTTGTTTCAGTCCAAGGCTATTTTCTGGTTTTTCACCTGCTGCAATTGCCAATTTCTTCTTTATTGTAACTGGAATATTTTTTTCATCCTAACATTTCTGGAAGGTTCGGTCAGCTGATTACCAAGTTCCTTAAGAAAAAGGCATCTTTTGCATAACTTGTTTTGATTGTAAGAAGGATTTACATGCATAAAAACAACAAATGCATTTATTGCAGCAAGGTCAATTATATTGTAGAATAAACACACAGGCAATCTCCTAGTTCCCCTTTTGCATGTATATATAGCAGCTAATTTATCAGTAGTATCTACTCCCCCTTTAATTTCATTATGACATAAAATTATTTCTGGTTTCTTTTCTTTCTTCTGTGAAACTTTGGCCTCATGGTGCAAAGTTGAAAGGAGGATTACCAATTTATTTCTTTTCGGCACATATGAAAAAAGAGTCATATCCGGTTGAAAACCAAATTATGAAGAAAATGTTTCTCTATCACATGATGATTGGAATTCAGACGGAATAAATGACTTGTTTTTTTCTGAGGGTTCCAACGATAGTTAATTTTTTCAAGAATTCTTTAGCAAGACTATAATCTGTGAAGAAATTAAAAACTGTAATATTTCGAGTGGTACCCTCAATCGAATTTGCTAGGCGGAATACAGCATTTCTTCCTTGATTTTTGTCTCTCTCTCACCATAAGAAGGCTTTCCAGTATAGGTTTCAGTAGTGCAAACAATGCTGAAACCTATTTTATGCAGCTGTTTTAACATCAGACATCAACCACAATTTAATTCCGTATTTACCTCTTCTCTTTGATGGTAAACATTGTCGAAATGAACATTTACCACGGAAAGGCACAAGCTGTTCGTCAATTGTTACATTTACGTAAGGAACGAACATCTTTGGCAATTGTACGATAAACATGTCAAATATTGATCTTATTGCAGCTAGCTTATCCATACGACTTCGATTTGCTCTACTTTCTTTGTCATCAACTCTAAGAAACTGTCTAATAATTTCAAAACGTTGCAGAGACATACTTGCATGAAAAATGTCCCGACCATCTTGTTCGTTCCATAACTCTTTCAGAGATTCTCCTGCTGACTTATGGACTCCAGCTAAAATTTGTAAACCTGTCAAAAATGAATGAAAATAACTCAAAGATGAAAAAAAAATATGAATTTCAAATCATGCAATTATTTGCATTTTATTTCAATTTATAAATAATTTTTTGCGAAAAAAGTTTCAGATTTGTTTACCTATATAAGCTTCAAGTTCCTCAGCAGAGATCAATGTGTAGGTTTTATTCTGTTCTGAACACACTCTCTTCATTTCTCGCTTAGTTTCTTCTAGAATTAATTTCAACATGTCATTTGTCAAGAAAACCTTGCTTGCTGACACGGGGTGTTCAGTTATCCGCTGAATTGCAAAACGTGTAGGACCAGGGGTTAATTTCATAATGTCATGCTGTCTGTAAAATCAGAACATAAGTCAGAAAATTTGAAATATTGTAAAATAAATAAGAATAAATAAAATAAATAAATATCAAATAATAATAAATTGGAATTATGTGCTAGTACATATCGTTTTTTTTATGTAGTTGGAGGGAATTTACACCATTCGGTTTTGTTACGACTAACGAAGGAAGATGGTGACCGCACAGTTTCTTCTTCTGTATCGGAAATATCCGTTTTCTCATTATCCTCTTCGATGGATAAGTGATCAGATTCATCAGTTTCATTCAAATAATTACCACTTCCTTCATCAGATTGATCACTGAGCTCTTGCGAAAGCTTTCTGATCTCTTCTTCAGTAAGACCACGCTTACTAGGTGCCATATTGTAAAATAAAGTGGCAAAACACGTCAAACAAGTAGAACGTTATGTGTATATCAGTATCGTAGCACCATCTATTAATGATTATTCAAAATACAGACCATCCAAAAATAATAAATTTCTTTTTATGCATTTCTGAGAATATTACTGAATTGGGTCGATTAGACCCATTCAGGTAAAATGTCACTTTTTTGTTGTTAAAAAAAACAATTCTCCAAGTCTGAAAAAGTTATAAACTAAACAAATTTATCTATTTCAGTAATTCTCAAAAAATAAGCTGTCATAATTAAAATCCATGGGAGCTATCATGAATTAAATTATGAAAATGGGTCGATTCGACCCATTCAGGGTAGGAAGGTTAGTGACTTTTGACAATCTGTCAACTTTCACAGCGACAATAGTTGACAACTGTTTACAACAGTCAATTTTGGCAATTTGTCACTTTGACAGCGAAATTCAACAAAAGATTTAAGACAGTACATACACGTGCAAAATGATACGCATATAATTCACCCAGAGCTGCTAAGATCCCAATAAGAAATGAATGAATCTAAACTTTAGAAGCCAAGCTCGGGTTCCTTGTATACTTCTGACGACATTCCCGCTTGTTCTAGGAATGTAAAATTCAAAAATTCGGTAACTACGCCCCCCCAGATGAAATCTGATTGGTCCTCCAGACGCCCCAAAAGTTGGTAGATTTGTTACTAAGATCGCCAAAATTCTCGTAAATATCGCCGAGGGCTCATATACGGAAATGTAAAGCTCTGTAAAGGTAAATACATAGGATGGAACTTTAATAGTGGCAACTAGTTATGCACAATTTATACAGAAGAGATACTTGGGTGAAACTTTAATAGCCCTGCAAAGTAGTAAACGAACAATTTTTAGTACCAATTGCTAACGTCCTGGCAGCTACAGAATGCCGTTGGCAGCACTGGAGCTGTTGATCCTTCGAATGGAGCGGTATGTAGCCTGCAGAATCTCTGGTGGAATCCACGGAGAGGTTCCGTCTTCTTCGGGATGATATCAAAGTCACAGAGATTTAAGACCGAAGAATACACGGAACTGTAGAGCACTTCCCAGCCCCAGAGAGCAAACACAAGTATTTTCCTTCCATCAGTACGATGCAACAAATTATTTCGGAAGCTATGGAACGTACGTGTACTATAAGCTGTCTCATGTGTTCTGCTGAGTGGGGGACTCTACAACAGTATTGCCACTATTAAAGTTTCATCCTTCGTAAAAAGTATTTAACAAAAAAGTTTAAGTAAATTAAAGAGAAAGAAAGAATATTTCCAGATATTTGTTCTGATAATTGAAGTCATCAAAATAGTTCCCTGCCTGCAAAAATGCAATCTTTAAATGACTTTCACAAACTTAAGAACCTCCTTTCAGAACATAGATATTTCCTGCAAACTCTTGCATTAGACCTCTTTCTCTGGCAATCGTCAGGAGAATAGAGTCCGATGCACACACACAAGAAAAGGTGATGGTAGTTTTATTCGCCACTTTATCGTGTTATCGTTGGACGTTAAGATTTGGGAAAAATATCCAAAACAATTCGACTAGGATAAAAGACAAACTTCGAATCTCTTTCTTGGTATTTTAGTTAGGAAATTCAACAAAAAAAAATAGTATATTAAAAGTATTTCCGAAATATCAATTTTCATGCCAGTAGCCCTTCTATTTAACCCCATACAGATATTAAAATATTAGAAGACAAGTAGAAAAAGTTAAAAAAAAACTTTATATTTGAAA
Organism: Dolomedes plantarius; assembly: GCA_907164885.2. NCBI lineage: Eukaryota > Metazoa > Arthropoda > Arachnida > Araneae > Dolomedidae > Dolomedes > Dolomedes plantarius. The sequence goes on from OU015500.1 coordinate 116,540,149, forward strand.
TAAAAATTTTATTTTATTAATGCCAGTGTGAATTTTAGAAAATTATTACAAATGATTATTTTGTTTAAAAATGAACAGATTTTGTTTATATGTAGATTGTGTCCGTAATTTAAATACAAGGGAACTGACTCATTTGTTGATTATCGGAGTTTTAATTCCCAAAATCTGACATGCTGAGCTTAAACAAACTCTTAATATCTTGCTTTCTATAATTTGATACTTAATCCTAATGAAAAACTTAATGTGATCTTCAGCATAAAGGATACAGAACTATTTGTGAGTTCATGTATTTTATAGGTTGAATATACCAAAACGAAATAAATAACACCAAATAATTTCCTTTAGTTTTAAAAGGTATGTACTATTTTTTCACTTGATTGAATTTCATTTGTGCCCTTAAATAATCACTAAATCCCTCGAACTACAGCTAATTTATTAGAAGGATAGATCGAAAGCGTAATAGAGTATATAGTTTGATGAACATGAATAATTTTTAGAAAAAACATCCACATTTTATTACCTTAATTTATTTACCGACAGAACAGTTAAACGCATATACCTTCAGACGAAGGGTAACGAATATTTGGGGTAAAGTTTCAATGAAAAAATTCGGCGTTCAGTTTGAAATTTGGGTGTTCGTCCACAGTTATACACCAAACACTTGTGGACCGTTCGTTCGTTCTGGTGTTGTGGATTGTTGTGGTCAGTAATTTTTCTAGCTTCACTGAGTTACGATAATGAACAAGGAAATTAAATTGCCAAGGAATACTATTTTTAAGTTGTGTAAGGCGGTACTTTTAATCAATCCGAACTTCCAAACAGCAGGTGAGTGAACACTATCTAGAAAGTGAGAAAAAATAAACAACTTGTTAATATTGATTTCTACAAAGTCATCGAAAATAAAATAAGGGTAACTCTATCGAAGATTTCTATATTGAAAAATCAGGTCACCATAACCTTTGCCGATGAAACAAGGCCATTGTCTATAGAGATGAAAAATAGGTACCATTGTATTTGAAGATGTAATTTATAGTTGCAGCAGTTCATAGTATACTGAAGACCAGAGAGTTCACGGGTCTAAGTTTCTATAATAGATGATTACATTGGAACCTAAAAAAATTACGTAGATAGTCTGCAAGGCCGAGATATTTATGATGGCCACTACGGAGTTGTAGATACCACCGTCACGGCGACTGGTTGTGTCCCACTGAACCAGGGTCCACTCCGGAAGAAGTGCGGATGTTAATCGCTGGTAGACATCTCCTCAAGTATCAGTAGGCCGGCGAACATATTCAGGAAAAATAGTACTAAAAATAATGGAATTTTTTGAAACCCAGGTCAGGAACAATCATCAGACTGAGGGGTACTTAAATCAAACGAGTCCACGAGACTTCGAGTTAAAAAGAGTATTCTTTATTCTAAGAAGCATCTCCTGATTAACGTTTACAAGAACTCGCTAATAAGCATTTCACGTAGCTCGTCTTGAGGTGAACAATTCCTATAATGTATACTAAATCAACATGTTATCATAAAAAAAAACATGAGCCACGACTCTAATTAAAAACTATAGCATCTCCCGCAGGAAAAGAGCCAAAATGTCTCGTCCTGGGGAGAGCTCACTAAAACAACCAATAGTTTTTAAAAAAATCACAAGTCTGAACTTTTTCTTTCAAATCTGGACAGAGCAAAAAAATGAGATCATAGGTTGCTATAGCGAGAAAAGCGCCAAATAAAAATTCTACAGACCACGTGCACGGCGTATGCAATATTACCGTAGCAACACCGCGAGCGCTTAATGGTCAACAAAAGAAACCCGGCCCTACCGAAACCGCGCCAAGAGGAGAGTACGGAGCGCGCCGCCGAAATGGAGGACCGTGAATGTCCTCCATTTCGGCGGGGCTAATGGCTTAGCGCTGATACAACGAAATTCGCGCCTCTGCATGATTGGTCGAACGAGGGGAGAAAGAACTTCTCGGAGAGTGGCTTCACGCCAAGCTGGCGCCAAGTTCACTCGTGGGAAAAAGCTCTCTCGGACAAAGGAATAGAATAGAACACACATATATTTCTAACTTAAAACTGATTTTATGGTCCAATTTAGTAAGCAAACTTACACGGCATGCGTGGACAAAAGCTAGTTGGATGTACACATGACACATCCTGCAATTACCAGCCATAAAAAGTGCATTTTAGTAAACATAACAAGGGAATCCTGAGACTAACACCTGGCTAAGCAAATTATGGTTGAAGCTTTAACGGTTTAAGAGAAATGGGCACGGCTAAATTCTCAAGAACACACACGTCGAGGGAACAGTATAGACATTACACTATTTTATTTTAAGGGACAACTATTCAGAATTAGAGATTTTACATTAATTTAACGTGCGTTATGAGCCCAACAAAATTAATTATTTCTGGAACGAATTCCTCGTTACAGTAACGAACATATTGGACCAAATTTCAATGAGCAAATTCGGCGTTCGGTTTGAAATTCGGTTGCTCATCCACAATTATACACCAAGCACGTGGGGATGGTTCGCTCATTTTCGCGTTGTGATTTCTTGTGATGAGTAATTTTTCTAGCTTTACTGAGTTACGATAATGAACTAGGAAATTAAGTCCCCTTCTGGAAAGGAATATTTAAAAAAAAATAAAAGACTCTAAGCTAAACTGTAGACTCTGTACTCATACATCTAACTACGAGTACCGAACCTCAATTGATGCACTGTCTAGTGAGCGAATCGTCCCAAAGACGAGCAAATGCGTTCGGGACTGTTCGTTGCTACATTGAGCGATCAACCTCATTTGTTACCTTTCGTTGACCTTCAATCGCTGATTTTTACCCCCCCCCCGTTAACAAATATTGTTATATTAACTACTTGACAAACTATGGACGGATTGAGGAATATTCCTTCCTTCTTTCTACCTCTTCTGGAATATTTGTCTTAAGCCTTGACGATGCCAGTGCGTTTTCAATATGATCGGATAAAAGGACCAGGAAGTCACTTTAGAATTATAAATACTGTAACTACTGCAGGGGTAAGAAGAAATTAGAAGAAATACATATTTGCTCTTCCGTTTACATGCGTAAATTATACATCACCTGCGTATCGCCCAGTGGCAAAGGGGTTAAGGGATTAGAGAGGTAAAGGGATTAAGGTTAGAGGGGTTAAGGGATAAGGGGCCAGATGCGACGAGGGCGCAGGTTTTAATCCTGCAGAATGCTTGGTTGTAATCTGGACACTAGTCTTTCGCCTGGAAAAGAAGATGCCTGTGTAAAAAAAAGTTTTGAAAGCTACCACCCATCTCCAGTGGCATCGTTCGTATATGAAAATTCTTCTGTGTGTGTGTGTATTTATGTTTCTAATGTGTGATCTTCCTATGCAAACCGTACTAGGGTCTCAGAAGCGTGAACCCTTGGGACTTTAGCATCAACAATACTTTACCTATGCGTTGCTCTAATAAATTATTTTCTTAATATCCTTGAATATCTCCAAGAAATCTGAAAATAAAATATACACACAACCTGTAAAGCGGGAGAACTTAAATGTCAATCTTAAAACCAAAAATGCCTTATGTGTTTTCCATAAATATGTCAATTTTGGTTTCGGTTTTGTAACGCACTTCTGATTCTTTAACCTAAAGTATTTAGATGCACGTCCAAGTGCATTCAATTGAATTCATTCAGAAGTTCCAAAAGAAAATTTCCCAACATATTCGGTAAAAACAAATTAGAATAAAATAAACTTAAAAGTCATAAAAAAAATTAAAAATCCTTTTTTTTTCAGTTATCATTTATTTGTTTGAGAGAAAAAGCTTCATTAGTTGAAGATCAGAAAATTGTGATCACCAAACCTGTAACGAAAAACAAAGTGTTTAATTATTAAAGTGCTCAGGTTTTTATTGCAATGGTGGCATAATTGTAAGTACTTGAGCACTTTAAAAACACGGGAAACATGGCTGAATTTATTTAAATTCTGAGCTAAAGTAGAATGTGCTATGCTTAGATACTGCAATTTAGAACATTTCTCGAATGATGAAGCTATTTAAAGGACATGCATTCTTCTCTAAAGTAGCTTTACCTTATGAAAGAATTTTCAAAATGGGAAATTTAGCCTATGTGGCTGCCTCAAAGAATGAATGTATTTTAAGTGGATTTGGCGAACGTGGTAGTAAAACAGTAACAGACATAACATTTCATGACTAGTAAATCTAAAAGATTTGCTCACTCTTTCGTAATCCACTTAAAATAGGAGAACTTTCTACTCATCTTAAGAGAAATAATTGTATTCATTATTCTAACATGACGAAACGAGTATCCCATGAAGAAATTGCGTTCTTTTGCTTCTAATCCTCCTAACCATACTCTATCTAAATTGATATATTATACCATAAATTATTAATGAATCCTTTAAAATTTTGTAAAACATGTAATATAAAAAGCAAAGAAAAAATTTCAAACTATATATTACAATATATTTCCCTTTATAAGAAATATGGATAGACGGTTATATTGAAATAATCCATTTTTCTAGAACTTGGTTTTGCTACCATTTAGAACTGGCATAGAAAAATTGACTGAATTTCTTCAAATATCATATTTAAATATTTACAGGTTTCTGTGAATATATTAGTATATTCTACTATTTAATTGTTATTAGTGTATTCTGTTATGCATTATTAATCTATTTTGCATACCAGTATATTATGTTATTCTAGTATTTATAGATAAGATCCAGAAATTCTGTTTGCAAATATTTGTAGATGACATTAAATATTTTGTAACAGAATAATCAACGACGGGACCCAGACAGCTTAGTGGTAGAATATCGGAAGGACGGAAGGACTCCGAAAGAACGGATAACTATTCGAATCCTGGGACTGCTATTGAATACCTTCATGCCTACTCGGGGAATAGGTACGTTAAATCCGTAGGCCAGGATCCCTTCCGTGTGGTATATGGGCTAGAGTAGGGTACGACCCCGTCTGGTGTTGTCTATGAGTTTGTTTAGTCTAACCCAAAGTCCCTCAACCAATAGGCACCCAAGTCAGACTCAGACCAATATGGTGTTATTAAAAAAAACAGCCGCATTTATTTAGCTCACAATGGTCTATAGGCTTGGCCTAGAATGTTCCTATGAGAAGGCTAAATATGATCAACATTTATGAGTAAAAAAGTTCAATAAAACTCTTCCTTGCCCTCAAAATACATAAATTATTTAAATGTTCAATATGAAACATGCGTTTCTAATTTTTGAAAATATCGGTCTCTCACATTAAACTTGCTTGAAATTGAGAAAATAAGAAATATCTATAATGAATAAATAAATAATTAATTTCCCTGCGACTGAGTGGAACCTTCAGAGTGAAATGACTGTATTGAACCCTCGGAGTTAAATTACACAACAGTTATTTATTACTACATCCTTAATTACACAATAATTTAATTCCCAGGCTTCATATTTTTTTAAAAACACATCTACACTGGTTATCAAAAATAAAGGAAAAGTCACAAAAATAACGATTACTCAAAAAGTCACGCGTAGAATTTAATGAAACTTATGCACATTATACAACACATAAGTAGGTATAAAATAGCATCAAAAGAAATCGCCAGACAATTATGGTATTATAGAAACTTTCATATGTATACAATAAAAAATCGGATTTGTCAGTTTGGTATAGGAAAAGTAGCTTTAATATGGCGTATGATCCCCCCGAGAAGCAATACAGGACAAACGGCAATGTGTGATTCTGTCAGTTATGCGGTCTATGAGTTCGGTAGGAAGTGAGAGCCATTGCTCTTATAAAGCAGTTGAAAGCGTGGCTAGGGTCCTAGGAGGAGGGTTGAGAGCAGCTATAGGTCGTCCTAAGCGTTCCAAATGTGCTCTATAGGATTCAGGTCCGGGGATCGAGCTAGCCACTCATGCGCTGAATTGTTTTCTGCTCAAGATAAGCATCCACGATGGGAAGCCTGTGTGGTCTCGCGTTATCGTCCTGTAGTACGAAACCTTAACCTATTGCCCCAGCATAAGGGTGCACATAAGCATCAAGGATGTCATCTCTATAGGTGTGAGCATTCATATTTCCACGTGGAAAGACATAGAGGTCTGTGCGTCCACCCAAAGAGATACCACCCCAAACACAGACACTTCCTGATCCGTATGCATCTCTTTCACGGTTATGTAATGGATGAAAACGAGTTTCAGGTTCTCTCCAAATCAAAATACGCCTACTATCGATTTGGAGGCTAAACCTGGATTCATCCGTAAAGAGAACAGCCCTTCATTCCTGGTCCCGCGCAAGAATACCACCTTTGTGACACCTTCTACTCATGGTTGATGTTCATACCAACCTTCCATAGCTTGCAGCGAGGGAGTATCTGCAGACGGAGTTTGCAGACGCAGTTGCTGTTCTATTCCTTCGTGCGGATAATGACAAATATCGGTTATCGGAAACTCGTCGTAGCGTATGGCCATCCTTGGTTGAACCTCTTGGATGCCTAATCCGTGGTTAGAAATAGTTTCCAAAGTCTATGAACCCCAGGCGGACTCACATTTAGGCATCTGGTCACTTCTGTCTGACTTTGTTCTGCCTCTAGTCTCCCAATAGCTCGCCATCGCAGTTCTTCAGTCAAATGATGCCTGGAGGCCATTATTACAAATTCGCTATGTCAGATGTCTAATATCGGCCTCGCCGATACAATTGCCGCCTTTCTTTTAGATATGCACTTTGATGCTCCTCGCAAATGACGTATTCTGACGGCAGAGCCGCTATTTTGCATAATGTAGTATTGTTCAGCACCTTTTACTTAACAACATATTCAAATTTTAAATAGATTGGCCTAGTTTTGAACGTGTTATCGCTCTTTTTGTGATTTTTTCCTTAATTTTTGATAACTAGTGTATATTACTACTTAGGTAGCTTCATTTGAGAGTCACGTTTGCTAAAACACTCTCCAAAACTCCTGCATCAGGGATGATGATAAACTTCTACCACATGAATACATCGGCAAAACACGACATCATAAGAACTGGTTACGTTCCAAAATCTAAATTTCAATTTAATGTGGATATTGCAAACTAACCAAACAGGACATTATGAGCTGAAAATAGAAGCAAAAGAAATTGTGAATAAATTAGTAGGTACAAATAAATTAACCGAACAAACAAAATAGTGCGTCATCATTTTCACAACATGGGCTGATAAACACAAATCTACTAAAATACAATAAATTATAAAAAATGTTTGCAGTATTTATAATTCGAATCATAAAAACCTAATATTAAAAAAACCGCAAATAATCTAGAATTGGGCCATCTGTACATTTAGAGAATTATTCTGCTTTATGGTATATTGCAAACATACACGTTTATATATATATATATATATATATATATATATATATATACACATATATACAAATATTTTGGGTGTTAATTTAAACTTTCTAATAATTAGATAATTATTAAATTTTCATAAAGGCAATATACAACTCGTATACCATAAATTCAAAGATATTTCTCATTTCATCTATGACTTCTAACATTAAGCTCTCAGACTGAAAAATATAGCTTTATATTATAAATTCTTTTGAATAAAGCATTTTCTGGGGCATGGAATATCCGCATTATCTCCCACGAAATCTGGCAAAGTCAGAGAGATTCGGTATTTTAAATTTATGAAATGCATCTTTGATCGGTTTTTCGATGCCAATTTCATTTGCTTAGAAAATACGGGATGTTCAAAATGGTGCGAAACTAACAGGTGTTATAAGCATTTCTAAGCGGTTATGCGTGGGATCTATCTGAACTTAAAATATCCGTTTGGGACAATCCATCATTTAAAATGCTTTTAAAGTAGAACCCTGATACATAGTCCGGGAAATCCAGTTAATCCTTTGAGGATTAATTTGCATGTTATACATATTGGCCGCATTTATAATTTATTTTGGCATTATCAGTGTTACATAACTATCGAAGAAAATATTAATAAGGCTGTTCTTGAATGGTGAAATTAACTAAATGTAGATGTTAGTTTCTAATGGCACTTATATCTTAAATATATGCAACATTTTTAACATAAAAAATACCCGAAATTAATGGGGTTATATTAAGAAAATTGAGAAATTTTCTCAATTACTTTGTCAATGAAAATTAAAAGAGGGCTTCTTTCTAATCTATATACAGTGGAATCTCGATCTATCGTTTTTCAAGGGACCTATTGAAATGAACGATAAATGCGAGAAAACGATAGATGCGGAAACATAACAAAGCAATATGATCATTGGGACTATATAAAATGGACGGTACATACGGAAAAACGATGGATCCTAAAACGATCGATCGAGATTCCACTGTATATAAAACAGTTCTGTTACTGACTGACTCACTGACTGACATACAACGCACAGACCAAACCGCTGGACCTAAAAGGGCTGTAATTTTGCATGGCGATTCTTCTGATAGTGTAGGGGTGCACTAAGAAAGATTCTTCTGAGATTTTTTTAAATTAAATTCTTAAGCTGTTTTAGTAATTTTTTTTTTAAGTTTGCATTTAAAATAATAATTTGAGTGTTATAAAATTTATATCACATGAAAGATCATAAAAAATCCTTTAAAATGAAATATTTTTCGAATCTTTACCTCCATTTTCTGATTTTGGTGAATTTTTAAAGATTAATTTTTAGAATTTAATTTATCAAATGCTCATCACGTGATTTCTTTTCTGGTACTTTTATCGTCACGTGGTAAATTTATCGTCACGTGCATAACAACAAAATAGACAAAATAATATGTTTTTTCCTTGCTAATGCGGCAGACGATTGGACATTATCGAAAAAAATATTAAAATACAGTAAAAGATATGATCCTCAAACTGTACTATAGTAACTGTACTGTTTTTCTTTAGTATGTTCTATTAGATTTAATTTGAATATTTTCTTATACATTATTTTGTCTATAAAAATATCCCTTACGATTTTTTTTATAAATATATTTTTTTGTTTTCTTTTACATCAATTGTATACATTGATCGTTGTTCTTATTATATATATATATATATATTTATTTATTTATTTATTTTATATTTTTTTGGCATTAACTGCATACATTGACCGTTGTATTTAATTTGAATGTACTCCTTAGCAAAGTGCGGGTTTTCAACAAGTAAAGTATAAATGCTTTATCAAAAAATTTACGTCATATGATAAATATGAGGATCTTATTATATTTCAAAGACAGCAGATGTTACTATTTGTTCAATGAATGAGATTTTCTTTTGTCAACTGTCAGTCAAAACCGTAATGTGAAGGGATGATATAGCACCGAGTATTGAGTAGCGCATCGACGTAGTGGAATATGTTCATTTTCGGTGATGGAAAATGTCTAGAACTTGATGTTTTTACCATGATGAAAACACATACCTTAAAATGCAATGCCCTTGGTACGCCATTTTGACAGCCGCTCTCTCCGGGCATTAAAAACTGAAAGAACATGCACCGATTTTTAGAAATAGTTTATTGCGGTTAAAATATGCTTTTTGAGAAAAATGAGTTCCCATTGGAACATAAGCGCTTGCTCTGTGGCCAAGTGTATAAAAAAGATGGTGGGTATTTTTTTTTCTTTTTTTTCCCTAAGTGATTCGCATAGTGAAGTGGGGGGGAGGGATATTTTCCTTCGACCAAAACACCTAATGGTTTAAACCAAATTACCGATAGTAAGGTTTAAATCTAATCTTCCTGAAACCTACAGAGCTTTTAAATATGGATCAATCTTATTTTCACTGTTAACTGAAATCTGGGGGAAAAAGGAATTATAGAGGAACATGAGGTGATATTTTAGACCATGTTCTAACATTCTAACACATAAGACTGTAACCTAACGAATTACCTAAAAAAACGGCTACTTAGGTCGTGACAGAGCTCTGCAATTATAACGCGATGCAACATCATGCAATTTTTTGTGAGGAAATGTTAGTTACTATTTCTAGTTCTTCCCAGGCTTCAAGATTAAATTAGAGGTGACAGCTCTCATTTGAAATTGCGTAATGAGCCGAAGATATTTTTCAAATGCCAGCTGCCTCCAGACAACTGCATTTCAACTGAGATCATAGGAATTTTTTATTTTTTTTTTAATAAATCTGCATGGAGTTTGTGTTTATTTTAGACCAAGAAACCCGTAATGTCCAGTTCTCCTGAACACTCTTGAACGATAAAGTTTATTCAAAATTCTACTCCAAGGAAAAGAAGCGATATGATTAAAAGTATTTTTATAGTTAATTGTGTTCTGTTAAGCCGAATTAACTGTAACAGCTCTGACAAATATGAGTTTGGATGTTTTGTACCTCAGTTCTCGGGTAATTCGTATTTGCCTTTCTCATATCATCCTTTGCTTTGACTATTGAAAAACATTTTAGATTGTTATAAATTCGACTAAAGCGAAATCATTTCAGGTGCGCAAGATTGGATTTGAGGACAAACAGAAACTTTCTTTTTTTTTAAGTATTACTCAGAAAAAATTGCTCATTAGTTTTTTTTGCAATCGGACCAACTGCAGTGAAAACTAGTCAGATCCATATTTGCATTGAATTATCAATAATTGTGGTGCAAGCAGATTTCCATATATACTTGTACCCTCGTCCAAAATATTGAAATACAATTTAGTTCTTTTGATTACGAGTACATCCTTTATTCCAAAAGAAAGGTAAACATCTATCCTTCTATTCATTTTCCGTTGCATTTTTCGAAGATTCCTTGAGCTCACCGGTTTTAGTAAAATTTTTAACAATTATATATATAATAGCAGTTGTCTCTGTATAACATTTCCGGGCTGTACTCATCTTTCAATTGAAGCCCTCAGTAAACAAACCGGTTAGGATTAATTTCAATTTCAGATGTGGATCAGAATTTTTTCTTACATAAAAACTAATATCTTCTCCATCAAATCACGTTTGTTCAGCCTATTTTTCTATAAAACATTCAGGACTAATAAAAATTTGATGCTTTTAGCTGTATATATGGCAGTTTTTAAAAATCTGCTTACTTTTGCAATGAATTCTGAAAGTAAACAAACTTGAATGTGAATGAATCAAGTAGCTCAAGTATTCATATCGCGTAGTGAGCTGTAAAAAACTGGATGGCACTCTACTACTCCAATCTCATGAAAAACTAAATAAATAAAAAATAATGAAAGGGTTTGCTTTTACAAGGTGTGGATTAAATGCAATATTGTTAGATAACTCGGGATATTTTTTAACTTTCATATACTTTTTCCATTATGACGTCATTATTAGTATTATGACGTCACAGAATATCCGATGTGAATGTTCTCTAAATTCTTTTTGCCGTATAAATAAATATAAAATTATTAACAATATTTTTTCCCACAACAGCCTTTGTTAAGTCATTAGCAGCAATATACCTGTTACTTACCTTCAGTCCTCATGTTTAGAAAAAAATATTCTTATAAAATATTTTTGAAGCCAGTTAGTTGTTCATATGTGTAAAAAGGAGTTTTTAAAGGACTATTTTTCCCATCTTTATAATTAACGTAAAGTGTTTATTTCTGCAGTAAAACAGACTTAATATTTTACTCTAATCCTCCACGTTAGTAAAAGGGGTCTTTGCTTTTAACTACCAATATTTTTACAGACAGTAAAACATTACTTCGTTTTAAAATAATAACTTCATACTTTAAAGTGTGAGCTCCAGCTTTTCCTTAGATTTTTTTATTGCAGAAAATTTTATGAATAGTACTTTTGTTTTAATCCTCACCACTTTAGAGAGCTTCCCTTTTTAAACATTTCGTCTATATTAATTATAGCGTTTAAGCCACTAACTAATATTCTTGCTGCATTGTCTACGCTTTCGTAGTACCTCCATTCTCTGACGTTTTTGTTTTTCTCCCCTGCTTTTAAATTAATTTTTCAGAAGATTTGTACTGAAAATTCAGCACTGTTTATTACCTTTTATTTGCTCACGTTATTTATTGTTTTGGATCATTTTAGTCACATTTAAAATGTGTCTGTAATTCGAAAACGAATGAGTAATAAGAATTGCTTAAGCAATGTAGTAAATGTTGCCAATATTTCCAAAGTGGCCTTAAAAATGAGAAAGCCCATTTATGTTAAGGTGTGTTTTAATCTAGAACACCTAGTAAAACTAAAATGCGATACATGATGTTTAGCAGGAAAACAAAGGTTTTATATAAGCTTTCACACACGTGTTCCAATTTTTATCCAAAACATAAAAATACTACGCTTAATTCCTTATTTTTTGTAAAAAATTTAAAAATTATAAGTGTATTTGAAAATTGACAACTGTTCATAGTTAAATCAATTTGAAATAATTTTCCCACATACTTCGCTGAAGCTGTAACTTTGTTGATAACCGAATGATGAGTTTTAATCGCTGAACATTTTCTTTAAATATGAAAGTGTTTATAATTAAAATAATACCACAGAAAAAATCTTAGAATAAAAATGAAACTTTTAATTTTGAAATCTTTTACGAAAAGCTTATCAGCCTATCATTAAAAAAATAATAGGTATTAATTACAGTTCGACCGACATCTATTCTTCCTAATCTATAATCACTCATAAAATCCTAACTTGAAAAGGAATACTATTTTTAAGCTTTATAAAGCGATACTTTTAATCAATCTGAACTTCCAAACAGCAGGTGAGTGGACACAAACTAAGAAGTGGATAAAAATGAACCATTTGTTAATATTGATTTCTACAAACTATTCGAGAATAAAATATCGTTTATGACTAATTTTTTTAAAATCTACGACGGAAAATATAAATAGTATTCAGTTATCTCTTGATCAATGTATCTTTAATGATTGTCGCATGTGATTTGTCCATAGAAACAATCATTTCTTAGACACTGTACGTGAACTATAATTATCAGTTTAACGATAAAAATGCATATATATATATATATACATATATATATATATATATATATATATATATATATATATATATATATTTATATATATATATATATATATATATATATATATATATATATAATGCATGTAATCATAAGAAAATGCATGTAGTACATTCACTACCAAAAGTAGTTGCGAAATTTCTTTTGTTGTTTATAAGAAATTGCTATACAGCTTAGTAAATTATCCTATCTCCCTAAGCTTCAATTATAAGCCTCAATTAGTGTTTAAGACAGTTACTTTATTTTTTCTTAATATTTCTATATGTTTCTTAAATATGTTTGCATAACGGTGTCCACTAAAGACTATTTCTGTGTCATTTGGAAATAAATAAAAAATATTTTTGCGAAAGGAAGATTAAATCTCTAAATTTAAGTTTTAATGGATTTTAACTTATAAAACTATAATTTAAAAAAAAAAAATATGATACATCTTATTATATTCCTTTTACAACATACCATTTATGACTACATAATCTAATCAAAGAAATGCGGATATGTTTAAGGGAAATCTTGAAGACCATTACGTAGGAGTAAAGCAATTTAAAGCATAATTAGTAGCTTAAAATTTCATAAATATAATGCTGATATTAAAATACAATGGTTCCGTCTGCAATTTGTTTGATTGAAATGCATAATTTCTTTTACTTTCATACTCTTAAAATATTAATGAGATGTGTATTCATTTAAAATAATGTGTTTCGTTACACACATTTAAGTACATTCATCAAAAGAAATGAAAATTACTGTATTTAGAATGTAATGCTCTTTATTAAAGCATATGATATTCGGCACAGTAAAATCCATTCAACAAGCACGATCCTCAAGCATTTTATATTAAGACAGTAGATACAAAATAGTATTAAAAAGTAATGTTTTTTTTAAGAAGTACTTAATATGAAAAAACAACCGAAGTGATGGTTATCGTACCAATATTTACATATTGCATATTTATATAAAACATTTTCTGTTTTGAATTTTTGAAAGGTTGTTTAAAATATTGAATACAAATGCAAGTGCAAAACGGTCCAGTCACTAATGATTTAGAATTTTAAAGGGGATAAAGAGGTGGTTTTCTTAACATTTCTTTTTGTCATGGAAATGAAACGAGGACAAAATTATGATATTTGATTTAAAAAATTGAAACGTGTCTTTCAGCTTACCATAGATTGGTGTACATCATTATGACTAAAAGTTATAATGAGGGACAGTTTTCATGGGCATTTAAAAAAAAGTTAATGGAAAAATAAATGTGTTTTACAGTCTCGGATTATCATAAAAGATCCATGATGAAAATGTAAGATAGAATTTAGAAAATACAAATTAATTTATAAATTTTAAGGAATACATAAAAATTCAATTAGAACGAATCGATAAAATATTAAAAATTAGTAAATAATAAATAAAAGGAACAAATTGAATATTTAAGCATGCATACAAAATTAGAAATATATAAAATATTAAAAGAATATATTTAATATAAAGGAATAAAATTTCAAACCGATATGTTTATTACTGTGAATTTTTTATTCGAGATTTATCACTCTGATTTATTAATATGATAATTTATAATTATTATTTTTATTGTCGAAGATATCACTTGAAAACATTCTAAGATATCACTAAGATATAAATTGATTTATCACTGTGATATTCATATCTATCTATCCATCTATCTATGTACCTCTCTGTCTCTTTCTCTCTCTTTATATATATATATATATATATATATATATATTTACTAAGTAACTTTTAATTGTACAGTTGTATAGAGTATTATATTTTAAAATTTTAAATACTTTTTAAAGTAATAAATCCTATATTTCCTAATGGTTTAAAATGATTGCGTAGAAAAATAATTATTTTATTTCATGTCCATGGAACTTATTTACTTCTAGGCGATTTCATAAATATAAAGAATCTCTGTCAAGTATAGAAAAATGTTTCCTTCGACAGCCAAACGCGACGAGCAACTCCATCCCAATGCATTAATTCTGGCATTTGAAGGCATTTAATAAATGCGTGCTTCAATTATTACATCCTGAATGCAAACATATCATCTTCCGTATTGACTGCAGCAAATCATCTGAGTCTCTCGAAATGCATGAATTGAAATCTAGTGTCACATTCAATGGTGGAATTTCTGAATGATTAATGTTTCAATTCAAAGGACTTTGTTGTCAATTTTCAGGTTGCAAGGGGCTTATTTACTATTCCCTAAACATGTTGAGCATAACAAATTGAGTCTGACACCATTAAATTCATATCTGAGATTTGAAAATTATTTATTTAGGAAGGGAAGGTAGCTTCCTGTGATTAATCATGTAATTACATACGGGTACACTACATTATGAGAGCCCGTTTGTGTATGTAAAATGAATGGGAGTTCATTAAATTATACAGATGAACACCATGTGGCTCATAAGCAGCAATGACAATAGATAATCCCTTAAAAAATCAAATTAAATATAACCAAAATGGAATGTGATGATTTTATTAATTCACTATGTAATGAACAATTTCACCCTAAATAGTCTTGCTAATTAACAATCGTTCGTTCGCACAGAAAGAGAGAAAAACAGGCATATAGCTTTTACTTCAGTGGAAATTACATTGTTGACAGGCTTCATATCAACCACCAATTTATTTTACAAAATTTAATGAAATAATAACTATATATATATATATATATATATATTAATTTTCAGTTTATTTTGCCTGAAAAGGATAAAGTGTTAAGCACTATCTTGCTTTAAAAATTTTTTGGACAATGAATACTCACTGGAGGAGTAGAACATAAAAGGATTGAGACGAAAAACCAGACTAAGCACCAAATTAGAAAATTTGATTACAAGTAATAAGAAATTTAATATGGTTTTAAAGCTATGTTTCACTTTCCAAGGGTCATCAATCAAAGGTTTTTTTTTAATTTCATGCAATAAAATTTTTAAATAAATATACTGTTAATGAAACTTCGAAAATACAGAAAACTAAACACAGTATAAACAACACAGTATAAATAAAATCTAAACAGTATAAAGAAAAACTAAATAAAGTATCGCTTGAATTTAATTAATGCAAAATGTAATTATTTTCAACAAAAAATTGGTGGCGTCATCTGGAGGACCTTTGAGCAAATAGAACCAAATATTGCTTAACAAATTTAATAAAAAATTTTCTCGAAAAAAATTTTAAATTCGGGCTTCGAGGTGAATGTACTCGTCTTCTGCACTACCTGTGTGCCAAATGTCATGGCTTTAAGTGCCATGGATTCGTCTGGAGGCCGCACACAGACAGAGAAACACTACATTTTATTAGTATAGATATGAAAACGACGTAATGAAAATGTTGAGCAAAGGTGATAAGGATGTAACACCATGGTAAATATATTCAGTATTTTTTTTCGCTTTATCGACATGTGTAAACATGTTTTGTAAACTTTGTTTGTAAACATGTTTGCTACAGTATGCAATAAACATCTTTAGCCCTAAATAGTGTATTAAAAAATGTTGAAATGTGGATTTTCAAAATTATCATCTCCGTATAATCTATAGCTGCCTTATAATCTTAGTTTACAAATTCTTAGAATTTTACTTATGTATAGTTAATAATTTGTATAAAAAAAGAGAAAAAAAACGTAGGCTCTACGCTGCTATATTGAAGGCTGAAGAGCATCAGTCTTTATAATTTTGATTTTTCTTACCGTACAGGATTTCATTCTTACTAGATTCTGTCAATGTTAGCAAGGGACTGTAAGTATTTTTATGTATAGTACAAAACAGAGGTGGACATCATAAATAAAAGTCCAACGATCTAAGTTATTTTCCTCGACCAAACACAAGCCCGAATTGTCCTTAAAAGTTTTAGTGCTACGCTAAATAGGATCGAAAATACTTTATACTGTTTTATTTTGATTGCATAACTTTTGCCACTATTACTAATTTTGGTTAATTACTAGCAACTGAAGAACTTAAATTTTTAATTCATTACTAACTACATATTAATAAAATAGTGAATTCGATTACCTTTGCAATGATTTTTGAGCACAAATCGATGACGAATTATTTGAATATAGACAATTTGCTTTCCTTGTAACTTTTCATCTAAAATTATTAAATAGACTATGTTTAATTCCATCGGGTCATATTATGAGAGGACTCTTTGAAAATAATAGAAAAACTAAGTATATTTCCCAAGAGTGTTAAATACTTGCGTTAAATTAATTTGAATATCTTAACACTTATTCTGTTTGAGTAAAAAATGATACCGAAGTACTTGAGTATGTGAAATTTCGTTTTATAACAATTTATAATACAAAATAAATACATAACCTATCTTCAATCTTATCGAGTCGTGAAATAACAGGAAGTTTTGAAAATAATGCACAAAACTAAGCATATTTGAAACGACTGTAAAATACTCGAATTAAAGTAATCTGAACACCTTCAGACTTTTTGAGTTTTGAGCAAAAAAGATGCAAAGTATTTGAATAAGTGTAGTTTTTTTCCTGGTAATTTTTTATCCAAAATTAATACATAGCCTATCTTTGATTTCATTGAGTCATGTTATGAGATGACCCTTTCAGCATAACGTACAAAACTACGTATATTTAACACTAGTGTTAAACACTCGCATTAAACAAATCTGAACATCTTAATAATTATTCAGTTTGGGTTAAGGATTCGTAAGTCATGCCGTCCCTATCGCTAGATAATACGGCGAAAATTCCTGCTGACAAAAAGTCGTCGCGACAGCGCTCCTACCAGTCCACATCAGGACCGGCGGGGCCGTCACACCAAAGCAACATTTTCTTCTTTAAGTATTATGCTGTTATATTTAGATTTGTCATTAGGTTATGCAATAATACACAACATAAGTGCACTGTATATAAATAATATCCTATATGTAACACATTACTTCAACTCTGCTTAATACTGTACGTAACACTATTTGCACAATACACAACACCAACTGCGACACAGTGCACAACCTCATTTACATAATTACAACACAGTTGCAATTTATACTTCACAATTAAATTACATTCCAATCTGTTAATTCTAAATTGAAAACAATTGTATAAAATCACATTAAATTATCAATATACTACTGTAAAATATACCTTACGTTACACTGATACATACAATGATACCATATCAGGGTGTCTACTACTTTTGAGCAAGTGAATTTCATGACTTTTCATGACATTTCATGACCTTAAAAATAAAATTTCATGACCATTGAAGTACATACTAGTTTAAACGAAATTAGTCCCCCCCCCCGGCTCGTCTTTCAACAATATTCACCTTATTATTTAAGTTCTTATCAGGAAAACCTTATTTTTAAAAAGTTGGGATTACAACCATGCAATACTTACTGTTACTGTTAGTTTTATTACTGTTATACAAATTCCAGATATGATTGTGACTCAAACACCCATGAAATTTATTGATGCAATGTAAAACACCTTGAAAGTGAATGATGCAAAAATTAATCATTCTCATACTACAGAAACCCCATTAAAGTAAATAATTTTTAAATAACAATTTTTCATTAATTCTACACTGATACAATTGTAAAATAGCGGTATCAATGTTTAATTTGAGTTAATTTTTGCTTAAATTGAGGAACTTTCCTAAACTGCTCTGAAAACATCAAGATGAAGAACAACTCAAACTGGACTGAGCCTCCCCGATATTTCACTATTTTTTAACTAAAAATAATATAAAATTTACTAAAATTACATAATATTTAATATTAATATTTAATAATATTAAGAAATTATAAAATTTAATATTATATAATCTAAAAGTCCATGCACAATCTTGTGTAATACATTTCAGTAAATTTATAAAACAATTCGGAGCAAAAAAATTGAAATTAAGACAGTAAATAAAAATTTAAAAAATTTGAATTTTTATTCAAAAATTAAATTTTGAATAAGTATGCAGTTTTAAAAAATTTTACATTTAAAAATGTACTTTTATTTCGATGTTAAAAAGCAATACAGTAAACTCCAGAATTTCGGGGAGGGGGATGATCCTGCCCGTCGATCTCCCCCCCCCCCCAAGGCTATGGTCCTAGGCGGAGGAATAGCGCCCTTTACACGTACGTTCTTTCCCGCGTGAAACCACGATTCCGCGCGATTGAGTGCACGTGTGAAGGTGTCGGAGAGGAAGGGAAAGCTGCTTTGGAGCGTACTCTAAATTTTACCCGCGCGCAATCCCGTACGCTCCAAGCACTCCAAGAGCGTACGTGTAAAGGTGCTAAACGTACGCTCTTTTGCGAGTGCTTGGAGCGTGAGCACAATCCCATACGCTCCAAGCACTCGCGAAAGAACGTAAGTATAAAGGGCGCTAATCTCTCCCGTGGAAGAGAGCTTCATAATTGAATGCATCGCCCGTTACGTCATTGGCGGGAGAAATTTCGCTTTCGCCCGTTACATAACGTATACTCGGCGGGAAATCTGCATATATCGGACATAGTCTGTTACGTGGGGAGAGAGAATACCTCGAGCGCAAATAATGACAAGAAGCCAAAATCTATACGGGAATACTCGAGTTCACTGAAAGAAAAACCGATCTGAACTACACTTCTCTATTCAGGATCGACGTAAAAATTGAAGCTCTATTCTTATTTTTTTTTTAAATTGTGTTTTTCCGCTGTCCAACTTCTCTCTCTTGTTAGCATTGTGCACCACTTGTTCGTGTTAATTTTAATGCTTTACCATATGTCTACTTCCGCTGTGTGTTTCTTATCTCCTCGTATTTTCGTCGCCCAAGGGGTAGCCCCACATGACGACGTATACTCTACTTTCTGTGAAGGGGAGAAAGAGCGTTCGTTCCCGCAGTGGGGAAGAATACAGTGCACTTTCCCGCGGGAATTCTGTTATCTCTCTTCCGATGCGGCGTCACAAAGTAGGCAAAAATTGATCTTAGTGTTTTTGTACCAGTTAGGAGCATATTTTCTATTCTACATTATATCGATAAAAAAAATTTTTTAATTGAAAAAATTCGTGACCTTTTCTTTCAATTTCGTTACTTTTCATGACTTTTCGTGACCGTTTTCCCATTTCGTGACTTTTCGTTACTTTTCATTACTTTTCATGTTAGTAGACACCCTGCATATACATATTTACAACATGATGTCGGTATTCATTTTATTTTTAACTCCATTTCACACTATATTATAGCATATTAATGAGCTACCTTTACTGCTTTTCTTATTTTATATGATATAGAATATTAAATTATCCATTCTATTACACCCGGTACATGTTTCAATACATTTACAATAATCTATTAATCATTGCTTGATACATCATATTTCATACAGCTAAACATTTCAGTGAACCACACTTTCCAGAACTACCGTTATGCTGTGCCTCATACGCACTTCAGCTATTATTGTTTTGACTGCACATAGTATATAAAATAATCATCAACATACGCTGCTTAATTTTATATTCACAATAATTACAATATTTTCAGGTTAGTAGCACTATAAATAGCCAAAACAAACCCAACAAGTAACCCAGCAAGAACTGAGCTACTATGACGATTGGGAGAAAGGAATGTGCTCATCCATCAAAATGGAGATCACCTTTTTAATAAAATTTTTACAATAAAAATCAGTAAAGAATTTGTGTTTATCCCAGTTTGTTATATCTGTAGGTAAAAACACTCTAAGATGATTAAAGTTGATGCAGTCAAATAGGCAATGTTCTACAGTTTGAATCTCACCGCATGTACAAGTATTAGGTTTATTATGGAATCTGTTCTGATATTCAGCAAACGAACCATGGCCCGTTAATGCTTGATTTATTTTAAAATCTCCTAATAATCTATCTTCTTTAACCTTGCTAAATATTTGGTACGTCTTTCTACCCTTAATCGAATGATCCCATTCATATTGCCAATTTTCAATTTCATTATTTTCTATTTTCTTTTTAATTGCGTTCCTGCTGATTTTAAAATATTTATCTATAGTCTCCTTTTCAGATGCCTCTTTCGCCGCTTTATCCGCTTCTTCGTTACCAATTATTCCAACATGGGCTTTAACCCAATGTAGGAAAATAATCAACTTTTCTTTTTTCAGCATTCTTTTGATGTAAGCTACTTGCTCTCCCTTATACGTGATTGACTTTAGTGCCTCAATCGCACTCCTTGAGTCGGTAAAAATGTCGCTTTTTCTAATATTCCTTTCCCTCATAATTTCTATTACCATTTGTATGGCATGCAGTTCAGCTATATAGGAATTTCCATTTTTTAGTCTTTCCTTGAAGATTTCCTTATTATCTCCTTTGTAGTAAACCACTCCTGCACCAATATTTTCCCCTTTCTTGGATCCATCTGTATAAAAGATGTGATCGGTTTTAGGTGTTTCATCTAATGTCCAATCAATGCTAATTAATTCATCTATATCTTCTAAAATTCTAATCCTAGTTTCAGAATTTTCAGCATTAAATATTTCTTCCTTAATTATTATTTCCTTGTTTTCATCATATAATTTACTTAACAAGTTGATTGCTCTTGCTTTTAAGTGCAGGGGTATACAACCCGCTAGTATATTCATAGCTTCCGTTGAAACCGTTTTGTAACATTTAGTTATCGATAGTAAAGCGGACCTTTGTAAACTATGTAGTTTGTTTTTAAATACAATCTGTTCTTTGTACCAAACCTCTACTCCATAAAGCAGAATCTTTTCTATCACTGTTTTATAAATTTGCTTTATAATTTCCGGTTTAATACCCCATGTTTTTCTTGTGAGTCTTATTAACTTATATAATATTTTATTTGTTTTTTCTTTCAATTTCTCCATGTGCTTTCTAAAGTTTAATTTACTGTCGAAAATGATTCCTAAATATTTCAATTCAGCATTATATTTTAAACTCTCCTGTTGCAGTTTTATGGTAGGTTTGGTACCTATATTACCTTTCCACTTAATTATATTATATGTACATTTTCCAAGACTGAATTTTAGTTTATGACTGGTGGCCCAATTCTCGCATTTTTGCAGAACATCCCTTGCTATAGCTGTAAATTTATATACTACATGACTATTCATAATAATCATCAAATCGTCCGCGAATGCCTGGACACTATATCTATAGTCCCCTTCACACTCCCTGAGTAAATCATTTATAATAATTAACCAAATAATTGGCCCAAGCGAGGACCCTTGAGGCACTCCAACATTGTAATGATGATCCTGATTTTTCATTATAATCTTCCTTTCGGTTATATAACTTTTTATAATGTTAAATAAATACTTTTTGATGTTCAGCTTCTCAAGAGCCTCTATAATACTTTTCCTCCTAACAGAGTTAAAAGCGTTCTGTATATCCAGGGACACCAAGCATGTATGTCTTTTATTAATTTTATTTTCATCTATGGCTTTCATAATATTTTTTAATGCATGTATCGTACTCTTACCCCTTCGAAATCCAAATTGATTTGAAGAAAGCAGATTATGTTTTTCCAAATATAGTACCAGTCTATTCGTTAATATTTTGTCTAGTAATTTCCCCATTACTGGGAGCAAGCAAATAGGACGATAAGAGCCCGGCATCCCTGGATCTTTCCCATCCTTGTGGAAATATATAGCAATTGCTTTTTTCCAATTGTTTGGGAAGTAACCTTCATTGAGGCACCTATTAAATAATATATACATGATGTCTTTTTCGACATTATGCATTTCGGTTATTATTCCCAGCGTTAGTCCATCATGACCAGGTGATTTTTTCTTAGCCATTTTTTCCAAGTTGTAATCAATTTCCTCCCTGCTTATTTCTGGAATATCTGCATCATTTACCATTATATCCTCATTTGAATCCCCAATTTCCTCTTTTTGAAAATGATACTTAGTCAATTCTCTTTCAATATCTTCCTGTTTGTCTTTATAACTTCCGTCCTCTCCCATAATCTTTTCCATCACATTATGCCTTTTTTCTTTAATAACATTCTTGACTTTACCAAATGTATCCTTGATGGTTAAATTGTCCAAGAATTCTTTAAATTTCTCATTTTTAACTTTTTTAATCAACTTTTGATAAGCAGCTCTTTCTTTTTTAAATTTAATCTTTAATCTCATTCTTTCATCATTATCCGTTTCCCCTTGATAACGCCTTCTATGAGCTCTTACCTTACTTCTTACTTTGGTTAATTCACTGCTCCACCAATAAGCATTCTGCTCTTTGCAGGCCACTTTCTTTTTCCTGCATTTTTTGCAGGAATTTATAAGTATTTCATTTATTTCTTCAATAAGGTCATCAATTCCCTTTTCTTTTATAGTTTCCATAACCCACTTTAGTTTTTCTTTAAGCTCTGCTCTAAATTCAAGCCGTCTAATATTATTTATGTCCCATCTCTGTTGTTTTTCATTTATCGTTTCCCTATTCTCCGTCCAAACTTCAAATATTATCGCATTATGGTCTGTAATACTATAATCGTCAACCACTCTCCAGTTTCTTATTTGATGTTCTTCAAGACCAAATGAAATTACAATATCGGGCCAGCCTTGGCCAAATGGCCCGTCATAGGTGGGTATACTGTTTGGATTGTTTTGAATAGTGCCATTGTATCTAATAGCTAGGTTTATGACTTCTTGGCCCCGTTTGTCTACTGGGCGCCTACCCCACAGAGTGGATCTTGCGTTCCAGTCACCCATGACTACTATTTCATATTGTTGATACTTATATAATAAATCATTTAGTTGACTCCACTGGGGTTCCGTTCTTTGCATGGAGCCATCTGAAGGCGGTAAATAAATTGAAACAAAAATCATTTCGCGGTCATCATTACTGAGTTTAATAGCAACAATGTACTCAGTGGTTATTATATTTAAATATTTTAGTTTCCTTTTAATAAATATTGCCGCACTTGGCTCCTTGTCTTTATATATTCCCTGATAGGTACTCGGGAACCCAGTAATTATATCGATTTCTCCTTTTCTATAATAAGGCTCGCTAATTGAAACTATATCTGCGTTTACAGTACCAGTAAATTCGCTTGTTGCTACATGTGATTTGTTCAAATTAAGGTGCACACAGTTATACACCAGTTTAATAAAGTTATTAATTGGAACCAAAGGTGAATTGTTAATTTCAAACTGTATTGCATTGTTATCTGAATTAAAATATTGATCAGTCACCTCCCAATTACTCACATACTCTTGCTTCAAGCCAAATGTTATCGTTATGGCCGGCCAACCTTGGCCAAATGGGCCAACATATGTGGGGATACTCTCCGGTTTATTATGTATTATACCATTAAATCTTAATATCAAATTTATTATCTCTGCCCCTCTTTCATTCGTAGGTCTTTTACCCCAGAACATTGAATTAGCATTAAAATCTCCCATTAAGATTATTTTCTTATTTTTATACTTTTCTAGAATGGCTTGCAATTGACTCCATTGGGGCTCCACCCTTTCCATACTGCCACCCGCTGGTGGCAAGTAAATGGATATAAAAATAGTTTCATTGTTACCACTACCACATTTTATTCCTACAATATACTCGGTTATAATTATAGCTATATAACTAATATTTCTTTTCACAATTAAAGCTGCTTTGGGTTCCACCTTTTTATATATTTTCTGGTAGCTAGCTGGAAATCCTTCCAATACACTATCTACTCCTCCTTTATAATATGGCTCATTTGCCGATATTATATCAAAACTCATACTGCTTACAAATTCTCGTACCGCGTTAATAGATCTATTAAGATTAAAATGAACGCATTTAAAAGAAAACATGGCACTATGGGCCATAATCAGTTCTGCTAATTAATCTGCTTACCTCCGTGCTATATCTGGTGCACGTCATAGCGGTAGGCGCATGTCTTATTTCTACTTTATTTTCATTCTTACTATTAAAGAATTTACAATTAACGCAAGTAATCTGTTTTTCACAGTCACCTTCATGATAATTCTCTCCACAATCTCTGCATATTTTCTTATTCAAACAGACTTTTGCTATATGACCAATTCTAAAGCAGTTAAAACAAATTTTGGGTCTCAGATATTCCTTAATATTATATCTATTCCAACCTATTTTTATTTTTTTTGTTTTCATTATCTTTTTAAACGATTCACCATTCAAGCTTAGAATGACATTTTCACCTCCTCTAACTTTAAATTTTGTGATCATCTGTATTTCTCCCTCTTCTAACTCTACATTTTGTTCTTTTATCATACTTTTCAATTCCTCCATCTCCAACTCCTCAGTCACTCCATATATTATAATATGAGGCCTCCTCTTCCTTGGTTTCTCTACTTTATACTTTTCCATTATCTTAGCATTACTTCTAACTTCCTCAATTATCTTATCTATATCTTCAACTGTTTCCGTGCCAATTAACATTCCTCCTTTACTTATTTTTCTAAATGCCTTTATACCCACTTTCATCTTTATTGGGTTGATTTCATTCTGTATGTCTGTTCTAGTTACTTCAGCATTATGTTCCTCCCTTGGTACTATCGTGATCACATGTAAGCCTTTTTCATTTCTTTTCGCAGATCTCGATCTGCTTCTAGACCTCACTCTAGCTCTATCTGCGTATGTTTCACTTATAAGGTCCTTTTCCTTCTTCCTTTCATGTAACATTCCTCTTACAAATTGCGTGTGCGCTTGCTGCTTCCTAAATAGCGCTACTATAGTGCCGATATCTTCTAATAAGCTCTCCTTTTCTTCTGCCGTGCAGCTGCTTTTCGCTACTGTTAAAACCATTCTTTCATGTACCTCTTTGACTGTCAAGTCACCATATGTATACGCTGCATCATATACCTTCTTTTCAATTTCGCCATCTCTTTCTCTCTCTTCCCCTCCTTCTTTTCCCAAATCTTCTAATCCACTTGCACTACGTATTTCTTCTTTACTAGTATTCGGCATAACTTCCTTCCTTAATCATGGCGTCTCATCTTTACTCACTCCTGGCCTACCCTCTTTACTTGTCACTGGTGTATCACCTTTCCTACCCTCTGGCGTTTTCTCTTCCATTTCCTTAAGCGTTTTCAATTCAGGGCCTTTCTGCCCTTTCTTCAAAGCTGGTTTAGATGTCCTTTCTGACCTTCTATACATTGCTAATGCTTATCTCTACGGCAATACTTTATTCAATATCAACTCTATAATTATTATAGAGTCTCCCTATATCTCGCATAGCACACTATACTTAGCACAGTTTTATGTATACACATAAATCTACCATGACAATAAATTCTATAAATACGTTAATCAGCGACTCAGAAAAAAAAAATATATAAATAAACAACGAGCCTACCTTGGCCGCTATTCAAAATCAAAACAATTCACCAACAATTTGGTCGTGATATAACTTTCGATAAAATAAATAAGCGCATAAATAACCACAAAAATATAACATATAAAGAAATTGCCTACCTTGGCTGCAAAAACAAAATTAATCCACACAGAAAGCAAACTTCATGAACGACAGAACAAAATACACAATTGAACAAAATTGCAAACGTCCACAAATTTCAAAAGTCCTTGAATGCTCAAGAAACACGCGAAAGCTGCTGCTGCGAAGAATTAGAAGATCCTCCGTGCAACCTTCAACGACCTTCACAGACCATCGGCACGTGTACTGAACTGGCCGCTGTTAAGCTAAGTGGCTGGCCGGGCGAGTCTGCATAGACTGCCGCCGCAGTATTCCCCGCTACCGTCGACTGAAGCCATTTGTAGTTTATTTCTAACCAATTTCTGTTGCTATTCATGCATAATCCAGGCAGAGATCAGTGTAAAGATTTAATATTCCTTACTAAGCTTGACATCGTCGTTTTCTCTAATTCCACCTGTACTAGCTGGGTCAGTTTGGGTTAAAACAAATCATGAAGTATTTGAATATTTGCAATTTTCTTTCATAATTTATGATACAAAATAAATGAATAGCCTATCTTCAATCCTATCGACTGATGTTAAAACAGGAAGTTTTGAAAACAAGGCACAAATCTAAGTATATTTCACACGAGTGTTAAATACTCGCCTTATATTAATCTGAACATCCTTGGACTAATTCCGAGTTTAATCCTTGGGTCTGATAAACTGATTTGTTCATTATCTACAAATTCGAATATTCGCGTGTGAAAACGTTTGTCAACTATGTTCTTAGATAATAAATATTGGCCAATCTTTTTAATAACAGTAGTCATGGTGACTACATTAGATTTACTACATTACTGATGTTAATACACTACGGTACTATATTATGATACTACATAACACCTCCTAAAAAAGTAGTAATGATTTCCAAAATTATTCTGATAAGTATCTTGGATTATTTCAAAGCATTAAAATGTATTTCAAATATTACTGACGTTACTACAGTACGGTACTATACTACGTTACTACATTACACTTCTTAAAAAAAGTAGTCATGATTCCCAAAATTTTTCTGAGAAGTATCTTAGATTATTTTAAAGCATTAAGGGGATGGTGTACCTTTTACAGCGATTTTTGAAATTTTTGCCACAGAGATATGAAACTTTGCTTATATATTCATTAAAGTCTAACAATATTAAACACCTTATAAAATTTTATAGATATTTTTAAAAAAATATTTTATAATTAAAAAATTGAAATTAAATTACCCTTCTTTAAACTGCTCCTTGCGACTCAATTTTAAACTTTTCCCCTTAATTTTGCATTTATATTGCTTATAAATACTTTCTGAACAGACTTATGTATTTTTTTGTACTTTCGTTGAATAGTTAATTTTCAGGAAATATTTTTATGGTTGTACTCTGAATTTTCTTGAAATTTTTGTATTTTTGTACACTTAAGTTAAACTTTGATAACCTTAATGACCTCGAATCCTAAAATGGATACATAACTTTATTTTCATGTATTACAGGAGTCTTTATTATAAATTTCATAAACTTTCGTCAAAAATTATGACGCGAGGAGCATTTTAAAGACTTGCAAATCTGGAAATTACTCATTTTGAAAAAATACATTTAAAACATGTTTTTTCACTTACCTTTAATACTAACTTTTGTAAAGCCACCAAGTTTTCATTTTACTTTTCACTACATATTTTAAATGCATTTCATTCCAATATTTACATGTTTTTAAAATATTAATACATCTCCCCAAAAAATTCCAATTTTTGCTCGATTTTTGGTAATTTGAAAGTCCACCATCCCCTTACAATGTATTTCAAACAATGTATTTCAAACATTACTGACGTTATTACACTACGGTACTATATTAAGTTACAATATTACACTTCTTAAAAAAGAGTATCCAAAATTATTCTGAGAAGTATCTTAGATTTTTTCAAAGCATTATAATGTATTTCAAACAATGTATTTCAAATGTATTTTAAACAATGATTGTTTTCAATTTTTACAAAAAACGGCTTTAGCAAAGAGAGAGCATTTTCTTACAATACATCCATCCCATCCTCCAACGACATAATGGATAATTAACAAATACAAGCTGAAAAAAATGTTTTATCATTTTAAAGAAAAACACTAAAGTCCACTTAAAATTTACATCTTGCAGCGCCGTTTACAAATACCATCTGAATGATAAATTGCTTACATCATTAATGATAGTTAACATTTTAGAAGTTATGTAAAGAACCATGCTTATGCCAGACTTTTGACTAATGGATTTCCTTTCTTTACATAAAGTAAAAGAAGGAAATGAAACTTTTTGATCTTCTGTCTTTATCAAAGGAATGCCATTCACTTTCTCTCCCCCCCAAAGAATATCAAAGGTAATCGAATAGATAATTATTTTATTATTTTAAAAGTCTCTTTACTTTCAATCAGAATTTTAAGAGGGTTACTGCATATATACAGATATATTCGTATGTATGTAAGTATGTTTGAATAACCAATTGCGGAGATAAAATGTTTTATGAAATGGTTACTTTAAGGTTGTAGGGAAGAAAAAAAGATGTGTTCAAATGTTCTCGTAAAATCTAGGAAGATAAAGGATAAAAGTAAGGTTTTCCTAAGTATCTAATGTTAATTTAGTGGGGGAAATCTACCTTAATACCTTTAAAAAGCTACTTCCATGATTTTTTATGTTATAAATACACCTTGTAATTTTTTTAAAAATCCTTCGTCATATACAGTCTAGGTTCTGGAACCAAGCTACTCTAAAGATACTTTTAAAATATTCCATAGTATCATAAGGCAAACAATATATTAAGTAAATGAAAAAATGATTTTATCCAAACGTTAAAAACAATTACCGAACAAATTCAGTTAATGCAGGAAGCAGAGAAAAGAAAATACAACTACATAAAAAGAGATATAGTAAATACAGAAGGTATTTCCGGTTCCAACCCTTTAAAATTTCGACCTGCTTCAGCTACAGGTCGTTTTAGTGTTCAAACACCCTCATCAAAGTCATAACTGTGTAACTCATGTGTTCAAATTAGCAAGATTCTGCAATAATAAAAATTTACTGTACACAAACCGCTGCGATTTTAAAGTATGGACACATTTATGTCTATTTGCATTTAGGATTCTCCGAATAGATAGATTTATCTCAACATAAATATTTTCGTTTATATAATTTCCCATTCAACATTCTATTTTACATGTTTAAATTTTTCGTAATTCTTAGTATAAAAGTATTTTTTAATACTACTCGTTAGAACTGTATTACTTGAAACCTGAATACTTATATGCTTGCCTTTAGAGATTTTATACAAATATTTTTTTTTTATAAACACGAAAAGCATGTTGAACAAATATCTACTTGTTAAAAATTTTTTTTGACTGTCTTGTAATAGTTGTAGGATTACAGATCTAAGCAAAATCAAGTTCTTCGCGTTGAAATCTTTGAAAAGTTCTAATATGAACCATTCGTTGTCGTTTTCGGTTTTAATTCGGATCCTTTACCACCTACTTCAGCTATACATCTCATGAGATGGAGAAATCTCATCATTATAATTTCTTCAAGTTTTGCCAAGCCATACTCCTTAGTCAAAGTGAATGTTGCCATGTTTGGCATAAAATTCACTGTTGTCTTTCATATTTACTTCTAAAACTTTGTTCATGCCAAGTGACTTATCCGCATTGTCACCCTGGATGACGGTTTTTTTTGTGTCATATTGTTTTTGCTCTCCAGAAAAAATGCCCTTGAATGGTTCCCTTTATCAAAGGAGTAATTATAAACACACAAGGTTTTAGAAATACACTGAGTCTCATCTGTGTCTGTAAAGATTGGTCTCTTCTCTTCAGGAACATAGAATTCAGTAAGAATGCAAACACTACTCTAGGAAAATTCTACCCTAAGATACCTGGCGGATAAGTTGAAATGTTATTGGCAAGTAGAAGCAATTTTCCGCCGATGTTCCTTAATCTGCAGTTTTTTTTCTTTAATGGTATAATACCCTTTACAATTCATTGAAGATCAAATATCCTCTTTTGTCAACTGATTAAACAATACTGCATGGTGCGTGTTTTTTAACTATACTATTTTGGTGCATTTTCATTTTCTGATGAGGCATATTACGTAACAGAGACCGGTGTTCACTCATCAACTGTATGATCACTTAGAACGATCCCTTATCTCTTACTACCCGACTTTAAGACACTGATAGCTTAATAATTATTACCATGTTTTTATTAACTTGCTTTCTTGTTTGTTTGTGTGTGTGTTTGTCCCTTACAAATCTTGCAATCGATTTTTAACTAACTTCCCGACTAGCTAGACATTGTAGATATGCAATATTTGGACTCTGATGAATACTCAGATGAAAGTAGCATTATCTGTTTGCCCCTCGATACCGATCAAATAACCGATGAAGAATATATTGCAGATAATGATTTAGGAGAAATGATTCAAGTGGATGTTTGTGGACAACTTGAACTAAAAGTCAAACAGCGGGAAGGTAGAAATCTTGAGATGAAGAAAATAAAACGTAAGAAGAGGAAAAGACCCATCAAAAATGATACTTCAGATGACGGTACAAGTATCGAAGGTGACAAATTGAAGGAAAATAAATCCCAAAATAATTGATTAAATTGGAAAAAATAAAATAAAATGATGGCTACTGAATCCGAACAAATGTCAATACTTGAAGAAACCCACCCTGAATTGGCAATGAAATATTCGTATGAACTTTTCCAAATGTACTTTGACTCGGAGATCATAAAACATCTTACCGAAGAAACATTATTATATGCTTTTCAAAAGAATAACAACGCATTTTCATTAACTGAAATGGACATACATATTTATCGGAATTATCCTATTTAGAGAATATTACGTTCTGCCTCAGGAAATTTTTTTACTTGATTAAAAATTTACAATGATATTTTTAAAAATGTGTATTTATTTCCATAAACAATACAGAATACTCGTTTCACGAGGTTTTAAATGCTTACTTTCTTGAATTTAGCGTAAGGTACGACTTGGATGTTCGCACGAGGAAGAAACAAGTGGTACCCCTATTAGGCTCCAAGTCTCCCTTTTTGGGACCTTATTGTAAATTCTATACGAATGCAGATTTTTTTTTTAAATTTAAACTGCACATCAATTGAGACAAGTAACGTACTTAAAAAATAACTTAGACGATGAGGTTCATATAGCGGTGCTTAACCCTACACTGCATGATGTTGCCAATTGGCTACACCAACTTGCCTGCACGCCATTGGCCAGTAAAATGTAGCCATATGGCAACCCTAAGCACCAAAAGCAAGTATTGGACATCTTTTAATGCAATTTTCCCTATTTATCCTCACCAGATGGCAATAGTGGCCTGTAACATAGCAGTAAATGAAACCATAGGGAGGGATTTTTGAAATCCCTCCCTATGGTTAAAAATACTAGGTTCCTAGAAAACAAATAAGTGATAAATATAATTTATTTCTCGGTTCCAGCATTAAAACAAGGAAAATACATCGAGGCTGAGACATAAAATATCTTATTTCAATTCAGAATATAAAAACGCTCTGAACGTAATTTGTTGCAATTTCTTATCTGGGAAAACTGTTTTTGGTACTCTACAGGGTGTCCGTAATTTAAATTCCCTAATTTAAAGTTGTCTACAGTCGAAACTATTGTTCAGAAAGTTATGAAATTGTGTGTAGGATATATTGAAGGAATGGGAATTTGTTTCAGCGAACACAAATAATTAGTTCAACATTTCACTAACAGTGGCGTCTTTGGAGGAATTTCACATTTAGCCAACATTTTCTATAGTTAAAAAAATTATCACAACATGACATGTTCAACATGACGGCCATCATTTTCTGCTACCATTTGAAATCGGAAGATAGCATGTTCTAAAGTTGACCGCAGGGTGTCCGGGGAAATGCTTAGAACATGGCGTGGAATGCTGTCTTTCAGATCAGGTATAATTCCTGGTTGGTATCCCCTTCAAACTCCGAAATTTTCGTAGAGCTTCTAGTGCTGAATTATCGCTTTGGTAAAGCAATTTTACTAAGAAAGCTCGATTAATCGTAATAATGACATTCTTATTAGCAATAGGAAGCACTCTGAAAACAAAATCTCTATGAAAGTTTTTAGGTTTTATAACAGCTTCTGCTCTACTTCGACAAAAATTAATTTGCATATTTGTTTCTTCTTCGTTCCTTCAACACTTTTGTCCAAAATTAGTTATCGAACAAGTTTCAGATCGACTTTGCAACCACTTTAAAGATTGTAAAATTTAATGAGTATAAGATATTGTGTTTGGGTGACCTATGGATAAAAGATGGTGAAATCTTAAGTAAAGAACCAGTAGTAAATGTGCAATTCAATAAAAAAACCTCTGGTGGTGAAATTTTGAACTAATTTTTTTATTCGCTCAAACAAATTCCCATCCCTTCAATATGCCCTACACAAAATTTCATAACTTTCTGGACAATAGTTTCGACTGTAGACAACTTTAAAGTAGGGAAATTTAATTATGGATACCCTGTACATAAATGATTATTCTCTACTTAAATGGTCCCATTTATGTAGAGAAATTATTTCTTGTATTCAAATATTTCCCAGCACTGATTTTAGCAATCCTATGTTTTTAATTTCCCTTTCTTTTCCTGTGCCCTATAAAACAAATCAAGATCAAAGAAACCAAATTTCCTTGTTGAGGCAGAATAAATGTAAAATTTTTCGCAGAGTCCCATTTGCCTAAGCGTAAGCTTAGGTAAATTATAATTGTTAGTGACATTGAGCTGGCTCAGACATCAGAGGAATAAGTTATAAGACTCAAGACAGTTGCCTCTGGAGAGACTTGAAGATTCAATGGTAAAACAAAGTGAATACAGTAAATTAGCTTTAATTGTATACGCCCTTTCTAACAGGCTTCTGTTTACCTGGGTTAGCGACCGCATTTTAGTGTACCGTCCATATAGAGTAGAAAGAAAGAAAATCAAGTAACTATTATGTAATGTTTTATAAGATAATGCACAGTGATATTAAATACATACAAAAAAAGGAATTCTAATTCCAGATAGGATGAAATGATTTTCAAGGGAAAATATAAGATAAGTTCAATTGTGTGTTATTTATTTTATAAATTGCGAAATACGTGATAATCTTCTTCCCATTTTTGAGAATAAGTTTTTCCTCCTGTTGAAGAATATATTTTAGATGGGATTAAATTTTCTCCTAAGGTAACAATTACAGAGCGATATATTTATAGACGAAAAATACATATGATTCGAATATTCATGAGAAAATTAAGTTTAGTATGAAAGATTTTCTTTTGGCAAAAAGAGGTTTAAATTTTTGAGATTATCATTAATGGATGTAAATGCTATTTTTATGTTTTTGTTCTCTTAAATGGACTTTGTTATCTTTAAATGCATTTCCATATGCACTTTGATTTCAGTTTGAAGTAAACTATTTTCAGAGCTGCTAAACATTTTTTATTATGTAAAATGTCAAAAGACTATAATTTATGAGAAATGCTCCACCAATCTTAATAGTCCATAAATGACATTATTCTTTTGCTCATATTTATAAAGAAATATATATTTAAGTTTGTTGTTAAGCAATATATATTTACGATTTTATGTTGATAATATGAAATTTGAGAGATCACTACATAATAATTATAGGGAATTATATAAAAATATGTCTCTAAATATTATCCATTATGTTTAACAAACATATTACTAACGTCAGAAAATTGTAAAATGCATTAGGAAAATGAGAAAATATACGTTTAATTTGTTAGATGTTTTTAGTTCATCAACAATTTTGCTTTTATCGACATGACTAATGCATATTCTTAATAAAACTTAAATATAATTCACTTTTCCTTTTTTAACCTCATTTGAAATATAGTTATAAATATAGTATTTATAAATATACGCAAAGGACACAGACAAGATACGTACAGATTTAAATTACAATTATATTTATTCCGCGAAAATTACATCAATAACTCTTCAATTTGGAATTCTAGGCATTTTCATTCAATTCATCAAGTGAGATTGACTGTAAACAGTCTTGATTAGGTTATTGGTATTATCATTAAGTATGTTTAATTGTTTCGTTCTGATTTTAATTTGGCAGTCAATTCCTAATTGGACAAATTCTTTCAGGTTTTACCATGTTCAATACATATAGATTTAACAGAATGCGATGTCGCACATATTGAAGTACAGAATACAGCTAGTATTTAGTTTACACAAAACATTTATCTACTATCCATATTTTTGATTTAATTCAGCTTCATATCCAGTAATTTTTAAAATGGTGTTAATATTTATTTAATTTCCTACATAAAAATTAGAGATTTGTGTGAAATACTAAACTACTTTCAAATTCTTATTTATCTATTTTTTTTTTGTTTGAGCTAAAAAGACAGAAAAATTAGAAAGGCGTTATAGGAAAATCCTCAAGATATGTAAGAAATTATTAGATTTATCTATATCGGTCATCATAATATTTAAGATGTGCTTAATCTATTTTTGAACCAGAATGAACATCTAAATGCTATATTTATATAATTGTGTCAGTGCTATTTCTTCATATATAGATTAGCTGAAAAGTTTCTGCACTTCCTTTTCAACAGGGAATCAATGTTTGAAAATTAGTAACAGCGGTTAATTCTCTGCCTATTTCGCGAGTCAACATTAGTAATTATTGGTAGTTGAAATATTTCTGTAGATACAAATTTTCCATAAATATCTAAATGTGGTTACTGATTGTTATTTAAAAATGCAACGTACAAAATAAATTTTTCTACAATAAAATACTCTATTGGGGTTAAAAAAGTCCATTATAAACATTAATCAAATTAGTTCAATCTCTTGAAATAAGTGTAAAAAAGTTCTACACAGTTATTTTTTCACGAAAAAGTATATAGAGAGGAATATATAATGTCATTAGTGAAATATCTAAGCATAACATCATTAAAATGTCGGAGAAATACCTAACTGTAAATTTTTAATTTACTTTAATACTGAATTATATATGACATCAAAGTAGATTGAATGATTTATGAGTTTTAATGAATATATTTAAATGGGAATAAGTTTTAGAGAAAATATAATTTTAACGGATATGTTTTAACAACAAAATAAATAAAGTAAACTTTCTTTATATTGTAAAAAAGAAATTGATAGTACAACTACAAATTTGCAAATAAATGTTAACAAAAATTTAATAAAAACTAATAAAATGGAAACTTTACGTAACTTGACAATGAAACTTCATCTTTTGCTCTTAATGCCTGTATTTCATTTTATTACATCTTTTCGAAAGATATTATACATAGCAAAATTTAACTTGGACAGCATTTTGTATAGGAAAAAAAAACATTTTGTATTTCTTTCATTTTGATTTTTATTCAAAGGCTTTAAAATAAGTGCTGAAATGAGGAGAATCAGAATTTGTGTTAACATACGGCGAATAATTTTGCTTTGTAAAATGTAAAATACATTTACAACATTTTTTGGAAATATAATCTATGGTAAAACGTATCTGATAATATAAAAAATATTCTCCATAGTTAAAAAAATGTACTTGAGTTCAGAATTAGTTCAAAATTTTAATAAAAAATCAAAACATAAGAGAAATAAAGAAAATAATCTTAATTTAAAGAAAGAGGAAATGGAAGTAGTTACCATTATCAGCGTGATTAAATTTTCTGAAAGGAGGAGATTTTTTTTCTCCGGAACAGAATGAATATGCATTTTAAGAACTCTTGAAACTCCTGAATAACTTAAGAACGTCTTCACGTTAAAAAAAAAATAGATACTGACAAAAAGGTTGGTGATAAATCAGAATGCGTGACAGCTTAATTAGCATAATACTAACAGTGATAATAAAAAAAAAGTCTGAAATTCATTATTTAAAACGCTTCCTTATAGAAAATAAAATGGAAAGAAATGTGACGAACACATTTTCTTGTGACTTTTTATAGATCAAAAAGAATATAAATCTAACCTAATCGAAAACAATTTATCAAAATATCTAAGATAAGAGTGTATAAGACTCAAATTTCCCCACATTTTTTCCCTTTTAATTGAACCATAGCACGCAGCCTTAGGAATCACATATCATTAAGCCGTGCATCTTATCGATGAATAGACTGCAATACAACATGAACATATTGTATTGCTTATGGGTACCTTATTTGTGTTTATTTTTACATATGAAAAATATATTATTCTTACATAATCGGAAACAATTTTTTTCTAAAATATCTAAGAAAATTGAGACTGAGATACGAATTTCAATTTTTTCTTTGGCTTAATGCATGATAATGCCTTCCAAATCATATATCTTGAAGCCATGATTATACTGCCACAATTTTATGCTGCACAGATTATTGGTACTTTGCTGTACATCAGTATTCTGTAAGTCTATTTATCTAAGATTGGAGTATTGTAACATTTATTAATTATCAAAGGTTTTAAGTTACATTTCTAAAATTTTGTGCACTGTTCCTTGGTTGTATTTCATGAATCTCTTTTTGAAATATTTAGCATAGTAGAAAAATTCTGAAAATTTTTTCCCGAGGCAAAAATGTTCTCTGAAAGAGACAATTATTTTACAAATAAAAAAAAGAGTTATTCTAATGAATTACCAAGAAAATCTGTATTGTTAAGAAATCTGTTGAAAACATTTTCTAATTTACACAAGTAAAAAAAAACGAAACTATAACTTTTGATTCTTCAGATATATAAAAATAAAAAATACTTTTAATTTGAATTTAAATTATTTTCATTAATAAAAGTAATTTTCAAATATATATCACTTCAAATATTTTTAATTGTATAATGATTATTATATAAATACACATTTGGAAACACTACGAAATGTGTACAAACGAAAAAAATAGTTTTACTAAAACAAATAATAAAGGCAGGTGCGTAAAACGGAATATTTCATTATAAGTAAAAAAAAAGTGTGTTATTAGCTGATTAACCATCAACTGTCAGCAAATGTGAGCCAATAATTTTCTATCATCAAAACAATTTTTCAAAAGATTTTTCTCGTGAAACTGTAAAACTTGGCCATACATTTGCGTACTTGTTTTTTAAGTGATCACATTTGAAGTGTCCAGGGGTAAAACGACTTTACAGCCATTTTTGAGAAAAGGAGTTAGCAGTGCCATCTTGTAGCTTTCAAGGAGTACTAACACCAAGTGCATTCATATCTGGGGCAGAACCCCTTTAAAGCCGTTAAAAATAGCGATAAATTTTCGGCGTTCCGTAGAAAAACCACGTTTCTCCAACTTTCAAAGTCGTTTTTCTCAAAACGATGTTTTTGGAGTAAAGTTTACTCCTGGACCCTTCATTTGTCCAATCAACTCTTATAAAATACAACACATGTATCTATTTACACTGATAAAGGGTTTGTTTGCAGCGAGTAAAAAGGCGCACTGACGCGGGAAAGTAAGTTGCACTCTCTCCTTGGAACAAGAAGATTTCTACTTATTTTTAAATATCAATAAGAAAGAATTAGCTTCTAATTTTTATAAGGCTAAGGTTCTGACTTAAAAACAAAAAAAATGAAACTTACGCTTTGCTATACCCCTGACAGTGAGTTGTCGCAAGCAATTCAGAATAACAAAAACGTACGTAATTTTTCCATTATGTTGAATTTACAAAACTATAAACACTTGTTTAAATGACTTTGTGTCTTAATTTGTTTACGCCCAAGCTTCTGGCCACATACCGTAAAACATTACCACATACGAACCATTAATATCATCTCTTTATAATATTGACTGTTTTCTTTATTGAGGTGTAAATGAACTTGCACATTTTACATAATAGTGTTCATACTCTGTTCTACTTTTTACATTGCTACTACTATATGTTAGGGACTTTCAGTTTTATGTGTCTTTTGTTTTTACTGGACAGTTTTCGCTTGGTTTTGGCAGCTGAAAGTTTTTCCAAAATTAAAACATCATAATGGGTTCGCGGAGCTCCATTTTGTTTTTAAGAAGATAACTTGCCGATGCTGAACATTTAGACACAAAGTTTAAGGTATGTGGAAATAAACATCAGTGTAAAAATTACTTATTTACCAAAATTTTCATCAAAACAAAGTGTAAATGATAAAAAGTGGTTCTTTTATTAAAATTTTACCAGGAATAAGATATATGCATCTAAAATATCTCATGCAATTTTAGTGTAGTAAATACGTAATTTACGAGTAAAATACGAGATTGTCTCATCTAGCCATTATAGAAGTACTTAGATTAGAATCTTGTCTATTTGTTAATCTCGTTTTCATTTGAATGAGACATTTTACATACTTCAAACTCTGAGAAATGCAAAATACCAAAAAATTATAAATATATGAATTGAAATTAGATGTTTAAAACTTTTATCCAGGAGTTGCTTAAAAAATGTCATACAATATTTCCGTTTATATTTTATACCTTGCATCGCATCTGCCTATGTAAATCTGTAAATTCCTCAAAGAAATTGTATAATTTTTTTTTAAAATTCAGTCAGATTTCTTTTGTTTTTACACTATTATTATAATCGAAAATAATTATTACAGCCAATCAAAAACCCTGCAAACAGAATGCAATTTCCTATTCTATTTGGGGCTTAAAATTACTTAAAAAAAGTAAAATATGCAAATCAAATTCTTTTGCTCTTTCGATTTACACTTTTAAGAATTCGATTCACTTGTGTTTAATTTTATACATTTTGTTTTCTTAATTATCTTTTTTAAGAAAACTAGCAGTCTTGCATCTCAAACTTTAAATCTGCATTAACTTTCTTTAAACATAACACACTATTATTTTAAATAACAATCTTTTAGAAATGTTAGAAACAACAGCATTCGAAAAATAGACAAGGCTTTTACCATTTATTATTTTTCTGAATTTGATAGTATGAAACTATCTCTGTATTGCTACTATAGTTAAATAAAATTCTAAACAACATTAAACATTTATAGCGCGATCACGTATTCCCCCGTGAACGGGGGATTTGTCGTTTTAATGCATGTGGAGGCGTGAATGATATTCAGGAAAGTGGGCGGGGTGATTAGCAAAACATGTGTAAAATGAATTTTGATAAGTTTAAGGTTTTTAAATTTAAGTACAGAAAACGCGATCGATCGCTCTCCGAATCATCGTTTTTCCGAATGTGTCGTTTATTTCACCCAGTCCAGACGACATGCATTAAAACGACAAATCCCCCGTTAACGGAAAAACGATGATTCGGAGAGCGATCGATCGAGATTTCTGTACTTAAATTTAAAAACCTTAAACTTATCAAAATTCATTTTACACATGTTTTGCTAATCACCCCGCCCCCTTCCTGAATATCATTCACGCCTCCACATGCATTAAAACGAGAAATGTAACAGTGACTTACTTTGAAACAGGACAAAATATTTAGGCTATTTGAAATGATTGAAGATTGTTTCTTATATGTATAATTAATAGAATTTCATTACATAATTACGGAATGAAAGATCTGATAAATGGGAAGACAAATGAGAATTCTACATTGTGGAATTCAAATGTTTTATAATCAGCAAATTCAATCGAAAAAATTGTCTCTTACCAATAATTAATCGTATTTCAGGGGATTTTTAATTCTACTTTATATGACTCTGAATTTTATCTGCACTTTATATTTTTCATGGCTTATATGTTTTCTACTATTTTTGATATACTAATGACAGGAAAGTAAATGATTTAATGAGACTGTACACATTTTATTTAATTATTTTATATTGACAAAAATGATATTTTACGATTTTACTATACCGACACTAAGCGAATATTCTAAGAAACATTTTCGAAGTATCTTTCGGAAAACTGTCTAAAAACTAACACTGATAAGCTTTGTAATTTTTTTTGTAATGGGAATTTTAATCGATAAAGAAAAAAAGTATGTCAGATATTTGGGAATCGTAGTGTATATCCCGATGATCTATATCAGTGATTCTCAAACTTTTTACGTCTAGGGCATCCCTTTTGATCACCATCTGACCCTACACCCCTCTGAAACATATCTGAATAAAATTTGAACGATCAAAATATGAGTTGAAATCGATGACGCGCACGCCCGACCTAAAAATTTATGAGCGCGTTGCAGTCATAGTCTAGGCAGCCGAAGTCCTGGATTCTACTAATGCTGACTAGGAAAGAAGCTTTAACAATAAACAAAACAAAGGTTCTACGTTGTTTACATCACTCTAATTGGAATAATAATATACAAAACTATAAAGTAACAAAAATACAATAATTATAGTGGAATCTCGATCTATCGTTTTTTAAAGGACCGACTGAATGTAACGATAAATGCGGGAACGATAGATGCGGGAACTTAACAAAACAATATGATCGTCTGGACTGAGTGAAATAAACGACACATACGGGAAAACGATGATTCGGAGAGCGATCGATCGAGATTTCTGTACTTAAATTTAAAAACCTTAACCTTAACAAAATTCATTTTACACATGTTTTGCTAATCACACCGCCCCCTTTCCTGAATATCATTCACGCCTCCATTCGACCCCCCAGGTTTAAAACCAATGATCTAAATATATAAATCGCATTTTTGTTATTTTTCCAAAAAGGTTTAAAATCTCTAGGTAAATTAGGAAATACGTCAAAGTTTATTTGATTGACAATGGAAACTTGCTTAGAACCATTGAATGGGAATCGAGAGTGTTTCTTTTAAACCAGGTTGAGTCTCACTTACCAAACTTTTCCCAAGACAACATTTAATTTTCCATGGATCATGTGTTTTTCTTTTCATATAAAATTCTTAAAACGTAATTATACTGTAATTTTTTCATAATGAGAAGAATAATTCAGTGCAGGGCTAATCCATCGTTATTAGTAAGGCGAGTTTTAAAAACGACGCTTTTTCACATATTTAGAGAGACTCTAAATAATGATTATATCGTTATCAGAAATAGACTACTTAAGGGGGTAAAGGATCTTCAACCTCGTTTTATGAATTTTCAATATTTTGCTCCATATACCCCCATGAGTATAATTAATGTTCTTTTGACTGCATTGAATTCCCTCAGAATTCACAAATAAATATTTTGTTGATGAATAAGACACGTTTTTCAAAAAAATTCTTCAAAAAGTCTTCAAAAATGTTTTCATGCTCATTCATTTTTTTTTCTAACTTCTTCCAAATCTCTCAGGATTTTTTATTAAAGTGTGTACACTAAAGCTGTGCATAGTTCTTTGAAACTTTAAATATATTTCAAATTTATATACCATGAAACAAAGTAAAAACATGCAAAAACAAAATAAAAATATATAACAGGTAGAATAAAACAAAAGTTATTTAAAACGTTAGATTTATACAAGAAAAAAACCCAACAGTGCACAATTATGTTTATAAACAGATTCTGGGGACAGAGGCCGCCCAGTTAGAATAGGCAGCGGGTTAGTGATTTAAACATCCCTGGTTCGGTGCCCGTCGCTGACAAATGGGCCGCCGTGTTCACTAATGGTGGCCGGTGCACGTAAAATAATGTCGTGGCTGCAATGTCCTCCAAGTTCTCAAATTTACCTCTGGAGGTGCAGGCTCACGTTTTCCTCTCTCGTCACTTGACTCGGTTCTAAATTACGGGACTGGCTTTTAGGGGGCTGCCCACCTATACGGTGCCCCTTACATGAATGACCAGCAGTATTGCCCTTTAACTGAGAACTAATGGCGTCATAGCCGATCACCTGGGCATTTATAATAAATAAAAATATGCTAAACTGGTATTTTTAAAATTTAAGGTTTATAAATAATATAGAATGCGCACGGAGCATTTTGATTAATTTTAGAATTTTTAAATTTTTTTTTTGAAAAACATGAATTAATCTGCCCAAAAAATCCCTATTTTAAATTCTAAGGGTCTTCAATGTAATAAAAAATAAAATTAATTATTCTCCTTCTGTATACAGTCTTAAAAATTGAGAATAAAAGAATTTGATGTTGAAAGTCCCTTTTCCCTTTAATAGAAAAACGGACATTTTGGGGAAAAAATATGTATTTATTTTTAAAAAGTTTTACTTACTTAAAAAAGAAAAAAGAAGAATTTTAAAAATGACAGATTTAAAAAAAAAAGCAGAAAAGGAAAATAAATTTTAAAATAATTTGTTATGTTATAAAAATAATTCCTTAACTTTTTAAACGCCGCACTATGATTGGAGATCAATCAGTGCTATTAATTCATAAAAATTACGTTTAGAGACAATTATAAGAACTATGGAAGAAAAAAATTCCGGAAAAAAATTTTTATCCCTGATTTTCAGCATGTTCCCATTTGGGAACATTGTCGTGTAACGCTATACTTTTCAACATGTTTTCGGTCGTAAAGCACTCGGTTTAAAACTTAGTTTCTTTACACAAAATTTAAATTGTTATAACTATAAACTTTTAATTTATTATAGAATTACACATTTTAAGCTTAAAAAATCTATAAACTATATTATAAATTTGTTTTTAAATGTACCTATAAAAGAAAATATAAATAAGAAAAATGAAAACACAGGTTTTTCTATACAAATTTTAAACAGTTCTATATAAAATTTTAAGGTTTATTATAAAAATGACACAAGTTAAATTTATATCATACATAAATTTAGCTATACAATTATTTATCAATACAATTACAAAAAAAATGTAGAAATGAAAAAATATGAAAGCAGATGCAATTATAGACTAAAA
Source organism: Dolomedes plantarius (assembly GCA_907164885.2). NCBI lineage: Eukaryota > Metazoa > Arthropoda > Arachnida > Araneae > Dolomedidae > Dolomedes > Dolomedes plantarius. The sequence continues at coordinate 116,583,212 of OU015500.1, forward strand.
TTACAGGAAATATTTCACACTAGTGTATAAAAACTAATAAGTATAAAAACTAAAATATAAGAAATAGAAAAACAACAATCTTACCGACCGTTTCACAAGATACTTTCTTTTTTTACATTTAAAAAAATTTTGTTTACTGTCCGTGGTACTGGGGAAAACAGTTTACGTGCAATCTTTTTTCGCATTCATAGCACCCTTTTCTTGTGTTTTTTTGGCACACAACACAACGTCCCTGAGAAAAGTCTACAATATAATGTGCATCAGATTTTCTTAAAGATTTTGACTGATGCACACGAGGTCCAGGAATGGTATGAATTTTTGGTTTCATCCGTAGTAAATTTAAAGTTACTTCTCTCCGAAAATTGAGATGTGACAATACTTGTGCTGTGTTCTTGTGTGCATATGTGTGTAGAATCCATCCAGCAACAACAGCCATGTTCAAGGCATTGTTAAACAAATTCCAGTACCATTTTTTGCTGCGAAACTGGGGTCTGTAAGTCCCAAGAAGTCTATCTAATAAATCGACGCCTCCCATTCCTTCATTATACATCTTTATAAGATGTGGCTGAGGGATATCAGTTTTTTTTCTTTTGAACTCGACAAAAGCGTTTTGCTTTGCTTAGAGGTTCATGGGATGAATAATTGGATGCTATAGTTACTACAGCACTGTCTTTCCAACGGCACATGTATACTTTGCCGTCACTTCGAAAATCAAACCCTCCCCTTTGCCATTTTGAAACTACCTTAGAAGATACTAGAGGGCATCTTCCTGTTCGATTTTCTCGAATCGTTCCAGTAGCTTTGAAGCCCTTATCGGATAAGTCACTCATGAGCTTATGTGAAGTAAAAAAATTATCAAAAAACACTTGGTGTTTTTCAGGGTTTCTAACATGGGATAAAAGCTCCCATACGACTCGTGATCCAAGTGGTGAATTTTCATTTTCAGAACTTCTTCCACTATATATATTCATTGCATAGGGATAACCACTTGCAGAACAAAGCATCCAAATTTTATAACCAAAACGTATTGGTTTACCCTTGATAAACATTTTGGCCGAATGATGACCATAATAAGGCACCATCGACTCATCAATACTCAGCTTATCGTGGAACACGCCAAACTGACGAAAATTTTTCTGAAGTTCTTCATAAATGGGAGAAATTTTTCCCATTTTATCGCCAGGAACCAACTTTGTATTATCCACAATATGAAAGTATTTTTTTTAATTTTCTAAATCTGTTCCTTGGCATAACAGATGGCACAATTGGAACCATAAGATCGTCTTGTGTGCTCCAATATAAATCCTCGCCTGGTAAGCTATGGTACCCACTAAACAGCAGTAGTCCGAAAAACTGACCTATATCATTTTCATCCAAATCCAGTGTTTCACCTTTCTGTAAGGCATATAGTTCTGTCATTTTCGCCAAATGAATGAAATAGTCTATGGGTAAAAATTTATGAAAAATTTCAATTGGGGAAAGGGTAACAATCTCTGGGAAAACTTGACATATATCTTCAATGCCTGCATTTTCCACACTTTTCTTTTCAAAAGTTGTAGATTTATTCCAGCGATAGTCGGTGCTTTTCTGTGTACCCGATAATCGTTTTCTCTATTTGATTTTGGCTGTTCTTTCGAAGTTGAAGGAACATCCGCATATCCTATGGAATCGTTATCCGAAATGTTCGCGAAAACTTCAACTTCTCCACAAACATCTGCAGGCATAACGCATTCAAAAGTTTCCTCATTTATATCTTCTTCATCTGTGATGCATCCACTTTCTTCAGGGGGGAATTGGCATATATCAATAACATCTCCATCAGAGTCATCTGATAAAGTTTCCAGGTAATCTAAAGCCTCTTCAACAGTTAAAAATCGCTTTGGATTCGGCATGTCCGACCCAGAGAAGTATAGATTCCAAAATGCTGTGGCGGTGTATTTAGAAAGAGAAAAGAAAAAAACAATCACGAGGTTTCCCCATGAACGCTGTTCTTAAATGTCCTATTCCATGATAGGAGAAAAGAAAATATAAAAAGCAAAGTTTGCCGTGAAATAAACAAGAGTTTCACAGCTGCAGCCATAAACACTCTTTACCCCTTCCGCCCAAACCCCCACCCCTCCCCCCCGAGACGTGGGTGTGGGGAGACACAGGGGAACATGAAACAACAACTAGACACGTTTTCCATAGTGTATTGAACCACGTAATACTTTATTTGAAGTTTTAAACATTTTTTTCAACAGTTTCATTGAGATTTAAAAAACATGCACTTTTCTACACTACTTTACACGCCAATGTTCCCTTTTGGGAACATTCAACTTTGGATTCTTATATAAAGCGCATTTTTTCTCCGAATTTCGATATCTATTTTTTTATCATTAAAGTGAACCCTTATAAGAATAGTTTACGTTATTTTAAAAAATTTAGTTTGTTTTTCTATTTTTGGAGAATTTTTAAGTAATGCCATGTCGAAAGTGCTAAAAAAGCTGTTTTTTGCGAATTTCTGTACACTACTGATTTTATTTTTGGAACATAATTCTTATGTCAAAAAATCAAGTATGTCTTTATTTGTAATGAGAAATTTTTACAAGACTGATATAATGAAACTTTTTTTTTAATTGAATTTTAAACTGTATGTTCCCATTTGGGAACATTGGCGTGTAAAAGGTTAATCATTCTTTGAGCCTTTACGACAGCAAATTACTTGATTGCGTCTCTATAATTTATTGTTTTTATGTCGACCTTTCTATACAAAGGATTTCCAGATCATTGAATACTTCTTCAGTTGTTGTTGATTGTAGATAATTATTTAAAATTACCAGTTTAGAAAAACCACGCTCAGCTACTGTTACATTTACAGGTAGTGTTAGAAGAATTCTTAGACATACAAAAATGTACGGAAATATACATTTAAAATTTATTTCTCATAAACTCAAATTCAGCAGTTTCAACATAATACTAGTTTAAATATTTGCTTGTATTTGTATATTTTTAGGAATTTAGTCGTACACTATATTAAATTATTACTATCTTTTTTTTATTCGTCTCATTTTGAGGGCAATTTGAATTCGGTACCTGAGGCCTCACCGCTGCGCCTATGGGACCGGCTCTGAGACTAACAACTTGGGAATGAAAAAACAAAAAATCTTGTTAAATGTTTAGAAATTTTTTTTCAAAGTGTTCATAATAAATTGTCATTTTTAATAATGTCATTCTGTGTATTCATATAATTTATTCAACACAACAAAAATATTTTAACTCATTATATTTTTGCCACTGCTTTATAAATTATAAAAAAAATTTAGGATTAAATCTTGTGAAAGTTTAATTTGCCGAGATTTCTTGACATTGCGCTATATTTTCTACATTCCCTTTTACTTCTGCTTTTATACTAACATAATTATTATTAATAGTTATTATTAGCATAATTTTTATTTATAATATTAATAAATTTTTTATTAATATTTTTAATATTTCAATTATTATACATTATTATTATTATTTATAATAAATTTTATATATTTATAAATTTATTACATTTTTTTAATCACATATTAGCTTAAATTGTACTTCGTTTATAGTGTTTCCTGCTAAAAAATAGAGACATTTATATTTTGGTGAGTCCAAACAAAATTTTTTAGACATGTCGAAAATTCCCTAAATTACACTTTATTTGTTTATGATATTTCAATTATTATGCATTATTATTATTATTTATAATATATTTTATATATTTATAAATTTATTACATTTATTTTTAATCACATATTAGCTTAAATTGTACTTCGTTTATAGTGTTTCCTTCTAAAAAATAGAGGCATTTATATTTTGGTGAGGCCTAACACAATTTTTTATACATGTCGAAAATTCCCTAAATTACACTAAATAAAAAAATCTAGGAACAATCTGAATACGGAAAAAAATTCAACGTATAATACTGATATAACAATTTAAGTGTCATTTTGTCCTAAGAAATGAACATATTCGCGATATTGTTGCAATCTGCCTCTTTCCATGTCTGCATTATGTTACTAACATTGTCAAAATTTGCAATTTTTTCAGATCATGAGTATATAAACTTTCTAATAATAGCTGAACTAACATTGATAAAACAGTTTCACACTTCTGAGGCTCCCTACATTTAAATTCTTCGTCCTTCAAAATTAAAATAATATGTTCCTGTTTTTTTACAAAACTACAATATTTTCAAATTTAATAAAATAATTTCAGAACTATAATATATTAAAATGTAAGAAATATTTAAGTGGATAAAATGTGTTACAATATCGTTTTTTCTGTGTATGATTGTTTGTTCTAATGTATTTAGCATTTGATAAAAATAAAAAAAAAATCTTGCCAGTCGGCATCATTATGCTTGACATTTTATACCTTCGGCTTCTTCAGCAATATTTTAATCACTATTATATTTAAGGTGATTGATTGCCTACATTGATAATGTCATTTTAAAACTATTTTGGTCAATTTTATTTTTTACAAGAATCGTGTAATTCATTCTTTTCTCTTTTCAAAACTGTTTTGATTTTCATTCTACATCAATTAGAAGCAGAGTTATAGCTGTTTTAAAAACATCGTATGCTAAAATTGAAGTGACAAACAACTTTAAATGCGCCTTTCCCAGAATTATTTTTTTAGCACAAATCTCTACCGTTATCATGATATTTTACATAATAATACATATAATTTGATAAAATTTTTAGGAAATGTTTTACATGCTATTGTTAATGAAATGACGCACAATAATTGATGTATAATAAATAGTTTTTTGTTTGGAGCTATTTTTATAAGGAAAGGCATGACGAATCGGGGAATATTTTCATATAGGAACATAAACATTTTCTGTATTATTTTTGCATTTTAAAGTTTCTCTTAGATTGTGGGTCATTTTGAAGATAACTGTCATATGTATCATGTGTGAGAAGGATATTAAAATAGTAGCATTAGAATTATGTACAGAGTGATAGGCGTTTTAGCTAAGTTTTATTAAAAATTACTTCAAATTGACAAATTTATAAAAAAAGAGTATGGTATTTAAAGGCAATTTTTTGTTTATTTTTTAAAATTTTTAAATGATATTTTACCATAAAAGACCAATAAATCCTTAAAAAAAGGAATTTTTCAAAACATTGTCTCCGAACGTAGGCAGTCACCTTAAAACATACAATTAAGGGTATCAGAGCAGGAATCTCACAAATCACTCAAACATCGGTTTTATAATTTAATTTAAGTACAAAAAAACCTAATTTAACCGGAGTAACTGAGACCATAGGGAATCCAGACAATCGAAAATTCATATAATACAGGTAATATGTATAATAAGCAAAACAAAATCCTTAACTAAGCAGACTTACTGCTTACTATGATAAAAAACTATGTTTTGTAAAAAAAAATACATAGCATTGTTTACAAGACAATGAACAAAATAACTTTTCACATCATTTCTTATCATAGAATTGGTAAGTCTAGTAAAGCTTTCTTAAAATCAACAAAAAACAGTTTATTACCATAATTTATTGTACAATCTATGCTGGAACTGTCAAACTAAATTAAATTTAAAAAAACGATATTTGGCGTACATGTTACGTTCTTGCTATCATACTTAAAAATTATTATCTAATGTGAACATTAAATAAAAATAATGTCTACAAATCTGATACGGATTATCCGGAGATCCGGTTAGACGGGGTTTTATTGTATGTAAAGAAATAAGTGGCACGAGTTGATAGAATTGATGTAGAGAGGCAAAATATCCTCCCTAGAGTATGTTCCATATATTATTTTTAAGAAATAAGCGTGCAGTATTTTATAGTGCTTGAAGTAATTGGGGATTAGAATTTGTTAAGTGGTATAGTTAATGCAGATAATCTAAATGATATTATCTACTTATAAATGTTTTTTGTCTAATGCGGATGCACTTGTCGTCACACATTCATCTATTGTTATTCTCAGCAATTTACTGGCTAATTTATTATGGGAGTACTGTATAGGTGAGGCAGCGTTGCTCCCTGTTAGCGGACGACACGGGAAAAACGACTTATAAAAAAATAATTAAAGATAAATATAACTTTTTAATTACCATGTTTTTAATCTTTATATTGAACCATATAAACTTGACAACTCTCTGTATTAATAAATACTTTATAGAGAATAGCTCACTTCTACCCGCACTTGGGTGTATATAATTTGAAGTGGCACTCTAAATTAATTTGATACAAACACAGTTTATACATGAAACAATGTTTATTGAATTCGTTGCACATATAGAATTTGCTTTTACAGCAATAAGCATACGTAATACTTGTACGGAATATATATTAGCATTCAATAAAAATATACTTTGCAATACTCACAACCTAGAGAGTCAAACCAGCAGTTCTGCCACGTAAACTTTGGGCATCCTAAGCACAAGTGCCGGTTAACACCTGGAGATGCTTACCTCGTAGCTCCCCCTCGCTTATCTATCAACCTTAACAAAACCTTTTTTAACTTAATCAAGCTGCTTGTTATTTATACGAAACGCGTATGCCGAAATTAGCATATCTCAAGCAGCTTCTTTAATTCATTCACTCAAAATTTCGATTCTTGTGAATCGAATCTTATGTATACCTTACAACTTTTTAAAATTTTTTGATGACCTATTCCATCAACTCGAAAGAAAATGAAGTTAATTGGAAGTTAACTTGAATATAACTTTTCGTTCCCGTCTCGGTCGATAGATAGCTGCACCAGTCTACAAAACAAAATTAACTGAAGAAGAATTCAATGCTGCTTAAAGATGGCTAAAAGTATTAAAATAATGCGTTGTCACCGTGTTCTGAGATATTCTAAAAGTTTCTAATGTCAAGCGAGTCGGGAAGTTAGTTAAAATTCGATTGCAAGATTTGTACCGGATAAACACACACACACACAAATAAAGAAGAAAGCGAGTTAATAAAAACATGGTAATGATGGAAGTAGTGATGCCGACATGAAAAATATAATATCACAGATAGCGATTGTTTTGAACGTGATGTTAATAAAAACAAATTTATCAGCGTAAAATGTAAAATTTTTTTTCCAACCGATGTTGTATGCTACAACAATTACAATAAAGTATTGCCCATAACCTTATACCGGGTGAATAATTTTCCTATATCTGCATACTCATCTATTGAAGGAATTTCACATTTCCCGAAATGCAAACTCAAAACTTTTCAAACTTTCAAGATCAATAAACCTTCAGAGTGAGTTTAATTAACCGTTTGATACCTAATCACACATGAATATACACTTACGACTTCTTAGACGGTTTCAGAACTGTGATAACTGAACGTAATTTACCAAAATGGAAATGTTTGTTTTATATATCTGTCCATACCAATGAATATTTAATGACACATTTCGAAAAAGTTACAGTTCATTAATTTATAGTTTCAAAATAAAATGCCCCATTAAATTCCTTTATCATTGAAATGCTTTCCTGAAAGTTCTGAGATGATTTCAAAAGGGACCATTAACACGTTCAACCGATCTCAAATTATTTCTTCTGAAATGAAGTGAAATCAATATATTCAACTAAACTAAGTTGACATGATAGGAGCAAGGCATCATTTAACTCATATAATGGTTACATTTGATATCCTTCATACATCTCCATCTTTTTCTTTATATATATATATATATATATATATATATATATATATATATATATATATATATATATATATATATATATATATATATATATATATATATATTTAAGTTGCTAAGCCTACTTTTTGGGCAGTCCGTGAGAGAAAACTACTGCATCAATTTACTTCATTTTGGTCTTAAACGAAAGATTGTAATCTGTAGATTTGTCAAATTTGATTTTTGTAACCGCAATTTCTATTAATGAGCTATAATTTACAGCTAAAATTTTATTTCTGCGCATGCTCAGTGGTATGTTTCAATCTGGTTTTAGAAACTCACTGTTTCTGCGCGTGCTCAGTGACATGTTTTAATGCCGAGGAGTCTCTCTAGATTTGTCTCTGCCATTTTTATTTTTATGATAATTATGTTTATGAAATACAAGATTAAACCTGATGGAAATTTTTTATTTCGCGCTGTTTAATTAGTGATAATTTACAATTAAAACTTTTGCTTTCTGCGCATGCTCAGTGACATTTTTAAATCTGGCTTTAGATACTCACTAAGCAGGAGGCCGCTTAAACACTAATTTGTTTCTGCGCATTATTATGACTTTCAACATTTGGCAATGGTGTGTTGAGTATAATTTGTGTATTAGTACATTTATTTACTATCTAGCAGTCATGTTTTGACGGGTACCAACTAGTACATATATATATATATATATATATATATATATATTTATATATGTACGGCAAATCTTATTGGAAATGAAGCTTCGTTTAGTGAAACTTGAGTTTCGGCGGATATATTTGATTAAAAATTAAATCGCTTCTCTAAGCAAAAATATTAGATTTTTTAAAAAAATTAAAAATATCACACAATTTTTGTTTTAATGGGAGACTAAACTACCGTTTTTTTCTGCTACAGATTAAAAGCTTAAAATTTTATGGAGTGATTTAATGTGCCACAATTTTGAAAGTTTCATAATACTTTCATTCCTGTATTTTTCTTTTACTACTTATAAACAGAAAATGTTTATAACAGCGGGAATTAACTTTTAAAATGTATAATGAATTCCGAGAAACTACTGTTTCTGGATTTTTCCTCATCTCGACAAGAATAGCAATAAAAATCAGCCATATATACTTTCGTATCCCTATACAAGATTAATAAATATAGCACCAAAATATTCAAGATTCCGGTGCTTTAAAAGAATCACTCTATTTCTTTTGTTTAGCATTTTGAAATGTATCCATTCATTTTGTTTGCACCCAATGAACTCATGGATATATATATATATATATTCTATGAATGAAATCTGTTTTAAATATAATCCTTTCTCAGATAGTAAATGACGTTTAATTACTTATTTGAATGCCGAAGTTCCCATTAAAACGGAACGCACTTATTGCTGCGCTAAGTAGCCTGCAATATAGCGGAAATAGAAGCGTCGGATGCATCTCAAGTACCTCAGGATTGCTACGATTTTGATGCAAATCACATAATAATACACTTACAGTAAGTAATAGTCGTTAGAATTGTTATTTTCCTCTAGAGTGTTACTCAGGTCTGGAGTATTGGATAGAATTCTTCCGGGACATGCTCAATGGAGAATTGAAATATCCTATAATGACTTCCCGAAATGAACATAATTGCGACTCTCTTTTCCCGTCTGATCAGAAAACATCATCAGATTGTCCTGTCTGATCGAAGTCGTCCCCCCCCCCTCCCTCCCCCGTCGCAGTTTCCCCTCCAATTTCCAAGGGGATTATTTGAGATTTTTCTCCTCATAACAGTTGCATCGTAAATGTTATTTTCCGATAAATGAGAGCTCAGGGTAATTTACTTTGTCGTTTCAAAATACCTAAACGATATCGAGTGTGTGTTGCGTTTCCAAGCTATCGGCTTATAAACTTCCGAAAGCCTTAAAAAGTAACTACATTTTCATTATTTGTTCATGTTTAAACTGTCTTGAAGAGGGTTGTTAAATGATTCTGTTCTTAATTGACTACGCTCTGATTCGGGGGATGTAATGAGCTTCCTCGAAGTAATGAAGCTAGTAGGTACTGAAATGGGAAACGAGTCTATTTCGCAATCAGAATGGATTACCTTATTACCCTTATGTTGCATAGAAGCAAGATTTGAATAGGTAGAATAAAAATATTATATTTATTCCATAAATACTTAGATAAACGTAGGACGTTATAAATTAAGATTTACAGATAGAGAGTTTGTATTCTCCTAAATTCTTTTACATCTCAATTTTTATCAAATTATCAATTTATAAAAAATACCATTTCATGTCTAATTTCTGAATATAGATGATTCAAATACCTCTCGGTAAATGTATGCATTGACGCCCGGTGGCGTAGCGGTTAAAAGCGTCAAGCTTCCACACCACAGTTCCAGAATTCGACCCTGCGACTAGGCAAAGTCAACTCATGCCTTTCATCCCTTGAATGGGTCGATAAAATGAGGACCAAGCATGCTTGGGAACTAACCCTGGGGGTCCCGTGTCAGGCTGAAAACATGACCGAGACATATGCTGTATGGCACTCCAAACCCACGGTCATGAAAGCGGAGATGGACAATGCAGGCCTTCTTCCGCAGTGCTGAAAAGCAATTCGGACTGTTTTGGCATGAGTTAGTTTTAAATGCGTGCATTAAAACATATCAGATACTCGTAATTCATAATTTTTGCCAAGTAATTTATCTTAACCAAATAAAATTATTCTATTACAAAAAAAACTTTTTAATTGTTAGAATGTTGGCTCAGGATGCCAACAGTTTGGCTTTTCGACAATTTAAGAAGACAAAGAGGAAAGTGTGAAGATTGAAAGACAAGTTTCGTTATAGCCTCTAGGGAAACTGAATTTCGATGGAACTAATGGGATATCATCTAATTCTTATCACAACCTTATTAAAAGAAAAACTCCAACTTGTGGTTTAAGAAACTCTTGACTAACGAAAAGAAAAACCCGCCAGTATTTCCCTAAACTTAATTAAATAATAGTGCCCAAAGTGGCAGGAGCCATAATATATCCAGATGTATAGTAAATGCAGAAAAAGATAGGTCCCAGTACCGCAGTAAATGCATCGAAGAACAGAGGTGAGTTATAAGCAATACGTTATGTTCTAAAATTTAGTAGTATCTTATAAATATTGTCACACTATGTAATCATTTCAATACAGATGTCTAAAAAATACATCGATAGCTTACATCTACCTGGAGGCAGGGAGTTTTCTTTGATGTTCAAATTCAAATCTCGACAGTTTGAAGCCTTTGTAAAATCAAATTTTAAATGTTCAATAAAATTAGAAATTCTAGGTGCAGAGAGTTTCTATCCCAATCTTTTCCATATGAACACTATAATATGACAGTGAGTTATATTAATTCTGGACTGTTATGGGTCCATACTTCTCCTCTGTTACAAATTCTTTATTATGATATAAAATGAAATAAATTGTTTAAAAATATAAATTATGGGCTTAATTTTTGTTTTAAAGGGTCCAACAAACAAAATTATTTAACAATTATTTTTTTTGAAGTTTATTAAATAAAATTGATTGGATTACAGAAAGCAATAATTTTAAGACATTTTTCAGACACTGAAAATATATTTTAGATATTCATTTTGCATATTTTATGGTTTTATAAAAATTAAGTGTCAATTGCCTGATAATATAGATACATAAAAAGGAACAATCATAGGTTAAAAAAGTCTTGAAATAAGGAAATTAATCACGTAATTTTTCCTTAGCTATTAACTTTGTTAAATAGGTAGAAACATATTTAGTAAGGTAAAAATTCTCCCCTTAACAGTAAAATTATCTAATCAAAAAATAGTTTTAGTGCTGCAGTTTCATGAGAAGAGTATAAGTGTTAATTTTTATTGTAAGATGTAAAATACAGCAGTATGGCTAAACTTAATCTCCGAAATTACCTTTTCTTTGAAACAATGAGTTTTACTATAAGCAAAATTCTAATGGGGTAAACATATTTTATAAGGAAAGAAAAAAAAGTATACCCAAACATCTCGTGTGTTGAAATTGAAATTAAGAAACAGTTTAGACAAAATGAAAAATGCATTCCTTGGGAACTTATATTAGAAAGAAAACATAGAAATGTTTAATTAAAATCATATAACAATCTTCACTTCTTGAAGTGCTTTGAAAGTTAATGTCTCAGGCATTGAATTGCAACATAAGCCAAATGAGTATAGTTCTCTCAAAATCCTCTTATAAGTTTAATTAAACTTTAGAAACATTTTTTTAAAACTGATTACCATACAAATAGGTTTTTTCAATAAAAATATCCAACTAGATTAATGTTGTTATTAATGAAAAAATACATTCTAGAATTTCACATTTGATGCAGTATTGTTCGTCATGGACTAAACTGTAATTAATTTTAAATACATTTCCCTTCACATTAATGCAAATTTATGCAACTCTTAAATAAGGACTGGTAAAGAGCAAAAGAAATTCGCAAGGGAAAAGTTGAATAAAGTAAAAGAAAGATAAAACTAACTCGACGCTTTTCATTTCCTCTTAGATTTATCAAAAAGAAGATGAGAAAAAAAGCGATTCGGATTTTCAAGAAATTGTCGATGAAAAAATAACGATCAAAACATTTCTGGAAGTTTCTATTGGAGATTTTGTTTGAGCAATTCATTTCGGTTTCTCAAAGGAAAATAAACAATTATTTTGTCTGTTTCGTGCTATCTGGAGAAGCGGATTGACTTCAGAAACCCATTCACCCTTTTCATGATATTGTCAGAATTTACAAAAGTTGCAATAAAGAGATATTTATACGAAAACTTGATTCATAATAAATTTGGTTATATAATTCTCTTTAGATTTGTTGTGGGTGAATGATTATATTTGTTCTTATTTATTTCTTAATATTTAATAACATTTTTAAAGACCAAAACATAAGAATATGTTATATAGAAAATATAATAAAAACGTATTTTTCGATGGTCATAAAATTGTTTCTAAGTAATTAAGTACTGAAAGCTTTGATTTTAATCTGCGCTTTCTTTCAGTGATTGAAAAATACTCAGCGGTATACAATTAATTTTTACCAGAATATTCCAATAGGCATAGCGTAGAGAAAGCCTGGCATGAGATTTCTCTACAGCTGAATTTCTCGGGTAAGTAACAATTTTAATATATTTAATAGAGAACAATTAGTTTTTGTAAAGTGTATTTAAGCTGAGTCTGTATAAATTGATATAAAGTGATTTTCTTCTTGTTGTAAACAGTAAATATGTTCTTATTTTATGAAGGTAAATACCCACAGCATTTCAAAAATCAGTAGGTACTGAATACATTAATAAACTAAGTGAATGAATTCTACATTCCCTGTTATATGATTTAAATATTAATGAAATCACTGAGTGTAGTACAATTGTTTCGATAAAAATATTTCTATTTAAAAAATAATAAATTTTAACAACTATAAATATCGTTGTTAATTTTAACAAATAATGATTCACCAGTTAATTGAAATGTATTTTAAAATTGTTATGGTATAATTGAAAAATAATTGAAAATTTAGAAAACTTTTATTTACTCTCTGTAAATTTGATCACATTTAAGGTTCATTTCAGGCATTTACAGGAGATCAGATAAACCAAAGGTTTTCTTTTATCTAAGTATTATTTTGATAAAGTAATTAAACATGAAGGAGATCAAACGTTTATGGTACTGTTCTTGATATTTAGTCAATAAAGTGTGTAATATGAATAGAATTTAAAATTAAAGCTATGGTTTATAAAATTTAGAATAATTTAAAATTTAATAATGGATAAAAGTGTATAAGGTATGAAAATCTCTGTTTAAATCATAATTTAGGAATGTATATTTTAATATTTAGAAGCAACTTTTTTATTTTTTATTAATTCAACTTTATATTTGTTTAGTTGAACAGTGCAAGACTCGGTGGAAGCATATAATGAATAGCTTCCTCCGGCATCTCAGAAATAAGCCCCGCAGTAGATAAGGGGCTGCAATGATAAGAAAACCATACTATTTGCAGCCATATTTAGGGGTTTTGGTTCCATTTGCAAAGTCAAGTAAGTAAGTTGCTTACGTGTATTTCATTATAAATGTTTTTGTTTGTTTATTTGTTAAATTAAAAATAATGATAATGATAATTTAGTATTTCATATTCACTTAGACTTTTTCCTTCTGTTTCATAAATACTAGAGTATAACGAAGGTGCTATATATGTATTAACTTTCACTCGCATTTTGTTTTCTAAATTTTCATCAACGAAGACATGATTAATCATTTTAAGTGGTGCTTATTTAACCAGTACATAACTTTTTGCATTCATGTTTTGAAAGCTAACTACCTCCACGTATACATAAACACTTACTCTATATCAGATAAAGATGAAAATCAAAAAGTTTTGTTAACTTATAAATTTATTTATCAAGTTTATCATAATGCAATTCTGAACGAATTCTAGACTTGATGCTGTGTAGAATCATAAATTAATATAAAAGCTATATTTATTTTTTTACAAATTTTATTTTAGACAAACAAGCACCCTCGATGATCATGGGGCCTGTACTGATGACAGTGAACAGAATATAAGCACATTCATTGAGGATTATGAACAGATTTCCATCATATGTAATTTGGATAATGAACAAAGTATCAGCCAGGCTGGTGAGAACATTTTAGATTCAAGTCTGCCTTCGATATGTGAATCTACCTTGGGAGAAAGAGACATTAATGTTGAATTTCAACACGAAAAAAGGCGTGAAGAGAGTGAACCTCCCACTAAAAAAAGAAAGAAAGAAAATTTTGAGGATGTGGCAAAGAGATATTTGAAAGCGAAGATTGATAAAGATCAGCTCAAAAAGAAAATGGTGCTGAAAATAAGTATATGTTATTTTTTAGATCTTTGCTGGCAAATCTTGATAAGTTCAATGCGAAACAAAATTTAGCATTAAAAAAAAGTCTTGGAGGCAGTGGAAATTGTATCAGATGAAAATGCTGAAAACAAATAAAAAATTTTTGCGTATCCTCTTCTTTTTATTTTTTGCCCGAGTAAAAAAAAAAAAATCATTGAACTTGTTATTTGTTATGCATTTAACCATTCCATATTATGGAGCTCATATATATTTTTAAAAAAGTAAGTAGAGACATTCCATGAATAAGTGGACATCAGATGAAAATTTTTAAAATGTTTTTTCTGCAAGTGTTATACATCATTATTTTCAGAAATAACTAAATTTTTGTAATTTGAAAATACCATTTCTCTCAGGAAACATGTCTTAAAATACAATAGAAAATACTTTTTTTGCATTGACCATTTATTGATATTAAAACCCATTTTTTGCATATCATTGTGGTGCTTATTTTATGTTTAAAAAGCCTAACAATTATTTGTTTATGATCTCTCACCCTTTTTCTTATAAATGCAGCATAAAAATCTTTGCTATTTATTTATTTATTATTATTTCAGGGGGTAATTAATTATATGATATGAGAATGTCATTCTGTTACCAAAAAACAAATACTTTTTTGGGTGATTATTTAATTATTTTCATTTTCATGTGGGAAGCTTATCAGAAATTTGAGAGGATTTATGCGTTTCCTCAGGTTCTCCAATAATATCGTGCTATTTTTGTTGAATCGTTTTGTTATCGTGCTATTTTTGTTTTGTATAATATCAAATACATTAGTGCATGTTTTTTATTTCTTCAAGTGTACGCACTACCCATCAAAATATAAAATTGCTCATTTGAAATACTAAACTTGATGCACTAACTCAGAGGTGTCCAACCTTTTTGGGAAGAGTGCCACTACCTGAAGAAAAAATAATATGCGTGTCACTTCCAACTTTTACAACATGCTAAAATAATGTTATTTATAGGTTGATTATGGTAATTTTCCGCAAATAGCATATGTTTTTCATATAAGGATGAGTAGTGGAACTTAAAAAATAATAATAAATAAATAAAATCAAATAAATAAACAAACTTATGTATTATTTTAATAAGCATTTTTAAAGGTTCAGTCAGTTAGGTTATGTACAAAATGAAAATAGAAAATTTGAAGCATTTAATTCTAAATAACTATTATATGTAATCCTGCTTTAATAGCTTGTTACTTGGGAGAATGTTCATCTTGTGCTGGAGGTGGAGTAATTAAAGACATGTTAGAAAATGTATTTGATGAGAAGATTGTTGAAAAAGTAACTTTAGTAACTTTTCGACAATGGATTTCTGTTGATCGGTGTAATTTAGAAACTCTCGAGAAATCCACAACAGAATTCATTGATCTGTTTTGTGAAAAGCTTTCTGTCTTTGCTCGGCATGATTTTATTGCCAAGCAGCAATCTTCATTTATTAATGAAATCAAGAATAATTTGACAGATGCGGAATATGTTGTAACGTGCGACTTTTCCGAGAACTACACGTTTATTTTACAAGATGAGGTCCAAAGCTACTGGACAAGTGGACAAGCCACTGTCCATCCTTTTGTAATTTATTTCAAAGGCGAAGGAAAGATTAAACATGTGAGTTTAGTTGTAATATCTGAATGCTTAGAACATAGCACATTAGCAGTGTATTACATTTTATTATATTGATATTTAAATTAGTAGAATCTGCGATATATGTTGTGAATACTTGTCCCAATGTCATTCCGTTACTCATGGAAAGTTCAAGTAGCAAATATTGTTTATTGAATGTGCAATTTATATAATACTTAGTTTAATCAACAAAATTAATGTGTTTTAACTCGTTCATAAAAAAAACTATTGCATTTATCTATATATATAAAACAGTTCCGTAACTGACTCACTTAAATAAATTTATCGTCACATGCAGAACAACTAAATAGACAAAGAAATTTTTTTTTCTTGCTAATACGGCAGACGATTGGACATTATTTTGTCTATAAAAATATCCCTTACGATTTTTTTATGAATATATATTTTTTTTCTACATCAATTGTATATATTGATTGTCGTATTTATTATATATATATATATATATATATATATATATATATATATATATATATATATATATATATATATATATATATGTATGTATGTATATATATATATATTTTTTTTGCATTAATTGCATACATTGACCGTTGTATTTAATTTGAATGTACTCCGTAGGGTTTTCAGCTAGTTTATACATAAAACGACTATTGCATTTATTTATGTATATAAAAAACTATTGTGTTTATCTATGTAAAACATCTATTTTGTCCGTCAATAGCATTTTCATCTCTTAGAAAATGTGCCATCAGTCTATCCCTATTGTAAGATGCTGCTGAGGACCCTCTTCTACTTTGTGGTTTTAAACCTGAGCCAAAATTTTTTTCTTCACTTTTATCCATGTGCCCTTGTCATTCTTGTGAATAAAACTGTGCAATATGCAAGCAGCTTGTACAATTGTCTAGACTCTCTCAGGTTCTATAAACATTCTTGTGTATAAAACCCTAAATTTTGAAGCAAGTCTCCCAAAAGCACACTCAACAGATTTTCGTGCTCTTGAGAGGCGATAATTGAAAATTCTTTTTCCGTTATTTAGTCCTCTAGCAGGATAAGGTCTCATAATATTATCCTGCAGAGGAAATGCTTCATCAGCCACAAAATAGTGGGGGAATGGAACTGTTTCTCCTGGTAATGGAGAAGGAGGTGGAATGTTTAGTTGGCTGCTTTGGAGAAGTTGGCCAAATAATGAATTTTTAACACCCCACCATCACTATTTCTTCCATAATCCCCCTACACTTACAATCGTAAACAGTGAGTCATCATCCGCTACAGCAAGCAATACAACAGAAAATAACTGTTGTAATTAATGAATGCGGAACCACTGTTTTTGGGACGGCAAATTCTAACGTGTTTTCCATCAATACTGCCTATTCAGTTAGGCATCTGCCACATGTCTTTGTAATTTTGGGCTATTGTTTCCCAGTCTTCTTTGCTAAGTGATGGCATATAAAATGCTTGGAGTTCTTGCCATAATGCGTCGAATGTGTCGTACACTATTTTTCTAATCGTTGTCTCTCCACGAAGAAAGTCGAAAGACATGGCTCTAAAGCTAGCACCTGTAGCCAGAAACCAGGAATATAAAATTTTTTTATTTTTTGTTTTTAAATTATTAAAAATTATTTTATTGACAATGAACAGCAATGTTTGAATTTGAAAATGTTTTTTTTTCCTATTTATGCATTAGTTATACAGTAGTATAGTATATAATATTAAATCTATGGTATATATAATAGATTATATCACATAAAATGTAAATTTAAAAAATCGTGATTAAAATAATAAAAATCTGATTTAAATTTTTAAAAATTAAATTTTTTTTTAATAAAAAAAATATTTTTTTATACACCCTGATAAGTACAGTTAGGGAATTTCAATTAGTATCATGGTTTAGATTTCTGACATCTATATGCATATAATTAATGTGTGTGAATGAAAATAATCAACATAATTTATACATGCAAAGTAATTAATCATTACGGATCTTGCAAAAATATTAACAAATAATCTCTAAATTAAACCACAAAATAGAAAATTAACATGCAACTTACCGAAGAGTAATTAATAGTCTCTCTTCTACAGGTACTGAGAGCCTGTAATTTGTGTCTTTTTTCCTTACTTGATGTTCTATAGGTTCTGTCAATTTTTTGAAGGTATCCGGAAACATGCGGTAGAAAGTTTGAAACTTCGACGGATCGTCTTTCAGATCTTTCGTTGTAGCAAAAGTTCCTCGAAATGGCTGCCGCAAATTTAATGGATGCACCCAATGTATTCGCTGTCTTTTTCGTTTTTTATTTTTATTCAAGTGATGCATCAGTATTAAATCGATGTCTTCATCCGAAGACGAATCTTTGAGCTCAGGCCATTCAGACGTCGTGTTCTCTACAACTGAATATGGCGCCACCATATGCTTGCGCTAGCGCGTTTGTTTACCTTGTACGGCGCATGCGTGTGTAAAACATTACGTTTCTCCTATATGCGGATACTTTCGACATTTGGCTGACGTTTCGCATTGCTGTCTCTTGCGGAGGAAGCAGCGAGCGACTCTCTGAAACATTTGCTTTTCCGGTGAGACCTGCCTAAGAGTGAATTCCCTTTTCTTCATGAAACGTGTCGGAAAATGAACTCAACTTTGACCTTTCGAAATATCCGATAGGAGGACAGGGGTGATATTTTTTTTTTATCCTCTACGTCGGGAAATTGCTTCAACTGTGACTCACTTGTTTATATTTTTCGGTTGTAATCAACAGCATCGGTGCAGGGAGAATGAAATCGGGGGAGACAGAAAATGAAATCCAGAGAGATGCAAGTTTTATTTTTTGCGGGGGGGAGGAGGGGGGGGGCGGTTTACGATAATTTTCAATCTTATACTAAATAAACCACATTTGCACTCAATTATACCTTGCTTTCATGCAGAAAATACCTGTAAAAATTTTTTCAAATCGGCTAATTACATTGAGTTGAAACATATATAAAAAGTTCATGGCAAACGCCGATGTTCCCAATGTTGAAATATCTCTCTTCATAATTACTCAACTATACCCTTTTTTATTATTTAATTGTATTCAACACATTGTTTCAAGCTTACTATTTGATAAATCATCCGAATTTAAAATTAATTTATATTTTATTTACCCTTCTTTATAAAATTAACACTTTCTCAATATGAAATATGTCAAAATTTGCATATTTGAACATTTCTTTTCGATATAAAAAAACTAAATTATGCCATTTTCAAACTTTCAAAAAGGCAATCATACTTTCATGTTTTTGAAATAAAAATTGCATGAAGATACCTTTAAAATTAATTTTTTGGTGATTTTTTTTAAATTGATGTTCCTAAATGGAAACATTGTCTAAACAGTTCAGTTAGAAGTTTCCAATATTAAAGTATCTGTGACATTATGTAACTCCTTAAAACGTATTTCTCAATTTTGAATTAAAAAAATAGTATGTCCTTCTCTGATTCCATGTATGTGTTTAAAACATAAAACGCTATAAATATTACAAATGTCTTAAATAACAAATATAATTATAATATAGAAAGTTTTACGTTTTTTTAAAATTTTTTTTCCAAAATATCGTTTTAAAGAAAAAATCTGTCTATTAAAGAAAGTTAAAATTTTGTTTAATATTACTACTTATCAATTTGTATTGATTAAATCTGTCAAACTTAGCTGAAGATGTATAATTTTACAGAGTTGGAAATTTTGTTAAAATTATACATTTTTTTCCGGTTTTGCAATTTTATTGTATTCAAACATTTTTCCTGTGGTGCATACTATACGTGTTGCACAAAAAAAAATTATTCTCCTTTTAATCCTCCTTTGCAAGTTTAATGCACCGCTTGTAAAAAGGAAAAAAAAATTAAGTATACCTACATCCAGGCATGTATGAAAAAACACAGTTTGAGAGCAAATTTTGACTCCTTCTGTGCTGTAAATTATGGTGTATTTTAATACTGTAACATTATAATAATAAACTAAAAAGCCTATACATATATATTGAATAATTAAAAGTATATACTTGGAAAATACTGAGGTTATTACAGTGAAAAATTGAATGTTTTCCATTTTCGAAACAATTCTAGTTTCCTTAAGAGGAAGAAAAACTTCAGTTTAAGTAGAATTATCAGAGATTATAAAATGTAAGACCCAGAAAATGTAACTATGAACATTACTGAGAGAAAAATATTTGTTTTACCTGAGTAACAAGGAAATTGTTTTATAAACGTAAGAACAAGCACGTAAAATCAACGGACGTATTGTTCCTTTTTCCTGTTTTCGATGGGATTCAATAAATTCTCTTCAGAAAGTGCACTCAAAATAAAATTTATTATTCTCTAAATTCCTCAGGCGCATACACAAATACTAACAGAAAACACGTAACAACTGTCTTCTATACAACAGAAAACTCTAAAAACACAAGTCAGGATAACAGAGTCTTCAATACAATATACGCCTCACGCACTTTCAATACGTTCAATTCTCAACAGTAAAGAATACCGAGTTCCAATGCCAATATCGGGTATATTTATAGACTTCCAAAGCGCCCCCTATCGGCCGGACAGCTAGAAATTACTCGAACTTTCCAGAAACGCTTAGAAGGTTGGCGAAGATCTGGTGCCATATCGCCAAATTTGGCGACAAAATAAATCTCCAAATCCATCTCCAATTTGGAGATAACTCTCATATTTGGCGAGATTACGATTCAATTCGTAATTTCGCCAAATTACGATAAAATTCGTAACAATATTTATAACACCTTACTTAAAAACAAGTTAAGTATTTCAAAATCCTGTATATTTGAGCAAAGCTTTTTAAATATTATTCATTTTATATCTAAAGAGTTCTGCTTTAAAACTATTGATCAACAATAAACTCTTGCGTCAATAAAACTTAAAAATAGCTTTTAATTATATCAAATGTTTTTACCTTACATTTTATCAGTAATATAAATTTAAAATAAAACAAATAATGTTTTTTTTTTCCGTAGGAGAAAATAAATATATTAAAAAAATGTATAAAATGTAGCCAAGGATTAAACATGACAAAACAAACTTGAAACGTTTGACAGGCATAAGACATCAAGGAATATATTGAAAATGTCAGTATGATTCAATTGCAGTTAATCCTATTAAATGTTCAGAGGACAATCATAATCCGTTTATCAATTAAGTGTATCTTAAATTTAATTAACTTACATGTATCGATTAACCTGCGCAATGGTTGTTTCTCGGTACAAAAAAAAATATGGGCATGTCGTTATTATTCTCGGTAAATTGCGTTTTGCCATGAATAATAATTTCCCCAGATGATTTAGAATGATTTTACCAAAGTTCATGGAAAAATTCATTTGAAAATTAAATTAATTAATTTAACAGGAACAAATGGAGTACGCAGAATACATATTTTCAGCAGAACTATGAAAAATATACCCGTGAACGCTACAAAATTAATGTGATGTTATTCAATTTAAGAGTGTTATTTAGACTCTTAGCTCATTATACCATTCATAATGTGTTTGGTCATCAAACATTTATTCAAAGAAGATGAATAATAAGTTTATTTTTTTTTCATTACATTAAAATAAGTTTAAGAAATTTTGATGGAAAATTTCAAACTGTTAATAATTTTTATATTTCAAAGGCCGAATTAATTCACAAAAACAATAATTAAAAACAATTTTTTAGAACTGAATGAAAGGTTCGGTTTAGTTTTCGTTGACATACCATTTTACGAAGATAATTGCAAATTTCCCCTTATGTACCTCGGATTAGGGTCGAGAAAGGGCCTGTTTTGTAAAAAATAATAGTTTGCAGTCTTTAAAAGATTTCTTTTTTTAACTGACATATTGAATTACTGGAAGTTCAAAGGTAGCCATCTTTAGGTAAACTTAAAATTTGTTCAAAGATGGCGGAAACAAAGACATTTTGTCGTTTAAGTTCTTTCTCTTTTATGCATGATTTCACGCCAAATCTGGCTACCTTTTAAATTTCACTTTTTTTAGTAATGGTAAATGAACGGAATCTATTAAATTAGTGAAAACTTAAGAAATTCTCCAACAGCGTTGAAAAGTATCTATTATTCACCAAAATTTCTGATTTTATTTATTCGTGGTAAAACTAATTCATGCAAATATGGTGTTTCGTTAATTTGTTTACTTGGTTTAGTTACTGCATTCAGTTGTTTGTCACTTAAAGTAAGATTATTGAGGGAATCGAATCCAGAACCTTATTTTAAATGGGAAGATAAGTTGACAAAACATATTAATACATCCCATTATAAAAAACCCTTTAAACCTCTTATAGACAATATTGCTCACTTCTACCCAGACTTGGGTGTATATAATTTTAAGTGGCACTCTAAATGAATTTGATACAAATACAGTTTATACATGAAACAATGTTTATTGAATTCGTTGCACATCTAGAATTTGCTTTTACAGCAATAAGCATACCTACTACTTGTACGGAATATATATATATATATTAACATTCATTAGAAATACACATTGCCAATACTCACAAACCAACAGAGAGTCAAACCAGCAGTACTGTCACGTAAACTTTGGGCCCCCTAAGCACTAGCGCAGGATAGCACTCGAGCTTCATACCCTCGTAGCTCCCTCTCGCTTATCTATCAACCTTAACAACCTTTTTTTATTAATGACGCTGCATGGTATTTATACTAAGCGCGTATGCCGAAATTAGCATATCTCAAGCAGCTTCTTTAATTCATTCACTCAAAAGTTCGATTCTTGTGAATCGAATCTTGTGTATACCTCACACTCTAACCAAAAAATTTTCCAGGACGAAAGATTTCGATTTTTGTCAGCTATATATCAATTGAAAAGTAATAACACGATTTTTTTACCTTGATAATTCCTATAAGAGCAGTAATACATGATTATATAAAGCCCAGATAGATACGTATGGGGATTAAATGTTTTATCATTTCATATGCAGACATGCAACGAACCTTAGTATAAGATGAACATACATTATTAGGGACGATTGAGGACTCAGTTTCAAAAATAGGATAAAAAGCTATGTGATGTCTGCACATAAATAGTTTGTTGAGTAATCGCAAAAGATTCCTCCACAATTCGTTTTACGTTTTAGAGAGAATGCAATCATTCATAACAATGATACAGATTGTTCCGAATATGGTCATAAATTTAATTTTTCTTCAAAAGCTGTATACGTAAATTTTCCAACTGTATAGTCTATGATATATCATTTGTCTCTGTGCATTCGTATAGTATAAAATTATTTTTTCTGTTCTGTTTATGCTGTAGATGCCCGGTACCTGTTCGTCATTTGTTTTATGTCTTTATTGATGTGTGGCATTCTGAGAACTCCGTTATCTGTGTTACAATATTTTACTGGATGCGTTTATTGGACTGTAAATTTACCGCAGTTTGGAGTTGCTAACATATCCTTTTTCTGTTCTCGAATATTAACTAAAGAAATTCTAAGTGCATAATTTTAAAAATTTTAAGTTGTTAAATTAAACTATATTATTTATTATTATGTTTGAAAGACGGAATTATTTTTTACAATTTTTTTCTTCTGCGTAAACTCTGGAACAAAGTACTTTCCAAAATAACTCGAAATACATTAGTACTTACTTATGAAAATTTCCCGTAAATTATATGATAGAGAAAATTTTATGAAAATGTAAACTAATTAAATACTCTATTTGGCATATTAATTTTTTTTTGTTAAAAGTCAATTTAATATATTCTTTATTAACATACAGATACAAGATCCCTGAAATAATTTATTTGAAACTTAAGTCTCGATAAAATCTTTAGCACTTTATTCACTGCCGTAGGATAGTTAGACCGAAAAATTTATCGACAGGCGGTTCTCTAATATCTCTCCCGATTTCTTCCAAAGGCGCTCTGAAGAGATGGGAAAACGATCAATCAGGGTATTTAAATGTATCTGAAGTTGGATAAAATCTCTGGATCTTGATTTAATTTGCGATATCTTTTACGAGTATTTACGAAATAGAAAAAAAAAACTAAACATTCCATGGTTAAGGCACAGAATTTTTATTCGTTAAAGCAAAGGATAAATTTTCGTAAAATTGCATGCACCGATAAGTAATGGTTACTTAGATATTAATAATTATAAACAATATTCTAAAGGCATTCATAAATTGAGTAGTTATGTATATATATATATATATATATATATATATATATATATATATATATATATATATATATATATATATATATATATATATACATACATACAGGGTGTCCATAATTAAAGTCACACTTTCAAAACGCTGCAAAAAAAGAACCACTGGTCATAATGACTTCAAATTTGAACTGAATATACTGGAAGAAGTGGGAGACGATTTGGCATAATAAAAAAAAAGTTCCAAAATGTTACAGCGCCATCTATTGATACATTTTGGATTTTTTTTTATTATGCCAAATCGTGTCCCCCTTCTTCCTGTATATTCAGTTCAAATTTGAAGTCATTCTGACCAGTGGTTCTTTTTTTGCAGCCTTTTGAAAGTGGGACTTTAATTATGGACACCCTGTATATATATATATATATATATATATATAAATATATATATATATATATATATATATATATATATATATATATATATATATATATATATATATATATATGTATATATATATATATATATATATATATATATATATATATATATATATATATATATATATATATATATATATATATATATATATATATATATATATATTATTTATTTATTTATTAATTATTTGTTTGTTTTTTAAGAAATTTCTGGCAAACTGTTGAGGGTACTTCACAGATTTACATTGTCTTTGGCTAAAAAACGAAACTCGATGTTGAAAATGTCAGTGCCTAACTTGATATGGTCAGTCATCACCAGTCTTTTTGCAAATGTGATTGCTACATGTTATTGGCTGATTAAAAGGTTATTATTTACGTTACTTTAATACTATATATTGACTTAAAAGAAATTCTTTTAGAGCAATGGTTACCAACCGGTGGTCCACAAGAGCCTCGGAGTGGTCCGGCAACACATATACAAAAATGTTGCAAAATAGATGGGGATTTTGAAAGCAATGTTCATTTAACTAGATGGGTCGAACATATCCTATGATTATCAGGTGTTGAATTAAAATTTCTTAAAAGCTTAACATAATTATTTCATTAATAGAATATGATACGTTAGAATGTGAGTACGTTAATCCTGTATCCCTTTTGCCTGAGGGATGTTCTATACACCCATACCCCCCTGAAGGTCCCCCCACTCAAGTGGATGAGGTCCGCACATGGTTCAATTTCTGACTTAGAGATCCACGGACTATTACGGGTTTGGAACCACTGTTTTAGAGCAATCAAACGTGTGTGTGTGTGGCTAATGTCCCTGGGGGATGACAATATTACACCCCAGTCCGGTGTACATATGAATATAAGACATAGAAACAGACAAATAACACAATCACTGAAGAATTTTATTGACAGACGATGACACCGGCGATGGACAATGGGTTGCAGCTCCCCTTTCTAGACGGGGTTCCAATTGCAGGCGGAAGACTGACCGGTTCCCCAGAATACAGCCATGTCTTATGCGGGAATCGAACCCACACCCCCGGCGTGGCAGGCTGATGCCTTATCCACTTAGCCACTGGGCGACAATCAAACGCATAATTTATATATGCAGTGCGTCCCAAAATAATGGTGGAGTTTTAAATGGTTATATCTTCAAAACAAAGCATTGTAGAGAGATGAAAAATGCGTCAAATTGAAGAGAAAATCTCTAAGTTTCTTATCTGTTCAGCAGACTTGTGTGCTACCTTAGTTGTCCTGACGATCGTGGTTGCCAACAAGACAATACATCCTTTTCGTCCGATTCATCGTTGAGGAAATGTTTCATTAAGTAGTTCCCACAGGATTGTAGCAAATTGTGGAGGACCTCCATCTAACTGGAAAATGGAATCGTCCTAAATTTTCCGGTGCTAGTCCAGGAGTCTGTTGGAGTTTCTCTTTCATTATGCGTATGACTCGTGTCTGCAACATGATTTCTTGCATAGCTATTGCTATACGAATGCTCCACCATGATTTTTGGGACTAACTGTGTATATATAAGGTGCGCCCATAAAGGAACCGGAATTTTTTTTTATAAATAAGAAAAATATTACTCACCTTCAAATAAATTTAACTCCTTCAAAACAATCACCAAAGGAGTCTATACAATTTTCAAATCTCTCTTTGTCCTTTCATGGTCATCTTCAGCTTCGGAAAAAGAAAAAACATTAGCTGGCTATAAGTCGGGAGAATATGGCGGGTGATTTATCACTGTAATTGAATACCTCGCAAGATATTGTTGTACAGAAATTGCTGTACGGGGCCTATCATTATCGTGTAAAAGAAAACATTGCCCAGAATCAAACAGTTCCTTCCTAACTCGCCTTATCCCGTTTCTTAATCGAAAAAGCACCTCCTTGTAAAAATACTGATTAATTGTTTGATTTTCAGGAACAAATTTGTGGTGAATAAGTCCTTTGTAACCAAAAAATGCAATCAGCATAACTTTAGTCTTTGATTTTAAGAACGAATTTTTCCACATTTACCTCATTCTTTGAAGTTTAAGGGCGTCCTGTCTTTGGTTCATCTTCAATGCTTTCCCACCCACATTTAAAGCGGTTGTACCACTCATACACTTGTGTTCTTGATAACGATTCTTCATTATATACTGCTCGAAGCCTCTCTAAAGTTTCGGTAGCAGATTTACCTAATTTGTAACAAAATTTAATGTTACAACGTTGTTCCATTTCGAAGCAAATTTTTTTGTACAATGCCTTCTCAGTAAATGAAAATTACTACGGCGTTTTGATATGCAAACGATTAAATAACCAGTTTAAACTGGCTTTAACAAGAGTTGGGATGTCACTCTTTCTAGCCAGGTGATTATTCTTTCACCTTCTTTACTTTATTGTTTGATCTTTTAATTTGTCCGGTTACTTTATCGGCGCACCTTGTATATATATATATATATATATATATATATATATATATATATATATATATATATATATATATATATATAACCTTTGTCCAGAAAGTTCGGCGAATGACGTCATAGTGCTCACGGTCGTAAGAGTTTGCAACATTCGAATACTGTGCCGGAGAGGTGGTTTGAACCAGTTCCTAAGCGGCGACGCTGCGAGTTACTTTATTGGGTGGAAACAGTTCATTGTAGAGTAAAGATGTTGTGCGCTCGGTCGAAATTCAAAATGGATCAGCGGACTAATCTGTTGTTCTGTTTCAAACTTGTAAAATCAGCGAAAGAGACTGTAGGGTTCCCGTGTTGCTCAGATGCAAATTTCGTGTAGCAGCGCTGTACATGCCAGCCAAAGTGAGTTCGGCGCAGGTGTTTGATCTATTAAAAGGGCACACGCTGAGTTGGCAAAAGCCCAAGACTTTAGTAGCGATACGAGAGAGAGCGAGGCAAGCTTGATGGAAGGTGATAGCGGTGTTTAAATGATAGAGCGTGTATTGGTATTTAGCCGAGGTGGCTGCACGACTTCGAGAATTAGCTCAGAGCCGAGGTATACGTGTATTGTTAGTAAATGCCTACTCTGCCTGAGGGATACATTGCGACCTTTAGTTTCTTAGTACCGCGGGTTGCGGTACTGTTGTGTATTATTTTGGAAGCCCCAAGTCTGTTTATGTTAGTCTGCCTCTACGTAGAGAATAAAGGAGTTATTCAGAAGTAGCCCTCGTACTTTATAATGTGCCTGGACCGTTAGAGATATAAAAAGAAAGGAAGAACCACATAAGACTTATGAAATGCTACTAAAAGTTTACGAAGAATGTGCTGTTATCTTGGAGTGCGTGTATAAGTGATTTAAACGCTTCCAAGCAGTGCGGGGCACCATTGAAGACAAACTCCGAAGTGGTCGGCCTGTAACTGAACGCACCCCGGACAGCGTGCAGAAAGTGAAGGAATTGTTCGCCAAGGATCGTCTTGTGACAGTGCTAATGATACCGAAGGGAATGTAAATTGGTCGTGAGGTGGCCCACCTCATACTGACGTAGGATTTGTGTAAACTCAAGCTTTGCTCCCGACTTGTGCCGCATACTTTGACGCCGGAAGAAATGCAAATTCGGCTTGACGACTGGGGAGACTTCATATACATGGCGGATTGAAACCTAAATTTACTGAAAACCACTGCCACGGGTGACGAGACCTGGTGCCTGAAATACGACCCCGACGGAAAGCGTCAGAGTATGGAGTGGCGGGGTGCAGAGGGTCGCCGAAAAGCAATAAGGTGCGAAGTCAGAAATCCCGCATCAAGACAATACTCGTGGTGTTCTTCGACTCCGAGAGTCCCATCCATAAGTAATTCCCCCCCCCCCCCTGAGGGCACCACGTTAAATGCTGCTAAGTACGTGGATATAGTGAAACGTCTTCTGCAACGGATCAATCGGGTACGTCCCTAGTACGCCAGGTAAAGCAACTGCACCCTGCTTCACGACAATGCCCGGCCACATACTGCCTTTCTGGGCAGCAGTTCCTGGCCAACAGGCGAGATATGTCCTTGAATCACCCACACTAATTATCAGACTTGTCTCCACCAGACTTTTTCTTCCTCCCCAAATTGAAATCTGCCCTGACGGGCTACAGGATTTCGGAAATTTCGGGCATTCAACGTAATGCTACGACCCAGCTTAAGACTATCCCTAAAGACGACTACGCCAGGAGTTTTCAAAACTTGTACAGCCGTTCCTACATGTGCATTACCGAGCACGGGGATTACTACAAAGGACAGTAACATATGAGGCGGTGAAAGGCAAAATGGTGTAATTCAGTAAGTCAAGAGGTGTAAGACAAAAGAGTTTTAGTGCAAAAACTACAACAATTCCACCATAAATTGGACACATTATAACTCATAACAATTATTATAATATTTCAAATAAAAATTATTTACAATTCCACTCTAAATTAAACATGGAGATTACATGTTTGCCCTCAAATGAAAAAAGTTGAAAATGTGACTTACACCACTTTGCCTTTCACCGCCTCATATGTTTCATGTAAGTCAACAATCCATTGTAACTCTAGCCGCATTTACCGTACTTACTGTACTAAACTTATTTACAGGGAAGCTCATCACCTGGAAAACATTTAGAAGAAATTTTAATAATTTATAGTGCAAATAATCTGAGAAAAATTATTAAGTAATTCCTTTCAAAAGGATTATGCAAAATATTGTGTGTAAATAATGTTTTATATCATAGGAATGTTGTTGGATTGTTAAATTTCATAGTAGTTTTTTTAGCTAAAAGATAATAGTTTTCGAAAATCATTGAGAAATTTTAAATTTATTGTGTATATATACATAATTAGGAATTAAAATACATTATCTTTATATGTCTACATAAAAGGGCCAATTTTCGTTTATAGCACTTGACAATGCCGTGAATAAATGTTTGCACAAATCCTGCACTTTTTAAGTTACAGAAGAGTAATATTTATTTTCACTTAATATATCTGTTATTAGCTGGATCTAAAACAAAAATGAAAGAATGCCTAAAATTAAAATTTTCTGATAACAGTCAATGCAAATGTATCATACAACAACATGCAGTTTTCTGTTGTATAAAAAAAATAAAAAAAGTTTATGTATTTCTTTAAAAATTACAGGGCTAAGAACTACATCAGAAATATTTTCTTTGAAGTTATTGAAGTGCAATATGAAATAGACTTACTTCTCTTTCTTTATCTAACAAAATACTTTTATATTAGTTTTAATATTTATTTTACGTGGAACGAATTTGTAAACGAACATTAATTGTTAAAGGCAAGAATATTTCTAATGTCATATTACATTTCGCTCATGTTCTAGTCTTAAATTATAAACCCTTAAATAACTAAAATATATATTTAGAAATTTCATACTACGATCGCATGGGGATTTTCTAATAAATATTTTGTATAGGTATTTCAGTAATTTTTAATATTTATTTCATATAAAGTTAAAAGAAAAAATAAACTCGAAGAAAAATGAGTTTTTTATTTAAAATTTAAAATTCAACAGAATTTATTTAAAATATTAAACCCCTGTTTTGTTTACATCATTTTTACTAATATATTTAGCAGTAATATTTAGCAGTTATAAATTACCCCATCAGTTTAGTATTAACGTTTTTTTATCGTTCTTATGATAGATCAAATGAACAGAAAATTAAATTCGGGAATATATATTAGCGAATGAAAATAATTCAAGGAACTGAATAAATAAAAAATATCTCTATATATATACTAAGAAAAAAAAACAGTTTGCACTGAAATATAGTATTTTTCAACAAACCTCCATCAACATTTATCAACTTCACTGTTTTTAACAACAATTTGGAACACTTCACATTATTTCAAAAACTTATTTCAATATACGAAATGCATTTTCTCCGAAGCGTGTGTAAAACCAAAGGTGCATTCGCCTTGGAAGCTGAAAATGGATTTTGATGAGAGAACGGCAGATGTTGGTATTGATGAGAAATACGATTACTATCTCCTATGAGAAGAATTAGAAAATTTGAACATCTGTTTCTGCATTTAGCCTGTAATTAAAATTCTAAATAAAATCGTAAATAAATATATGGAAATTTAAGTTTTAAAAGAGAATTAGATAACTTGTAAACTGTTTGGACATCCACTGTTCATGGGTGAGTTTTCGATATTTCTCCAACACTGTGGTTTGCATTGAGTTATAAGTTAGATAATTAAGTTAGATATTTCAATCAATTCATACTATTGGGAATTAGAGAACCAGAGTGAATAATTCCCCACTGTTTTCGGGAATTACTTGTCTGAGATAAACAAAGAGAGTTTTTGATTAATTTTCATATCATTTCCTCTGTATCAAAAGTATAATTTTGATTACTTCAAATTTTTTTTCTTCGCTTAAGTGGTTCCAGGACAGAAAGTCCTTCAAATTTTCAAAAAGAAAATATTGTATTAAAAACTTTTGTGTTCTTTTCCGCTTAAAATGACGTTTAAATCATGTTTCTGTCTTATCTAGAAGAGGAGATATTATTTATATTTTTGGAACTTTCAAATAGCTCCAACGTTTGTTAAAACCTTTAAATGCGTTTTTCTGCATGATGGTTTTTTGCACAATTTCTCGTCTTTAAATTGTTATAAGTAAAGACCGTTAAAGATAGATGTTTTAATCTTGGAACATTTCTTTAATTTTGATTCAGGAAATTTGAAAAATATATTTACTTTTTAAAATATATTTCAAAAATAAGTTACATAATTTTTTTGAATATTTTTCTCTAAATATTTTTATTTTTTTAAATGGATACTTCAAAAAATGCTTAATCAAAATTAAAACTTATATATTTCTGTTTATTTAAATGAAAAAATATTGAATTTCGACAAGGATTCGTAAGTCATGCCGTCCCTATCGCTAGATAATACGGCGAATATTCCTGCTGACAAAAAGTCGTCGCGACAGCGCTCCTACCAGTCCACATCAGGACCGGCGGGGCCGTCACACCAAAGCAACATTTTCTTCTTTAAGTATTATGCTGTTATATTTAGATTTGTCATTGGGTTATGCAATAATACACAACATAAGTGCACTGTATATAAATAATATCCTATATGTAACACATTACTTCAACTCTGCTTAATACTGTACATAACACTATTTGCACAATACACAACACCAACTGCGACACAGTGCACAACCTCATTTACATAATTACAACACAGTTGCAATTTATACTTCACAATTAAATTACATTCCAATCTGTTAATTTTAAATTGAAAACAATTGTGTAAAATCACATTAAATTATCAATATACTATTGTAAAATATACCTTACGTTACACTGATACATACAATGATACCATATACATATTTACAACATGATGTCGGTATTCATTTTATTTTTAACTCCATTTCACACTATATTATAGCATATTAATGAGCTACCTTTACTGCTTTTCTTATTTTATATGATATAGAATATTAAATTATCCATTCTATTACACCCGGTACATGTTTCAATACATTTACAATAATTTATTAATCATTGCTTGATACATCATATTTCATACAACTAAACATTTCAGTGAACCACACTTTCCAGAACTACCGTTATGCTGTGCCTCATACACACTTCAGCTATTATTGTTTTGACTGCACATAGTATATAAAATAATCATCAACATACGCTGCTTAATTTTATATTCACTATAATTACAATATTTTCAGGTTAGTAGCACTATAAATAGCCAAAACAAACCCAACAAGTAACCCAGCAAGAACTGAGCTACTATGACGATTGGGAGAAAGGAATGTGCTCTTCCATCAAAATGGAGATCACCTTTTTAATAAAAATACATCGGTTGAATTTCGACAAATAATATTTCGAATTACAGCGATTTTAAATTACCCCTCTTTTTAAAAAAATTAAATTTTAAATTATTTTAAAAACATTATGAGATAATTTATGATGTGATTTTGCTTACAAATTATATGGTTAACCATCACAAAAAAATTCAAAATTTTAACCCAATAAATATAAAAAAAAAATTAAATGTGTCCCGGATCCCCTTAAGATCTACATTGTCGAGATCCCACAATATATATATATATATATATATATATATATATATATATATATATATATATATATATATATATATATATATATATATATATATATATATATATATATATATATATATATATATATATATATATATATATATATATATTAGGGTGGGGACATAAAAAATATTTTTTTATAATCAATTTCCAATAGCACGGAAAACTTGCACATTTTCATCCTTATAACGGGAAAAATAATATAAAGAAATATAAATTGGTTTGGAAATCGAACAAGAGCCCTAAAGTTTAGAAAAAAAGGAAAAACAAATCTGCATTTTTTAAAGATGTATACATTTTTTTAATAGTTTACTTTATTTATAATAGTGAAAGAACTACTCTTTGTAGTTACCTAAATATGTGAAAATTACTTTTGGACGCATTGTCGTTCATTTGAATTCGCACAAAAAGCCTTAAAATACCATTTATTTTTGTAAAAACCTCATATTCCCCAGCTCTTCGCCCAGTTAAGCATGTTTTTCCTTTACGCTGAAATGAGCCAGGACCACGTGGAGGTGGCAACAAGTCTAGTCCCACCCACACCCTACCCATCCAACCAACCAATTTGGGTGTTTGTTACTTACCTTAAAGTCCCTTTAATTTATGACTTCGTATCAAATTTTGGCATGAAAGACCTTGATCCTAAAGTTGTCCGAATAAAACCTTCTCGGTTTTCATGCCCGAAAACTTTTCCAGGGGCCTCTGTAACAAGTTTTACATATCTCTCTACCGCCCGAGTGTGGCATGGAAATTTCAAATACTCAAATTCTGGCAGGGCTTTGTCCTTCAATAATGTTAAAATGTGTTCTGTTGCCATGTTTGACAACAATGGAGGTGGTGCCAGCTTAGATTTTGTCCAATAAATAAGTTCAGTATAATCTGTGGCTTGAAAATTAATTAAAGGAAGCTTCAAGGCTCTAACGTTACCTATTACTGGAGGCTAATTTCAGGCTTTCAGTATCGTCCTGCAGCCTAATTCTCGAATGTGTTGTCTCTCATCCAATATCATCGCCAGCATCATATTTTCTGGATGGCAGAAGAACGAGTTTCTCTGAATGACCGGATCGATGATATCTTTTATGTTGTTCGGGAAATATCTTGTAGTTTGAATGAATTTTAGTATGTGCTTCAGACCGTCTTTCATGGTGTAATGCATCTTAATATCAAACCAAACAGGAGCATAAATCTTTACAATGTAATTTACAAGGGTCTTCATTTCGCTTGTCGGGCTAATTTGGGAAACATAAAGTCTGAATACCCGATTAGTACAGGTTAACCATCGGGAATGGCTGAGGGGTCCAAGATCTTTAACAGCTAATTCTGGATCAGAGTCCAGTTATGACTGCATCAACAATGTCTAGAATATACTGCTGATCTTTACTAAGGTCAGTTTTATTTATTGGGATGACTACTTCAGATGGAATCGGCACAAAATTAACAACAGGATTTTTCTCACAGCTAGGTAGTTTGCCAATTTGACCACTGAATGACGCTGGTCCACTTGTTGTCCCGTCTAATTGCTCAAACAAATGTTTATAAGGCAGCTCATTAAAGGGAAGCAAACAAATAAACCACTGCAGTTGTCGCTATGTTCTGTACAACACCTCTTTTCCAACCGGTGTTTGTGATTGTCCCATCACATCCAATGGCTATCACCGCACTCATGTCAAAATCTTTCTTTTTCATGTAGTCGAAAATACTTTCGGCACTATCATTACCGGTTCCTGTTTTTGGTGTAACATGGCCAATTTATTGACCAGCAGGCTCACTAATCACGCTAATATGTTTTTCATTTCTTACTCTGTGGTACATTTTAGCTCCTATTTTGCTTGTGTTAATGTATTATCTTTTCTCGTCGAAGTAGATTCCATTTACTTCTTTCAGCTGGTGCTTTTTTTCTTTTATTGATTTTTGAATCTTGACCTTTACCTTCGAATCTTACTATTTTCAATCACTCGTGACATATCTGAATCAGAGATCATTTCAAGATCATGCAGGATACCAGAATGTAATGCTGGTGTGGCCTTGTCAGAAACACCGAACCTACCGCTTAATAAGGAAGAATACGACAACTTTGAGCGCATTTCCGATGAAGAAGGCAATACCAAACTTATAAAGGAAAAACAAGATGAAATGAGCGAAGAGCTGCAATATGAGGTTTTTACAAAAATAAATGGTATTTTAAGGCTTTTTGCGCGAATTCAAATGAACGGAAATGTGTCAAACGAATTTTTCACGCTTTTAGGTAACTACAAAGAGTAGTTTTTACACTATTAGAAATAAAGTAAACTATTAAAAAAATTTTATACGCCTTTAAAAAGTGCAGATTTTTCCCTTTTTTTTCTAAACTTTAGGGCTCTTGCACAATTTCAAAACAAATTTATATTATTTTTCCCGTTATTACGATGCGAATTCTTAAGTTTTCCGTTCTATCAGAAATTGATTATAAAAAAATAGTTTTTTTCACCCCACCTTAATTTATATATATATATATATATATATATATATATATATATATATATATATATATATATATATATATATAGAGAGAGAGAGAGAGAGAGAGACATGTATGTATGTATGATGTGTATGTAATCGCTAAGACTAATAACGCCGAAAAATGCATTATTTTAGAACTAATTAATTAAACTGAAATAAATATTTATAAATTGGGCCGTGGCGGCCTTCTGGTACAGCGTGCTGGGTTTCGGTGCTGAGGGTGCACGGATCGAATCCTGGCTAAGCGCTACTAAAATGCCTCCGTTTGTGTCCTCCGTTCATAGGGGGCAATGCTGGTCCGCCTATATGGCGCCACCATAATAAAGTGGTCAGCAAAACTGCTAAGAATTATAGGCGAATGTCTTCGTGACAAGTGCCTCAACATTGAAAAAAAAATATTTACAAATTGCATTTCTTTTTATGAATAAATATATTGTTTTCTAAAATCTATTCTTGATATTATACCCCCCCATAAGAACATTTCATCTCTTCAGAGCCACTTAGCGACACATTTTCCTATGAGGTTCCAAAATTAGAAAAATTAAATAAGCCTTCTAAGCACATTTATTTTTCTTATCTTAATAGCATATATTACTAATAGAAAAGAAAAATATTTCTAAAAAAATGCGTACGTATCAGAATTTTAATCACAAAATGTAAATTTTTGCTATGCGCGTGATATTTTCAACGCGAGGCTGTAATTTTGATAATAATGGAATAAGTATAAAATTTTAATGAACAAATTTTCCTTTACACCCGAGTAAAGAAAAGCATTTTAAATATTAGTGCAGAACTAAGTATTATAAGAAGACAAATATTTAAATGGTGCAAACTTGAATAAAAATAGTTTGAAACATTAATGAACCGGAATGAATTAAGATGAAATATCCTTTTTCAAAATGCACTTTACTCTGTTGTTTTACATTTTGAATATTTTTGTTGTGTTTAACTTTAGTGGAATGGGATGTTGAAATTATGTTTTGTTTTAGTACCTTGAATTTACATAACGATGCCTGTACACTAGGAATATGAAAATACGGGTTTTATGTGAGACTCGAACGTTAATTCATTCCTAAAATATAGCTTTTGGGATTTTTAAATTTATTATTATTTTTTATTTGATTAAAAGATATTTTGATATTCCTCGTATTAAAATGATTTAATAGTGTCTTGGACATTTCAGTTAATAGTGAAAACTAGAAGACTGTTTTTAATCTCATTTATTTTTACATACGTTACCGCATCGAAGTGTGCTTGCGTAAAACTAATTCTTTATTCCACGTCTTGTTCTTTGCTTCTTCAATAAAATGTTCTTCATATCCAACTAATCAGAAGTTTTTATGGCGTAAGGTAACCAGTTGACTGAAATGGAAACTTGGACATCTCTCATAAGTGATGAAGAAAAACGTTAAACAAGATAAGTTGAATTGGAATTCATATGCATATGTAAGAATATTTGCAAAAATTAAAAAAAATAGATTATTCACATTCATACATATGTAACTGAAACAGTACACGTGACACATGTCTTGATCGAAAAATTGATAATATATAGAAAAAAGGCATTTATTTAACTGACCACATAAGTTCAATATATGGTCAGTTAAATAAACGTCATTTTTCAGCATAAATATTTTAATATAGTACATAATGACCATTTTATTCCTGCATAGAATCAGGCATAGCTCTCAGGAACAAACACAACATAAAATTAATTATGTATGCAAAA
This sequence comes from Dolomedes plantarius, assembly GCA_907164885.2. Taxonomy (NCBI): domain Eukaryota; kingdom Metazoa; phylum Arthropoda; class Arachnida; order Araneae; family Dolomedidae; genus Dolomedes; species Dolomedes plantarius. Next base: position 116,620,273 of record OU015500.1, read on the forward strand.
GTTTGTGGGCTTTTATATCGAATTAATTTAAAGTAAGTTCACTTTTTGACTAAACGAAGTCCCTAGATTGTAAACTTTATTCTTAATGTTTTAAGAAATCTCAGTAAAATATTATATAATCGAAATAGAATTTTTAGTAAAATACTTAACCATTTTTAAAGACAGGGGTCTTCATTACAAGACGGGGGAAATGAAACTGCTGTAAATATGCAAAAATGATTACTCGCGTTGTTCCGAGGACACATATTTACAGTTGCAATAAAATTGGAAATGAACTGCAACATGAAACATGTGACTTAAAGTTTAGTGATTAACAGTTTCTGATTGTCCTTAACTTTAAAATCAATCCTTAACTTTATGAAAGTTGAAATTATGGAACACGACTTTATGAGTGGGACTCCATTGGCAAATGCATACACTTTCAGAATATCAAGCGGCAATTGATCTAGGTTTCGTCATCTTGGCACAGCTGAAAAGTATTGTACGGTAGCGCTAGTTAATTTCAGAAGGTGGTATATTTTTTTAAGCTTTATTTTAGACTCTCACACTTTACACAAAACATAAAATCACTTATAGCTAATGTTCATAATCACAAACCAAGTTATTTTTAACACATCTCCTTTGTCTGCATACATCACTCTTGGACTCCCTAGAGCTGAGTCATAAAATCAAATAATATAAATAAAATGTACAGTCGATCAGAGCCACAATCTGGTAGTTACAGTGTGCTGAAGGAAATATATGTATGAAAACTGATTCCAAAAGCGAAATGTCTATATTACAGGTGACTTTCGAGTCACAATAGCCCAAAAATTTGTGAAAGACGCTGGTTTTTCCTTGTACGGGTTGGCATTAATCCAGCGCACCATCATCAGCAACAGTCGTACCATTCATCAGCAACATTTTACAGTTATTCCACTTTCGGAATTTTAACTACAGTGTGCGTACTTCTCGGTTGTACTATGCTATGGAGCTCGTAGTAAGGCCAAAATCTTAGTTCTTGTTTTCAGCTTTCACAAGATATGTATGTTTTTACGTGAGAGAATTCATTAAGACTGTACTAAAAAATCTTAAAACAGTAATATCTGCAATGGATGTGAAAGTTCCTAAGCATTCTATCTAGTTTCAATATATATATATATATATATATATATATATATATATATATATATATATATATATATATATATATATATATATATATATATATATATATATATATATATATATATATATATATATATATATACTAGCGGACCCGACAGACGTTGTCCTGTTCGAACGTTGTAATTCTAGCTGAAGTACCCGGCATTGCCCGGGATTTTAAGAATGTTTGTTAACCAAAATCAATTTAAAAATTAACACAGTATAAATAACATAGAAAAAATATATGTGAAATGTTATACACATCTCAGAATTTCAGCTTTTCATCATTGTAGTACTAAAATCTGAAAAGTAAAAATGTCAAATGCTGAAATAACAGGTCTAGCAAAATTTACACGACTCTGCATTCGAACCCGGGTCAATAGCATTGTACTTGCGCGACCTTCCGAATACGCCACGATGACACGGTATTCTACTGAGTAAAGTGAAACTTATTCGTCATTCGAAAGTTGTGGGCTGGTGATTATACATGTCAGAGGAGTTTTTAGTCAGAAATAAGTTAGCAGGATAGAAGCTTAGTCTTTAGCTCTTCAACAGATACAAATATATAGGCGAGGGGGATTGCAGTAGCGATTAAAAAAGATCTCGTGTCACTTAGCGTGGTTGATTCGAATTTTCCATCGCGTGTCGAGAGTATGAATATGCCGTTGGATCTGATGTATTTTAGAGTATAAAATCTGACTTGAAAGATTATTATTTTCATTTATTATTCTGGTTTAATATATGACTTGAAACTTTTTGATTTTATTTATTTTTATCTTTTCGTTCGCTGTTTGCAAACTAAACCTAACGTGGACGCCATTATCCAGAGGGGTGATTCCACAAACTGTAACAGCTTCCATTTACCGGACGCACCCCCTTATAAATTGTTGGTTTTTTATTAATTAATTAAAAATATAAAAACATTTTCTATCGGATCAGATTGTGAATCTAAACCATTCTCGAATCAACTTAATCGCACACACAAAATTTCATAAAAATCAGCCCAGTCGTTTAGGAGGAGTTCAGTTACATACACACGGACAGAAGAAATATATATATAAGATATATATATAAATATATATATATATATATATATATATATATATATATATATATATATATATATATATATATATATATATATATATATATATATATATATATATATATATATATATATATATATATATATATATATATATATATATATATAATAAAATTATTTTTTGGCAGCCGAAATCAGCGCATAGTTCCTTTAACAATCTTTCATTTTCTAACTGCTGCAATGGCAAAGAAGACTCATAACTCAAATTATGAATATGCAGCTTAAAAAAATAATATGATATAACAAATACTCAAAAAATACAATAATTAAATGAATAGAATTTCTTTATTGTCAGACTAGACTTGAATTGAAAGCTTAAAAATAAAAATATACCGAATACCTTTAACTGGATTTACATTTACACCATGAATAAATAATTTCATAAAAGGTCAAATATTAGATACTGAATTGGTAGAAAAGTTTACCCATAAAATTTTTACAAATTAAGCCCTAAGTTACCTATTATTTTCATTGGAACAGTAATTCTTGTCATTTTTTTCCCAATAATGTGTACTGTTCAGAAACATAATTACCTTCATTCAGTGTAAGAAAAGATTTTCATAGAAAAAGTTTTTTCTACCGATATACTAACGAACACATAAAAGAGAAATAATGAAGATTTAACTTAATAAGAATGAATTAAATATATATAAAAAATATAAAAATCCTTCTCAAATAAAGATAAAATATTGTTTGCTCTATCTATCTGCCTTCTAATTTAGAAAAGGCAATTAGATGTTTTTAAACACATTAATGCTGGTTTCAATTTATTTTTTTTTACTTTCCTCATTGCTTCGCAACTCCCATTTGTCAAGTTTTAGCTCTGCTTCGCGATTGCTAAAAATGCTCTGTGCTTTGATAACAAATGATGTATGAATATCGTAAGTGGTTTTTCTCCATTTTCTCATTTGTTCTGCATACTTGATAGCGAAAGAGCCGTTATAAGTGCATCTGAATATGAATTTTGATCATTCGAAAGCGTATAGTGAAATAAATGATTCCCACCCCTTAAGGGAGCAGGAAAAAAAGAAAAACTTTCTAAAAATGCAACTGGGAAATCGTTAAAATTTCTGAAGCGTACTAGAAGCGATAATATAATGGCCTTCGCTTTGTCAGGGAAACCACACAATTCAGTGCTTTTGAAATAGGGGTTAATCTATAAATGAAACCCATCAATGAAATTTATGCGAAAGTGGGAAACAAAATATTTAAAGTGGGACAATGAGACGTAAATTTCATGTGCAAAAATACTTCCAAAATTATGTTTCCTAACCTGCTTTTGCTATTTTATTAGACGCAATAATAAACTACCTTAATTAATTAACTACTAAATTGTGGTACGATTCATAGATTTGCAATAATTAAGAACTACAAAAAATGTAGACCACTTGGGACATTTTATATGAACCACTTTTCCCCACTTATGAAGAATTAATGCTAATTTTATAGTAGTAAATATGAAGGTTTTCTATGCGGCAGTTTACTTTTGAATTCCACCGTAAACTTTGATTACAGATAATAATTCACCGGACACTTCTCGAAGTATACTCGTGAGTATAAGAGGGATCGAAGAATGAGCTCCATAAACATAGTTAGCTATTTATGTATATATAAAGTATAAATAAAAAGATAAATTTAAGTACATATTTATTGCAAACCCTCCCCTCTGAAATTTACTTCGCACTTGCGGTAAATTGAGTCACTGCGGATATGCACCGGGGGGCGGTAAGGATTCGAAACTGTTAAGTTACCCGGCGTTTAGCCATAAACGAATTGTGCTACAGATAATCAGTCGCTGGAGTAATTCCTGAATACGCAGCCGAGGGTCCGTCTGTTCGCGTATAATTTTCGGCCTTAGGAGTCGTGTCAAGGAGTATAATTTACTCCCGACGGATGGCCCCACCGCGGGGCGGTAAAGAACCTTTGTCATCAACAAAGATACAAAAGTGGGATGTAGGTATTAAAATGTTGAAGACCCTGTTTTAGATAAAGAAAGGGTCGCAATATTTGAGAAATTTTAACTGAAGACCAGTCTTACCACTTAGCAACGAGAGGTTGAAACAAAATTGTGAAGAAACAGAATATGACATTTGCGTGCTTGTATCACAATTGTTTATACATGTGTTCCACTGAAAAATAACTGATTGCCGATATTTTTTAAATAAACAGCATACATTTTTTTAAGAATTATTCTAAATCTATTGTTAACCTTTATACATTGCCTCTTCTGAACAGTCTCGTTTCCAAATGTATCGGGCGGATGGACGCGTACGGGTATGGAGACAACTTCAGGAATCCATGGACCATAAGTGTCAACAGGGGACTGTTCAAGCTGGTGGAGCCTGTGTGATGGTATGGGGCGTGTGCAGTTAGCTTCCTATGTACCTGCCACTCTGACCAGGGACGTTTACATGAGCATCCTTTCCGATCATCTACAACCATTCAAGTCAATTGTGCATTCCAACGGACTTAGACAATTCCATCAGAACACTGTGATACCCCCACACGTCGAGACTTGATACCAAATGGATTCGGGATCACTCTTCTGACTTTCGACACTTCCATTGGCCACCTAAATCCTCAGACATGAACATTATTGAACGTATATGGGATGCCTTGCAACGTGCTGTTCAGAAGAGATACTCACACCCTCGCACTCATATGGATTTGTGGACTGCCCTGAAGGATTCATGGTGTGAATTGCCTTCAGGATACCTTCAGACATTATTAGAGTCAATGACACATCTTGTTGCGGCGCACTTCTGCATGTTGGTGGGGGGGGGACTAAACGATATTACGAAAGGGCACCAGTTTTTCTGGCTCTTCAGAGTATATTTTTAAAATAGAAATAAGGATTACAATATTTATATGTTACTTTTTTTAAAATGTAGTTTATTTTAAACATGAAAAATAACAAGAAAATAAACTAAATTAGAACGGGTTTTGAAAAAACAAATGCACGTTTCGTATAAACCAATTTCTAACTGAAGGGAGCAGAGTTTAAAAATAAGCATTTCCTAATCTATGACAAGAAAAGCACTGAGAGATAAATTCACCATAGCTCAACAAGAGGTTTAAAGATATGCGGAGCATCGCATATAAAAGAACGTAAGCAAATTATTTAAGATAAAAGTACATAAGCAAATGGCTGAAGATAAAAATACGTAAGAAAATGACTATTCTTATGAAGATTTACGCATTTCGTTAACGATTTATTTTTTATTGTGATACGCATTCTCACTGTATGAAGTCTCAGAATCATTAATATAAATCCCAGAATGGTAGTCTATGAATATTAATGGAGAAATATCTTCCTACACTTTATTTTAATTTTTAGTATTTGCTACTAAATAATATTTTTTTCTCGTCTTTGACTATTCAAATCGGTTTTAGTATTATTGTAATTATCAGAGAGCATGCCGATGCATGAAGAAGACTGTGCTACATTTTATATTAGAATATATTAGAACATGTAGATCAGAGAAATAAACCATATAAAGGGATCCATCAATAAGAACTCGCATTAAAAGGAAATTCCAACTAGAAATTCTTTTACTTCATTTTCAAAGTAATATTTATGACAGGAAGAAACCCATAAAAAAGGGAAGCAACCATTCGACTGTTTACCGCGTTTAATTTATTTTCTACAATGACTTTATTTTTTATTCTTTTAAATTGAAATCCTTATGCAGAACTCAAAAAGCTACTTTAATAAACATATTCTGGTTTAAGTACAAAGGTTATTCAAGTTATTGCATTACTGTAATTATCAGAGAGGCTCTGTCTGAAGAAATCTATGCTACATTTAATATTAGAGTATATCAGAACTTGTAGATAAGAGAAATAAACCATATAAAGGGTTGAAATGAATAACAATATGCATTAAAATAAAATCCAATTAAAAATGATTTTAATGCATTTTCATATTGATATTTATAACAAGAATCAACCCGTAAGAAAGGAATTAACCATTCGACTGTTTACCGCATTTCGTTTATACTCATAGACTTAAAAAAATGGAAATAATTCTGCTGAACTCATAAAGCTACCCTTAATAAAAATATTCTGATTGAAGTACAAAGGTAATGCAAGTTATTGTATTATTATTTGGCATTCTTGTAATTAACAAAGAGAATATTGATGAATAAAGAAGTCTGTGATACATTTGAACATATTAGAACTTGGGAGATTAGAGAAATAAACCATATAAAGTGATTAATGAATAAGAAGTATGAAAAATAAATTCCAATTAAACATTATTTTACTTCATTTCCAAAGTCATATTTATGACAGGAAGGAAGCCGTGAAAAAGGAAATTAACCATTCGACTGTTTACCGCGTATCATTTATAATCTACAATGACTTTAAAATGTTTAAAAAAATTGGGTAAAAATTCTACGCAACTCATAAAGTTTTCTTAAAAAAATACTCTGGTTAAAGTATACAGGTAATGCAAGTTATTGCATAAGTATTTAGTATTTTTGTAACTATCAGAGAGCATGCCGATGGATCAAGACGTCTCTGCTACATTTGATATTAGAATATATTAGAACTTGGAGATTAGAGAAATAAACCGTATAAAGTGATGAAATGAAAAATAATACGCATTAAAAAGATATTCCAATTAGAACTTCTTTTACTTCATTTTCAAAGTAAGATCTATGACAGGAAGCAATCTGTAAAGATGGAAGTAACAATTCGACTGTTTAGAGCGTTTCATTTATATTCTACAATGACTTTAAAAAGTTGAAAATAATTGTACGGAAATCATAAAGTTACCTTCATAAAAATATTCTGGTTAAAGTATATAGATAATGCAAGTTATTGCATTATTGTTTAGTATTATTGTAACTATCAGAGAGCATGCCGATGCATGAAGAGATCTGTGCTACATTTGATATTACATTATATTAGAACTTGGCGATTAGAGAAATAAACCGTATAAAATGATGAAAGGAAAAATAATACGCAATATAAAAGATTCCAATTAGAACTTCTTTTACTTCATTTTCAAAGTGATATCTATGACAGGAAACAATCCGTAAAAAAGGGAAGTAACCTTTCGACTGTTTAGTGCGTTTCATTTATATTCTACAATGAATTTAAAAGTTGGAAATAAGTGTACGGAACTCATAAAGTTTCCTTGATAAAAATATTCTGGTTAAAACACAAAGGTAATGCAAGTTATCACTGTGATATAACTTTTTAATCCTCTTCAAAATATTAAATGTGATAAAAGGGAAAATGCGGGCAAGTTTGAAATTACGTGTAGAAATGCTCGTGAAAAGGGAGAGAAAAAATGTTTAGTCATTAAGTTGCGAGTATAAATGCAAATTTCTGTAACTTTTTTTGTAAAAGGAATGGCGGAAGGTGAATTTTGCAGATATTATGATTCATAAATATTCATTGAGGACTTTATTATTCCGTTTTATTCTCTTTTGAATTTGGGTGAACAAAAAACCTTGAATATTTTAAAATGACTGCTATTCATGCGGGAGAATTCCTAGCCATTCTTGCGTATTTTTGAGATTTGTAACATGACATGGATAGATAATTTGAAAGTAAAAACCGTCTTTACGACATGTAACCCATCGGATGTATCTGCATAAATTTTAAGCGATTTCTAATATCATCATAAATTGAAATTTAGCTCCAGAGTCAGTTAAAGTACTCCAGGTCAGTTTACATCATTCGGTTTAGATCCAATTAAATCTACTTTCAGAGTTTTAGGAACTGTTATTCGATAGTTGCTTCCGTACCTGGGAATTTATTGCAGATCATTAAAGGAATATGAATAAATGTAGTCACATAAAAAAGACATAACGCAAACCTATATCTTTTTTTGTCACAGAGTAATGGATAATTTTAACATTTTTTTTTACATTTGTGTTGTAATGGAATACTTATTCTTGCGTTTATAATAGGATTATTGTGAATAGAACAATATTTGAACTGGAAGAAAGAAACATTTTCACATGTATTAGTATTTTACTCTAATATTACAAATATATATATTTTTTAATATGTGTTACATATGCTTTTATTCTGGAAATTAATCTATACAGATCAGGCAGCCCATGACATTACAAAGGATCAGGAAATATAAGCAAAACAACAATAAAAACTAGAAACAAAATAAACTAGAGATATATACACAATCAAAAAGTTCAGTCACAAAGAGTGTTATTACTGGTCCTTGCAGCCCGAAACAATTTGAAGATGTCTCCGTTTCTCTGGGTGATTCTGTCAAGTCCATGGCAAATTAAGAGGTGATTAGAATATATTTTTTAATATTATCTAAAAATATATTAGTATTTAATATTATTAAAAATATATAAAAAATGTATTCAATATTAAAAAATATATAATTTTTTAATAGTGAAATAAAGATTGTGAATTTTGAAACAAACTCTTTCGGCATTCTATAGTAAACATGAAACTTTAAAAATTCTTTGACTATGACCAAGCAAGCCCTGTGTTGAATAAAAAACAGTAAATTAGCCGCCCCCCTCCGAATTTGAATCTTATAGTTGCTGTCCTTATTAACGACATATCAAGATTTTCAGCAATAAATAGAATCAATATTTTGTTGTAGTTAAACATACTATATTTATAAAATTAACATTGTAATATAATCAAAGAAGACTAACACACACCTACGAGTATATACAGTGCATATCATATCAATATGGGACAAAATACATGCAGAACACTTAGATAGAAGTGCCTGCATCACTGCAGTTATACACTGAGAGATACTTTACCTAAGGTATAAAATCTACATAATGAACTTTGAATAGTTTTTATCATGAAGCCTAAAAACTTGTAATGGCAATGCTTTATTGACAAAATGTCTAATTTTAGAATCCTCCATACTGAAACCACCCTGTTGGGATTCAACTACACTATAATAGAATGTTATGCGGATCATGCACATTTATATAATATTTCAAAAATTATATATTGAGGCAAAAATTATATATTGAGTTATTTCAAAATATTGTAACCATATTGATGAAATTCTATTTAAATTAAAATATGCACGTGTGTCATAAAACTCTTCTTACACAGGTTTTTTAAGGCCTATCTAATAGACATTATTGGCATAAAAATGGCGAGACTTAGACTTTTAAAAAATATTTCTGATGTATAATTTTGTCTTTAGTGATTTTTTTTATTTACTTTACTATTATTTTATAAGTTTGAATTATTATTATATTCCAAAACATTTTCTTTTGGTTAAAAAAAGAAAATATTTATTTTCTTTAATTTAACTAACTCCAGATTTGAATCCAATTCATCCAAGCTTCATTTAATAGTCAGAGCATAACATATTTTTCACCTACTCGTTTAACATTTGACATACACATGGATAATACCTATAGTTATCTATGCACGTTTCGCAAATTTCGGCCAATGAAACTCATTTTCCAATTCACTGGTTCTGAACGAAATATTTCTGTCATTTTGGTTTGGGGATGGGAATTTCTTCTCTGGTTTGATATTATGCAAAAAAGAATTCAGCAGAGACGTGTCAGTACGAAGCTCATACAATGTTTTTAAACGTACATAACCAAAGGTTATTTCTAAATTTCACGTAGCAAGTCCCACTATAAATTGGTTCAGGCACACTTGCTTCTCAATATGAATAGTCTTAAGTCACTGTAACTCATAACGAAAATTACATTGTCATTTTTAAGAGATATTGGAAGCACCCATGGATGATTCCAGAAAACCCCTGAAATTATTTGTTTATTTGATATGTTTATTTCTTTTAAATATAGCATTCCAACAAATATGTTTTTAAGTTCCCTTTTTTCTTCTATCTTATTCACTTCTCCAGAGTCCTTGCATACCTCAGACACGTGCCTGGTTTATTTTGACAAACCATCAATAGTCAATGAGAACTGAACATATATATAACGTTAAGACCCCACGAGTACCCCAGGATATTTTAAGAATCGTTGCCATTTTGAAGATATCCCTGTGCTGTGTTTTACTATTATTTGAAAAGTTTTCGATGAATTTGCTGGTAAATTGTAAATAATTTTTGCACACTATCGAAATTTGACGAACAGCATCATTAAATTCCTTTTCGTGATACGATTTCGTTTCCTAATAGTAACCTTTGACATACTACACGAAAATGTTTGAAAGTTTCTAATTTTCTTAGAACTCCAAGAACAGCCTTATCAGCTTTCTAATCCCCTATGGGCTTCGTTGAATCACCATCCATTATTAACTTACAATAATCACAGAGCGGCACAGTAAGATATATTTCATATGCAAGAGTAGCCGTATTTATAACAACATGCAAGATTAGTTAAGTATATGTATACATAACCATAAATATGCAGTGATTTCTTTTGTATGAACCAACAGCTATAGTTAATGGTTTTCCAAATTTCGCTGTAATTTTTTTTTATCGTTTTTGTTTTTACTTCATTTCTCCCCATACAGTTTGTTTCTTTTTTTAAACTATCGTTTTTCAGGTTTTACCATATGTTTGGGGCAGCATGTCCTCCCTGGACCTTAGGCCATTAAACCCCATCCAACCAACCAACCAACCATCATTTCTTTTTATATAAATCTGGCAAATATTTGTGGTTTTAAAGAATTATGTGCAGCTTTTGTGACAATTGCTTTAATTATCCATTCAGACAAATTTAGGAGAAATTAGAAGAAAATAAATTCGCATGGCATATCATCAAAAATTTATGAAATATATCTTATTCCTTATTGTTCCAATAATTATTTTATTACTATAGTAAATATTATTGTTCCTATAATTATTTTGAGGCTTTATTCTGCCTGAAAATAACTATTGGTTATGTAGACATGTTTTTCCTATTTGACTAAGATTATAACTTTGACAAGTTAACGTTAACCTTGTTGAAGAGTTTGATTTTGGTGTAGAGCAGTTGATGTTAGTCGAGTCAGGGACTCGGTCGTTATACTCTTTTTTTTCATTGAGGTACTGCGTACCTGAAATCTATGAACTGTCCTGTTATAATTAATTTTTTTAAATAGGCAAGTAGTGTTGTGATTTTGTGAAGACAACAGTTAATTCTAAGTGTCTTTAATGTAGTGAAAAGTAATATTTATTATTTTCATTTTGTATATAAAGTTAAAAGTTGAAAATGGAAAAAAAGATAGTTTGATATCCCTTGTCCAGTAAAAAGTCAAAATTATTTTCAAAAAAGAAACAAACAAAATAAAATTCAAAGTGACATTCAAGGTAAAAACTATTCGATTATTCTAACTCAGTAAGTGCAAAATGTATTGAAACTAACAGTTTTAAAAATTTACCCAAAAAACAGATGGAATAATCTTAATATCATGTTAATTAGGTATTCTGACTCCGAAAGCAGCGTCTTGACAGGACTTATTAGCATAAAATCGCCACGCCAAATTAAACGTGATCAATATGCATTAATTCCGTTTTATGCCTTTCCAAGCTTTCATGTTTTTTGATGTCTTGGAATGTATCAGAAAAATCTGTTTTGTCTTTAAAAGATAAAGGATAAGGCTTCATATATTACTTTGTTGCACGTCTCCTGGGTATAAAAGCGTCATTTTTGAAAAAAACAAACATTTGAAAATTAGTTTTTTGTAACATTTTATTCCCCTATCAAATGTAAATTTTCGCTTAATCTCCATGAAAACTCTTTCATAAAGAAATTCTAAATAGTAGAATTAGAAAAAAAATAAGAACAGAATTTTAAAAAAAAGTTTATTAAGCTATTTGGTTTTCACTTTGCGATTGTTAAAAAAATTTATCTGCTGCAATTTTTAGTACATACAAATTTGCCACTTTTATAATATAAGCGCTACACATTCAGATCGGAATTTTTCATATTATGATAGATATTTTCAGCATTTTATACATTTAAATTGTCTATTTGACTTTAAAATATGATCATATATTTTCACTTGTTCAAGAATTATTTCGTATAAATTTTACTAAATTTTATTCATTTGAATTGATTTAAATGTTTCTTTATGAATATATAATGCTTATGAATATGTCTTTAGAAAAACAGTTATACAAATATTTACTCATTTGAACGAGAGAAAGTCAGATATGAAACATTTTTATTCAAAAATAAAAGGGAAAAGAGGAAATCAGATTACAACAATAATATATGCGAATGTCCACGTATTAACAAATTAAAAAATTTACGATATTTTCACAGTAGTATGATAATTAAGATAAATATTTAAATTTATTTCTACTGTTGATTATGTTTTTCTTCGACTCACTACTATTCTATGTTTTCTTAACAAAAATAAATTTATGGTTTTTGCAGGTGAAGTTTTTATTTTAAGTGTTTCGTTGAATATTTCATGCACAACACTTGTAATGCATTAAATGGTGAAATATAACATAAACGTAGTAATAAAAATTATAATTGTTTGGGGCTTTAACTCTATTTCTTCTTACTCTTTGACATGTCGATAAAATACAAACAATCTATCCTTTTCTTAATGAAACAATACACAACTATTTTAAAAATTCTTAATCTCTTTCAGAACTTCCTACTATTCGGTTATTCAGAAAGTAATTTTGTTTTTCCCCAACAGAAGAATTAATTATATTTTTTAACAGTGATTCTATTTTTTCAGCTGATATAATGGCAGCTGGCAACAAGGTTTGTTTCTTAAAAAGTTTTTTTGATTCTGCGTAATAGTTTTCGTTTGGTGCCCTATCAAATATGGAAAGTCGAAAGCAGCATTTTCGGCATATATTACTCTTTTTACTATAGAAAAGGTAAAAATGCTATTCAAGCAAGAAAAAAATATTCAATGTGTATGGAGAAGATGTATTGCCAGAACGCCGGAGCCGAAATTGGTTTGCAAAATTTCGGTTCGTCAATTTGGATGTTGAACATGCACCACGTTCTGGAAGACCAACTGAAGCTGATGAAGGCAAAATAAAGGCATTGATTCATGCAAACTACCAAATAACAACTCGTGAGATCTCTAAGAGATTAAATTTATCGACTTCGACTGTTCGTGACGCCTTGGTTTAATTTTAAAACCCGACATATGAGTTTCACATGTTCTTACAGAAAGAAATTTACTCCGTCACATTGACGTCTGTGATTTGCTTCCCAAATGTCCATTTTTGAAGCAAATCATCAGTGAGGATGAAAAATAGGTTGTTTACAACAATTTTAAACGCAAGAGATCACGGAGTAATAAAGATGAACCGGCTCAAATTACTTCGAAAACCGATATTCCTCAAAAAAGGGTGATGCTGTCTGTTTGGCGAGATTTCAAGGGAATATTTTTTTTGAGCTTTTACATGACAATACCACGATCAGTTGTGAAGTGTATTGTCATCAACTGGAGAAACTGAATGGCTCACTCAAACAGAAAAGGCCAGAATTGATTAATAGAAAAGGTATAGTGTTATACCAAGATAATGCGAGACCTCATACAAATTTAGTACCTCGCCAAAAGGTTTTACAGATTGGACTTAATGTACTACTACAACCAATATATTCTCCACATCTGGCACCTTCGGATTATCATTTGTTCCGGTCTATACAAAATTGTTTAGCCGTCGAAAACTATATTTCAAATGAGGACGTCAAAAATGACTTACATCAGTTTTTTTTGCCAAAGATCAGAAGATTTATGAGTGTTGAATCATGCTACTGGCAGAAAGATGGCAAAAGGTATTGGACCAAATGGAGAATATATAATTCAATAAAATATTTATCCACTATAAGAAAATTGCCTTTCATTTTCACCGAAAAAAAAGAAATGACTTTCCGAACAAGCCAAAAGTATAAAATTTTAAAATACGCCATAAAAAAATAGTACACCTCAATAATATCGTATTGGGCCCGTGCGAGCATGCAGATGTGCCGCAACACGACGTGGCATGACGCGACAAATGATTGATGGAATCGGGGAGGAAATTCCCACCATGTATCATGCAGGCAGTCCACCAATCCAAAGGAGTGCGAGTTGGTGGAGAACTCTTCTGAACAGCACGTTCAAGACATCCCAGATATCCTCAATAATATTCATGTCTGGGGATATAGGTGGCCAATGGAAGTGTCTAAAGTCAGAAGACTGATCCTGAAGCCTCTCTGTAGCAACTTTGTACGTGTGGGATGTCGCATTGTACTGCGGAAATTGTCCAAGTACGTCGGAAGCCACAATGGACATGAATGGATGTAGATGATTGGACATGATACTTATGTACCCGTCACCAATCACAGTAGTCTCTCGATGTATCAGGAAATCTATATCTCGCTAACTGCACACGCACCAGACCATCACAGAAGATCAATCAGATTGAACTGTCGACGGTTTCGATAGATTCATGAGGTTGTCTCCATACCCGTGCACGTTCATCATCTCGGTACAATTCGAAAAAAGACTCGTCAAACCAGGCAACGTGTTTCCAGTCATCAACAATCCAATGGAAGTGTTGGCAGGCCCAAACGAGGCGTAAAGTTTTGCGCCGCGCAGTCAACAAGGGTACACGAGTGGGCTTGCGGTCACTCGAATACCGATATATATATATATATATATATATATATATATATATATATATATATATATATATATATATATATATATATATATATATATATATATATATATATATACAATTTCCAGATGTTCCTCCAGCATTCGGTGACAGGTGGCTGTTTCGGACTATTGACTTGTGGTCTCTCCCGGGTATATATTACCCATCGGGCGGCGCTGGTGTCGCTGTGGTTCTTCCTTCTTCGGTTGTTGGCAGGAAATTTGCATCTTTCGCAATCACAAGCAGAAGAGAAAATATGCATGCAGAAACCATTATAGCGGATACCAGACTGCCCAACGATGAGTGATGCCATATATTTATAAATATATATATATATATATATATATATATATATATATATATATATATATATATATATATATATATATATATAAATATATACTGAAGTGCCACTGAATTAGGGATAGCAAAGCCTATGCAAATTGTGTAGCGCTGCGCATCATGTATGCGCAACTGAGGGCGCTGTGGTAACTGCATATATAGCGCGTACTGTGGTTGTTCTGAATTAGTTGTTGGAATTGCCAGTATGGGTAAACTGCCTCATTTAGACGCCTTCGATCGCTGACAAATCGTAGGTGAGCGACGCATGGGCCATTAAATTTCCGAAATCGTCAGACAGCTAGGATTTTCAAGGTTGACAGTGTCAAGAGTATATCAAGAATACATGGATGGTGGAAAATAAACTAGCGATCGGGAAAACTGCAAAAGACAATTAGCATTGACAGTGCGTGGTGAGAGACTGCTCAGGCGTATTGTACGTAGCCAGCGAAGCCAAACATTAGCTCAAATTACCACCCAGTTGAATGACGGTGCCAGTCGTACAGTCAGCAAACGGACTGTGCAACGCTCGCTTCACCGTATGGGTTTCGGGAGCCGTCGACCTACGAGAGTACCATTGCTCTATACTCGCCATCAGGCTGCACGTCTTGCCTGGGCAAGAGAGCACAGAGACTGGAGTGTAGAAGACTGGAAACGAGTAGCATGGAGTGATGAGTCTCGATTCCGACTACTTAACGCCGACGGGAGGTTGAGAATTTGGCGTCAGGCTCATGAAGCCTGCTCGTAGGTTGAACCCCGAGAAGCTTCAATCATTGAAGTTGGAAATTAAAGCTCTAATGGAACAGGGTGTTATTCAGCTCTCTAAAAGCCCATGGGCCAGCCCTATTCATTTTGTTAAGAAAAAGGACGGAACTTGGAGAAAATGCGGAGATTATAGGGCACTTAACAAGGTCACAACTCCCGATCGCTACCCCCTCCCACACATCCATGATGTTTTTATGGGATTACGGGAAAAACAGTTTTTTTCGAAAGTCGACTTAATTCGAGCATACTATCAGATTCCGGTTGAGGTTACAGACATTCCTAAGACCGTGGGGACGACCCCTATAGGTTTGTTCGAATTCCGTAAAATACCATTCGGTTTGAGAAACAGTGGAAACACATTCCAGCGTTATCTAGACAGTATACCTAGATACCTTGACTTTTGTTTGTCATATCCTGACGATATCTTTGTCTTTTCTGATAACGAGATACAGCACAAGAAACACTTAGAAATACTTTTTTCAACTCTAAGTCAACATGGCCTGATTTTAAACCTCCAGAAATGCATATTCGGAGTTGACAAAATACCATTTTTGGGCTTTCAAATTTCAAAGCAGGGAATTGAACGGCTACCTGAAAAGGTCCAAACATTACAGCAATACCCTCGCCAAAACAATATCAGTCAACTTCGGACTTTTCTAGCAATTTTAAATTTTTATCATCGTTTTTTGCCTAATATTGTGGAGAAACAGGCATTGCTTTTTGATCTCATAATTAACAGAAAGAAAAAGCATATGACTCCAATACCATGGACAGAACCATTAATAAATGCATTCGAAACTTGTAGGAAAGCTATTTTGGAAATAAATGCATTGGAATTCCCAGCTCCCAGTCGACGCCTATTGTTAACTGTCGATGTGTCGGACCGAGCAGTCGGTGCCGTTCTTTCTCAACTTACCAAGAACGGTGAGGAGCCATTAGGATTCTTTTCACAAAAATTAACCCCCACTCAAACTAAATACAGTGCATTTAATAGAGAACTGTTGGCGGTGTATTCTGCAGTAAAACATTTTAAGCACATGCTTGAAGGAAAAACAGCACGATCTTCACTGATCACAAAATCTTAACCATCGCACTTCACCAAAAACTAACAAGTGCTAGCCCTCGACAGGTTAGACACTTAGAACTTGTTAGACAATAAACTGCATATATCCAATATTTGCCAGGAAAACAAAATATAGTAGCCGACGCGCTATCCAGAATATGCACTTTGAATTTAAATAGTTCAATTGATTTTGATTTATTTGCCGAGGATCAAACAACGGATCCCGATTTACACCAAATTTTGCGTTCAAAGGAGGTAAGAGGTCTTGAGTTAAAGTTAATTGCTTTGCCTGCCTGTGAAATAAAATTGTATTGTGATGTGTCTCACGACCTAGTTAGACCATTGATACCTAGAGTATGGAGACTGTGGATTTTTGAAGCCAACCACAAACTTTCACATCCTGGTGTAAAAGGAACTTGGCGACTCATCCAACAACGGTTCGTGTGGACGGGGGGCATGGAGAAAGATTGTGTAGAATGGTGTAGACAATGCACCCAGTGCCAGCGAGTCAAGGTGACCAGACACAACAAGGCGCCTCTGGGAACTTTCGTCGCAACAAATAGATTTTCTCATGTCCACATTGATATAGTTGGGACCCTACCTCCATCCAAAGGCAACCGGTATCTGCTGACTTGTGTGGATCGCCAGACGCGATGGCCTGAAGCTGTGCCACTTCCGGACCAACGGACAGAAACCATAGCGGGTGCTCTCTTATCCACTTGGATAGCTCGTTATGGTATTCCCGAGGTGATAACGACAGACCGCGGACAAAACTTTGAGTCTCAAAATTTTAATAGGCTGTCAACGTACTTATAGATCCGGCGCAGCAGGACTACGGCATACCACCCACAGAGCAATGGGTTGGTGAAACGATTCCATCGAGTGCTTAAATCATCTCTGATGGCAGTAGATCCGGTACATTGGGTTGATGCTCTACCACTGGTGCTTCCGGCTATCAGATCAACTGTAAGGGAGGATCTGCAGGCTGCCCCAGCACAGTTAGTGTTCGGTGGTCTGTTAAGACTTCCAGGTGAGTTTTTTCAGAGTAACCCGGTGAAGGACGAACCAGCTGAGATGTTGCAGAGACTGAGTTCCCAAATGGCCAACCTGACACCAAATACGACAGGAAGACATGCCAAGCCACCAGTCTTTGTCTTCAAGGATCTCAAGGACTGTACACATGTGTTCTTGCGGACAGACCATGTGAAGCCTCCGTTGGCACCACCATATGAAGGACCATATGCTGTTATGTCAAGAAAACCAAAGACACTGACTATTTGCATCAAGGGTAAACCTCAATCTGTAAGCATCGATCGTGTAAAGCCTGCTTATGAATTAACTAAAGCACATGGAGACACTGAGAAACACCACATTCCCCGACAGGAACCAAATCTGGGCGACCAAATCTGGGCAACCAAATCTGGGCGAATTTCAAAGCCAGTTATTAGATTTAAATTTTAAAAGTAAATTTCAATCTTCTCTACGGGGGGAGTGTGTGGTGCTACATGGTCTACATTTTCCACTTACATTTTAGAAAGATTAATTACTAATTAAATATTCAATGAATCACGTTAACTTATGCATTGAATCGCTTCGTATCAGCAAACGTCACAGCAAACTTTGATTGGCTGCGTAAGCAGTTATAAGCCACAGCCAGACCGATGGGAGTCAGAGGTTCTTAAATTTTTAGTTTTTTTGACTTGTTTGCTTTAGCCATTTGTCAGTTTGACTGACGTGTTTAAGTTGGAGGCTGAGGCGGTTGCTCACTCTTTTACGATGTATTGCAAATTATTTTAGACCTCTCGAGATGTTTAAAGTCGATCTTACCAAAGCAGGTTAGCGCCATAATTTAAGTGGTGTATGTCGGCGTAATCTGCCAATACTAATACTTTATCAATAACGTTGTTAAGTTTTGTTAATGAGTTTGGAGTGACTGACTTACCCTCTACGATAGTGGTGGTATATACGCGCTACTATAAGTCAGTAAAGGACGAGTGACTAACGAAAAATTAACCTTCCATACATTTTTTACAATTTAATAAATGCATCGTATATTGCGAATTTTATATATATGAACATTTTGATATCTGAATATTGTAACAATCATGAGTCAAAAGAATAAAATTTTGTTGCAATTCATCATCGAACAACTTCGCAATATAATTTAATGGATGGTAATATTAGCCACCATCACCATTACAAATGGTATGAGAGAGCTTTCCTAAAATAGTGTATAACCTATGACTTACCGTATACATGTTGAGAAAGCAAACAGGAAAACACAAATTATTATATTCCAAAATAGAATTAAAGGGGTGGCATCATGTTTCGAACTAATCAATATTTCATCGTAAAGCCGAGAAGCGTTAGATGCAATTGTCTTTGTAAATCAATTGCGAATTTCCTTTATTGTATTTGTGACTATCAGTATCATTTACTTAGCATTTTGCTCATAATGAGAATTACACCTGATGCTGTTCGGGCTGAAGATGAACAATTGATTAATTCGAAACATGTCTACCCCCTTTAATGACATTGTGAAATTTAAGACGTTGTCACCCCTTTCTCATTAAAAGTCTTTCAAAATGTGTGTTGCGTCCAACAAAGCCAGATATTATGTATGTTTGAAAATGTGTAATGGCCTCTGCTTTCAGCTCTCATTGTTTTTGAAACCGAAACTTGGGTGTCAGTAGAAAGATAGAAAATCGTATTCAGAACAGACAACAGTGATTGGTCCTCTATTAATCTAGTGTTGTGAATAGAAACATAGTCCATTGCGAATATCTATTAATTTTATTCTGTGTTCTGTGCAATTAGATACCAATACCTAACAAATAGCATTAACGAAACGTTGGTCCTTCTTTTCTAATCCAATTCTAATGTCGATAATCGATTCCCATTTTCATCGATCAAACAATTTTGTACTTAAAAATAAGCTACTTACATTTATAAATGTTTCTGTAATACGTACAAATATGCGCACATTTTACAATATATATATATATATATATATATATATATATATATATATATATATATATATATATATATATATATATATATATATATATATATATATACCGGGTGTCCTAAAAATGACCGACGATTTGAAAAATCAATTAAAGAAAAACAGAAGGTGATAGAAATGTACGGTTTGCTGCATTCTGCTTAGGTAACCAGGGAATTTTCTTTCCTAGATTTTCAAAAAATTAGTTACAAAGTACGTCAACAGATGACGCTGCTGACTGGGAAAACTATAAAACAATGTTTCATAATAACCACCGCTTGCAACAAGAACGTTGCGCAGTCTGAGGACAAAATTCGTAGACGCCCGTGCAAACATTTCAGTTTGAATGTTCTGACGAGCAGCAGAGATGTACTGTTCCAGTTCATCTACAGTTTGTGGATTATGACGATTCACCTGGTTATTCAAGTACCCTCAAATAAAAAAATCGCAAGGTGTCAAATCTGGCGAATAGGGAAGCCAATCCATGCCACTTTGCGTATGCTTCTTCCTTTGAAAACATTGTTTTATAGTTTCTCCCAGTCAGCAGCGCCATCTGTTGCCAAACTTTGTAACTAATTTTGAAAATTGATGAGAATAAATTCCCTGGTTGCCTAAGCAGAATGCAGCAAACCGCACATTTCTATCACCTTCTGTTTTTCTTTAATTGATTTTTCAAATCGTCGGTCATTTTTAGAACACCCGGTATATATATATATATATATATATATATATATATATATATATATATATATATATATATATATATATATATATATACATATATATATATATATATATATATATATATATATATATATATATATATATATATATATATATATATATATATATATATATATATATATATATATATATATACATATATAGAGCATAATAAATGCAATATGCCTCTATATTTCGTTTAAAATGATAAAATGGATTAGTCTGTACGCAATAGAACACATGATAAAATATATTTGTCTGACAATCACTAAGCTTTTAATATTTTCTGAAATTATACATACATATATATATATATATGAAAAGTTGAATATTCCTTTCTAATTTTTAATAATAGCACTTAATATGTTGACGCTTTTTTTTGTTAAATATTAACATAATCATCCGTGACACAATTTTGACTGGTACTCTAAAAAAAAAACCAACGAATTGTAAGAGATAGAGGTGTGTAAATTAACAAACTTGTATTTCGGAACAGCCTTCAATTCTGGAATAACTCCCCTATCAAACCAGCCTGGAACAAACTTCAGAGATAACATTTACGAAAACGGTTTCATTTGTTTCTCTAAAGTACTTGAACTTTTATTAAAAGCCTCTGCTGTTACTTCTGTGTGCATTCTCCTATCACTAGATTCAGTCAAAAATGTCCAATACAATTGCGACATTTATTCCCGCTCTGAACGGTAAAACTAAAAATGAGAAATCCTGAAACTGATATGAAAAGGATATAAATAACTTTTAATCACTCACTAAACCATTATCTATGAACTGAAGAATTCTTTCCTTCTAAGTTCCTTCTCAACAGTAATTTTAACATAAATAATAAAATAAGAGAGCAAAGTATTCTGAAAATTATTGCAGTGTCTCAGAGAACATGTAAGTCGTTGAGAGGCATTTAACTTTCTTCATTTGAAATATCAAAAGTACTTTCTCACGCTACATGAGAAAACGTTTCTCCGGGGAGAAGACCGTAACCGAGTGAAACTACCTCTTAACGATTCCCGTAAGAGAAGGAAATTGCATATTTCCCGCAGACCCTTGCACCGAAAACTTTGTTGTCTGGGAAGCGCCTTCAAATACTTATGCTCCATAAAAAAGTATTACAATTTTACTAACCCTGTGAAGAAAGACGACATAAAGTTTTTTTTTTTTTCTGAAATAAAATTCAAAGCTTTATTTCGTTTCATCGCTTACGACAAACAGAAATTGTGGAAATTTTAATATCTTCTTCTAAAGGATGCATATAAAGATCAAAATGATTTTGAAAATTTCCTGTTTGTTTTTATATTTATACTACATTGTTGTTATTTTTTATGACCTTTTTCGACTCGAGAAAATTTGACTGGTTCATGTATTCGTAGCTTTAAAGTAAATACAGAAAAATAGTATACTGATATTTTATCAGCGTTATCATATTGCAATGTTTTAATTTTAAATTTTTATCATGTCCTTTAAAATTATGATAATATATCTTTTTTTTTATTTTCGAATGTAATATCCATTTAATCTATATATATAAAACAGTTCCGTCACTGACTGACTGAGTGACTGACATATAACGCACAAACCAAACCGCTGGATCTAAAAGGCTGAAATTTTGTATGGTTATCCTTCTTACAGTTTAGGGGTGCACTAAGAAAGATTTTTGAAAAATTCTTTCTATATTTTTTTAATTCAATTTTTAATCTGTTTTTGTGACTTTTTTAAAGTTTGCATTTAAAATAATAATCTGAGGCTTATAAAATTTATATCACGAGAAAGATCATAAAAATATCTTTAAAATCAAATCGTTTTAAAAATTCCCCATCATTTTCGGATTTTTGGTGAATTTTTGAAGATTGATTTTTAGAATTTAATTTATTAAATGCTAATCACGTGGTTTCTTTTCTTTTTGTGATACTTTAAACTAATTTTACGTCACGTACATAAGAATGAAACATACAAAAAAATATTTTTTTTCCTTGCTAATGCGGCAGAAGATTGGATATTATGTAAAAAAATGTTAAAATAAAGTAAAAGAAATGTTCCTCAAACTGTACTATATTCTTTAGTAATGTAAGGTTTACATAAGATTCGATTCACAATAATCGAGCTTTTAGGTGAATAAATCTAAAGAAGCCGCTTAAGATAAGCTAATTGTGACATACGTGGTTGGTATAAATACCAAGAAGCTAGATTTAAAAAAACAGAGTGTTGAGGGATGAACTAGGTTGCTTCAAACCTACGCGAGTTCTTGTTAGGCTCAAAATTTGAGGGTTAAAATAGCATAATTCTCTATAGTATGTTCTATTAGATTTAATTTGAATATTTGCTTCTACATTATTTTGTCTATATAAATATCCGCTGCGATTTTTTTATAAATTTATATATATTTTTTGGGATTAATTACTCCCAATAAATACTAATTGGGGGGAATATACTCCGCAGCGAAACACAGATATTCAGCTTGAGTAATCATATAAACTGATATAGATACTAAGTTAAAATTACTGTATTAAATCTAACTAATGAGTAAAATTTTAGGTAATGTTAATGACTTATCAAGTATTATGATTCGTGTAGTAAAAACTCAAAGATTATATTTTTTCATAATCTTTAATAGACTTACGTGTAAGACTTTAACATAAAGTTCGTTGAAGTTGTGATAATCGAGTCTTAAAAAAAACAGTGATGGTGCAATATACAGCGACAAATTATGTTTAATGAAAGAGTAAAAATTTTAACAACCGTTTTAGGTTAGGAAATGAATGCTTTTAATGCTTGAAGTTACACTACGTTAATGATATCAATGATATGTTCGAAAATATATCATGGGCATATGTTTGTTATGAGGGATACCAGAGATATCCCATTGCGTTGTGTAAAATCGGGAGGTGACTCCAAAGGTAACGATACGTTTATAAATAAAATAAGAACATTTATTTTACAATATTATACAAAAGGTTTGCTTACATATTATAAATGCATCTCTTGGAGAATTGTAACATATGTATAAAGAATTAGGCCACTTTGAAACCGCTTCCTGCGGAAGAACCATTACGGGTCGAGCGAAATAAAGTTCAATTTATCAAAATTGATAAAAACACCAGCACTACTTGAAACGGAAGAAATGACGAACCTGGGGAACGTTGAAGGAAATAGCGAGGCATGGGACGTAGATGATGGGGCACTTGGGTGGAGGTAGGTCATCTTCGGGTTGAAATCGGATATTCCTACTCGCCGGGGCTTTAGCGGGGGCGCATCTCTCCTCTTCCTGTCATTGCGCAGCAGTTCCAGGTCTTTCTTCACACCTAGCCACACAATCTCTGACCCTCTGCCTCAGCTCTCGTCGTTCATTCTCTAAAATACTCGGGTTCATTATTCCCCTTTTTCGTTTTGGCCCGTCTCCAGGCTGGTCTCTCACGTAAATTTATTGCCGTTCCGTGTATTTTATTCGTGGGCAGGATGATACGACAGCCCCACAGTTGACCCACGTGGTATTTTTATTTCAGCGAAAATAGGATGTCCCTTGAGGGATTTCCCTTGAGGGATAGGATGTCCCTCCAGGAATTTTCTTCCTCCCATCCTAAGGAATTTCGGGGTACGATGCTTCTTGGAACTTTGTGCTGATGCAGGCCAGGCCCCCTGTTTTCCAATATGGCCCACAAATGTGTTGACGGAAAAAGAAAATGGCGATACTTTTGGAAGCAGACAAAATGTTCAAATTGTGGATCCTGTTAGTAACCCAGTTCTTTACACTTCCCATTCTTATAGTAATGTTGCGTCATAATGTATGTATGACGCCAGTTTAAAGGAGTGACGTCACAACTCCGTTTTTTTGTATCGATACTAGCTCCTTCAATTGATATGTAAATTGTACGTAAGAACTCAGGTATAAAAGGTAAGTACATTCTTGGAGCTATGGGCATTTGTTATTACCTTGACTTGTATATGCTTTCGAGCTGTTTGGGTTACTTACCCAACGCTGTGTTAATTATTCTAAATGTGAATAAACAGGTTTTTTTTTATTATTTTAACTTGACTTTCTTTCAAGCCATCTTTTTTTTTCACCAAGACTATGCTATTCTTCACTGATGCAACTTTTTAAAGATTAATCAACAGATCTTTCACATCAATGTTAATGGAGACTAAGGAACATATACTTGGTAATTTGTGTGAAAGCAATATTCAACATTTGGAAAAGATTTTTTTGTTAGTTGATGATTATGAAATAAACGGTAAATCTTTATTTTATTACAAACAAAATAGAGAGAGTGTGCATTGAAATTCATTCTTTATGGATCAATATATAATAAATTATTTTTCTACATGTTATACAGAAAGCAAATCGAATTCATTTGTTTAACCGTTAACTTTTTTTAAACAAATTCTTATAATATTATGGGTTGAAATATTTGAAGGAAACATTTATTTCATTTTCCACTGAAGGCCATCTATTAGAAAAAAAACTTAATTATATTAACATTTAGCACAAATATCCTGCAATTTTTTTTTCAATGGAATAGATGTAATTTTTAATAAATGACATTGTTGGAATATTAAATTTTTACTAAAATACTTTATGATCAAAATAACAAATTTGTTAAAATAATATTTTTATGAGTAAGAAAAGCAAACATAAATATATATAAATAAATTCTAGAGTAAATTGTTGAATTTTGTGAAATATTCTGACTCGAAGGATACATTTCAATTCCATTTTATATATCAGTGCTAAAAGACCCCTTCATATTAAAATAATAACTTGAAGAAAATTATTTTGAAAAGCAGAATAATTTAGTCATACTACTAACAAAAGTTCATACAAGTACTTGTATATAACTTTTTAAAACATTTCTTACCATAGCTAAATAAAGATCAAATTCACTGAACGTAAAAACGTGCAGGTATTGGGATTCACATTGATCTGCAAATGATTGGTGATTTGTGCAAGATAAAATTAATGCAAGTGAAATGGCATATTTAACATATGTTAGAGTATTTCTCTATAATGTCTTCTCCAGTGTGGCAGACAGTTACTTTGACTTTATCCTTACCGTCATATGACACCGCGGTATTTCTGGCCACTTTTCTGGGAGCACCGTATAGGTGGACCAGCATTACCAACTCTGGGCCGGTCCCGTAATTTGGAACCGAGTCAAGTGACGAGACTGGAACACTTGACCCCCCCCCCCCACCTCCAGAGGTAAATTTGAGAACTTGGAGGACATTGCAGCCACTCCCTGTTTTACATGCTCTGGCCACCATTAGTGAACACAGCGGTGGGTTTTGTCAGCGACCGGCCTCGGACCCGCAACCCTCAGATCACTGGCTCGACAACTTTGCCAACCGGGCCACTGGTATTGCTGGCCACTTTTATGGGAGCACCGTACAGGTGGAATAGCATTACCACCCCCTATGGGCCGGTCCCGTAATTTTGAACCGACTCAAGTGACGAGACCAGAGCACTTGACCCCACACCTCCAGATGTGAATTCGAGATCGTAGAGGACATTGCAGCCACGCCATATTTTGCGTGCCCCGGCCACCATTAGGGAACACGACGGTGGATTTTGTCAGCGACCGGCCTCGAACCCGCAACCCTCAGATCACTGGCTCGACGCCTTTGCCAACCGGGCCACCACGCCATCTCTCTCCAAAATGTTACATATTTTAAAAGGTATATATTATATTAAATAAATTTTAAAAGATATTGAACAGAAACTTTTTGTATGTTATAGTAGCATTGTCTTACTAAGGGTAACGCATTTTGTTCTAAAGCTTTTCTCTTTCATTAGAAAAAAAAAAACAAGTAAATTAAGGTGATTTTTGAAAATAACACTTTACTTCACTGCATAAACAGACTTGGAAAAATGAGCCATTTAGTCAAAGCAGTAGCAATCAGGACTATTCGGGAATGGGCGTTTTTAGACTGTAGTGTCCGTCTTTGAAAGCTTCTAGACAGATCAGTCGTTTCAGAGCTGTAATGATGTTAGAAGAAGGAAAATAAAGTTTTCTGACGTCAATATATAGTCGATGAAAAAAAAATAAAGAATAAAATTGTTTTCCTTCATTTCGGATTGTTTCTTTCTCTACCAAGTCACGGTGACTTACACCAGTTTAGGATCGTTAGATAAACTGGGAAAATAACGGGAAAATAAATCATCTACGTCAAAAAATCCGTGGCAGTGAAGTAATATTTGGTCAATAATCCATGTTGTTTTGTGAAATAAATGCAAGAAACAACATCTAAAAAGGAGGTATT
Organism: Dolomedes plantarius; assembly: GCA_907164885.2. Taxonomy (NCBI): domain Eukaryota; kingdom Metazoa; phylum Arthropoda; class Arachnida; order Araneae; family Dolomedidae; genus Dolomedes; species Dolomedes plantarius. Next base: position 116,647,232 of record OU015500.1, read on the forward strand.
TTTCAGTTATAAGTGCAGCATATTTGACAATGTGCTAATCAGATGAGCGAGATTGTGTGTCTGGCAGTCGATAGTTACATAATATACGGTTAATTTTCTTAATATTTAAAAACATTTTCGTAGATATATTTTAATGCACAATAATTAGGTAAAGTAGTACGACATAAACTGTGGGTCGCAACCCCATGTGGGGTCACTTTGACAACCGTTATAGAAGGGTGTCCCTTCAACCTGACATGTCTTTAATCGTCTCAGAATCGTTAATACTGGTTAGCAAAAATAATTACGAAAACCATTTTGATTTAAAATATTCAATTAAAATCAGTAATTTAACCATGGATGCATAACAGAGAGAAATCAGAATCAGTCTTTCTTCTCTTTAACATTTTTTGATTTATTCTCAGGTATATCTTTTTGATTTATTACCAGTTAATGTTTTATTTGTATATTTGTTTTATGTCTCTACGTTATATTTCTATATTTATTTTATGTATATACCTGGGGTCACTGAAAATTTTCTCGGGCTAAAAGGGGCCGTGGACCAAAAAATATTAAGAAATCCTGATGTAAAGTGAACAAAAGTAATTAGTTGAATAAGATGTAGAAAATAAATTATGAAACTCTGACTTACAGTAAATTTATAAATTAGAGGATTTTACGTTTTTTGGAATTTCGAGTTGTTTGTATTTTTGGAAAAATATATTTCAATTTCTTAGTAACTATTAGGGATATCTAAGTACATGTATAAATCAAAAGTAATCTGTAAATTTCCTAACACGTTAAATATAATTACTGTAGTAACTATTTTACCGCAAAGCCGTTATAACAGGAATTTTTTATCCTTACATTTCTTTTGTACTTCTAACCATCTGGAAGACTGATCGTTGGGAAAAAAAGAGTTTAATGTAACTGCTTTTGGGAAAGAAACATTTTTCTTGAAAATAACATCTTTCGAGCATCTAATGAGAAAAAATGGCATATTTTACCTAGAGTGTAACGCTTTTCATATCCTAGTGAAATGAAATGCCCAGTGTGGGAAAAGAGAGATATGCTTCTGTGATATATTCGTATTTTTCGTTAGTATTTATGATAATTCACTAATAATTTTCAAATAAAGATTTCCGTTGGGTATTCTTTAAATGCGTGAAAAAATATAAATGTATTTTCACAATACACTTTTAAAAACATGTTTATTTTATTGACATGAAATATATTTTAAAAACTACCTTAGAATCATTATTAAAGATAAAACTTAGTTCAGGTCTGAAAATTTCAGGTCTGAAATCTAAAGATACTGGGTTCTTTAACTGAATGGTGCCTTTTACATTTAGAGTAAATTAATAATAAATTTTTAATGTTAGAAAGTGTTATGGCGGAGATGTTTTTACTGCGGTTACAGAAAAAGTAAAATTATTTTCTCCCCTGTCTTTTGCAGACTGGGGAGAACTTGGAACTGATTTGTTAAAATCATAATGTATTCAAATAATATACGGGGTATTTTTATGTAAAAGAAATCTTATGGTACTTGATTCGTGAGGCAGAAAGTAAATATTTTAATGAAGTAAAAATTATAACATACAAGAATGAATTCTCAAGGACTAAAAAAATGCGAATTACCTCACGATAGTTTAAATAACTTTGATTATTTTATTAGCACATTCATATCTCTTAAGATATTAGCATGGCTTTCAAACAAAACATTTTGGAACTGAACAAATTATATGGTTAGTTAATTTGAAAAAAAATAATAAATATCCTTTGTAAAAAGAAATATTAACCTATAATTATGTTTTTTGATCTCTTAAACCATTAAAAGCGTCCAATTAATACAGAAAAATAATAAAACCGGAACGGTGGGATAAATTATCTTACACAACGGATGAACTGAAAATACTTCTGTTATTCTTAATTGTGTTACAAATACAATTTAATATACACTTAAATGATTCCTACAATAAAAATAGAATGTTCATTTGTAACAGCATTTTAAATATCTGTTTATCGAGTATCCGTTGCAGGCAATAAATTATTCTCATTTCCTACAATACATTAAATTTAGGCAATATATTTAATAATTAGTTATGTACAAGTGCATATTCAAAAAATAAATTGAAAAAAAATATTTTCAAATAAATTTTCCCACTTAGATTTAAAAAAATACACTTAATGAAATTTTGTGATGTACTTAAAAATTCATGCACACTTAAAAAAATAAAATTACACTATATAGATAATACTCTGGTTGAAAAGATATTTTAAAATTAGTTCCCATGTAATTAGTTCCCCTGCTAAGTCATATAAGATTAAGAGTTACAATTTTTTTTCAACAAAAGTTTAAGATAACATTTTAACAAAATGTTTGATTGTGTTCTAAAAATTTTCAATAAAATTAATGTAAGTACCTTTTTTTAAGCTCTATAGATATGTAACATACACATTTTATACGTCTGGAGAGAAATACAGTAAAAGCTACTTTTGATTCTTATATGCGGTCGTCATATTTATAGTGATAATAAAATATCTCGCATGTATTGCGTTGTAATTTGTAAAATAAGCTTCTTATTAATATTTATTTTACACACAGTAGGAAATAGACTATTGACTGGTATAGGAAGTCATTATTTTGAATTTTTTTCTCTACACATCCGTGCATTTAAGGATTGTGAGAGCAAGTTCCTTTATAACTTCCTGTTACTCTACTTCAGTCTCGATCTAGCAAACCTTTCGTTAGCTGTGTCTTTCTCCTGGTTCTGTATTTCGGAAAGGATTCGACTTCTCCAGGTTCTTACTAACAGGGGTCGAAAGGCTAGGTGTCGATAAGACGTGGTATATTTTTGCTCTACACTTCCGTATATTTAAAGATTGTGAGAGCAAGTTTCTTTATAACTTGATGTTATTCTACTTCAGTCTCGATCTAGCAAACATTTCGTTAGATGTGTCTTTCTCCTGGTTCTGTATTTCGTAAAGAATTCGATGCCTCCAGGTTCTTATTAACGGGGGTCGAAAGGCTAGGAATTGAAGAGTCCATAAGACTTGGTATTTTTTGCTCTACACATCCGTATATTTAAGGATTGTGAGGTTTCTTTATAACTTGATGTTACTCTACTTCAGTCTTGATCTAGCAAGCATTTCGTATGTCATTTATTGATACCGGGGAATGATAATACTTACAACCATAATCATATCAGAAATTTATTGCATGTTAAAAAGGATAATGTATTTCAAATACGTTGTTCTTTGATTGGTAGCAACATTTTTTAATCCTCTTTATGTATGTATGAATTTTTATTATACATACTTTAGTGAATGTATTGAGATGTCACAAGGAAATGAACAAGAATCTTTCAGTTTAAATCTTTCACATCCTCGATAAATTAGCATTTTCGAAAATAAAATATTTGGAAACGCCTCTTCAAACGCAGTTTCACTTTATGACATTCTTAAATTCAAATAACTCGGCTGTAATAACGTAGGAATACAAATGTTCCTTGCTTGGGGGACGAAAGCATTAAGTTCTCATCATGATGTGTTTTATTCTTATGAATAATTCATATCATTGTTGATTGCTTTTAAATCCCCGAGATGCAGAATATCATTCATATATCGTGCATGAATATCAGAAAGAGAATTTTTGGTTCATATTGTATTAATAATAATAGTAAAAAAGAAATTTCTAAATGCACGGTCTTTTCTATGTTTGCCAATTCAAATATATGCTTAAATTAGAAAACTGGAATATAAAAATGTCTGAACGATTGTAAATTCCTTAAGGTACACGTAAGTCTGAATGAATATATTTCGAACCGCTATAGCTGTGAATATTTTAATAGATAATTGATCTCCCCCCCCTTTTTTATAACCAAAAACATCATTATTTTTATTATGAAGATAAAACCCGTTCAGAAACGTTATTGTTATGTTACGGCATACTGTAAAATTAGCATCACTCTTGTGAAAAAAACATACACACAATTAATTCATAATGTGAACAAAATTGTATCATCGTGCCTAGAGAAGAAAGTTTCATGACGTAATTTACCTGTAAATGGATTACCATTTATGTTTAATGTACAGTGCTATCACTATTTGATGGCATATTTCTTCCAAGTTATGCGCTTAAATGTGATACTTGTAAAGTGGTAAAATATTGCTGCAATATATTACTAGAGTTACATCAATGCACATATCACACCCCTACTGTGACGTCATACGTTTTATGTTACAACGCCATGATAATAGTGTAAGCAAATTTAAAATGATGGAGCATATGGTAAAAAAAATACTGAAAATTTCACTGAACATTTAAATACTACTGGCAATTAAATTGTCATTTAGTGACAAATGCATTTCTTCAGATCATTACGATCAGATAATATCAACACATATGCTATACTTGCATGCAGCATAAAACATTTACTTAACAATTCTTTGAACATTAAAATTTTTCTTAATTTATAGTGATTGGTAATAGATAAAAAATTATAAACTACGTAAACTTCTTTAGACAATTTTAAATTTTAAAACAGTTTAAAATATTCTAAATGAGTAAAGAGCCCGATAGCAGATTTTTTACCTCTCAACTATTGTTTTATCTCTGCTTTTTTTATTAAACGTTTAAATATGCCTTATTTTATTGTAAAATGTATTGTTTTCGAAAATGTTTCTGTACTGTTTTTGGAAATCTTAACCAGTTAAAAATAATAAAGTAATATAATTTAACACAATAGAATATCATCACACCATTGGCTGCAGCAATCAAGATAGCGGTAATTTTCTTCTGCTCGAAGCTTTTACATTTTAAATTTATGCCTGCAGTATTTCTTTAGTAGTATCTGATAATGGTGAGTGGGGGAATTAATATTAGAATAATATTCTGGTTATTTTAGATTGAAATTTAAAAATCCGGCACCTACAACTAATTAAATCTGCAAATATCACATTTATAGATTATCACGCTGACTTGACTGCAAATCCAAGTACATGTGCAAGGAAAAAATGTGTATCCAGCGAATTAACACGAGTAACCTAAAAACGTTTTTTGACGTAATTAACATAGCATCCTAATTGCTTTAACATTGCGCTTCCTTAAGAAATTAGACTCAAATTTGTATCCCTCCGTCATTTCTTCCGCTATCTCGATGTGTTGAAAATCCCTCTTATCATGAGTAAAGGGCATCCGTTATTGTAACCTGAACAGAATAAAAGTTAAACAAAATGTTTATAATGATTGTTGTGTGCGATCTCGTAACCCTCTGAGGGACGCCGTTTGCACAGTAAAAACGCCTAATACTAGTATTTTTGTTCACTTGCATTCAAAGTATTCCAGTTAAACGAGCAGAAAAATGGTCAGTACTGCCATCTGTTATCAGTGTAACTGATAGCAGGATGGGGGAGGGGCGCTGTTTACAAAGTGTAAACGCATTAAATCTTGTTTTCTTTTCCACTTTCATTCAATGTATCCCAGTTAAATGAACAGAAAAATTGTTAGTATTGCCATCTGTTAACAGTTTAAAGAAGTAAAAGCGTTTTGCAACCTTTAATTGGAAAAAGAATCTTTAAGTTAAAAAAAATCGGGTAAAAAAAAATCTGCACCTTGCATACGGGGAGGTTGTTGCCATTGAAAGGATTAAAACGCGCAGTGTATTTAATCCCTAATGTGAACAGCCCTAAATTTTATGCATAAAACACAAATACACAGGTGAGAAATAACACAGTCCTGAAAATATACTTGGTACAGTTATGTAGATTGTTATCCTGAGATGGACGAAAATATTATATAAAATAATGTCTTCTAACTACAAGTACGTATATTGTTAAAAACAGCCCAACAGCTGTTAAACCTCATCAATAGCTTGAAAGTGTTCTTTTTTAATTATTTTCTTTAATACCCATCTGCGAAAAAAATGTTATTTTTTGTGTTACATGATTTGCATCTGACATTTCATTACTTATCAATATGGACTGAAACATCTCCAATGGTCTTTAAAATCATGAACTCGTTTTAAGAAATATGATGTATTTTCATAGATACTTATCAGAGTTTGTTGATTTTATATTCAAAATTATAAGGTATTAAATGTGTTGCCTAATCGAAATTTTCTGATAAGTAAGCAGGGATTTTATACGAAATCGGATAACCTAATTTCCCATTTAAGTTTATTATGTACACTCAGAAAAATTTAACATTTACAAAAGGAGCAGGATACTGAAATTTCGGCATAGTATAGTTAAAAAAAGATTGTTTTTTTATTTATTCTAAGACGCAAAATTAGCTGACAAAAGAGTTTTTTTTTTCTATTTTACAGGAATTTAACTTTTTAAAGTTAAATAACACTGATTTTCTAAACTCAGAACCAAACTGCAAACATTTCTTCTCTAATTAGTAAAAGTAAATATTACATTTTTTAGCTCTGGATAAAGCTTATAAGTATGTGTAATGTAAAACTGGAAAAAATTAAAATATTGGAATATGATCTCACTTCCTTGCTGTTATAAAATAAGATGATTAATCACCTGTTTACTCAGAGGCTTAAAATAGATTAGTTCCTTAAGAATTATTTCCAGGAAATTAAATATTTATATTACTTTTTATATAAAATATGGACTTCATTAAACTTCATTTATTCGGAGTGTTATTATATATATATATATATATATATATATATATATATATATATATATATATATATATATATATATATATATATATATTAAAGCTTCTGCGGTATTGAGTATAGGATTTCTAAAGTAATTAAATATATTTGTAAGGTTTTTTAAGTAAAAAATTAATCTTTGAAATAATATTATTTTAAGCTTGGAGTTTATCTTTCAAACACCATTAAATACTTACTAAACTTTCTAAAATATTTTTTCATTTGAGGTTTCTATTTCATCATAATAGGAATCGGAAATAATAAAAATTAGAAAAAAAAATAGTTATATATCCCGAGTTTCTAATTATTGTTGAAAACAGTTTTGATTTAAATTCTTCTAGAGTAGTTTTTATTGTTGTTGTTAAAAATCGGATTATTTAACAACATATACCGGTACAGCGATTAAAATTGGACCTGGAAAGCAAATACGGTATTTTCATGGTTTAATTCGAGATATACAGAGTGATTTTTATTAAACTGACACTACTCAGAGCCATCTGTGGCGCGATCTATAAACCAAATTCCACCAAAATTTAAACAGGGTGTAAGGATGAAGTGAGAAAGAGTTTCAGTGAAAAAAAGTTCCAAAAGGTGCCGTAGGGTAAGATATGGTACTGATGTTATCGGGGCACACGATAACTTCCACAAAACGCAGGTAAAACACCAAAATGCAAATTCACGTCTACATAGTGACAGCAGCTTCAGTAATTCGGGTTATAACGTTAAGGGTTGAATACCGAAAAAGATGTAATAAGCAGACAAATGAATAACAAAAAAAAATCACTGCAACACGGGTTATGCAGGAAATTCACTTTTCCCTCCCTACAAAGTAACCACCGTCCTTGTGGACAACACATTGCATTAAAACAGTACGTTCTCAACGGCCGAGAGTAACATGTCACCAGGAATGTTCATCACAGCCCGGGAAATGTTGATGTTTAGAGCCTCCAATTTAGAGACTCCACCAAGATACACCTTGGACATTAAACAACCCCGCAAAAAGAAGTCACATGGGTTAGGTCCGGGGAGCGAGGTGGAATTGCAATTGGAAAAAAGCGACTGATGACACTTTGTTCTGTAAATTGATGACACAACAGATTCCGCGCCGATCTTTATAGCCCAAAATACTGTCGCTGCTTTTGACTATGTAGTCATGAATTTGCAATTTGATGTTTTACTTGCGTCTTTGCAAATTCTCGGGTGCCCCGGCAACAGCAGCTCCAAATCTTCCTCTATCGGCAACTTTTGGAACTATATTTTTATGGAAACTTTTCCATGTCGTCCTTAGTCCCTCTATGAATTTTGGTGGAATCCCGGCTGATAGATCGTGCTACAGGTGGCGGGCTCTGAGTAGTGTCAGTTTACTAGAAATCACCCTGTAGACAAGACAACCGAACTTATAATATCTTAAAATTCCAAAATTTTAACGTTCCTAGAAATATTTGCATTTTCTTCCTCACTTTCCTATTTAAATGTTGCAACAACAAAGCTTAATTTCTTCAGAATTATAATTCTCAACCTTTTTATTTTTAACACGGATTTTATTAACATAATTATATTGAATGAACACAGAGCTTTAGTCACTTTATGCTCTTTTTAATATATTTGCTAACCGCCCAAGAGTCTACATAACTTTAAGGCTGATGTGTATTAACCCTATTGGATTTACTCACCTCAATGTTAATCTATGCAGAAAAATTCACTACTCTTTCCAACTACATAAATGCTAATAATACAGTAAAAATGGTATTTTCAGACAGCCTGAACTTTTCTGCACCTTGCAAGAGGATTCATTTTATAAATTTCGTTCACGCCAGAAATTTATGAGCGTTTAAAACATATTATACCAGATGTTTTTCCACAAATAATTTAAATTTTAAAATGTTATTTTCACTTAAAAAAAAAGAAACATGCCGAAAGGTATAAAATTTCTTTCTCTATTATGGAGTACAATTAAAAAAACATCTTTCAATCCAAGTCGGCAATCCATGGACAAATACTCTCCATAGGTTACCATTGAGGTGAGCGAATAGTATAGGGTAGTACACAGTAGCCGTACTCGGTCAATACATCTCGCATGAAGTTTTTAAATCAATTCCTCTTGTAGAAGTTGGAGATTAGGGATTGCAGAGCCGGGTATCTGGGTACACGGGGAAAATTATTGGAAAAGATAATCTGGTTTATAGAATTTTAGAACTGGGTATTCAAAACATGTAAATCTAAGGTTTAAGAAACACAATTTTAATGGGAATAAACAGTTTTACCATGCTTCATATTTTATCACGATCTAAATGTTTGGAACCATTTACCTTAAGCGAATCCAGTATTTTCTACTAGATCCCCCCAAATCATTTCAGAAGTCAATACTCTCCTGCTTACAAAATCTATGTTGTGTCATTTGCTTATATTGATTTATTTTATATAAAAAATTCAAAGGAAATTTCCGTATTGCAGTTATAAATAGCAAAAATAGATTGCATTTTATGTCATTTAATATTATGTTAACAACATATGACTTAAAACAAAAAAAAATAACAGAAAATTCAGCTACTTTGTTGTATGGAACCCATTCCCTAAAATTAACTTAACTTAAAATAAATATATTTTTACTTACGCATTTAACTAAATTTCTTTACGTTATGAATGAATATAGTTTTTTCATTAATATATAGGGCAACTGTTTTAGGATTCATTTATTATTCAAACCCGGGTAATACTCTGGTTCCAGGTTTTTTTTTTTTTAAATGAGAATCAAAACCCGGTTCTAAATTTTTAGCCTGCAATCCCTAGCCAACATGTTCCAATCTCCTGCCAATTTCCTGTAATCCCTAGCCAACATGTGACACTAAATAATAAATGCGAATTGCTAATGCACTTGTTATATTCTCTTCTTATTTTTGTCCAATGTCCTATTAATGTAATCTCAATATGAAACAATACCGGCTTCATCTTGCCGCGTATTTGACAGATAAAACTCAAAGATCGAAAGATATTGTTTGATTTCCAATCCCGAGTGATATATATGGTTCGAAACACTCTGCAGTGCTTTTCAGTGTTAAAATGATGTAATATATTCTTCAGAAAATTACTGACGGAAAACTAGCAAATGATCCAAAAAATGAAGACTTAAAAGATTAGCAGTAGCACGAGGAGAGTAATTCTGATCACTGAACTCTCTCTAACGTCAACGTACTGACGTCATAAATATGCACTGATCGTTTACCAAAATATGACAAGTAAACAGCTAGTTTTGGAAGGTCGTAGAAAGTTTTCAAACATTTATTCAACGAAATTTTCTTTCAAATGTGAATTGTTTTCACAACCGAAGAGTAATATTGCAATTGTAAAACAATAAACTAAATAAAGGCAATAATGAATGTTGGTATAACTAAGGTTAGAGTTAAAAAAAAGACAATATATAAAAACAGGGTATGCAAAACAAATTGTTATAAATATGGTGGAAATGTGTCATTAATGCATTTTCAGCAGTACAGAAGACACACAACATTAAAACCCATGTTATAAAAACGAATCGCATTCAGTCTAAACAACGTCAAAAGGCAAGAATGAAAAACTAAATATTGAAAGTATTAGATAACTTTTAAATATGTTCAACTCATTTTAATTGTGTATGTATACATGCATCATATCCTTAGAATAACTCAAATTTTAAATATTTGTTTTGAAAAAAAGAAAAAGTTTTCCTTTATAGTTAAACTGAAGTGAATAGGAAATGATATTATATTCCATTAAAAAATTAGAGTATGTAAAATTGTTGAACTTTTACATTAATAAAATTAAATTAATAGTTGTGACAAATATTACACTACCATATCTTACATCCAATTGTGGAAATTCATAGTACTAATAATTCCCTTTATCAATACATTGATGTTTACCTTATTTCAGACTACATTATGAGATTCTTCATTGCAGGCTTCCATTCCAGATTCAATAAAAGATACAAACATTATTAGAAATGCTTGCTTAATCTTCTCGAGGAAATTTCGTTTCTCCTCGTATCTTAATTTGAGTTTCAAGGAGAACCAAATTTCGCATGGAACTGAGCGTAGCCGAAGATTATATATATACACTCATGGACAAAAAAATTAGTGCACCAAGAAGGAGTCGTCAAAATGAAACGAAATTTTACATACGTAATGACTACTTTGATATAAGTAAAAGATAAGAAAATCAAAGAAAAAGGATAATTTATTTCAGAGAAAAAGGCAAAAGAACGGAGGAGTTAATACTCCGGTGGACCCCCTCTAGCGCGAATGCACGATGCGATACGATCGGGCATTGAGTCATACAAGTTCTGTATGATGACTTGAGACATTCTGTTCCATATTTGCTGTAACCTTGCCTCTAGTTCGTTCAAACTCGTGGGATGCCCAACTCGTTGTCCCAAATGATCCCAGATATGCTCGATTGGAGACAAATCTGGGGATCGGTCAGGCCAAGGAAGGGTAGTAACAGTGCGGAGACAGTCTTGTGACACCCTTGCCGTATGAGACCGAGCATTGTCTTGTTGAAAAATGGCTCCTGGGAGCCGTTGCATGAGTGGCAACACATGTGGTTGCAGGATTTCATGAACATACCGCTGTGCTGTCATGGTACCACGGAACAATACTAGGGGTGACCGTGTATTGTAGGCAATGGCACCCCATACCATCACACCAGCTGTGGGAGCGATGTGTCGCTGTACAGCAAAGGCAGGATTGAAGCGTTCACCACGGGCTCTCCACACACGAACACGATTGTCATCACTGCCGAGATTGAATCTGGATTCGTCGCTAAAGACGACCTGGTTCCATTCCGCTGCAGTACAGTTTCCTCGTGCGCGGCAAAACTCAAAACGGAGGCGTCGATGGGTGGGTGTCAAGGGCAGCACACGTAATGGGTGCCACGATACCAACTGTCCTTCAGCCAGGCGCCTTCGTATGGTTCGAGAAGACACAGATGCCCCTAGTGAAGGTGCTACCTGTGCCTGGATGGCGGCCGTTGAAGCAGTTGTCTGTACGCGTGCATTTCTTACGATGTGGTGGTCTTCTCGACGACTGGTCTGTCGAGGGCGTCCTGAGCCAGGTCTTCATTACATGACATCTAATGACAATTAGGCATCAGCGGCCTAATTGATGAGCTACTCGCCTAGCTGACCACTCAGCTTCCATCATCCCGACGATGCTCCCCCTCTCAAACTGCGACAACTGCTTATATTGTCTTCGCACACGGCGTAATGATGTGTCTATCTCAGCTCTTCCTTTGTAAATTATTCAGCACACTCAAACAAGCTTTGGTTACCTGTTTTATACTCCACAGAGTACCATGTTCAACGCCCTCTACCAGCTATACGTAATGCTCAATAACGCTGCATTTCTAATCATTTGCATATCTCCCCGACATGTACCTTCATTGCAAGTTTCGTTACGATCCCGTAATTATTTCTTGGTGCGCTAATTTTTTAGTCCATGAGTGTATATATATATATATATATATATATATATATATATATATATATATATATATATATATATATATATATATATATATATATATATATATATAATATATTCCGTGTGTGGGTGTGTAACATGATGTGCCCCAACCGGAAAAGACCGAAGAGGTTATGGACCCACCATGTCACAAGAAAGACTTAAAAGAATTCTAATATCCAATGATAGGGAGTTCATACGACGATCAGCACGTGAAATCAAGTATTTTATTATGCAAATTGGCATAACTTCTCGGAGCGACGGAAAATAACAAAACCTCTCGGATTTCTGACCGCAGGGTCTTTTATAAACTTTTGAAGTGGCTTGCCATGTGATCATGAAAAAGGTTAATAATTAGCTATCCATGACTCTGATGAAGAGGTCACATGATACCTTACGTAAAGATGCTCTAAAATTGGTCTTTTTGAGGGGTCGCTACTCAGCTGCTTTGTTCTTTAAGGTGACTGCCTACGTTCGGAGTCAATTAAAAAAAAATTAAAGGATTTTTTGGTCTTTTATGGTAAAATAGCATTTAAAAATTTAAAAAGGGAACAAAAACTTACCTGTAAATAGCATACTTTTTTTATAAATTGGTCAATTTGAAGTAATTTTTAATGAAATTTAGCTAAAACGCCTATAACTCTGCACAAAATCGTAAGCTACTATTATAATTTTCTTCTCACATATGATACATATGACAGTTATCTTCAAAATGACCTACTGTCTCAGGTAAATTTTAAAATGCAAAAATAATACACGCAATTTTATATTCCAATATGAAAATATTCCCCGATTCGTCATTCCTTTCCTTATAAAATCAGCCCCAAATAAGAAAGTATTTATTATACAACAATTATTGTGCGTAATTTCATGAACAATAGCATCTAAAACATTTCCTGAAAATTTTATCAAATTATATACATTATTATGTGAGATATCATGATAACCGTAGACATTTGTGCTAAAAAAACATAACTCTGAGAAAAACGCATTTAAAGTTGTTTGTCACTTCAATTTTGTAGCAGACAATACTTTTTTAAATAGATATAACTCTGCTTCTAATTGATGTAGAATGAAAATCAAAACAGTTTTGAACAGAGAAAAGATTGAATTACACGATTATTGCAAAAATGAAATTGACCAAAATAGTAAAAAAAATACATTTTCACCGTAGGCAGTTACCTTAATTCAGAAATGAAAATAGCTCAAACGCCAAAGGGAATTTAGTTTAAACTAGAATTAGAAAATGATATAGGTGTTTTTAATGTATGTATGTATGTATGTATGTATGTAAATCAGTTCGTATGTATGTATGTATGTATGTCTGTATATATGACTTCGTATTACGCCCGCTCACTAGTTTACACAAATAGCACTTATTTTACACAAATTTGCAGTCTTCCTCTTGAATCAGTTCGTGGCGTAGTAAATAAATAATCCACAAAATCAGGACGAACAACATTATTCCATTTACTTAAACTTTATTTCTTTCAACTTCACGAAACCATCTGTCCAAGATTGCGCACATTTAAGTGCTTGCCCTACTCAAACGCGGAGCAACCCTAACGCGTGTCTGCTGCCATTGAAGTTTCATCCCGGTCTGCTAAACTTACCCATTGTGTTAAAGCACTTAATACAACTCGTGACGTCTGCATCGAATACGAGTTATGGGCGGGGCTAAATTTGAAACTATTAATAAATTCTCCCTTTCTTTCTTTCAAACGGGGAATCCCCTCACGTAGGATTGAGAATTGTCACTTGTTCGTTCCATGCGAATATTAAAATAGTGGCGTTTTACGCCACAAATTAACTACCCTGAAGACCCACTGTAAATTATCACAATTATTCCCCTTTCTCTAATTAATTCTTAACACACACATATATACTATAACTATATATATATATATATATATATATATATATATATATATATATATATATATATATATATACTAGCTGAAGTACCCTGCGTTGCCCGGGATTTTAAGAATATTTGTTAACCAAAATGAATTTAAAAATTAACACAGTATAAATAACATAGAAAAAGTATATGTGAAATGTTATACACATCTCAGAATTCAGAAATTTCAGCCTTTCATCATTGTCGCACTAAAATCTGAAAAGTAAAAATGTCAAATTGTCTAATGTTTGCTAACCAAAATTAATTTAAAACTAAACACGGTATAAATAACATAGAAAAAAAAAAACATGTGAAATCTTATACTCATGAATAAAATGAAAACCCAATAAAAAATATATAAAATTATAATAAACTCCTCAGAATTCAGCTAGATTTAGCCTTTTATCATTTGGGCAAAAAAAAAGAAGCTGAAATTACAGGTTTAGCAGAAATTTCCAATAGAACCATGATATGGCTCTAGCGTTGCTTCTTAAAAAATGAAGTGTTTGATTGAGGGCTGCAAACCATTCAACTCCTCTCCACATTAAACTCCTATAAACATGCTCTACATATTAAATTCCTTTTCTCTCCATAATAAACTCCTCAGAACTTTGGTAGATTCAGCCTTTCATCATAGTACCACTAAAACCTGCAACATCCTCTCCTGAAATATAAATTTATTAATTACAATAATTAAAATCACGGAAATGTATAAATTACATAAAAGTTTTTTAACCAACATTTGAATAATTCGTAAATGAAAAAGAATATGAAAATAAAGATAATAAGAACTTCCGGAATCGAAATTAATTTGCCTTAATTTTTAATTAATAAAAAACCGACATAATATGAATAAGAACGATAGTTATTTAACAGCATATGAAAATAAAGCTATTATAAAGATAATAATAAAAAAAGCATATGAATATAATGCTCGCGTATGAAGTTAACGTTACGATATAAAGATAGTAATAATAATATAAACCGAATGCATAAAATATTTAGCTTTTCAAGCGAAATAAATTAATTTTTAGAAAAAAACTACTTTTAATCGAGAAATTAAATACATTGCACAAAATTTTGATTTTGCCAACTTTCTACCCTACGATTTACACCCTACTTCTTTTAAATAGGGTGTAAATATAAAGTTTTAACAGCGAATTGAATGCCAGTTAAAAATGATTGTTGTTTAAAATCATATGAAAATTACGCTATTATAAAGATAAAAAAAGCATAGGAAAATAATGCGTGCGCATGACGTTAACGTTACGATATAAAGATAGTAATAATAATATATATATATCAAACAGTTCCGTAACTGACTGACTGACTGGCTGATTGACTGACTGACATACAACGTACAGACCAAACCGCGGGATATAAAAGGGCTGAAATTTTGCATGGCGATTCTTCTTATAGTGTAGGTGGTCACTAGGAAAGATTTTTGAAAATTCTTTTTAGATTTCATTTTAAATTAAATTTTTTTGTTGTTTTAGTAACTTTTTTTAAGTTTGCATTTAAAATAATAATAATTTGAGGGTTATAAAATTTATATCACGAAAAAGATCATAAAAATTCCTTTAATATGAAATCTTTTTCGAATCTTACCTCCATTTTATGGTTTTTGGTGAATTTTTAAAGATTAATTTTTAGAATTTAACTTTTTACATGCCACACTATGATCACGGAATAAAGCACCATATTTTGCTGCGTAACTTTGGTCGATAACTTCCAGGAAGTCGGTCAAACAGGTGTACTCCACTCATTCCTTTAATATATAATTTTATAATGTAAGGTTAAGGAAAATCAACTTTTATTTTAGCTCGGACATATCTTTTTGCTCTTCCTAATGGTTCGTGAGTGATAAAAGTTGATGTAATAGTTACAACAAAACTATCGTTCCAATGGCACATATAAACTTTTCCATCGCATCGGTAATCAAACTCTCCACGTTGAAATTTCGATAATT
Organism: Dolomedes plantarius; assembly: GCA_907164885.2. NCBI lineage: Eukaryota > Metazoa > Arthropoda > Arachnida > Araneae > Dolomedidae > Dolomedes > Dolomedes plantarius. The sequence continues at coordinate 116,663,249 of OU015500.1, forward strand.
CTTTTGCTGTTTTAAGAGAACTGGAATCTCGTACTGTGCCGATTGCCTTAAAGCCTTTGTTAGATAAATCTGTCAGCAGACTGTACGATGAAAAAAAAGTTATCGAAAAATATTTTGTGTTTCTCTGGATTGTCAATAAAAGATAATAGTTCGGAGACAACTTTTGATCCAAGTGGCAAATTTTCATTTTTCGAACTTTTTCCACAGTAGATAGACATAGCATAAGGATAACCATTTGCTGAGCAGATCATCCTAACTTTGAAACCAAAGCGAATTGGCTTTCCACGTATGAACACCTTAGCCGAACGATGTCCATAACACGGAACCATGGATTCATCGATACTCATATTTTCATGAAAAAATCCAAATTGACGAAAATTTTTTCCAACCTCTTTATAAAAGAGAGAAATTTTTCCTAATTTATCACCTGGTTCCAATTTACTATTATCAACAATGTGGAAATATTTTTTTTAACATCCGAAATTTATTTCTGGGCATTGTATTGTTAACAATTAGGATATGCAAAACTTCTTGAGAGCTCCAATATGTATTTTCATCAGGTACTGAGTGGTAGCCACTAAACAACAGTAATCCAAGAAACTGCCGAATGTCATTTGCGTCGACGTCTAAAGAGTCTCCTTTTTGTAGGGCATACAGCTTTGTAAGTTCGGCTGAATTTTCTAAGTAATCAGACGGCAGAATCACTGATCACGTGTGATATCACTGCTTTTGTATATCGTTACATGCCAATGTTCCATTTTTGGAACATTGCATTTTTACGCAGTCTTGAGGAAATATTTCTTGTTATTATTTTAATTTATTTTATTAACTCGTTAAAATTGTCCTTTGCAAGTACGATGGGGAAATTTTTGGGTGGATTTGAATTTTTAGGAATTTTATAGAATTTTTTCTTCTTACGTACTGTAAAAATTGTAAAAAAAAGCTGATTTTTTGAAAGTTTTCTACGCTAAAATATTCATATTTGAAAAAAAAAGTCAAAAAATCAATCATGCCTTCTTTAATATACGGTAATTTTGTCAAACTGACAGATATCACTGTTTATTTTTAAAAAAATATTAAACATGGTGTTCCAAAAAAGGAATATTGGCATGTAAAAGGTAAATTTATTAAACGCTGACCACATGATTTCTTTTTCTGTTACTTTAAATAAATTTATCTTCACATAACAACGAAATAGGCAAAAAAAAATACTTTTTTTCTTGCTAATGCGGCAGACGATTGGACATTACCCCAAAAAATATTAAAAAAATGTAAAAGATATGTTCCTCAAACTGTACTACATTAACTGTACTATATTCTTTAGTATGGCCTATGAGATTCAATTTGAATATTTTCTTCTACATTATTTTGTCTATAAAAATATCCCTTACAATTTTTTTATAAATATATTTTTAGTCTAAAAGTTTAAAATAGTGGCGCCATCTATTGAACGTCTGTGAATCGAGAATCGCATCCTTCAAAAATTGTTGGTTATCTTAATTGTTAGCAATACAATGCCCAGAAATAAATTATTGATGAATGTTTGTTAACCAAATTCAATTTTAAAACTAAACACAGTACAAATAACATAGAAAAGATTTAGCCTTTATCATTGGAGCAAAAAATCCTGAAAAGTAAAACATAAAATATATAAATTTATAATAAACCTACCAAAATCCATTTAAAAACTAAACACAGTATAAATAACATAGAAAAAAAAGCATACGAAATGTTATATATATTAATAATATGAAAAACAATTAAAAATATATAAATGTATAATAAACTCCTAAGATTTCAGTTATATTCGGTCTTTCATCATAAAAAAGCTGAAAAAAATAAATAAAATAAAATAAAAATAATTTTTAAAAATATTAATATAAAATAAAAATAATAATTAAAAAAATAATAAAATAGAATAAAAATAATAATTAAAAAAATAATAAAATAAAAGCTGAAATAAAAAAGCCTTCATAAAAAAGCTGAAAATACAGGTTTAGCAAAATTTGCACGATGCCATACTCGTACCCAAGTCTTACAGGGTACCAAATGAGTCGTTTTAACGAATGCGCCACGATGAGACACAACTGTGTTGAGTAAAGTAAAAGATATACGCAGTGAGTTTTTCGGAAAGTTGCTATGGGTTGGTGGATATACATACATTTATGGAGTAAGAGGAGTTTTAAGTGAGAAATAAGTTAGCAGGATAAAAGCTTAGTCTTTAACTCTTCAGTAGACACAAAGATATAAGTCAGGGGGATTGCAATAGCGATTAAAAAAGATCTCGTGACACTTGGTTGATTCGAATTTTCCATCGCTTGTCGAGAGTGTGAATATGAGGTTGGATCTATTTTAGAGTATAAAATCTGACTTAAAAGATTGTTATTTTCATTTATTATTCGGGTTTAATATATGCCTTGAAACTGCTTGATTGTATTTATTTTTCTATCGTTTTTGCTTCTCGCTGTTCTTTAAACCTAACATGTCGGCCTTTCAAATTGTGAGGATCTTACATTTCTGGATTCACCCTTGGTACACGGTTGAGTGGCTCTTCCCTTTATACATTCACCCTTCAAAAATCGTTGGTTTTTTAGTAATTAAAAATTAACGGTAATTAATTTCGATTTTGGAAGTTCTTAAGACCCTCGGTTGTTTTTACACACGCCAGTATGTAAAATTTCACGATCGTTGCTCCTAAACTGTGGATTTCTATACAATTACAGATATATAGATAGATAGACAAACATTCATTTTTATATATTAGATGTTACGAAATAATTAGAGAAAGGGGAATAATTGACAATGTCGACATAGATCATGATCAACCCTGTATATATATATATATATATATATATATATATATATATATATATATATATATATATATATATATATATATATATATACAGGGTTGATCATGAACTATGTCGACAAAATAAGAAGGTTAATAGTACTCATCAAGACGAACAATATTCGCAATACAGCCTATGGCCCTATTCCATTCAGTGTGTCAGAATAGCGGAGAGTTCAGTGTACAAGGTGAACTTTCGTCACTGTAAAGATTGAAAAAAAAAATTATCAGTTGCACAATCCTATTCAGATCAGAGAAAGACCCCGATAATTCCCCTCGTAAATACCAGAAGAGATTTTACGTGAACATCTACGCAGGTATCGTTCATGATTGACTGGTGGGACCGTATCTGTTGCTCGAAAGTCTCACAGGCGCAGCGTACCTCGACTTTATGTAGCATGTACTTACTGGCACTTTACAAACTATTCCGCTCACCACACAAGGGACACGTGGTTCATGCTTGATTTAGCAGAATCAAACTTTAGCACCATGACCCGCCACTTCCTGAAGGTCACATATCCAGGACGCTGGATTGGACGTGACGGAACTATAACCCTCGGATAACGAGATAAAAGTTGCAACCCGACAACGGTTATCTCACATTGGACGGCAATTCTTCGCAGATGGCAGAGAAGAAACCAGTGCCACGCGTCTAGAAATGTTGAAATAAAGGAGGTGATTATGACGAGAAATTGCTTATGTATTATACATTTATGTGAGTAAAACTTGTTCTATAATTTCAACCCGGTTTTATTTTTTCCATCTAGTGCAACTAACTTTTTGACTAGCCGTCGTATATGATAAATTTTCCACTTTTAATTGCTATTATGAAAAACAGCTTTTAAAAGCTCTATGATTAATCTGGCATATTACTTAGTTATTTTGCGAAAAGCAAATATGTGTTTTTTCTCTGCATATATCATTTTAAATAATTATTCATTTCCTAGTTCGTATCGATTTTTACTCTTTTTACTATCAAATATTATAAGGAATATTTATTATTACTTTTTCCACAAAGTTATATTTACAGGAATGTAATATCAAATTCTTTTACTCTTCAAAGGAAATCGGTTTATAAGAGAAAGTATGTATTGAGTTTTGGAAATTGAAAAAGATGTATTCGCTAAAATATGATGAATGGAAAAGTGTCCTAAACCACTGTGTTAATATTTGTAGATTTAAAAATATTTCAAAAGAATATTTTTCATTTCATTGGGATAAAAGTAAATTGATTTTCTGTTTCGTTATAGAAATTGAAATATACGTATAAAATAACTTTTTCTCAAATTTGGTATCTTATTTGTGCCATCTATTTAACATTTAGAACTAGACTACTGAGAAAATTTACAAATTATTTTCTTTATGTTTATATATGCTTAATAAACAGATGTATGTAAAGACAGTTCATAAATAATAAGTGTTTTTACTTTTTTTAAAAATTTCTTACGTATGATTTGTCGGAGAAATAAATGAATAAAACGGAATTTTCTAGAAAGGTATCACGAATTCCACGGAAAATTCTGACATTCATTTTCGTAATATGGGGAAGATATTAACATGTTCCAAATAATTTCCAGACATTGAGGACTAAAATGAAATAGAACTTCAATGTTAATATGTACTCACATTGCACATATGTCACATGGATTGTGTCTACATGATTTACTGAGACACTATGGTTTGTGAATTGTGGTACTTTTCGTCTTATTTGAATTCGATGTATATTTTATCTTTAAATTAAAACAAACAAAATATGAAATTTCTAAATGGATTTTATCATTGTTAATATATATATGAATAATTACCCAGTAAGTGTATCCAAAAACATAATTGGTTGTTTTTGTTTTAATGAATAGCTTGTTCTATTGCACTAATATGTTAAACATAACAATAGCTTAAAAAATAATAATAAAATAAACTCTTAAGAGTAAAAATAAAATAATAATAAAATTAACTCTTAGTAGTAATAATAATAAAAACTAAATAATTTGGGAATAATAGTCCTAAAATACGGTAACCTAAGTAAGTCTGTAACTGAGAATCCACTACCTCAATGGTTGCAAGTTTTGTGACGTCAGTCATCTTGCGGTTACAAGTTCTTAACTTCCACTCTGACTAGCGCCAGGCTTGGTGTTCTTTGGTTAAGTACTTTTATTCAAACTTAATTCAATTATTAATCAATTCTTCTGTTAATAATGGATTGTACGGTGTCTGAGTGTGTTTATTTTATAGATCATACTCATCGGAAACAATCCATTGGTTTTTAGACAGTATTGACACCGCTGATGAAGAAATGCTGTCAAAAACCTTATTCATACTTTTCTTTTCATGTTGTTTGTACCTGGCTGCAAGTAGCTTTAGAGCTATTACTGGTTTTCTCTTTCATCTTATTCTTATATATATATATATATATATATATATATATATATATATATATATATATATATATATATATATATATATATATATGTATATATGTTCGGCATTTATCAGATCATGATCTGTCTTTTTCATATATTTGAATTCGTAATCCAGTAGTGTATACGAAAGTATGCTAGTAGATAAGTTGCTATGCCAGTCGATCTCCAAGTCAAAACTATGCTAGTAGATAAAGTGATCTACTGATCCCATTTGGACCATAACTTTGCTTTCAAAACATACATTAAGTCATAAAGAATCGATCTTTCAAGTAAATTGCAGATCTTTATTCGGGGCATAGTCTTAAAACCTATAGTTTATCTCATTTTGACATACTGTCGAACCAATCTTCATCTGATAATGAAATATCTCTATGATCCCATCAAACGACACAAACAAAATAAATAAAGAAAAAAAAAAGAAGAAAAAAACCCTCTGTTGTATGAAACGGGGAACAAATGTTTGGATTACTAAGAACATTTCTTATTTGGATACCGTTGGTATAAATAATTTTATAGAGACATGAATAAATGATACCTAAATATGTTTAGAGAAAAAGAGGGTGGGTAAAGTTTATTTAAAACAAATAGGAAAGCACTATTAGCCTTCACATCTCAGTCTATCACTGTCACTCAGTGTCAGCAACTTTTGAAACCTCATCTTGCGTTATTTGGATTTTCTTTTCTTGACATATCTGATAACACAATTTCCACTTATTTATCGTTTCTTTTGACAGTGGTCCCCCTAGAATATTGATTTGTAATCACTCTCGAACTTAAATATCTCAGAAAATATTGAAGCTAATAAATTATGTAAGAAATTTCAAAATATGACACATGATTCATTGTCAATGGTGGGGGAATATTCTCAACGAAAACGCACAAATATGTACTTAGCAATCAAGAAGAAATGGGTTCAGTTTTGGAAATGTTTAATGAAATTTTTAAACCCTACCTTAGGGATTTCAAAATGGGTGACAGAATAGCTGACAAAGTACATTGTGTACATAAATGAATATCCCAACTTTGCAGGGCTAATTATAGAGATATCTGACTTCTACCCTGTATAGGATATATGTATATCGAAGTCACCCTCTAATGAAAGAGAAATGACACTTTTTGCACTAGATAAATAACAAACTTTATTATTCCCTTGACACATATAACATGCAGTGTAAAAACAATACTGAGTAAAGACTGGTACAGATTGTTATAAACACTATACAAATGAAAACATATATACCAAGAAATGAAGTACTCACAATATATATAAAATCAGACCAGTGATACTGCACGGTAATCCACTATTGGTAAAAAACAACCTCTTTATGCCAGAGAAGCAAAAACTCGCTTAGGTTTAGAAGCGATCTACTTATGAGCCACTGAATGCTACTCGCAAAAACAGCTCCAAACAAACCAGTCTCTTCCGCAATCTGGCTATGTGGTATTTATAGTAATGGTTTATGCTGTATTTAACATTTTTTGTAGCTTCTTTGAATTTATGCAAATACAATAATCGATTATTGTTAATCGATCATTAGGTAGACCTTACATATTGAAAGAAAGCTAAACTAAGTACAAACTTGCTTTTTTCTTTTTTAATGGGGATACATCAAACATCAGGTGTTTGTTCCACCACTACCAAAGGACA
>OU015500.1:116675167-116920167 GCA_907164885.2 Dolomedes plantarius
TCTGTCTCTAATTCAATATCGTGTTCAACCAAGTCAGTACATCCCGGCTGATTCGAAAAGATATTGGAGTAGGCAGTCAACAAATTTTCCATTTGAGTTCGTTGAGTTTCAGATAATCGCGCATTCAATCTGAGTTCTCTAAAAATTTCAGGCAGTTCAGAAATGTTTGGATTTTCTTCATGGCAAGGAATAGGAATATCTTCATCTTCTTCAGTTTCTTCCAAGCACAACAGATTTACATTTTCTGCCCTTTGGAAGTATGGTTTAAGCATATTGATGTGGTACACATGAGTTTTTTTCTTTTTCAGGAAACTTGATCACATAGTTGGTTTCTGACAGTTGCTGTACTACTGCACCAGGTCCTACCCACTGTACTGATAACTTATTAGGTCTTGATGGTGCCACAACCAACACTAAATCTCCTATAGCAAACTGTCTTTTAACGGTCTTCTTATCGTACCATAGTTTCTGTTTTTCTTTGGCAACTTCCATGTTTTGCACTGCTATTTCTTGACATCTCTTCATGCGATTCATCAGTTCGAAAACATAGTCTACAACACTATCTTCTTCACGATCTTGTTTTGTTAATTTGTCATACAGTAACATAACAGGAGTCTTTAAATTTTTTCCATGGACAAGTTCTGCTGGGGAATAACCTGTACTGTCGTGAGTCACAGTTCTTAATGCAAAAAGGGCTTGAGGTAAAATTTTCTCCCAGTCCGGACCAGATTCAAGACATAGGACACGAAGAATCCTCTTTAGCGTTCTGTGCATTCTCTCAACTGGATTACTTTGTGGGTGATGTACGGAGCTTCGCACGACTTTGATTCCAAACCTTTCCAGAAATTCTGTGGTTAAAGCACTCATGAATGACGTGCCCTGGTCGGTTTGCAGTTCTTTTGGAAACCCCATGCGGCTAAAAACTTGAAGCAGGGCGTCCACTACAGTAGTTGATCGCAGATTTTCAACAGGAATGGCATCTGGATACTTGGAAGACATGCAGATCACAGTGATGAGGTATTTGTTTCCAGAAGGCGTCATCGGTAAAGGACCACAAGCATCAATGTTTAGCTTAGAAAATACTTCTGAAATAACCGGAACTATCTTTAGAGGGGCTTTCTTTTTATCCTGTGGCTTTCCTGCTCTCTGACATACGTCACAGGTCTTCACAAAATTTTCCACCTCTTTATAACAGTTCGGCCAATAGAATGTTTTGAACAAAACATCTTTAGTCTTGGTTGCACCCAAATGAGCCGCAGTTTCTTCATGGCAAATTTTCATCATTTGTGTTCGATTTCTCTCTGGAACTACAAGCAATAATCGTTCTGTCCCATCTTTGTCTTCTTTACGGAAGAATAGTTCTTGACCTCGCACCACATACCTGGAGTTCCCAGAACTTAAGTTGCTTTCAGCCTCCTGAAACAGAGGTTTCAATTGAGCGCTTTTTCGTTGTTCTTCTAAAAAATCTTCTGGGGATAGTTTTATAAGGTCTAATTCCGGAATCTTAAAATCTGCTATAGGTAAGACATTTTCTTCCACAGGGACTTCATTATCTGGGCTACATTCCGAAATATTTTCATCCACTCCTAGACTCTGGACATCTTCAGATATTTTCTTTTGAGCACGGGTCTGAACAGCATTCACCATATGAATCTTGACATCTTCGACTTGCTTTGCTTCTTCAAACAATGCAGCGGTCTTGTTCCCCAAAAGATACCTCCCTTGATCCAAAGAGTCTCTTAAAACAGCAGCTTTGGTCACTATGTGCCCAAATTCACATTCAAGTTCTACTTTAGTTAAAGGGTAACAAGTGGGGTTTTCTTCCAGCGGAGATTTAATCCACACTGTTTCACTTGTATACATCGACGGACTGACATACTTCTTACAAATCAAGTCTAAACTCGCGCCCGTGTCTCGTAGTATCGGCATCTCGATCCCATTTACTTTTCCCATACTTATGTAGGGGGCAAGTGCATCATGGTATCCATACCTTGCAGTCATGTTGGAAGCAACAGTTTCAACTTTCTTTTTAAGCTTATCGCATTGTGGTCTTAAATGCGAAAGAGATCCGCACTCATAGCAACGAGGCTGTTTCCTTCTTTCGAATTCAGCTTCCTCATTTCTCTCCTTGGGAAATTCTCGCCGTGGAAAAGGCTTATCATTATAATTGTTTGTCTGGTTTTTAGGTTTATATCCACTGTTGTTACCTCCTGGTACTTTACTTGTGTTCTTCCGAGGGAATTCCTTTTTCCGAAAACTTTGTCTAATATCATCATATTCGTCTAATTTTTCCGCCAATTCGTAAGGCTTTTTTCAATTTATCCAATCATCGAGAAAGTGATCTTTTATATCAGCAGGAACTCTAAATTTGAGTTGTTCGGTTACGATTAAATCTTTCAACTCTTCAAACGTAGATACTTCTAAATCATTGACCCATTCTGTAAAATAGCTGTTCAATTCATAAGCATAATTTCTCCAAGATTTTTCTGCGTTCTTCTGATGTCTGTAAAACAACTGCTTTAATTTTTCAGGATTTAATTTGTATCTCTTCAAGATAAGACTTTTTACAGAATCGTAATTGTTGGCGGTTTCCGGTGGTTCTCTCGCCAACATATTGGAAACCTCCACTGGCAGCACTCCCAATAAATAGGCGGCCCAATCTCTTCTTGGAACCTTAGCCATTTCTGCTTTTCGTTCAAAGTTTATTAAATAGAGAGTCATTTCATCACGTTCTTCATCAAATTTTGGAGTTATATTCATTAATTGTATTTTATGCTCTTCCATACCGGTTGTTTGACGGGTTGGAGGATTTGACACACTTTGAGTCTGAAGTTCCAAACGTTTCATTTCTAGATCATACTGCATTTTCTCCCGAGCTAACTGATCTTGGCGAGCTTGTTCTTGGCGAGCTAACTCATCTTGGCGAGCTTGATCTTGGCGTGCTTGTTCTAGGCGAGCTAACTCATCTTGGCGAGCTTGATCTTGGCGAGCTAACTCATCTTGGCGAGCTTGATCTTGGCGAACTTCTTCGGTTTTCCTGTCTTCAATTACTCTTTCTAGAATAATCTTAACATCAGCTTCAACATAATTGCTACTGTTTAAAATTTTTGCTTTTATTTCGGGAATCTTATTCGAAGATGATATCTCTTCTCCCAATTCTTCGCAAACAAGTAATAAGTCCGCTTTCCTACCTTTGGCTAAGAAAGACATGTTAGCAACCACACGCAAATCACAACCTTCTTAAAAATTTCAAAATAAATTTTTTTAACTTGAACTTGCACCAAATTACCACAATTATAATAGGTAAGTTTTCAACCAAAAATCTACCTTTCAAAATGAAGTCTGTTCTAACTCCACAAACTTTTCACAATCTAAAAATACACAATAATGTTTTGCAAATACTGCACAATTTAAATTATTTTTAATAAAAATCGTTTGCTGAAATAAATCTCAAACTTTCTTGTTTCAATTCGGCTTTTTATATCACTGAAACGCACGTTCAAAACAAAATATGACTTAAATATTTCTTTTATAATCACGTGCACTTCTTTAAAAAACCAAATGTATTTTTTTTTTCAATAATATTACGGGTATTTTCTTTCCCAAACTTCTTCTGAATTTATGTCAAATTCTATTTCATATTTATTTAAACAAGAACATATATACAGTTCCTAATAATGAACTTTCAGTCGTTCTTGAAAAAATATCGCCAAATCGCTGGCCAAACAGTTGATATAAAGTCTTCACTGAACTACTATTCCAAAACAAAAATACAATTGCTGAAATAAATAATTTCAAATTCAGACTTTACGTTAGTGAAAATACATTCAAAACGTCATACATCAACTTTATCTAGAATTCTTCTCGGAAACTTTTTTCATGAGACTTTTCAAACGCCAAACTATCAAATTCCATTAAAGAATTATTACCCTAACACTAATACAAATGTAGAGTCAATAATTTCAAGACAGATAGTTTATATAAATCATAAACGAAATCAAAGTTTCTCAAATTCGATATTCTTCTTTAATCGCCAAACTATTTATTAGAATTCAAATCAAATTCTACTTAGCTTGCAATCGGCACTTGATAATTCCATCCCGACGCTTGCCACCAATAATACAATACAAGTCTGTAGCGTGTTTTGTGGCGAAAGGAATAATTCTCTTCTTATGAAAATAAATTATATTTAACATCCATTCACCAGAAATCTTGTTGATACACAACGAGTTCAAAAAAATTTTATACAATCTATTAAAAATCCTCTTATATTATTTTTGGAGTTGAGTTGAATCAGCGCGTGGGGAAAACAACACTAATAAGTGTTGCAGCTGTTACGTCACTATCTTCTACTTCATGCAGGCCACTATTGAAGTCATTACAATATGTATATATATATATATATGTATATATATATATGTATATTTATATATATGTATATTTATATATGTATATATATGTATATTTATATAAGTATATTATATATATATATATATATATATATATATATATATATATATATATATATATATATATATATATATATATATATATATATATATATATATATATATATATATATATATATATATATATAATACTAAAATTATATGATATGAAAAGTGCAATCAGTTTCAGTGAGCAATAGCATTGCCCAGTTTTTAATATATGATATTTACTATGTTTAAAATATAAGAGTGAAAAAGACTATTGTACTTCTAGATCTTGAACATGGAAGCTACGATTTTGGTTCTTCCAATTAAATGCAGAATAATTTATTTTTTTGATTATTATCGACAAAGGCTGTTTTTGTGTGCAGTACTCAACTATTAGATTTTCATGGATATAGTTTTATTTCCTTATTATATATATCTTTAACTTCCATCTGCGTCTATTTTTTAAAGTTTTAAAAATAGATTTGAATATTAAATATTTAAATATATCATCCTTGTATAAAATGGTGAGCAAAACATTTAAATTTCGTATAGTTATTGAAAAAAATTGTACATGTGATTTACCCAGAAATTACAACAATAGCATAATTTAATCAGTTAATTAACCCATACATGAATTTCTGTTAAATCATTCAATGTTTCTGGCCGTTTGTGGGGATATTTGCTTAATCCTTCCATTTTACAATGGAAATTCTTCGAAACATGAAATAAAAGCAAAATAAACAAAAGTTTTTGTCACGGTTGAGTTCCTGCTGTGAAACACTAATATATTAAACTCTAAAATTGTGATATTTTCCCGTCGTGACATATACACAACGTATTCTCCCTTGAACAAATCTATCTGTTTGTAAAAGCAGGGACATATTTTAATGTAAGAAAAATTTCAGCGTTTCGTATTCAGAGAGCATCCCAGTTTATGAATAATTTATAACAGTGTTGAGTGCATTCTAATTCTCTAGGCTGATATGTCATTCTTTAAATTCCCAGATGAAAATTTCAAAAAGAATTTCCTTTGTCTTTCAGGTTTTGAATTTATGTGTTGATAAAGAAAACCATCTGGAGTATAATTGCTCACTGAAATATCAGTCACAGCAAACAAAACTATTTATGGATTTTCACAAATTTAGAGTCAAAAATTGTATTGTTTTATGTTTATACAAGAAAACATATTTTGATATATTATTATAACTTTTTATTTATAACAGGTTGTATCTCCCGTAAATCATAGAATCGGATGACTAAATATATATACTTTATATTGCCCAAAACTTATTAAAGCATAATTTTATTTGTTATATGATCATCATTTTATTTCAATAAACGACTAAGAAATCCTACAGCACTGCTTAAATTTAGTTATAATATTAGTTCCATTATATTATAATTAAATATAAGCTATGCTTTATATCATAAGTTATTGTTAGCTTCTGACAATACCGAAAAGTTTTATATGACCCTTTTTACTGATTCTCTTTGAATGAGATTCAATTTTTAAAATTATTCAATTCTGATAAAAAGATCTTAGTACAATAAAGATAAATAAATTGAAATTAAAATTATTTAAAACCTTCTTACAAGTATTCGGGAATATATTTTAAGATATTTTTAAGTTATCTATTACGGGGTTTTCATCTTCTATTTCGATTTCATAAAAAAACGGTGATTTTCTTGTTAATTTCTGTCAGTGTTAAAAGGAAAAAATATTTTGTAGTATAAACAACAAATACCAACCAACATACCAACAAATACCATACATACCAACAAATACTATAATACAAATTACTTCTGATATATTTTTATTCGGGAATTCGTTTTATTTTTCTTATTTTTCCTTTACCTGCATTACTTCAAGTTTAACTTGTTCAATAAAGAAAAAAATCCTTTTGTTTATGATATTACTAAATAAGATAAAATAAGATACGACATTCTATTGATCAAAAATCCAACAGCATTGTTTAAAACTCTGGTTTTGCTCAAATTTCACAAACATTGTCGAAAAGAATGCAGATTACAAAATGCTAACAAATTACTCTATTTGTAATTTCTAATGCGGCAGGTTTCTTCCGAACTAAAGTATTCGTTTTTAAAATCTGTAATAATTTGTGTTTCTAAAAATTATCTCTCTTATTCCTTACTGATTTCATGATCAAAGAACATCTTAATGTAGCAAAGTTTTGATTAAACAATGCCATTTTCTGTATTTTGGAAGATTAGTTTTGCTTTTTAAAAGAATATAAAGAATGCGTATAAGCATATGCATGATGAACAACACAATTACAGGTAGGTTTCAAGACATAATCTTCGCATATAATACGAAATTAGTTTTGCTCAAAGTTTTCGTTTCGAGAATTTCTTTCTGTAATAACTCCAAGAGTATCATTCATTTTGAAAAAGAAATGCTTTAGATAGTTGTTTAATTACATGCTAAGGATTTGTTCATCAGTGTTCAAAAGAATTTTAAGGATCTTTTGAAATTCATTTACAAAAAGCAATTTCCAGCATAGCTTTGCAGAAAATAAATGTCTTCTGTTGCAGTAAAGGTTTACTCTGTAAATGATATGGAATGAAAAGAGCGAAATCAAGAATGTTTGCTCCAGAACTTTGTTAATCTGAAATATCTAAAATGAGTTTGAAAAAATCCTTACATAAATCTAAGTAAAATTTGTCAAAAATTACAAGACTTCAAGAAATAAATGATGCAATAAAGAATCAAAAATATTTTTTTTAAATTCATCATGGGATAATATTTGTACATAATGATATCGAGAAAAAGCATAGCATTTTAGTTAGTGAGTATTATCAATTTTTATAAAATTATTATGGAAATTAAATGTAATTCCTCCTACGCTTTTTAGTGTCGCTCCGTCGATTAAGTTCTGACTTCAGTGTTTTATGTACCGGGTCCCATTCCAAAGATAGTGTACCTTCTGACAGTTGAAAAATACTCGGGCAAAATAGCTAAGCAATTTTAAATTATTTATAAAAAAGTACAAAAATATGTGCTGGATCAATACACGTGTTGTGGTCATCAAGGAAGTAAATAAAATAGTTTTACTCAAGGACAGGTCTTGAAAATAAGAATTTTTCACATCACCGAGGAAGTGCTAAAAAACATCGTTCATGTTTGGACTTTGGTGACAAATGCTTGAAATGCCAACAGGGTATTATTGATTATCGTATACTTTTAAATGTTTGTAATCCTCTTTTCTTCCTTTTTAGCATAAAAATGCTACATATGCAATATTTGGATTTAATGTCACCTTAAAAGGACTATTAAAAAACTAAAATAAAGTGAAAAGATGATTAGATTATAAAATATTTTCTTTTAATACTAACTTTCAAAGGCTATTCGAAGGATTCACGATTCTAAGTAAGCATAATAAATCTCGTAAAAACATAACTTCCCAAATTAATTTCATCTTAATCAAAAGATTAAAAAGTCTGTTTTAAAGGAATTGCAAAAAACTGTAATATAATGATAAAGAAAATAACAAATAATAACAAAAACTAAAGTTTCATACAAAAACAAGTGCAGCTAAATTAAATTTCCATACAAGAACCAATTAAAAGTCACAACGATTCTTAATTTATTCTCTTAAAAATGATCTTCCATTAGTTCCTGTACGGTGAATAAAACACATTGATGTATATATATATATATATATATATAAAGAGAGAGAGAGAGAGAGAGAGAGAGAGAGAATAGTTGATTGCGGTGTACGGTACTATAAAAGCTTTTCTCAATAGATTTATTATTTTACAATACTTTGTAAAAGAATGCTCTCTAGAAAAAAATTAACAATTAGAGATTGGATAAAGAAAAAATTAATAGTATATTAATATTACTTATATAGAAGGTTTTGAATAACCAAATGTCTACATGACATGTAACAAACAATTTAGAGCATTGAAAAATTTATTTACATGTTCAATAAAAAAATAATAAAAAACTGGTGCTAAGGGGATAATTTCTCCTGAATTAATCTGTCTATCAATAAAAGCTGATATTATTAATATTTCAACCATTTATTAAAAAAATGGTATTAAAATTTTCATATTTTCCCATAATCGCTTAAATATGTTCACCCTAAAGCATGATTTATACGGTATATGATAAAAAAAATGCACGTATATTTATGTAGAAAGCATTTTCTGTGTAAAATGAAAGTTTAACAAAGGGCATTTAAGAAGAGCCGAATAACATAAAATCTAACGGTTTACCATAAATCGTTATGCAAATGTAAATATTTAAGTACAGCTGTTTAGCAAAATTTGACTGCCAAAATTGCAATTTAATATGTTTTTGAAACTTCTAGTTTTCTATCTCAATCATCAAACATTCCTTCACCCTAGGACACGTGGATATCGCAGTTTAATAGAATGGAATTCAAGAATTCTGGTAAAATATATGCACAAAAAGTACTACTCCAGATGTTCTTGAAATATTAATTGTAATATTAAATCTCTTGAAATCCACAGCAGCTCGAAATTTCAAGCTTGTTTTCTGCATTTTTTTATGCGAGGTTTTAAGAACATCTCCGTATAAGAAAGGTTCTGGTTAGAACTTATAAATATGAATCACCTTTCTTTAAAATTAATTTTTATGTGTAAAATTTACATTTTTAAAAATTTATTAGATAGAATAAAATTAAAATTAAAAATGATATTTATAATAAATGAAATTAATATTTTTTAAGTATACTCATTAGATCTTTTAATGTTATATGATAAATAAGCACACAAAAACACACACATAAATATATAAATAAATAAATAAATTATATATATATATATATATATATATATATATATATATATATATATATATATATATATATATATATATATATATATATATATATATATATATATATATTTATATATATATTTATGTGTGTGTTTCTGTGTGTTTCTGTATATATATATATATATATATATATATAGATATATTTATATATATATATATATATATATATATATATATATATATATATATATATATATATATATATATATATATATATATATATATATATATATATATATATATATATATATATATATATATATATATATATATATATATATATATATATATATATTTATTTATATATTTATGTGTGTGTTTCTGTGTGTTTCTGTATATATATATATATATAATATATATAGATATATTATATATATATATATATATATATATATATATATATATATATATATATATATATATATATATATATATATATATATATATATATATATATATATATATATATATATATATATATATATATATATATAATATTCATCTATGTATAGAAAAAACAGAAGGTGTTTTATTGTCCCTAAGACTTTTATCACCACAGAGCTTTATACGTAAAATAAGAGGTTTAGTAATTTAAAAAAAACCTAAATCTTATTGCTCTGTGATATGAAGCAAAAAATGTTACGAAAACGAAATTGAATTGCAACATTTTCCATGCTCTGTCAGCTTTTAGATATATTTGATTTTCTCTTCCCTGCATGACTTAACGCAATTTAAACCTGAGTTTCACAACTTTGCAAATTTCTGCATGAAATAATATAAACTTTTTAACCTAGGGTAAAAGAATAGCACAATATATACGAAATCTATTTACCGAATTAAAATTATAAAAAAAAACTCCCACTTAAATTAGTTTTTAGTTTCCAGATAATTCTTAAATGTAAAAACAGGACTTTTTTACATCACTAAATATTATCTATTTCTTTAAATTACCTGCTATTTGAAAATTATTTTTAGCAATTTGTAAATAAAACTATTTTTTTCCCTGTCATACTTTACGTAGGTTTTATTGACAAATAAATCTGACAAAAGCCGTTACAATAATCGTTCAACAGTAGAGTCAAAAGTTTAATTTGTCTTTAAAAGATAATTCGTAAAAATATTGCACATTTAATTTATCCACGTATCATTTGGCTTGATTGCATTTCATTTGCAGTCAGTATATGTGCTCTTGCATTATTGATCATTATTGCATTATTGAGATTTGAAATATTTGCTTCAAAAGAAAGGAAAGGTCATAGGAGTTACAGAATACTTATCTAAGGGAAGTGTGGAGATATAATTTTTATTTCAAAGTAATAAGAGTCTTTAGCAGAAAATATAGATAAATTATATGCGATTAATGATCAGTGTGATTAAAATTATTTTTAATACAAAGCAATTTTTTTAGGTTTATTTTAAAGTATCTTATCAGTTGTGTCTAATCTACTTTAAATTTTCTCGAACAAGAATTGTTTTGGGGCTTTTCAATCCCTTATACGCCTGTTTCGTAATTTGTCTCAATATGTACTTATATGTCTTTCTAATTTTATGGCTTCTGAAATTCCAAACAATACGCGATGATGCTACAAAAAGTGATGATGTTTGTTAATAGTTAATTTATCCTAGAGCTCTATTACTCCCAAATATCTGTGCACAGAAACCCGAAAAAACACCGTTTGCGCCGATTCCGAATTAGCCGTGAAGCTAGTAACTGTGAGATTATCGAAGTTACCGATTTATCCACTGGTGATCAACAAACAGGCAGCTTTCAGGACAATATCACCTGCCCTTCATGAGTCGGTTGTCACAAATCCGCAAGAAAACTCGAATTTGCTAGATTTTTAATATCCTGAGGAGAATGGGGCGATACTGTTTCGGGCTCCTCTACGAAGCCAGCGATCTCGCCGTATGACGTCGCATCGAAGACTGCATAAAAGTGCTTCCTATAGCTTTTTTTAGTCCTAGAGATGTATGCTCTGCCAAATGCATGCCAAAAGATAGGGCCTGCATGTTTTAAATTACTTGTCAAAGCAAGGACGTCAGCCAAACTGCCATATGAGTTTATCGTTTTTTCGGCTCCCCATTGGCAAAAATTTGAACCAGAGGATCATCCTAAAGCACAATTACTCCCAAATACCTGTGCACAGAAACTCGAAAAATTCGTTTTTGCGCAGATTCCGATTTAACCGTGAAACCAATAGCGTCAGATTATCGAAAGTATCGATTTTTCCGATGCCGATCGAGCAAACAGGCAGCTTTCTGGACGATCTCCCTTGCCCCTCAAGAGTCAGGTGTCTCAATCATACACGAATATGCAAGATTTTTTTTTAATCCCGAGGAGAACGGGGAGAGCGGTTTCCGGCATCTCCGCGAAAACAACGATATCAGCTTATGGCGTCATACCGCTGAAGACTTCATGAAAGTCCGCTCTACAGCTTTTTCCGTCCTAGAGGACTATGCTCTGCGAAATGGATCCCAAAAACGAACAGCTGGTTTCATATTATTTGTGAAAGCGACGATGTCAGCGAAACCGCAGTACGAATTATCGTTCTTTCGGCACCCCAATGGCAAAAAGTATAACTTGAGACGCCTTTAAGGATAAGGGAGGATGTTTTAATAAGGAGTGATGTTTGATGGTTTGGACTGGCCAAACCAACAACAGTTGGAATAGATTTTCTAAATGATGTAAAAGATTGTTACAAAATGTGCTGAGATTTGTATCATTAGAAGGTTTTTCGATGTGCCATCATCAATTGTTATCACTAGTTGTAAGGGATAGGAGGGGATGTTACAAAATGCGATAATGTTTGTTACTATGGGCTGGTTAAAAAATATATATTTTTCCCAACTGACGTTTCATGATTCAAATGGTGGTGGGGTTGAATGTAAGAAAAGAGATTAAATTTATTGCTATGTATTACTTAAAATAAATTTGCAGTGGAACTACTCATGTTAGTGAAATGGAAGTCATCAAAATTAATGCATCCTCACATAGCTTGTACTGTCATGAGGCCATTGGACAGAACGATAGTCGACAAAAATTAATAAAAAATCCGTGAAAATACTTTATTAATTATAAAACTAATAGATAACAAATATTTAAAAAAAAGCTATTTAAAGGTAGATAATAATTTAAATAAATAATGCCATAAAAAGAAGGAATTAAAAATAAAATTGAAAGAAAAAAGAAAGAAACATGATATAAATTAAAACTAAAGTATGTATATATATATATATATATATATATATATATATATATATATATATATATATATATATATATATATATGTGTGTGTGTGTGTGTGTGTGTGTGTAAACAAGTACGTCACATCTATCTCTGCCGCTAATTAGGGTATTTTACTTGATCAAAATAAGCACAAATACATAATTATGAAATTATTATCAATATAAAAATCTAAAATATGTATTAAAAATAATTGTTTATATTGCAATTAAACTGCCTGTAATTCATTCATTATTTGTTGTACCAAGGATTTAAACATTTATTTATTTATTCTTAATCAATATAAAGCTGGAAAAAACTTATAATTTTACTATCTGAAATTCTGAAGAAATGTTTACCATGGTAGAGGAAATGCATTTGTCTTATATTTATTTATGTTTCTATTTTATTTTGAGGACGATGATGTAGAAATTCGTTTCAAGTGAGGAAATAGGAAACGGTTAATTTTTAAAATACATGCTGAAATCCTTCGACTCCTAATTTATGAGCGCGTTTGAAATATACTTAAGGGAATTTTAAAGAATACTTCTTTCGTCTAATCACTAAGAGCTGCGTGTGAACGATATGGTAGATATAAATCCTCAGTATCTAAACTTTATTATTGACGTCCTCAACAGATCTCGTTGCAATATATCATTTATTTGAAAAAGCAGGAACTAGAGTTTAGTCTCTAAATCAGTGTTTGAAATGTGAGATTTAAAGCGTAAAGCAGTGCCCATGAGTGCCGTAAATGAAAGTGTTGCTATTTTACAGGTTGAATTTATGTCCCTCTCGAGACACATTAAACGGAAGGTGTAATAGACATTGAAAGCCTCCTCCATGAAGCCTTAGTTAGCTCAAAGAAAGGAGGATAGCTAGATTGTGATATTAGAGTAAGTAATTATTAGATGGATAATAGCTAAGTATTATGGATACATGTTTCTCTTACAGTGAATATATTTAAGTTACACTTTTAAATAAACTCATCCTTTCATTGTGATTTATTTTAATTAAAAGAATTTTCCTTGAATGAATCTTTTATAATAAAGATATTTTTAAGTGTTTCATTGAGGGAATTCGGGAGAAAAGCTGAGAAAAAAATATTATATTAGAGTAGATATATCATACTTTACATTATAATAGAGAGTGATTAGTTATTGTGAAAAAATATGTTTTTACTATTTAAATGTATCAATTACAATAATTTTTATGCAATATTAGTAAGTCTAAATATATCTGGCACATGTCTATTTATCTATTATCTATCTATTTATGCATATACGCACACACACACCAGACGTACATATATATATATATATATATATATATATATATATATATATATATATATATATATATATATATATATATATATATATATATATATATATACCGTATTTGCCGGCGTATAAGGCGCAACTCATATTTTAGGCGTAAATCGATGGAAAAAAGGGCTTCGTATGCACCGTCAAATAAGGTATATATATTGTATAGTATAAATGTATCATTTTAAGTTTCCAACTTAAAGTCTTATTACCAGCTTAAGCTTTATTAGATGCAAAGAAATTTACCTTTACGGCTATATAATATATTATAGTTATTAATGCATATATATTATTTGAAAGATAATTTTATTTTACTGTTAAAGGATTCATTTAACTTATTCACACAAGCATTTGCAATGTGTTTCAAAGAATATTTTTGTTTTGTAATTATTGATTTTCCATTATAAGTTTTTACTAGTTAGGGCCTAAAAACACATTATTCTAAAATACATGCATTAGAAAAGTTATTCATTCTATTATGTAATCCTGTTTTTTTAGGCATATGAACAAATTATAGTGTCCTTTTTGTTGTTTAGCAGTGATTGTACCTTTGATAAGTACTGTTTTTTTCATAATCCCAGAATGGTATACTCCAGGAAAACAAAATGTATTTTTCAAGTTTATTTCGCTTTCTCTATATATCATGTAAATTAGATCTGCATAATCTGGTTACTAAATAGAGGTTCAACAATTTGAAAAAAAAAAAATTAACAAAAAAAAAAACCTAGGAAGCTATAAGATAAATTACCTTTCTACAATAAATCACGTAAAACTACTTTAAATTAATTACCTTTTTGCAACGAAATTTTCATCTATACTTTTACCGACGCATCAGTTTAATTTAAACCCTATAATCAGTTATCTAGGTTAAATAAGAATTTCCATATACTTTTATATTGGCATTTTATGCTGGAGTATCTAATTTACTTAATGTGAGGGAATGACGGAAAAAGTGAATACTTCCCAATCATACGGAATAAATCATTATATTTTTTTTTTCCGTTCCAATGTTGAAAATTTCAAAACCTGCTTGCTTCTGAAGTAATATTAAATTTTAGTACGTGAATAAAAATTCTGATAAGAAAATTAAACGAATGACATCAAGTTGTATATTTTTCTTAAAACACATTAACCCATTTAGGACCGCTCCATGTTTCCTTTATTGGAAATGCACCAAACAGTTTTTTAACACTTCTTAGAACATTAATTACACAAATAAGTTGCTTCCATAAAATTAAATTTATTTTTACGAGAGTTACAAAATGTTGCTTTTTCACAACATCAGTCCAAAGCGGTATAAAAATTTTAAAAATATAGAAATTTTAAATTATAAAATTTTTTAACATTTTTTTAAAATCTTTGAAGCATTTAGCATGAAGAGGTACATTACACTTATTTAATACAGAAATTGTTTGACTTTTGCAGTGTTTAAGTTTTTTTGTTTATTTTCAGTATTTTTAGTAATAATATGGCCCATACGATTTTTGCGAGTTTTGTTGAGAGTTAGATTTTGAATTGAAGATGGTCTTCCAATATGTGAAGTTTTAGGTAAAACAGAATTCATCTGCATTTCTTCAAGCCTTTTTATGAAAGATATGGCTCTCTCAACGATATAGTTCTCTGAAACTCTAATAAACTTATTTTAGAATTCATTACATCCATGTAGAGTCTCCATTTTTCCCATACAATATGCTCCTTTTTCTTACTATATTGCTTACTTTTACATTTATTAGAAAAAAAATGTTGATTTCACCTGCAATGTCTTTAGGTGATTCGACATTTTCACATAAAATATCATCATCAATATCTTCTTCATCCGTCAAATCATTTGGATCTAGAGGGATAATGGCGAGTTAGGGTTCTTCATTAGCTTCTGTTGAGGACTATTCTGAAATATCATCATCTAGCCCATGAAAATACTCCAATGTCTCTTCCAATGTCAAAAATCGCTTTTTTCTAGAGACAAACTTATCCGAAATGCAAACACTACGAATTTACTGCATGCAAAACTAGGCAGCACTAATAAAACACATTGGAAATAAGTAATACACTTTGGACTGATGTTCCGTTTTCGCAACATTTTTAAAAATATGAATTTAGATACATAAAAGCAAAAATTATAATTTATCTGTTGAAACCATTTTGTTCTTTAGTCTCTAGTAAACCCGGAACAAGCATCAAATCGGAAATTTAGCATGTGCTGCTATCTAAGGTTATTATTTGAAAATAGTAATTTTTTCCCTTTCAAAACACCAGAAAAAAACAATTTTTTGCAAGTGCTAAAAGCGGGGAAATCGGGAAACAAAAAATTATTATGATCAATTGAAGTATAGAGAATAAAATAAAATGTTACTTCAGACGTACAAAATTTTGAACATGCCTTTAAAAAATAAAGAAATTAATGTTGCGTTTTTGCAACGCCAGTCTTAAATGGGTTAAAATCCTCTATGTTACAAACTATCATCACAGGTTGTGTTGAAACAGTTTATAGATAACTTATGAGCTAAAGTTTTTTGGGAAAACCGGTATCTAACATATCACATATATGCGGACTTAATATAATGGCCGTTAGATAATTAAATTTTGCTGTTTCATGATTCTTATGTAACGTCATGCAGAAATATTTCTAGGCGAGAGTTATGACTCCCGGGATCATAAAATGACTTGCATTTGATTTTAATTACGAAATAAACATTTTCTCAAGGAACGTACTGAGGTTACTTTGACGAGAGTAGTAGCAACTGTTCTTACTTAATGAAACTAACTTGGCTGTGAAAATATTTCTGCTATCATAAGTACTATCTCTCGGAAGAGTGTGCCCTCAGGGAATGAAGAGCTTGCACTTAATTGTAAAGAGGAAACTTACTGCAATAAAGGGGGGTAAGGGAACTGTATATCTTCCTGCAAGAAAGGTAAGAAAACATCAATTTATTAATTGTAGATCTTTGTAATGTGGGAAAATTTTACTAGCATTTTTGTATCTTCAAAAAGCTAATAACTCTCTAAATTACTAGAATAACACATGACTTTATATTCAGAAGTTTTAATATTTATTTATTTATTTTGTACTTACACTCATCTTTGTTGCAGATAATTTATAATTCCTAATTTTTATTACAGTTTGGCTGGTTTGGCTGACTATTTCACTGCAAGAATTACTGAAAAATGTTGCTGTCTTTTTTCATATATTTGCAAACAACATATTTGTATTACAACATATTTTGTACATATTTGTATCAACATACATATATTTATAAACTCACTGAGACTTCTGCATAGATGTATGAAAATGAGCATTTCTAATAATAATAATAATAATAATAATAATAATAATAATAATAATTATTATTATTATTATTATTATTATTACTATTATTATTATTATTATTATTATTATTATTATTATTATTGTTATTATTATTATTGTTATTATTATTGTTATTATTATTATTGTTATTGTTATTATTATTATTATTATTATTATTATTATTATTATTATTATTATTATTATTATTATTAAGAAAATATTTTCGCATCTTTGTCGTAAAATATTTTTTAGTGGTAGAATTTAAGCGTAGTTAGTCAGGCCTACATTCAATAGTATTAAACAAATTTAGACACGATTTAGTATCTATATATGGTATCGAGATTACCATATGCCAAGATGAGTGCATATATTCTATTGCATGCATAGGCGTAGCGACGGGGGGGCCAACTTAACTTGAAGTGAATTAAAACGTTAATAGAAGTTCAGTTAAAATCGGAAAATTGTAGAAAACTTATAAGAAAGTCGTTATTTCAGCTTTTTTCGCTGTGAAACTGAAGATTTCAATTATATCTTTCGCCTCAACATAGTTTTTAACAATGATATGATCCATAACAAAAATTGGATGCTATTATTTCTCATTTTATTTATATTATATTTTTCTCATTGTATAACTTTTGAATACTAATCAAAGATCAATTCAATTATTATTCAATTACAAAAAAAAGTCATAATATTTCATATTTTATCCGGCAATCAATGAGCTGAGGAAGTCCCTAACTGAATTCAATTCATGCCCCCCCCCCCCCCCAAAAAAAAAAAAAAAATGTTAGAAGCACGCTACGCTAACGTTGCATGTCAACTCATGCCGATATGTGTAAAGATGCCTGAATATGATCTTATATACTGTTATCTAAATCGCAAAGTCATTTTCAAATTACCGCAGTATCTCTCAATTGCTAAAGAATTTAAAAAAAAAAAAAACTATTTGAAATAAGTTTTTCCTTCGTTTCTAATTTTGAAGTTATAGGAGTAAAATGCGTGAGTTTTCGCAGATTTATGACATTTTTTGCAAACACGCTTTTGCTAAACATGCAAGCTTAAATTCTGACGTCTTGCTATTTATGTCTGAGTGATTTTAAATGAATTAGGTAAAAAAAAGTGTTATTAATAAAAATGAACATCAGTCGTTAAATGATTATGTAAAGATGACCATTAAGAGCAGATGTTTGGTTTCATATAATTAATGAGTCGCTTCAATTTTTTATGCTAGACATCATTTTTTGTTATTTTAGTATACATATGCTGTCGATGAATGTCGAAAAGGAAGAGAAATTGAAGCTTGTTGTTCTTTAATATATTTAAATTTCAAGGTAAGAATTTTATCTCTAATTTTGTTTACTATGTTATTGATGAAAGGGTGCACTGTCCCAGTTGGCAAAGGCAGCGAGCCACTAAACGTGTTTGGTTCGATGCCGGTGGCAGACAAATTCACTGCCGTTTGCACTCATGATGACTGGTGCACGAAAGTTCTGTAGGGGCTGCAATGTCGTCTAGGTTCTCAAATTTACCTCAGGAGGTGCGGCGTCAAGTGTTTTCGGTCACTGTGTTTTTGTCACTTGACTCGATTCAAAATTACGGGACCGGTTCATAGGGGTGAAGCTGGGCCACCTATATGGTGTCCCCATAATAAAGAGGCCAGCAATACCGCGGAATTCACAGGAAAATGTCTAAGGCCAAGACATCCACATTGGAAAAAATTGTTATTGATAAAGCAACGTGTTTTTTGAGATTTTGTTTAAAATTTGCAGTGCTAGATTTAGTTTTAAACCTCAGTTTTAAATTTTAAATACTAGATAATATGTGTTTCATGCAGAAGAAGAATGGCCATGTATTATAAACACGTTGTTTACATTTAATATTTTATACAGGCAAATCGTGATCTACAAATACCATAAGGTCATTGTAAGATTTTTTTCTCATTTACTAAATTTGTGTAAACGTTGCAAACCATGCCTTACATATAGCAGGAATATACCAATAAAATATTTATTATTTTCCTGACAAAACAAAGCCATTTATAATTAGAAGGAAAGGAGCGTTTAGACTGTCATTGATAGGCCATTATACAGGATAACCTAAAAAGTTGCCCATGATTGCAATGTGAAATAGAGAACCATATAATAGAATTTATGGTGTTTATTTTTTTCACCAAAAGATGCAGAAAAAAAGTTTTGGACATTACCTAGTACGTTTCTAAATAAGAAAACCGCTTCGCTCGGCCCACATATAGGCGATAGTTGATCTGCATTCAGATAGTGATCATAGCAGGAGTCACATTCACTATTGCAACAGTGATTCTGTCCGATAAATTAAGTAGGTCCCGGATCTTCTCAGGGTACAAAATGTTTCTCATTTAACCCCATAGTAAAAAGTATTTTTCTTCTTCACAAGCACAACAGCCGCATAAAGACCGTGCCTGTCTCAACCACGCGCTCCAACCAGCGTCTTCTATCTGCGACGACTCCTTTCCAATTTTTAACTTTCAAAGTCTTAAACAAATGCAATAAGTCTTTTTCAACGTCATTTAACCATGTAGTCGGTGGTCTACCTCTAGCGCGGGATCCCTCAGGTTTTTTTAAATGTCAAGATCTTAGTGCGATTACTTTCCGAGCTCCTCCAAACATGGCCAAGCCATTTTAATCTATTGCTACGGATGACCTGTGTTATTTGTTAAAAGCCTATAAAGCCTATGCAGTTCAAAATTATATCTGGTTCTCCAACGTCCCTTTTCCTGCACTGGGCCAAAGATAGCGCTGAGGATTTTTCTCTCAAACATGTCCAGTGAGTGCTGCGTTTCTATGCTCAAGATCCATGTTTCACTTGCGTAAAGAAAAAAAAGGTCTAGAGTTATCAAATCGGAGCTCTTTGCTGGCCAAAAATTGGATTGTCCCTAACTATCAAACGTCAAAAATCATGTAGGAGGAATCGTGATGTCACAGGGTCGGCGCACGCCTCCAACGCAGTCACAGTCACCATGACGTGGGTATATAAAACTCGTGGGTATATATAACATACCACCTGCTGCTACGCAAAATCCGATAAGTCGTTTGCTGCTCCCGGTGTGCACAACTGAAATCCCAGACTTTTTTTTCGATGACCCTGTATTTTAAATAAATATCGAGAATAAAAATTGCGTAAAATGTCAAATACCAGAATACCATATTGATTTAGAACTTTAGAGTAAATATTAAAAGTTCTAATCATCCCTAAATTACTAGGGAACCAGATATCTTACGCTACTCTTCTTCCCTACGTAGTCAATTGTTTTATACGTAAACTAGCTGAAAACCCGCACTTCGCTACGGAGTACATTCAAATTCAAGACAACGGTCAATGTATGCAATTAATGCCAAAAAAATAAATATATATATTTATAATAAACTAGCGGCCCGTCCCGACTTTGTCCGGGTGGAACAAAATATTATACCAATAATTTTCCAGTTGATAGCCAATAAATTGTAAATCTTTTTTTTACCTTAATAATAACCTAAATAATACCTTAAATTAATTTTATGTTATTTAATAATTAAAATAAATTTTTAAAAGAAAAACGCGTGCCGGAGAACGGCTAGGTTCGAACCGCTAGCGTCAGAACAGAAGCCCACCACGATAGCACCACGATAAAGATCGTTGAAATCTTCGGAACAAAAAGCGGTAGAAGACAGTAGCGGAAACAATGGAGATTGTTAGTATTAAGCCTCTAACTTTATTTCTACTGATCAGATATACATAATATGTAGCCTATGTCCATCTGGAATAATGTACCTTTCAAACAGTGAAAGAATTTTTCAAAGAGGTACAGTGGTTCTGAAGATTACCCTCCACATACAAAATCGCTCTCTCTTTATATATAAGTATAGATAGCACCACGCTAAGTATCGTTGAAGACTTCAGCACAAAAAGCGGTAGAGGACAGTAGCGGTAACAATGGAGATTGCTAGGATTAAGCCCCTAACTTTATTTCTACAGATTAGATATACATAATATATAGCCTATGTCCATCTGGAATAATGTATCTTTCAAACAGTGAAAGAATTTTCCAAATAGGTACAGTGGTTCTGAAGATTACCCTCCACGTACAAAATCGCTCTCTCTTTATATATAAGTATAGATAAGACGATCAATGTATACAATTGATGTAAATATATATATATATATATATATATATATATATATATATATATATTTATAAAAAAATCATGAGGGATATTTATTTATTTTTTTTTGCATAATATCTAATCGTCTGCTACATTTAAAAGGAAAAAAAAATATTTTTTTTTTCTATTTAGTTGTTATGCACATGGCGATAAATTTATTTAAAGTACCAGAAAAATAAATCACGTGATCAGCATTTAATAAATTAAATTCTAAAAATTAATCTTTAAAAATTCACAAAAAATCAGAAAATCGAGGTAAAGATTCGAAAAAGAATTCATTTTAAAGGAATTTTCATGATCTTTTTCGTGACATAAATTTTATAATCCTCAAATTATTATTTAAAATGCAAACTTAAAAAAAGTTACAAAAACAGCTTAACAATTTTATTTAAAAAGAATCTAAAAAGAATTTTTCAAAAATCTTTCTTTGTGCACCCCTACACCATAAGAAGAATCTCCATGCAAAATTTCAGCCCTTTAGGTCCAGCGGTTTGGTCTGTGCTCTGTATGTCAGTGAGTCAGTGAGTCAGTTACGGATCTGTTTTATATATATAGATAATATTTCTTTAAAATCCACATTCCAAACCGAAAAGAAATTTTTCTAAATAATAACAAAGTAGAAACTAGCGGGAGTATTTCAAGCAGACAGCAATTCATGACTTATTTCGTATACATTCGCAAATTTCCTTTTCTTTCGAAAGCATTCTAGAGTGTTTTTTGTTATTCCATTACAAGTAATAAGTCTATCATACCTCCTGGTAAAACCAGATATAAAGCAGAAGTTCTGTAATCGGTTTGTTTTGTTTTTTTAATGAGTAAATAAACATAACAATAAGCTAAGCAGTTGGATAAGTTCTTACGTTAGGTGACGGCCGAATGGCTAGGGCGCTGGCATTCGGTTCAAGTCCTGTCGGCATGGATGTTTGTAGCCATTCGGAATCGGCTTTAAACTGTAGGTCCCGGTCTAATTAGCCCTCGTGTAGCAAAAGGTTGACCGTAGCGCTCCAAATCAAACCAAACCAACCCAATTACCAATTAACAAACAGATGTTCACTGAAAACTGAAAAACTTGGATAATTCCAAAACGAGCCCATATACTATGTTAAAAAATATTGCGAGATAATTTAAATGCACGTCTAATTGCGGTTTAATAGGGTTCGTCAGAAAAAAATGAGAGTTTTATAGATTCTCAGTTTTGCTTCAGCATAAAAAATGCGATTTTTATGAATGGAATTTTAATTTTTTTATTTACACTCCATGTTGAAACTTTATTGGAGAAATTTAATTTAATATCTAAACATTCTTTTTTCTCTCCCGTTACACGAATAATCCGCTCTAGGTTAATAGGATTTTCAGTTTCCTAAAGTAGAGAGTAATTAAGTTAATTAGTGATTGTTTAAAAGTTCTTTTCTCAAAAGTGTCAAAATGGAAAATTGGGAAATGATAGCATGAAGGAAGATAAATCGAACTCTTCAAGCATTTTTAAGGACCGTCATATTTTAATACCTAATCCGATCATATTTTCTGTTTACAATAAACTTCCACATCCATAGATATAGTTTTATTTTTCATAGATAGAGTTTGTCATAAAAGAGGAAGTACAATGACTGCATATAGAGTTAGAATTTTTAGTTTATATAGGGTCATCTAAAAAGGTGACCGTGATTTCAGTTGTGCACACCAGGAACAAAAATCGACTGAATTTGGTCGTTTCAGATGGTACGTTAACTCTGGGAGTTTTATTTATCTAGGTCATAATGATCATGACTGCGCTGAGTGCATGCGCCGACGCTGTGACGCCGTGTATCCTCCTACATGGGTTTTAGGAAGGAACTGTCCAATTTTTTTTCCACTAAGAAGCCCCGATTTGACCCCTCTAGACTTTTTTTTTCTATGGGGTTACCTGAAAAACATTGTGTACTCTGAGATGATCCAGTAAACCATTAGTATTTTTAACAAAGTCGCCCCTAGATGGCGATATCACTTCAGCATAAGATGGCCTTTGTAAACCATTAGTAGTACACCATTTATTGATGCATGGATAGATAGTACACCATTGGTTAGATAGTACACCAATGGTTAGGTAGTACACCATTTATTGTACAGAATTACTGCTGCAATAACGACTGTGACTCCTGCTATGGTTGCTATGTGAATGGAGATAGACTATCGCCTAGATATTGTAGAATTCAGCAGTGAAATTCTACGTTGTTTAATCTTTAAAACATGTTTGGATCATGACGGGCTTAAAAGCAATATAGTAACTGCAGATATATATATATATGTACTAGTGTAACAATGTGTAACAATGTTCTTTAATGTTATTTTATTATTCTTTGATATTTCTTGGTATTAAGAACCTAAATTCTTTTTATGTAAAGGAATCTGATTTCATCCTGATTTGAGGGTAAAGGGCTAGGTATTATGTAGACCTTACAGTGTATTTCGATGCCTTCAAGATGGCGTCGTTTTTGTGTCCTGGGTAGCGTCTTCCAGGAATTTTTGCTGTTCCAAGAACTTTTGGGGTGTCTGGGGGTTCATTGCCTTTTTAATCGCTACTCCCTACCCCTTGTTTTCAAAAATCGTTTAGTCGGGGATTAAGGGATTAGCGTTCTGGCAAATCCAGAACGCCGAAACTGAAGATTTGCATGTAGCTCCCTCTGTGGGCGATAGCGGAGACTACAGGAATAAAAACGGGATGCACGACTGCCCCGGGACGCGGGAGAGCAAAATTTTTTGAATCCACACGCCCGAACCATAACCTGGCGGATGCTGATGAACGAGAGCTATAGACTCCTGCTAGCCCGATGAAAGGACCTGCCGAAGAATGTTGAACGTGCTGAAGAAAGAGTTGTTCCAAATCATATCTTCCAGACCACTGTTCCTCTTCAAAAATATATAAAGAAAGAGCAAACGTCAGGCCAGGGTTTTCCCGGCAACAAGCGATGATATCAAGCCCCCCTCGAAGATGCGGTGGTGTTCGATGAACCCCGGGATCCACTTTCAAGCCCACACGGAGGATCTTCTGCGCCATTCCCCACTAAGCCCCCAACTTTGAGAAGACGCTCTGAAACAGTTAAGCCTCCTCTTGTCATTTCATTACCTAGATCTTATTTATTTTTATTAACTCTCAAATGAGGCATCAGGAGATCAGATTCCATAGGAGATGTTTTTCATTAGCAAAATTAATTTACCTAGGGTTTAAATTATATAATCATTATTGACTTTTTATAATTATTTGTTTAGTTATTTTGTTTGTGCGCTTTGAGAACTTGCTTTATTTTATTTTATTACTTGTCTTGTTATTTTGATCATGCGTTTTGAGAATTTGCTCTCTTCAGAGCTGTGGAATCTGACAATAATTTCCTAAATGTTGTATAATGTGTGTAAAAACCTTATTATAAATAAATATTGATGGGCCCATTTAAACAAATGCTCCTGTGAAATTATTTCACACAGCCAAGATGCATGCATGACCAAACCATTTCTTGGAACAGTATGGGAAGTGTGAGTACATTTTATATTATTTATAATGAGTGTTGACGGCATTCATAAGTGGTGACCAATATCGGTTTAAGAACCTGGTAACACAATGCTTTGTTTTCATTTAATTATTTGGTCAGTCCCACTGAACTTCCGGGCAACACTACAATATGTGCGAAGTGACGAAGAGTGCTCGTCACTCCGCACACATCTAGGCGGAACCTTTAAATAATGTCCAAAATTTGATTCGTTTCTGTATCTTTTGGTGAAAAAATAAACACCATGATTTCTATTATATGGTTCTTTATTTCGCATTGCAACCACGGACACCTTTTGTGATGACCCTGTACCTAAAGAAGGATAAATTAGGATAGATTTGTAGATAAAGTAGGTCTAACAATCTGTAATATATATTACAGATATCTCGTACATTCAGTAATATCTTATGTAGTATGTCCTTATTTCTTAAATATATGCTTAGACATAAGAGGAAACATGAATTGTTATGTATATTGAGAATTTCAAATTCCACGGTTTGTCAATATATGTTTATTGATATATGAGGACTCGATTCTTTAGATAAAAATAAATAGCATCTTAAAATAAATTACAACACCGAGGGTAATAAATTGTCAAAACCAATGATTCGGGACTTTGACCAATGATTCGGCAAGATTTCGTTTTCTGAGTTCAGTAAGTTATATGAATTTAAAATTTTTAATTATATGTATTATTTTGTTTCAAGTAAAAAAATATATATGATTGTATTAAACTTACATTTAGAAGATTTTACCAACTCTGAGGGATATATTCATAGTATTTAAATTACATGTTTTTAGCACTTGAGAGGAGAAAAAAAATAACTTTAATGTTAAGGTTTGGAGCGCTACTGTCAACTTTTCGCTACACGAGGGATAATTAGACCGGACCCTACAGTTTAGAGCCGATTCCGAATGATTACAAACATCCATGCCGACAGTGAGACTCGAACCCACAGGATTTGAACCGAATGCCAGCGCCCTAAAGATTCGGCCATCGCCTGGCATTAACATTCTGAAAAACGAATCGTTGAAATCAAAATATTTCAGAAGGATGCTATTGAAAACAAAAGTTCGTAACATCGCCGGTATAATTTATTAGTTAGAATACTAGCTTTGAAATTAGGAGTCTAGCTTTCCAATTTCATTCCTGGCATAAGAGCATTTCTATCTCCAGAATATTTTAGCTCATAACAATCATTTTGACTTCAGACTTCTAATGGTTTTTGAACTTTTTTATGTCTAGTTTTAGGTATGTGTATATCCTGAATTGCTAACTTCATGATGGCTAAGCACAGGAATTTCTTTACAATATGTCTTACAATATGTTTTACTACGTCATATCTGCAGAAAAATCCTTTACCATTGTGAATCTAGGAATTATGAATCAAGGAATGATTTCATAAATATATATATATTTCTCTTTTGATGAAAATTTCTTCGGATTACAGCATTTAAGCGAAACAAATTAGAAAAGTTGCTATTAAGAAACCAAAGATCCGAAAACTTGCAAAGCTCCACTTAATGAAATGTTTCCGAAATCAATTTACGGCTTTTTTTGCGGAGTCAGCATATTGAAAACTGTTTATAAAAATGCCAACGTACTTTTTCGGATAATAATAAATCAATAAAACTCCTCATTCTTTCTCGTGGTAAAACACTCCGCATCTGAGAGTTTCCGCAGGAAGTCCAATATTACGTGCCTCGGATACCGGTACATTAACATCGGAGAACATTTGAAGTTTCTCAAAATGACTTACTGGTCGATTTTAATTATAAGTTTAACACTTACCGACTTAGCACGCGAGGCATAAGAATGTTTGGTTCTTGATTACTGATGGGAATGGAGGCAAATGTTCTCTGTAAATTGTGACAAACATTTCAAAACGAAAGGTTATGAAAATTGATAAGCAGGAAATGCGTGTCTCTTTGTTTCAAGAAAATTATCCGTTAAGAAATTTTGGTTTTTTAATATATATCTGGAAAGATTTGATAATTTATAACTCTACGTTCATAGAGATATTGATAGCTGCATATTAAAATTCAAGAATTAGTGTATAATATAATTGAGAGAAATCAAATCCAGAGTTATACGTATGACATTGAACTGAAATTAATTTTTTTATACGTTTTATTGAAAATATATTTTTTTGTGTTTCAAAATTGATTTTTTTTAATATTTTAAAAATAGTAAAGTCATAATATAAACAGTAATAAAGGGCTTTGAAAAATATAAGCCCATTTTACTGAATTAATTTTAATAAATCAATTTCTCAATAAGAAAAAAATATTTCAGGTAATCTCTTCTAACGAAACTACCGCGGGTTACTAACGTAGGATTACTTATCGTTGCTTACCTTTTATTGGGGACGCATTTTGGTACTTTTTTGTTTAACTGTTTTCTGCTACTCGGTTTGGCGCGCTGCCAAAATTATAAATCACGACGCAGGACGGACTCTGAAATTGTTTCTTTCTGGAGGACCGTTATTGAGGAACGTAATCCTAAGTTAAAAGATGCAGTAAAAATTTACCCAGAATGTTAGTGTTTTTAAAAACCATTTAAAGTGGTCTACCCTTATTGGAAATTTAAGTGTACGTCAAACTATAAACCGTGTTAGGTGATTACATGAAATATATATAATTAGCATTATTTCTGTCTTTCGCATTCCGTATTGACCAAAACCACTCTTTCAGATCAGTTTTAAATAATTTGCGTTTGAATAAATCTTTCTTTAAAAGAAAGATTTGTTCATCGCAACATTTAAAAAAAATTATAATGAACTAACTTTTCGCGCGGGGAAAATCAATAACTTTGCGCATTTATTTTAAAACTTTTATGTTTATACCCTAGTATTCATTTGTTAAACTGCCAATATTAGTTATATAATAAGCACTCGGGTTAAATTATGAGAAATATTTTTATGAAGTGAACAACATCCATTCTTAAAAAAAATTACCTTTAATAAAAAATTCTGGAAAAGTCTGAATTCTTAAGCATGAGAAATATGAAAACATCAAATTAAGTACTAAAATCTATCTTAATGCCTTTTGATATATTGATTTTCATTTAGTGATTCAGCAAAAATTTGAAAAATAGTATCTAATAACGTTTTTTTATAATTTCTAATATTTAGAATCTAATCCATTTTAGAGTTCTAATATTTAGAATAAAAAAATCAATATTTTCTTGATCATATAACTGAAAACTAAATTTTTAATAGATGTATAAACTATATGCTGTATGGCAATGAAAATGAAAAGTGTTTTAAAAAAATTACTAAATAATTGTTGTTGTCTCTTATGCCTCTTGGCAGAATGTATTCCAGACTAAGTACATACAGGCTTGCTGGCTAAAGGGCGGGGCTCCAGTTTATAATGACACCACAAGGGTCGGACTCTGACTTAGCCAGTTGTCATTTCAATTTTGACCAAGCACCCCCAGGGGTGACATATGGGGAGACGGTACCTTCCACACTCACTGACCTCAAATAAGGACTTTTCTGTCTACAGATTTAACGTACACATATCCGGTATAGACAGGAAGGTATTTAATGGCACTTTTCGGGATTCAATCCGAGAACATCCCAGTACCGAAACCCAACATGCTACCACTAGGCTACCTCTGGCCCTTAACTGGATTGTTTTGACCCTATTCTAGAAATCCTTTAGCAGTTCCGTTGAAAACTTTCTTATATTTCTCTGTATAATTTCATTAACATGTTTTTGGCCTTTATTTCAATGATACATGTGAACGCTTAAAGAAATATGCAAAAAACCCTCTACATTCAAATTGGAAACGATGACTGAGTTATTTATTAACAGCCAATATCGAATGATGTATGCTATTGGAACTTATTTTTGTAGTTATTCTGTACTGAGCTCTGTTTAAGCAATATAAATATATTCCATGATACATTCATGCTTTTCGGTGACTTGAAAGGAATTTTTTGCTCACAGAAAGATAAATATCTTGTTAACGTCTTGGTTAGATAGTAATGAGACTTTCAATCCCTGATATAAAACATTACGTAACAGATGCCAGTATATTAAAAACACTAATATACACATGTTTATACTGGAATTTACATATACGGCCATGTATGGCATGAAACAACAACTTACCCTTATAACTAATCAGTCTTTGATATCTATAAATAAGGCTGTTTGTCTATTGTGTAACCATTTTTTACATTAATTTTCCTACTTAAAAAATATAATATTATGTTTATTAGGTTTCTTAGCAGTATAAGAAGTTGTCGTATATATATTGCAAGTATTAATGTATTGGAATTTCAGTGACTGTTTTAAAGAATACCATAAGATTTCTCGAATTAATGACAGTAATAGATTGAGATCGCTCTGGAGCCTGGCCTTGAAACGCTAGTCATAAATTCAGTTATCAAACATCTTGATAAATCTTGAGAAAACATCTTGTTATCAAACATCTTGACAAGAAACGTCAAGTCTAGTTCTGAGTAATCCAGAAATCAGAATGGAAAAAAACAATAATGTGTATATGTTTACTCGTTGTATTAGCCCTTTTTTTTAGTGATTCCAAATTGTCTAGCAAGGCTAGACAATCTCCAAGAAACCGAAAATTTATAAAAACAGTAGAGGGTCCCGAAATACCTCGTCTTTTGTTAAAAAAAAAAAAGCCAAAAGGTGGGCAGGGGAGGCCCTGTGGACAGAGCACCAGCGAAACTCCGGAAAGATCTTCTGACTCTGCCGAAAAGTGAGTGCTCTAATATAGCCATCCATGAAGCGCGAGAAGACTGTTTCATATTTTCTAGGCTTGAGCTGGAAAGACCCACCTGGACTTCTTCCATAGTGCCATGGGTGATAGGGAGGAGTTCTCCAAAGATGGGATAGTTCAGTCTTCTTAAGGGAGTGAATCTCGCTAAAGGTAAGAGCCCCACTAGGGCTAACGCTCTCCTTGGCCCCAGTCCTTGCTAAAAAGTCGGCCCTTTCATTATCGTCAATCCCAACATGGGAAGGGATCCACTGAAAATGGATAGTGTGTCCAGACGAAAGCCGGTCAAGAAGATCTAAGATGTCCATGCTAGTCTGGTCCCTAATAATAGTCCAATTAGAGAGGTGCTGAATTGAAGCACGATTATCTCTTAAAATCCAGACATCGTGAAATTGATCCTCAACTTGACGTTGTATTATTGAAATATCTTATAACAAAGGTGATTTTTACAGACTTATAAGATTTGTTTAATACTCAACAATATAGCTTGTATTATTAGATCAAGCATGATTACTAAAGACTTGTTCTCTGAACCTCGTTTATATGAAAACTAAGAGTTACAATTCCGAGAACTAAGTTTTACTTTTCACACAGTTTGAAAAATTATGAGAGTATTAAGATAATTATCCGTTTGAAATCAATAGATGAAAATACCTTTCCTCTAACTTCAGTAAAGAATTCTCCGAATGCAAGTTAAGGAAAGTATAGTCGTTGAAAATTAAAGCATCTACAAGCCTTCGATCTTGAATGGAGGATCGTGTATTTATAAGGAGAATTAATTCCTCGTTTATTTCCCGAATCAAAATAATTTTAAGCATAAAATGTCGAATATTGTCACGAAAAAATTAACAAAGAATGTACATTGGGGAAGTTTTATTTCTTGTAGCCATTGTCACTTAAATTACTTAACATAATCTAATGATTAAACATGGTATAATTAAATTTCACTTAATTATTCTGTAGACAAAGAAAAAGGAAATTAAGTTACAAAGAAAAGAGAAAAAAAAGAATAATGCGGCTTTTGGAGGAAAAAAAATGTAAAGAACTTAAGCGTCATGAAAGTGCTTAACCTGCGAAGTAAAAAAAATGTAAGTTAGGAAATCTCTTATTTATTTTTTTTTTACTTTTAATGTAAAACTTTACATATTTGGGTAAATTATTATATTCACATGCATTTCGAAATCAAATATAAGATGCAAAGTTAAAGAGACTGAATTTCGATTTTTGAAAGTGAAATTGAAAGTATTAAAAGAAAAGATATATTGAAAAACTATGTGTTCAAAATTATAAAGATGTACAACAGATCATTGCTTTAAAACATTCGTAAGAGTAATCTTAACAAAGGTTGAACTTGAAGATTAAGCTTTATGAAACATATAAGACGATTATTCAAAGTGAATTTTGAAGTTAAGCAAATCAATGTGTGTAAAAAACTTTGCCGTTATATAGACCTCTAGCGGCTGTTCCGTTCAACCGATCGAAATGAGATTTCAGATACAGTTATTCAGAGCTATGAGCTCGGGATTCTGTGAACGGTAGCCAAGTGACAGGTACAGAAACTCGAAATGTTTGAATGGCAACGCCCACTTTTTCCCGCCAAAAATGCTCAGCGCATGCGAAAACCCTAAAGAACGTTGGAACGGTACGTGTATCGCAAAAAACAGACTCGCTATGCACGCACAAAAAACAGCTCTGCGAAAGGCCAACAAAAACACTATCGGGGACCACGGAGGAAATGCATGCAACAGAGGCAAGACACAAATCACTTATGACAACACAGATCGGACAAAGGTAAACTTTTATATGAATTACGTATTTTCCACATGGGTGCCATCAAAGGCCGTTCGCAGTGCTGATTTTTGTGCTCGCATAACGCGCCCGTGTTTTGTGATACACGTACCATTCCAACGCTCTCTAGGGTTTTCGCATACGCTGCGCATTTTGCAACGGGAAAAAGTGGGCGTTGCCATTCCAAAATTTCGAGTTTCTGTACCTATAACCGTAACCGTGAGTGACACTTGGTTACCGTTCACAGAATCCAGAGCTCATACCTCTGAATAACTATATCTGAAATCTCATCTCGATCGGTGGAACGGAACAGCCGCTAGAGGTCCATATGACCACCGTGTACATTATGAACATAGATTTGAAATTTTTATTACTTCGTAAGCCAGTTACATTTACAATAATAATGCCCATAATGGTCTTATATATACCTAGTATCATTTTGGAAAATATAGCTTTCTATTAGCAGGATATTAGATAGACAAACAACGCAGTAGAAGTAATTTTTACTTACATCAATATACACGTTCTGCTAAGAAATGTTCTGCAGACAACATCTGCTAAGTAATTAAGTATTTCACACAAAAAATATGCATTTATTTGTACGGAATAGCTGGTAGATGTACAGTATTATGACCAATATACCAGAATATGTAATAATAATAATAATAATAATAATAATAATAATAATAATAATAATAATAATAATAATAATAATAATAATAATAATAATAATAATAATAATAATAATAATAATAATAATAATAATAATAATAATAATAATAATAATCGGGCCCGAGATCGCCTATTGGTAGCGCGTCGGCTTTCGGTTCTGAAGGTACTCGGATGTAATCCCGACAAGCACCGTTAAATACCATCGTGTCTAGGTACGTTAAATCTGTAGACTGGAAAGCCCTTCTATGGGGTCAGTGGGTGCGGAAGGTGTGATTCCCCAGATGTCACCCCTGGGGGTGCTCGATCAAAATTGTGGTGGCACTTAGTTAAATCGGACTCCGACTCTTATGGTGTTACTACACCCCGGAGCCGCACTACTCGGCCTGCAGCCTATATGGGCCTGGTCTGAAACTTCCACTAAGAGAGCATTGGGAACAACAACATAATAATAATCAATGTAAAATTATGAATAGATCATACTAGATTTATATTTCATTTTATTTTTTTTTGCTTTATTTTTTTAGGGGTGAACACCACCTGCTTCGAAGGATTGGACTTGGATTCGAATTTTGACTAAAATTTCGACATTTCTGTGCGGCCCCCTCACAGAAAGCATTCTATATTGGTATCTCATAATAAAGTAACTTAGAAAATTCCACGGTTTAGGTGAACTAAGGTCGTCAAAACAGCTGCCTGTCCTGTTGGTAAAATAATATTAACAGGCCCTTAATCTTTAGAGGTATGTATTGAAAGTTACATGGAAATACAATGCACTCAGTGATGTAAATCCCAAGATCAGATTTGTAAGATATACCATAATTCAACCTCTATTAGGACATTTTTCCTACTTAAATACCCTTTTTATAAAAGCAGATTACTTATAATAATTGGAAAAGTTGAAAAACATGTAAAAATTTAAAAAGTATTATTCACAGAGGATTAAAAATTTGATTATACCCTGAAGCACTTACTGCATTAAAATAAATCGTGCTTAAAGCACTCGTAACATGTACTTAGTCCATTCTGAAAACTGTCTTAAATTCCATTAGCAGGATATAAGATCAATCAACTTCAAATGGATCATTTACTAACTCCACTGTTTTTCTTACAGGCTATTATATGGGAGTTTCAGATATAACAGTTCCATTAAACAGCTAATGGATTAAACGCTGGTGTGTAAAATTACTGAAATCGTTTCTTTTATGAAAAAGAAATGATGTTTTAAGGAGAGAGTACCTTTAATATTTGAGTAATTTCCAAACAAGGAAAATGCCTGTTTCTGAAAAGAAAATTGCATCAAATGAGTCTTTCGTAGAGTTTTGTCATTTAATTGTATTCTTCTGAATATTTTTAAATAACTTTCTTCTATTTTGTGTCTTTAGACGGAGAATTCCCCATGAATACTCATATATCTTGCAACATATTCCCGATATAGTTTATGTAAATATCAGAGTTAATGCTTATCTAATATTCTTACGTTCCTTTGTATTAAATTGTAGTTATACAAGTGGTTATGACGCTAACATTCATTAGCACGGTTAATGGGGTCGAGAACAACGGAAAAAAATATTGACATAAAGAATTTTTTTTTTTACTTTATGTAAATATCAGAAAAAGATGTCAATACCTTTCCTAGTTAAAATTGAAACATCCTCTATGCGGTTTTGTTTAATTTTTTTTCAGAAGTTTTATCTTGTATTCAAACCCAACATAGAGAATGTAGCAAGGCCTCCGCAATTAACAGAATACACTATGAATAGATATTTTTAGACAAACATTCTTCTGTATTATTTATATATCAGAAACAAAAGATATAAAATTATCATCTGCATTCTTTAATGATTTAGGGAGTGCGAAATAATATTTTTTGTATTATTTTTTTCCAGCCTTGTATATATTATTTTATTTCTTAAAAGTTATAAATTTCACAGTATCAAAGTATCAACGAAGTCTGCACACATATTTTACTCAAGGAATCTTCCCAAAAATAAACATTTATTTTTTTTTTCCTTTTTTAATTGATTTTCGTTCAAGTTTATGTTTTCCTCTGCTATTTTTTTTCTTTTTTTGCCAACATCTAACCATAGTATACAGTGATAAACAATCCACTGAAGTTCGAGAATGCAGTATCTTTGTGAATAGAACTAGGAACGTATGTTAAAACAGTAGTCTACTAGTTTAATCACAAAATTAGTTTACTTTTGTTGGTTAGAGACTCAATATAGAAACTATACATATTCGTTCGCAATGAACGGAATATGTTTATTTTACGAATACTATTACTAATATTAAAAAAGAAACTTTCAACATTATTTTTATGTCATAAATGCATAACATAAAACTATCGGCTACTTTATTTAATAACTTAGTCGATGTCAAATTATGTTTCATTACTAGAAGTAAATTTACATTCGTCGTGTGAGACGATCAAGGTGGTTAAGTGCTTAGAGCTCTGGCATTTGACTGAAGAGTCTGAGGCTCAAATCCTGTAGAAACCTTGCTCATTTTACCTTTGA
This sequence comes from Dolomedes plantarius, assembly GCA_907164885.2. Lineage (NCBI taxonomy): Eukaryota > Metazoa > Arthropoda > Arachnida > Araneae > Dolomedidae > Dolomedes > Dolomedes plantarius. The sequence continues at coordinate 116,709,710 of OU015500.1, forward strand.
CAAATGGAACTGTAACAGACTTGTTTAAAAATGTTAAGGTGGTTATAGACAGACAGAACGTAAGGTAACAAACGAAATTGTTAGCAAAATATATATGTACCAAAGAGCACCGCCGAACATGTTCTTTGGCGGACACATCTGTCGCCAAACCGCCGAACATATCTGTCTTAACACCACCACGGTTTGCTGACTAGTCATTAGGGTGGTTCGAAAAAAATAAATTTTTTTTCGGAACGGTGTAGGGCGGGAAAGTTATCAATTGTAATAAGAAGAAAAACGGCATAAAAAGATTAAAATCGGTTAAAATCTTCCGTTCGCGCATCGTATTTGAAATTTATGAAAAATTGCAAATATCACGAAGATTTTGTAATTTTTTTCTGTTAGTTAAACCTTTTAAAATAAACACGCTTTAGTATTTTATGTTTGTTTTATGGGATAAATAACCTATATAAATGAATTATGATCAATTATCTAATTTTTTTCCGTTTCATGCAACCTCTTGGAAAACAGAAATTTATCAATATTCTCAGTTTCTACTGTACTAAGTCTTCGTTACGTTCTGCTATAGCAAAACGATCCAGAACTCACTTGAAATAGGTTGAACTGGTTTAAATTCAATTGAAGTCAATTCACACCTCCTGAGAAAAGTTGGGGTCTTTTCTTTAACGGATGAAAAGATGATACTTTGTTCGTCGTAAAATGGAATGCCAAGTAATTCCGCAGGAATGTGAAAGAACACTATTATCTTATCCAGGAACCTGGTTAAACTTATATTGGACATGTAACTCCTTCCTAGAATTCTTCAAGTGATATAACTCAAAGCATTATTTCTCGTTTGCATGAACTATCAATATCACTAGAAAAACTAGATGTAGTAGGGTGTAATGTCAATGTAATAAACACTGGATGGAAGAACGGTGTCTTCCACCGACTAGAAAATCATGCAGGATGAAATATTACAGTTATGCCTACTGCATTTTAATGAGCTACAGTGGAGCATATGCCTCCTGCATTTTAATGATATTCCTTTTCGCCACATTTTCAAACATATGGAAGGTCAAACTGCAGGACCTAATTAATTTAGTGGGCCAATCGGGCAGCAGCTCACTTGCTGTGAAAAATTCCCTGTGGTTGATTATGAACCCATATATTGTTCGAATACTGATATATACAGGAATTTGTTGAGCAAAGACCAACAGTATTTGTTTGACATTTCAAATGCAATCACCTTGGGACATTGTCCAGAATACTTCAAAAATAGGAACCCTGGTCCTTTTTTCCATTCCAAATGGCTAACTGCAGCCAACCGAGTCCTTAGGTTGTATATAAGTTCCTGAGATCCATCCGGAAACTTAAAAGAAATAGTTGGCTTCATCTTGAAATCATATATGCGTATGTGGTTTGCCATAAATAAGAGCAAACATTTTACTGACAGACCAAAACATGTCTTTCAAGCAATCCAAACATCACGGTATTTATCCGACGAATTACTTCAAGTTGTCAATCCAGTAATTCAACGAAATGCATTCTTTGCGCACCCAGAGAGTGTTCTGTTGGCAATGCTTGCTGATGAAAGAGAACATATTTGGGAGCTTGGTTACGGAACGATCTTAAAAGCAAAACAAACCGTCCCAAAGAAGAAGACTGTTAGAAATTTCGTACCACCGAAGATAAACATTCAAGCTTCCGATTAAATTGAAATTATTAATTAGAAATATTGTGTGGTATATCCTCCCCCAATTATGCGGAATCTAAGTGAAGATGATGTTAAATCATTCATCAATTCTGACACTACACCCATCAGAGAAATACTAAAATTTCCCTGTCAACCCAGGCTGTAGAGAGGTGTGTCAAAATTGTGACAGAGGTCTCGTATAAAGTATGTGGACAGGAAGCTAGAGATGGCTATAAACGAGCAACACTGAAGTCTAGATCGGTTATACCACATTTCACAAAAAAATCAGACTTTAAATGTGTATAGATATAAAAAGAAAAGGTAAAAAACAGATTAAGCCAAAGAATTTTACTCTATGCACAATCTTTATAAATAGATGTAAATATAATATAAATACCACACCCAAACTATTGGATGGTTGGTTGGGTAGGGTGTGGGTGGAACTCCACGTGCAACCATTTCCGTGTCGTGAGTTCTGGGTCATTTTGTTCTAGGAAATCAATTGAAGAGTTGCACAGTGAAAATTGCAAAAAGTTGTTAAATATCTGTTTTTTCAAAGACATCGTGCGAACGAAATAAAAATAGATTTATGATAAAAAATTAATTTATTTAGATCATTTAAACCATAAAACAAGCATGAAAAACTAAAGCGTGTTTATTTTAAAAGTTTTAACTAAGAGAAAAAAAATACAAATATATCGTAATTTTTGCAATTTTTCATAAACTTCAAGTACGATGCGCGAACGGAAGATGATAACCGATTTTAATTTTTAATGCAGTTTTTCTTCTTATTACAATAGGCAACTTTTCCGCACTAAAGAGTTCCGAAAAAAATTATTTTTTTCGACCCACCCTACTAGTCATCTTTGGAAATTTCATTGCGAGTATGTCACTTAATCTCGAAGTTTCGCTATCTCAAGCTAATAAACTTTACTGAACTAATAAACTTAACTGCTCATTACAGTATGGATTGGAGAACTTATCATAAATATTAACGTCACGAAAATGATTGAAACGATGCCCAAGCAAACAGTTTGTTAATGGGGAAGGAGTACCTAATTTAAAACCCAACACCGACATTATTCATTGAATTTGTGCCCAATTAGTTCTTTACACAACTTTTTCCGTTATTCGTTGTATGCATACACGCCTTTAGCAAAGTGTAGCAAAACATGTAAATATCTAAAAGTAACATATAAGTCCGAAAAAATAAGCGGAACCACAAGAAGGCATGCGCCACGTTTGGCTGAAAACGCATGGACTTTGAATACAGTCCCACAAACATATCAATCCGTCAGATTCAAAAATTAATTTAGGGTCGTTGCCACTTGTTAGTACTTATTGTCGCAGTGTGGGCGACAGTTTTCGCAAATAGAACAGATGCAAGATAGGCACAAAGTAATGTGAGGAGAATATTTTCTGCAACCAGCTAATAAATGGTGTCCAGCTGGATTTAACGATCTGCGTAGTCGAAAGGGGAGACGAGAAATGACATGTTCAAAGGGGACAGTTGAAATTTGACAACAAGAAAGGGGGACCACCTGGAGTTAATGAATTAAGCAGGCAAAAAAGTGGAAACGGATGGTCCGAAGTTGAAGATAGAAAGGGAAGATATAGGAGTTTATGATGTTGATTCGTTAGGAGGACAGAAGGAGGTCGGAGAGTAGCGTGAGAATTTAAGAGAGTGAGGATGCCCCAGAAAGTTGCAGGGACTGACGCTCCCTTCAATTTAGATTGGAGGAAATATTATTAAAAAATATATGTGTTGCCAATAATGTAGGTCCGGGTTGACTCATTGGTCAGGAGGTGGCCACCAATGGAAGCCCAGCTTAAAGAATTCGAATTAAGTTGAGGATAAGAGATTTCAGAGCATAGTAGAGCAGATTGATTCGAGAAATTGAGAGACGCAGGCAGAATTAAGAAAAGCTGAAAGGACCGCAGTTGATTTCGCATGGTGGGTATGTAAGCCCCAAGCGTCAGTCAGTGAGGTAGCGATGCAAAGTTGCATACGGACTGAATCTAGCACAGAGAGGCAGTCGTACACAAAGTCTTCCTAAGATATACAATTGGAGCTCGACAGATGACTAGTGGAGAAATAGATGTAAGCCCCCTGTTCTAATGAATGAAATACCTGCCACTTGAAGTGCCACTTAACCGAAAGACTCCCGCTCCGATCCGAACCAGATGCGCCCGAAGGCCGACCCAAGGAGAGGACCCGACATGGCGACCCGCCCGTAGCCCTAGAAGGAGGTACCCGTCCAGTTAAACGTAGAAGTAGAGTCTCATCCCTGCCGACCCCTTTCATTGAGTTTGCGCCAGCCCTCAAGGTTGCAAAGTCCGGTAGACAGTTGTGCCATAGAAGATCGGCGCAAGCCACCCCTCACCGCTGGTGACAATTAGAGAACCCATTGGGGAGAAAAGAAAGCGCCTTCCCAGCTGTGCGAGCGATACAGGTGCAACAGGTATGAGATTTTTGTATACTTGGAAATTCTGTGTCGATGCTCACTGAGTAATGATAAATTAGGTGATGACGTAGGGTAATGATAGGAGAAGCCGCAGTTAATATTACATATATTGCCATAGATATATATTCCTTAAGAATAGTCGAGTAGTAAATGAGTAATTTTAATATTATTAAGCCCCAGGTATATGTAAGGAAATGTATAAGTGTATGTAATTCATTATTTTGTGTAATAAATTGATTTATGTATGTACATATGAGTACTCACTCGTTATCATATCAACGCAAAGTACTTGCCATACCAACAATTAACAATTAAACGGTTACACTTACCCCGTGAGAAATAAGGCTAGGTCAGCAACCTTTACCTTTCTTAATCTGGAAAAGTAGAGTTTCAAGCAGGACCACGTAGAGTGGGGACCAAATTCGTCACTGATCGCAATTAGTCTTACAACTCCCACAGAGGATTCTACACCCCTAATAGAATAATAGTTCAACATCGATACTATTACAGTTCCTGTACAATGAATAGAATATATGTGTTTATCTCCCTATAAGATCTTTTCAACTTTTTTCGAGGGGTGAGAACCCATACTGTAAAATTAATGGCTGTCACAGTTTTTCATGGTGTTGTAATTTCAATTACAACAGCGTATATGCTTTTGTTACTTTGTTTATAAAAACTTTTTTCGCACACTTGTATACAAAGTCCTCCATTTTTTAAACAAGAAAAATGTTGCCCATTAATTACCTTTTTTGTTAAACATTAAGTCCCGATATTTAAGATTATTTCATACGTCACATTAGGCCAGGGGTGGCCAACCCGCGGCACGCGTGCCACAGTGTGGCACGGCGGCGTTTTAACAGTGGCACGCGGAGACTTATTGAAAAATTAAGAAATTTGAAAAAATAATAATTTGTCAAAATCTGTAAAAACCCTACTCATACGCTACTGAAATTAACAGCGCAGGAATATATGCACCTTTTAGCCTATAACAGCTACCCTATAACAGCGCACCTTTTTATATTTTTTGTATGTTGGAAAAGTTGGAAGTGGCACGCATATTTTTTTTGCAGATACTTGCACTCTTCCCAAAAAGGTTGGCTACCCCTGCATTAGGCATATAAATATAAATATATTCTGTAATTGGAATGCGTAAAATCGTTTTGATGTTCTCCATCTTATCTAGTTTCAAATGATCTGACGTAAATAAATAGTCAATTTTAATTATCATTACGAAATGCTTTGAAGACTTATACCAAATTACTTTCCAAATTGTTGCGATATACAGATATCAAAAGACAAATTTCGGTGAATAATAACACTATGCAATGTCAGCAAAATTTCGAAAGTGGTTGCCATCCTTACAGGCAAAGGAAGATTTGGACATAATGTCACAAAGGGGTATCTGGTCAGATTTTACCTTTTGGGTACAGACAAATGTCTAGTCTGCTTGGTGAAAGAAGAAATGTTGCAGCATATCCTGTTCTTCTCTACCAGAGAGAATTTCCACCAGAAACTGACTAAAATTTGCATTCCATTATCATTCTTTTCTGCCTTTACAAATCCCTCTTTTACGTCAATTGCTTCTCATGTTTATAGAAGACACCGTGAAATCGGTGCTGTCATGCTACAATGATGTAACCAAGTTGTAATTGTTGTAATAATACAATGCATACTTAATCTCTCCCTGCATCATAATTCGATCTGTAATTGAAATTAATCTGCATGAAAATTCAGTTACAGGATTATATTAACATAACATTACAGCAAGGCAATGATTTCTGTCTCCAACTATTTAAGCAACACATAGCCGACGTGTATACGTTTTTGATATAAACTGAGAAGTAGTCAACCAACGTGATGGAATAGTCTTTTATTTAAACTGATTTTACATTAGTTTGAAATTTACTTAAAGAATGTGAAAATCATTGAAAATTAATTTTTCTGCATAGCTCATATCTTTAAGTAATGCTACGCTTACTGATATCCGAACTGATATGCATAGTATATCTTTAACAATGTTATATTGACTTGATATGATACTATAACTTTTATTTCGCTTGCTTATTAACAGAACCCGGGGAAAAACTGGTACTTGATTTTGAAGCTATTTTAAAGACTAATGGTTGGACATAATGTATAATTTTTTAGTGGAGTAAAACGGTTTGTAACATATCATTTCACATTATGCTTGTGATTTATAAATATTATAAATTGTATTTCAGAGAAAAATTAAATTATTCTGTGTTAAATTCATCAAGCAATGCAATTTAAGGACGAAATGCAAATTAATCTGATTAGAAAATTCTAACATGATGAAATTCACGTAATGTTCACATTCACATAACCCAACTTAGATCTCTCATTCTTACTAATCAAACAGCTGGAACAACTAACAAGCATTTGATTTTAATAGGAGGCCAGGTATGATGATTCTAAAAAATGTAGAATTATTGGAGAATAAGTATGATTCTTCTTCCTGTATTACATTAATGGCTTATCATTTGTACATTTGCATCAATCCAATATATACAGGCTGTTTAGCATGTAAATTATGCACGCGTCTGGAATAATTGGTAAATTTCATTGATCTATGCAAAACAGATACAATAATTTATACCCAGTACTCAGTCGTGATTTTACGAGAAATATAGTTCAATTCAGGCCTTTTCTTTAATTTTAAAGAATGGAATTATAGAAAATGGATGCTATAAATTATATTTTTAAAATGGTATCCTTAAAGAGAAAAATAATGCATTCCGATTACTATGAAACCTTCAATAATGATAAAAGTATTTTTCTAAAACAAATATATGTAATGGGTTTCTTTTGATAGTGGAATTGCTATTTTAAATCTCGGGAGAAACTTAGGACATGTGATTGCAGAGTAATACAATTTCTTCATTAGAGTGGACCTCACTTAATGTACGCCGAACGTAATAGCTGCCTCTAACATATATTTAATAGCTTCGGAAAGTTGTCTTACATTCCATTAGTGGGATTCACAATCAATCATTTTGAATTCTTTCCTGTTTAATTTTGTAACAGGCTATCAAATTAAGTTTATGTAAGGGGGAATGTACATTAAAAATACCCCGTATCAGGCTGAAATGAAAATGTAAAATAATGCGTTGAGAGATTGAAAGATGCTTAAGAAAAATACTACCTATGCTAGGCTTGGAATATATTATAATTTATTTTATTTTTAAATGACATGTTTCTTTGCTCTTTAAGGAGATAACATTAAGAGACTATACTTGTAAATAACAACACGAGTATTGAAGAGCATGTCTTAATTATTTAATAAGTTAACAAGACCTAGAAGATTTTTTGAAGGATTAAAACAATTTAAAATAGAAATTTTACCCTAAAATATTTAATGAATAGCTAAATGAAGTATTATATATGTTGAAAAACTTTCACCTGCAAGTGCGTTATAATCCATGATCATACAAATACATATCTACCAATTTTGGACTTTGCCTTTAATCAACAAGAGATAAATTGGGGAGATTTCTTTTTAAGAAAAATTTAAATCAGGATTTTTAAAATAGAAATATTTCAAATACTTCTAAAACGATGTTCGTTCTTATAATTCTATGTTCGTTCTTCTTTGAAGGTCACTACATTTAAATTCCACGCAATAGACAGGGAATAGACTTTCACCTTACTGGGAATTATAAGTCTCTGAAAGTATTCAATATACCTCCTGCCTAATTATCTGTACAATCCATTGATATATCCAACGAGCATGATATGTTAGTGGGTTTTAAATTCTCATTTGTCATAGAAGGATTTAATTTTTGTTCTAGTTTAACTATTAATGGACTTTGCTTCCTTCCTATGTCCTATAGGTCATTTCAGTGGGTGAAATGACGTCATATCTTTGAGATGTTATTAATTGTTTAGTATATACTTTTATCCCCACAGTCCATTGAAACACTTATACAAGAGAAACAATGATATAAAATGTCCTAAAAAGCAATACCATAAGTTAAATTTCCTTTGGTGTCTGGGCATAAATTTGGGTGCTTATTAATTTAACTTTGTAACTAATTTGGCTAACCTATTAATTATATTTACTTTTAATTTAATTAGCAGCAAATATCCATACATAAATAATGCATGAATATAATTATTGACTTTTTTCTTCTGAAAATTATTGTGTAAAACAGAAAAATATCGTTATAATCTTTGAAACGCACAAATAATGCACGAATATAATTATTTTTTAAGAAGCGGGAAAGGCCCACTTCTTTATAAATAATTAGGAAGGGGGAAAGACCAGAAAAAAAAGTCTCGCCTCGAAATAAAAAAAAATTCACGAATAAACGCCCTTTTGAGTGGGGTACTGCTTTCCACGCCAATTTTGGCGCTCGAGAGCGAAATTTCCCTAAAATATCGCCAAAACGGTCCCAATTCGAGACCCAATTCATAAATTGAATATTTTTGCAGCTCAAGTTTTTTAAAAGTATTTTACTTTATCCCCTTTCTTAGAATAACTGCTCTCTTAACAAATTCATTGAAATCTATAAATGGTCTTTCAGTCCTATTTTACAATTTCTTAAAATATTTACACATACCGTTGTTCACTATACTCATTCAAATTTAAATTAGACCCTTTTATTTTTATTATAATTCATCTCTTATTTTTTTACCTTCGACCTCTTGAGTTTCTGTCAAAGATCTTGATTTCATTTCTAATTTTTCCAGTTCCTCATTATTGTTAAGTATGTTTCAACCCCCATCTCTGAAACAAGGTCATTTCAGAAAAGATTTTGTTATTCCTTGAACGAACTTTTTCAGTTTTTTTTTTCTTTTCTATCCACATTCTTCTTTACGCGAGTTAAGTTCCTTCTAAAAGTTTTCATCTGAATTAAGGAGTTGAATGCTTTATGCATAACTCGGATTTTTTTCTTTAATTTTTACTTTATACCTACCCTTTAATTACAAAAGTTAAAGGGCATTTAATACATGGGCATAATACTTCATTACTTAGAAGGGTAAAATTTATAATTTAAAATACTGTATATAAAACATCTTTACCGTGAATAAGACATTTTTTTTACTCTTATGCTTTTTGATGACAATTATGCTTATTCAAATCCAGCAGAAATATAATTTTTTGCAACCAAATTCTACTTTGATAAACATAATTTTCTCGTACATTCACGTCGCGAAAATTTAAACCAAAATATACCTTATAATAAAATTAGAAATACAATATAATGTAAAATTTAATGAAGCATATTAAAAACGATATCATACTTTAAGACTTTATGTGGTAAAATTAGAGAACATTCATTTTGTGAATATTTATATAATACTATCCTTTATATGGTCATTTTGTAGTATTTAGCAATAACATTTCTACTATTTATGTTGCAGTGAGTATATTTAAGAATCTTATGATTTTTATAGTGAATAGAAATCATTAGGCGTATTTTCTTTCTTGAAACTGAGCATATTGCTTTCTTGCGTTGAAAAAAATTAAATTCATTAAGATTTGAAAGTATCGATGAGTAATGGTTGAGTGTTGTACCCGAGTTATTCTTTTACCTATTGTATCGTTGCAAATTTTTAATTAGATTATATAAAACGATGCCCTTTATCAGTGGTATTTGTGTATACTATACATATGGTTATTACCAAAATCATGAAAATTAAAGTTTGACATACATAAGTAGCTCATCATATTCCATTGAATAAAATCTAAAGAAATATGCATCAACTGACAATCGACATGTTTATCCTTCTTTTAAATACTCTATCTTGATATATTTTGCTTTTTATTTTAAAAAGGTTTCTAATTTTCAATACTTTATCATTATATACGCATTCTTATAAACAATATTTATCACGTATTAAACTTGAGACATGTTGAAAAAATTTCAGCATGTATCTCATTACTATAATTTTTCACTTTTATGAACACGAATCTGTTTATATGATAGGTAATATTTTTTCATATACTTTAATTGTTTCTGTTTGTTGCATTTTAATACCTTTGTAAATATCACCATGCTACCTCAAATTTAGAAAGCACTTAAATTTATATAAGATGGTAGTTTCATGAGGAAAATCCCCTGTTAAGGGAAATTGCCTTAAACTGTTGAAATGCACGTTTATTCCCGCAGCTCTTAAATGTCTGCTACATTTCCTATCACCTCTGGAACGTCCTAATAAGATTTAAGACTAGTGAGCGTTTTCTCCTATACCCTTCAAATCATTCAGCTTTCTTTGTTCGTCATAGAAATTTTGTCAAAAATATATTACAGCTAATACAGCTAGTAGGACATACGCAGCTACACAGGATCTCCATCAAAATATATCTTACAGCTAATACAGTTCGTAGGACATACGTAGCTACACAGGATCTCTGTCAAAAATATTTTACAGGTAATACAGCTAGTAGGACATGCGTAGGTACACAGGATCTCCGTCAAAAAAATCTTACATCTAATATAGCTGTTTTGCAAACTGGCCTATTAAAATATGTCTATATCCATCCAGTATATCTGAATGTGATGACAATATAAATTTATTTTCATAGGCAAATAGAGGCCTATAGAAAAAAAATGTTACTTGATATTTACCGGGACTGTTAAGTTTTGATAGCACATTATTTGATGCTTTTTGAAGGATACAACTAATAGCATTTATTTTAAAAATAACTTTTGTAACTAATGTTTAACTAAACTGTGGTATTCGTTCAATGACAATGTGCTATGTTATTTTTGTTGCATCAACACAAAAGTATAAGACTGTGATTCACTTCACATTGTCAGCTGAGAAATGTTCAACAAGTAGCCCATTTATTTAGTGCTACCCACAAAACGTTCTCTTTTGGTCAGCCTCATTCAAAAACTTTTTAGGCGCTTTATAAATGCGCATTAAACATTTTACCTATGGAGATCAAAATATTTTAGCATTTTTAAAAATAAATCTTGATTTTCTTCATACATTTATTGTATTCTTCATACATCCTTTATTTCAATAACCCATCGTTTAGCGTGAAAAAATAATTTTTTCCATGGCTATTTTTGTAGCAGAGGGAATGAGAGGTCATGATAAGTAATGTCAAATAATATCGGTAAAATAAAATTTTTCTTTTTAAAATGCTTTTTAAAAGGATATTTCAAAGGAAATTATGAAGGATAATTATTTTTAAATGGATAACTTTTCACGTAGATTCTGCTACGCAGAAAAATTCTTACCTGTAAGTTCTTTGCATTTCACTTTGTATCTACTACTTTGAATATAATCTTATAGCTTGTAAATATGCATGGCAGGCCCCTATTTTGTAATAATTACCCAATGATCTTAATTAGTTATTCCTTTTAAATAACAGCAGGAAAATCGTGACGTAGAATGAAAAAGGAAATGTAATAAGACGTGAATTTCAGGTTCAGTTACTTACCAGCTTTGAACTGAAATACATAACAAATTTGATCACGCATACACATTTGGATCCACTTTGCTAAATAAATCTACATCCGTAGTACAAGGGATAAAATTTCATGCGAGTGAACGCCATTCCCTGAAATGGATTCCAAAATGCTTTGCACGTCGCGAATTCTTTTAAAGCTACTTCTAACTTCGAATTTTATTCAGGTGGGGTTAATTTTCAAAGACAATATTACATGCAACACAATATCTCTTCTTTCATAATCTATTTCATTTTTAGTGCCAGTTACGAAGACTATAAAAATATATATCACATTATTCAATAATTATTTTACATTTAGGTTTCGTGTTCTGAATTGTAAAAGGCAGATTTAAGGTCAAATTAGTATTCAGTCACTGTTGGGAATTTGTAAAAGAAAAGAAATTGTGACGTACAATATATGCCTTCCTTTTCATGAAATGCTTTTGGAAGTTAATCGAGAAGTCGATATTCTCCTGTGAACTATGGGATGATGATTTTTTCCTTTTATTATATATTTATGAAGGTTTCAACTGTATGAATAGTTAATAAAGTTTCCATTTTAAGCATGTGTGCATAAACTAAAAGATAAAATCGATAATTTTTTATTTTTTGTATTTTGTTTTTTAGCCTTATGCAAATAGTATACAGAATGTGCTTTTTTGGCGCATTTTAATTTGAAGAATTGAACTTTTCTAAAGAGAGTCATGCCATTGTACAGTTTTATTTATTTTCTAGTTGAAAAATACTAATGGTTTTTTATTTCATCAGATAGCAATAAAATAAACTTTTTTTTAATCTCCTTCTAAAGGTCATGTGAATACAAAGAAATCTAATACAAAAGATTAAAAAAAAATTATTTTCCTTAAAATTACTGTATAAAATTAATCAGCTCTGAAAAAACAGGCTGGAAATATTCAAAATATTCATTTACGTATTGCAAATTTTGGGATGTTTTGTAATTAAATTACTGTATTAATTAATTATCCTACATAGTAATATTTCATGTTCATGAATGGTATTAAGTACATTAAATTTAGTATTTATAAATTTTACTGAATAAAATTTAATGTGAAATACAGTTACCAAATGCCAATGCACTTCATATGCATCTACATTTAAAAACAGCTATAAATTTCCGAATTTTTACCAGTCATATTTGTTCACATATTAAAGAAATGGTACTCAATAAACATTTATAGATATTACATTATTTATATAAGGAATCCATATATTTTCCTTTAATGTGTAAGCTTTACAAAAAATCATTAACATAGCATTGTTAAGGCGGCATTACCCTTCTCTTGCGTTGTGTTCAGCGGGATAAAAATCCCAGTTCTTCAAAGGACTCCGGAGCAACATGGTGGATGTAGTTTGCAAGGAAACTTTATTCGTCATATCAATACAGACCTGCCTGGGAAAAGTTCGCTTACCCTGTGAAAAGTGGTTAAACAACTGAAAAATCCAGCTATGGTCAGCCGTTATAAAGTAAGGGTTGCCAGAAAAACGATAACTAATATAAAGTTTACCAAAAATAGGAGGCCAACACTTCATATCCCTAGTGATTCAAACACAAGAACCGTAAGTGCTAGGCTCGTCAAGGTAGCAGGAAGTTCCCCATAGTCTCAACCACAGGTGTGGTCCATCGAAGAAAAATTAAGGATGCCCAGGACCCCTCAAGACGGAAGCATATGTCTGAGAGAGGTGATCGAGGCGATTGCCTCTCTGCGAAATATTTACAAATATATATAAAACAAGCAAAAATCGTCACAACAGCATTCTAAAGATAAGTAGATTTTTTAAAAATTTTGAAATGTTATAAAATAATATTAAAAACTTATTTTTCAAAAATGGTGCATATTATTGCGGAGGAAATTTAATACTGTATATATTTAAGCTTTTTTTAAGTAACTGGCATGAATACAGAGTCTATATCGTGAGAGCTAGACAATAAAATTTATCGATATCACAGAAACATCTCCAAAGATATCATACGTTACGAGTATTCATTGCAATTATTTTCTTAAATTTTATCAAAAATATAATAATTCAAAGTATGTATTTAATTGCAAAATCTTAACAAATATTTACATTTTAAAATTACCTTACACTTAGATGGTCTTTAATTTCAGTATAATTATGAACTTTATTCCGGTAACCTTCCAGACTCGTTAATTTTTCCCCCCACCAATCATATATCTCCTTCTTTAACCAAAATATCCATCCACATTTGGAACATCTCCCAATCCCTTAAGAAACTTTGACAAATAAGTTCAAGAATTTTTCATTCAGAAATCTCTAACAAATCACATAAAACTACTTTCCTAAAATTTGCACTAAAAATTATTACATTATCACCTAACGACCATCAAAACATTCATCTTATTTAATCGTTACGAAACTTCTAATGCTCCTCCAGTAGGATATGTCACTGCGGTCGGAAGTGTCCAATTCAGACTTTGCGAGTAAATGGATAATTTTAAGTTAGAGGAAGAATGATAGTTTATAAAACATTAAGATTATCAGTTATTTTGATAAAAGTATAAAACCTTGGGAATTACAAAATCTATATTCTTGATGAGCTAATGATGCATTTTATATATATATATATATATATATATATATATATATGTAATGGGGGGATGGCGCTATAGTAATGTTACAATGACGTAACTTTTAGGATAGAATTGGCTGCTGTTTCGCCATAACCGTCACTTACGGAATTGGGGTGTGTATGCATCTTTTACTTTGCATTAGGATTATTTGTGTGCTTGCATGTATGGTGCGTTGAGATCATACTGTAAGTTGTGTTTGTCTTTTCATTTTCTTTTTGACTTATTGCTTCCTTGGGGGACTCAGGGCCTTGGGATGTCTTTTGGGCTTATCTGCATCCTATTCAGAAAGTTCCCCTTGAGGTAACTGATATTGTTAGGCTCCCTGATGACGAGACCTGTCGGTTATATATATATATATATACACTGGTTATCGAAAATTAAGGAAAATTCACAAAGATAGCGATTACTCAAAGAGTTACGTGTGGAATTTAATGAAACTTATACACATTATACAACACACAGGTAGGTATAAAATAGCCTAAAAAGAAATCACCACACAATTATGGTGTTATAGAAACTAGCATATGTATACAATGAACAAATAGGATTCGTTAGTTTGGTATAGGAAAATTACCTTTAATATGGCGTATGATCTCCCCGAGAAGAAATACAGCACATACAGCGATGTGTTATGCTGTCAGTTATGCTGTCTATGAGGTCGGTAGGACGTGAGAACCATTGCTCTTGCAAAGCAGTTGAAAGCGTGGCTAGGGTCCTAGGAGGAGGATTGAGAGCAGTTGTACGTCGTCCTGAAGAGACCCAAACATACTCGATACGATTCAGGTCCGGTGATCGAGCTGGCCACTACATGCGCTGAATTGTTTCCTGCTGAAGATGAGCATCCACGATACGAGCCCTGTGCGGTCTCGAGTTATCGTTCTGTACCAAGAAAGCATCACCTATTGCCCCGGCATAAGGGCGCTCATAAGCATCAAGGATGTCCTGTCTATAGGTGTGAGCATACACATTTACACGGGAAGAGACATGGAGGTCTGTGCGTCCCCCCAATGAGATACCACTCCAAACACAGATACTGCCTGATCCGTATGCACTTCTTTCATGGATGTTTGATGGATGAAAACGAGTGCCAGGTTCTCGCCAAATCAAAATACGGCTATTATCGCTTTGGAGGATAAAACCTTGACTCATCCGTAAAGAGAACAGCCCTCCATTGATCACGCGCCCAGTGGACTTCGTGACGTGTCCCACGAAGTCCCACATGGCCACTGTAAACGTTCCCACTGTAAACGTGCCCACTGACGTGCCCACTGTAAACGTTCTCGACTATGGCGTGAATGGATGGTCACCTAGGAAAAAGACCACCTTCGTGAAACCTTCTACACACTGTTGATACCAACCTTCCGGAGCTTGCAGCGAAGGAGGATATGAGTTAAGACGGAGTTGCGGTTCTATTCCTTCGTGCGCATAATGACAAATAGTTGTCATATATATATATATATATATATATATATATATATATATATATATATAATACATATTATATATATTTAAGATATTTCGCCGTCCGCACCTTTCGGTGGTACGGTATATCCTGAGCTAATACTATCAAAGCTTAGGAGATAAAAAATTTATTCTTATATTATTATTTAATTTAAATATATATTCCTCAGAAGGCTTTATTTTCCTCAGAAGGGAAACATTTGGGAATGATACGCATTTAGTGAACAATTAGGGAATATGTATTATTATTTTTTTTCCAGTATCATGTACAATTTTATAATATCCATGGTTAGTTTACAAAATTTGTTCCTTCCGTTATGTTAAAGTTTCTGATCAAAAGCCGAATAATTAACCCTTTCCATACCAGCATATGTATATGAAGATTACATGCAAAACCAGTTTTTCGGGCATTTAGATTTATAATATCAAGTACTAGTTTTCAGATAAACGATATGCTTTTATTCATATTAATAAGAAGACATATAGGTATCGATATATGTACATATATATATATATATATATATATATATATATATATATATATATATATATATATATATATATATATATATATATATATATATATATATATATATATATATATATATATATATATATGTATATATATATATATATATATATATATATATATATATATATATATATATATATATATATATATATATATATATATATATATATATATATATATATATATATATATATATATATATATATATATATATATATATATATATATACTGCTCAAAAAATTAGGGAATCAAGCAGAGAAGTTAAGAAAACCGTGCGATACAGCCACGTATTGGCATACATTGGATAGTACACGCGTATCAGTGCGCAATACAAGAAAAAAGACGTAAAGAAATTTGTAATTAAGCTTTAATTCTTTGAAAATATGGAAAAAAACATGAAAAGATGATTTAGGGCAACAGTTTGGTTAATATGTAAACGATAAAAAAAATATTGTTTAGAAATGATGCAAGAATTTTAATATGGCGTGTGGTCTCCTCAAACAGCTAAGATTGCTGCACACCTGTTTTCCATGGATACGATGATGTTATCGATAAGACTTTGGGGAATACTGTTCTAGTCCTCAAAAAGTGCAATCTCCAATTCTCGGAGAGTAAAAGGAGGCCTTGATCTCCCAGCAATGCGTCGTCCGAGCATGTCCCAAACATGCTCGATTGGATTCAGGTCGGGAGAGCACGCTGGTCATTCCATACGCTGTATTGTTTCAGCTTCAAACATGTTCTCCACAAGACGAGCTGTATGCGATCTGACATTATCATGCTGGAAAACAAAGGAATGTCCAATGGCTGTAGCGTAATGTATGACATGAGGTCTCAGTATCTCGTCTGCATACCTTCGGGCAGACAAAGTACCATTCCGAATGATATGCAGGTCCGTACGTCCACCTATGCTGATTCCACCCCATACCATAAAACCAGCTCGTCTATATTGTGACCTTTCACGAACGAATGAGGGTTTATTTCGAGTGCCCCTTTCCCTCCATACCAAAACACGTCGGGTGTCACACTCCAGACTGAATCGGGACTCGTCTGTAAACAGCACTTGGCTCCAAACATGTTGCTTCCAATCTCGATGTTTAGCAGTCCATCTTCTTCGGGCCGCATGTTGGCGTGAGGTCAACGGAATGCAGATCAGTGGCCTACGTGCATAGAGACCTCCCTGAAGAAGCCTCTTACGTACTGTTTGGCTGGACACCCTTCGTCCTGTTGCCAAGAGCAACTGTCTTTGCAGCTGAGTAGCATTGTCTGTTCTGTTTCGACGAGCTGTTAACAGTGTATACCGGTCATCAGTTGCTGTAGTGGCGCATGGCCTACCTTGCCCTGGTCGACGTCTAACATTACATGTTTCTTGAAATCGATTCCACAGCCTTGCAACGACACTTCTGGCGACTCCAACAGCGTCCGTAACACTACGTTGCGTTTTCCCGGATTCAAGCCTGCCTATAATACGCCATGTCATGGATTCCGGGAAATCACATTGTTGAGACATTTTCAAGTCACCTTTTCTGAAAATGATTAACTGAGCAATCGAATTTCTCAGTTACGGCAGTGAAACCGTCGTTTCTGCGACATCCCGATTTCTGCCCTTATGTTCTTTTTCTGGTTTTTGACGTCACGAACTTTGATTTGCATATGAAGTTTTCTTCTTCTGTTTCTTGCTAGGCTTTAAATTATGGATGATTTATTTTATATTACTTATGGGTGTAAGTATTTGCGTAATTTAGTTAAAACCATGTGCTCCCCTAATTGTTTTTGAGCAGTGTATATATATATATATATATATATATATATATATACACTCATGGACAAAAAAATTAGCGCACCAAGAAATAATTGCGGGATCGTAACGAAACTTGCAATGAAGATACATGTCGGGGAGATATGCAAATGATTAGAAATGCAGCGTGATTGCGCATTACGTATAGTCGGTAGATGGCGTTGAACATCGTACTCTGTGGAGTATAAATCAGGTAACCAAAGCTTGTTTGAGTGTGCTGAATCATTTACAAAGGAAGAGCTGAGATAGACATGCCATTACGCCGTGTTCGAAGACAATATAAGCAGTTGTCGCTGTTTGAGAGGGGGAGAATCGTCGGGATGATGGAAGCTGGGTGGTCAGACAGGCGAGTAGCTCGTCAATTAGGCCGCTCTGATTGTGTTGTGAGGAGGTGTTGGGACCAGTGGACCCGTGAGATGTCATGTACACGAAGACCAGGCTCAGGACGCCCTCGACAGACCAGTCGTCGAGAAGACCGCCACATCGTAAGAAATGCACGCGTACAGCCAACTGCTTCATCGGCCGCCATCCAGGCACAGGTAGCACCTTCACTAAGGGCGCTAATTTTTTTGTCCATGAGTGTATATATATATATGTATATATATATATATATATATATATATATATCAATATTTAAATCGATACACATAGAAATATAACGATATCTAAATCGATACACATAGAAATATAACGATATATGAATCTATACATATAGAAATATAACGATATATGAATCTATACATATAGAAATATAACGATATATGAATCTATACATATAGAAATATAACGATATATGAATCTATACATATAGAAATATAACGATATCTAAATCATTACACATAGAAATATAACGATATCTAAATCGATACACATAGAAATATAACGATATCTAAATCGATACAATTGGAAATATAACGATATCTACATCGATTTATGTAAATATTACATAAAAATGTTAATTTACAGTTCTGTTACCAGTTGATCCATATGTGGATCCACTGGTGTTTGTGGAGAATCAGGCCATGAATCCATACGTGGATCCACTGGTACAGAAAGGGTTAAACCCGAAGCTGAGCAATCTTTTTGATACAACACTTTGAAAACGGTTATAGAGTCATTATACCTCATTTCAAGGAAAATGCTATTAATGAAAGGGGGATGCAGTGCATCAGTTAAAGATCCAAAGTAAATTATTCAAGTTTATTCTGACTTTTCTCCATCAAAAATATTGCCGACGTCGAGTCTGAATTTTGTTTCTTCCCAAGCAATCGGAATAATATCTAGTGTAATTGTATTAACAGTTGCAATGATTCCTAAACATAGCCCTAATTAGTGGTCTGGGAAAAATTCGAAAGTCCGTGTTTCATTTGATTTCACTAAATGTATGTCTGTTTAACATTTGAGACCTAAAATTGAAACTTTGCAAAATTTCTTTCACAGCAATATCAGAAACTTCTGCCATTTTCATTGTACCTGCTTAACGCAGGGAACTGGATGTTTCTCAAGAACTCTTGTTTCGCAAGGGATTACGTGACATGAAGGAAATGCTCGATCCTCTACACTACTGTCTCCTAAAGGTCCTCTCGAAAATATATTACATCATTCCTTTTCCAAATAAATTTTAATCAATGTACTAACTCTCTGCATCATGGGAAATTTCCATTTCTAAATGATGCGACGTACTACGCCATCTAGTGTTGCCGATTTATAATAAAATTACGTGATCAACATTTGATTCGGCATCTTCAGCCCTTGTTCGAACGTTCTCTTGTTATCTGTTCTCCTGCAAAGTTACGCAGATATCCTTCGACTTACGACCGAGATAGGGACCAATACTGTCGTCTGCCGCGTCACCCCTTTTTGCCTTGTCCCTGCTACTCTCTTCTCATGGAGGCAGAGGGGGTAGGGCAATGACCCCGGCTCGATAAGGGATTCGAGATTGTTGACGGTGCCCCGTGCAGAAGGCAGAGAGTGGTCAGATACTGCTTGAGCCCACTCGAGAGAACGCGTGTGATGTTTTAGTCTGCGGTTGTTGGCTCTAGAGAGAGTCGGGCAGACGAGTAAAGTGCGTGGGTGTATTTAGACCTGGAAGACGCACTAGGCCTTGTTAGATAACAGTCAGAATCTAGATGATTGACCTAGTTAGATTTTTGTATATGATACTGTAAAATAAGTTTGTAGATAAATTAGTGTTGTCTTTGTGCTTGCAAAAGAAAATAAACTTTGAATATTCACTGGTGTGGTACTGAACTCTGTGACGTTACTTGTGTGAAAATGTACTTGCGTACCATTGCAAACGTCGAATTGCGAAACGAACCAAAAGAGAACCCGTAGAAGTGAAGAGGACGAAAATGGACCACAGAAAGAAGTAATTCGGTAAAACATTGGCAACTAATATTTTACGAGAGAATAGTGGATTAGTAGGAGATGCCAAGAATGTATCTGATAAATTAGATTCGCTAAAAATGTTTATAACATCTGAAATGATCAACGTTATTGTCCGAGAGACTAATAGAAGGGCTAAAAAAGTGATTGCAACTTAGAATCAAGCCAATCCGGCAAATCAGGATAAGTGGACTGAAACAGATGAAATACAACTCTACGATTTTATTGGATTACTCTTACTTGGTGGTGTATACAAATCTGCAAACGAAAGTTTAGAAGAAATGTGGTCTTTGGACAGTGGAAGGCCGATATTTCGTGTTACAATGTCTATGCGACGTTTCCAAAATTTGCTTCGTTTCTGTCGGTTTCACAATGATGCAACAAGAAAACAAAGACTAAAGGTAGATAAACTAGTTGCCTGTCAGGATGTCTTGCAAATGCTTCTCGAAAATCTGGCGAAATATAACAAGCCCGGAAAAGATCTGACAGTCGATGAGCAATTAGTGGCAACTCGTGGTCGGTGCAGATTTCGACAGTACATATCGAGCAAACCCGGAAATATTGAAACAAAATATTTTGATGCTGTGATTCCGCCACTTCGCTTCCTTTGAAAGGAGAAGTGTATGTTGGACTACAACCTGGTACTGCAGTTGGAGCAAACAATGTTTGTGATCTCGTCAGACGATTACTTGACCATTGGAAGAACAAAGAACGCAACGTTACCATGGACAATTACTTCACCAGCGCTCAGTTAGCAGATAACCTACTAGCTATGAAAACCACAGTGGTTGGAACAATTCGAAAAAATCAAAAGAATTCCCAAAAGAGTTGCTACCAAATCGTCAGCGTGAAGAGAAGTCTTCTATCTTTTGTTTTGATAAACAACTGTCTTTAGTTAGCTACACTCCAAAGAAAGGGAAGACAATCATTTTGCTATCTTCCATGCATCATGACAAAAACGTCATTGAGGAGAAAGTCAATAAGCCAGGTATTATTACTCATTACAACGCAACAAAATCTGGAGTTGACATCTTTGACCATTTATGCAGATTGTACACATGGAAGCGAAAATTATGCCGTTGGCCTATGGTCTTCTGGTTCTACATGCTCGACAGCGCAGCTATTGCTGGATACATAATTTGGATTTTGAAATATCCTCATTGGGAATCTTGGAAGCACCATCGACGTCGATTGTTACTGAAAGATCTTCGTCGAGAGCTGGTCAATAACCTCATTCAGAGAAGACTTTGGAGTTCATCATTCATCGAAATCTTTGGGGATTGAAATTCCGACACTACATGCACAGTTACAGGACCCGGAATTCGAGAACAAAATAAAAAGGTACGGTGCCAGCTATTTCCACGTTTTTTGGAAAGAAAAGTAAAGACCCGATGTAGTAATTGTCATATACCGTGTTGCCCGGAACATCAGAAGACCATTTGTGAGGTATGTTCAGCGAACATTTAGAAATCCAGAACGAATCTGTAAATATGTTGTAAAATTATTATGTTCTTAGTTTTATAAATAAAATTTGTTTAAAAAATATCTGAATAATCGTTAATTACTTATAAGATAATTAAATGAATGCAAAATTAACTTTCATGTGATGTAAATCATATAAAATATGTAAATTACAATATGGGGTCCGCGTGGACCCCAGGTTACAGCAGGGTATATTACGAAACGATACAGTGATAGGGTTAATATAGTGAAAAGCTGAAACCATTTCTGAAGCCAATGAAGGTTTATTTGATTTATCGTGTGGATATCGAAACTATTGCATCATACATTTTTATTAGAGCGTCATCAATTTTTTCAGTGTTGCTAGATATTGCATCATATTTTTTAATAATTATATAATACATATAGGTATGTACTGTACTTTCGAAGAACAGTATTTTTGAGAAAATAAAACATATCTAAAAATTTCGGTCGTAATTGGGAGCAGTTGTAAGTCGAGGGGTACCTGCATACCCCAATCTGAAACACCATGGCCTTTATATTCATTGAAATTTCGGAAATAGTCAGTTATGAACTAAAATGATCAAAATGTATAAAGTTGAATTTGAAAGATTTTGAATTTTAAATTTAGAATAAACCGCATGGTTTACTGAAAGGTAAAAAAAAGTAACATCTAGGTGTTAAGTAGTTACCTTTTAGTTTCCGGAAAAAGTAAAGTAACATTTCAGATGATAATGCCCATAAGGATCAAACTCTGAGAGATGTCGAGCAAGCTTTACTTAAAACTAAAATCTTTCAATCGCTGGTAGACGATTTATTTTATTGGTCCCCAATGTACAATAATTTCGTTCAATGAAATCGCTCCTCTTCCATTTATTACACACGCGGGGGTTGTTTCACGGTTTAAAACACGAATTTCGTACTCTGATTGAGAGACGGAATTAGAATTTAAGCTTTTCGAATGAATAAAATATTAGTCTATGTAGGAGCAATGTCTATGATGTTTTACATTTTATCTCCCAGAAGTTACCCTGCCTAATTATGCACTTTAAAGTAAAACTGGCAGGCGTCGAATCGTTTTAAAGGTTAAACTTCGATCTCGAAAGTACTCAAAATTTTAGTTCTGCATAATAAACTGCAAATGCAAATAACGTTCTGTTTATCTAACTTAATATTTTCAGTCTTGGACTAACGATAATATCGTTTGGTAATTTACGGATGTTCTTCGATGTTGATTCTATTTCAGAACATTAACCTAACAGATTTGACATAATAGGATCACAGATAATTAGCATATCTAACTGATATATTTAAACATAATTTGTTTTGAAAAGGGTAAGTGCAAAAATACGCATTTAATATAATGTTATAAAAATTTTAATTTATTTTTTAATTATATTGTAATAAAATCGTTAGATTGAGAATACATTGTAATATTCCACAGCTGATTTTTGCATCCTTTCATTTTAAAAAGCACAGTACGTTACGTATGTATAAAAACGTATGTAATAAAATGTTAACAAAATTCACTATAATCTGGCAATGTTGCCATTTTCAGCTATGAATTTTTATCTTTTTTAACTTAATGATATATTCCATTTTTTTCATTTTTATTGAGGTACTCTGACGATTAACTTCCATATCCAGATTCCGTTTAACAGCAGGTTTTTCGATCTGTAGTTAAACGAGTTATTCTCCTGCATTCCGCAAGAGATTTGAGGTCTCATTTTGAAGGGTTTTACAACCCCTTATTGCGAAAAACACGTAATATTGTATAGCAAAAGTACGTGTAAACTAATTTTACTCCTATACTTTAAAAGTCGACAGTACATAACTGAACTAATGATTGAAACATCTATATCACTGAAGTTATTGTCAGTATGCGCTGTCAATTTACGATTTTGACCTGAAACTTTAATTAAAATACGATTTTTTGGAACGAAGTTCTTTTACTCGGCTTACAGTAGAGTGAACTGGCAGAAACTGTCACGTAAGGAAAAAGCATTATGCCCCCTCCTGGCGACCTTTCCCTCTCTTTCTCTTTCTCTTTGTCTATTTCTATTATATACGGTTGTATGTGTGTGTGTGTTCGTGCGAGTATCGAGATTCGAACAGCAAGCATTGTGCGCGGTCAGCTGTATAACCTCTATTCTAAACGCGTGTTAATATTATTTAAACTTAATTTTTGTTTGTTATTCTTTTAATTCAGACGGGATTTATATCGTCTCATTATTGCAATTTTATAATGGAAAGTCTAGAAACAGAAACTTCAGCAAGTGTAAATAATGCAAACTTAGAAAAGTAAGTTACTAAATCATATAACTTAATACAAGTATTTACTGTTTACATTCATTTAATATGCATGTTATTCGAGTGTTTACTATTTACTATTTACATGCGTTACAGAGAAATAATAGTGAAACCATATGCTCAGCGTCAAAAAGAATAACGTAAGGAACTTCGATCCTGACGGGGGTCCCCCGACCGCGCAATTTATTTATTTATTTTTTTGTTTTTGTTTTTTGGGGGGGGGTGTTAAATTAATTTGCGGTTTTCAAAAAAATTATATATTTTAAAGCCTATTTTCCTCACGTCTTATTACTGCATTATTATCTTTGTATTATCATTTAAATGACATTAATTTGATAAAGCCATTAAATAAAATTAATTGCATCATCATGCTCAATAAAGTATATTTTCTTCAGGGTAACTTTTTCTCTTAATTAACATGTATCAAAAAAGTGTCTGCTTTTTATAGTTAGTAATATCAAAATAATATTTTTTATACGTTTTGATGTTTTTTGTTGTCAAAATGCCATCGTTCCGAAAGAAATATCAGAATTGCGAATCACATATAATTCACATTTCTAATACTTGTTTCGACTGACTAATCTACTTTTTTTCGGATTTTTCTATAAAGTAGTGTTCTACAGTTAGTTTACTTCCTTTGTATCACAGAGAGAACAATGAATTATTTAAACCTCAGAAGTATTCTCCGATCTGTAACGGTCACGTTGCATCGTTTCTTGCTTTTAAAGTTTTGGAGAACTTCCTTCAAATGTTTCTGTGCAAGTTATATTACGCCAACTAGAAACGCAGAACGTAGCAACGTTCATTCAAAAGCTGTAAACTTTGATTTTTCATAAATTAGATATTTATAATATGCAAAATAATTATATGGTTTTAAAATTATTAATGTTCTAGAAAATATGAAATAATTCTCAATGTTACGATGAAGAATCTGAGATAAACGAACGTAATTGAATACTTAATAGAATTTACGCATTGTGCGTAAAATTTGCTAAATAGACAAATATGAGTCAAGGACAAAATGTGAAAGAGAAAATCCAAAATTCCTTCTCCTACAAAAAATTTATTATACCCTCATGAATGACTTTATTGGAACACAGTAAATTTGCCCATTGATGATAATGAATACATAGTTAAGAGCCTTAAAAATTTCAGACAGTGCATCAATAGGATTAATTCTCCTGTTTAACTATCAGTAATTTATTTCTAAGGATTTTTGAATCACAAATTAACTGATGGATAATTGAAAATTCTGCCTTCTGTTTTCCAAAGAAGGATAAATTTTCAGACAAAGAGGATGAAGTTTCCAAAATTTTGAATCCTTCAATAAATGATTTGTTCCTAGAGATTAAAATTGTTCAGAGCTATCCTCTAAAATTAAATCTGTTTTCTAAGTCTTTAAATTATAAACAAAATGTTCTTGAAAATCAGTGCACTTTAATATTGGTATTCAAAGACAAAAATATCTCTTTTTTTATTTAAATATGCACTTGGTGAGCATAAAATATACCGTGAGCTATCTATCTATCTATCTATCTATCTATCTCTCACTCTCTCTCTCTCTCTCTCTATATATATATATATATATATATATATATATATATATATATATATATATATATATATATATATATATATATATATATACCTCAACTTGCGACGGCTTGTACTTACGACAAAAATTTTAAATTTGAAAAATAGAAAAAAAATTGTCAAAAAAATATTTTTCCTTTAATGTACAGTACATATCTATATGTATTATATAATTATTTAAAAATATGATGCAATATTTTACAATACTGCAAATATTCATAACGCAATAATAAAAATGTAAGATGCAATAGTTTCGATATCCACACGATAAACCAAATAAACCTTCATTGGCTTCAGAAATGGCTTCAGCTTTTCATTATATTAATAAAAGACTATAACAATTAGAATTAATGGATTGAAATGAAGAAGGATTCACAGGTGTAAATCGTCGTATTCAGGAAAATCTAGCTTGCTACCTGACAATATACAAGGGAAAGAAGAAGCAAGCTTTTCAAACTACCTGGGATAACTCTGTTAAAAAAATTGTGAACGTATCTTCTGTCGCAAATTCTGAACCAACGGCCTTGTAATAACATAATAAATAGTGATGACGAAGTATAATTTCTGACTTCTAAATATAATGCATTTTAAATTACGTATGGAAGTAAAAAAAAAATATATGTATGTCCACGTACACTTTTTTTTAAAAATCGTCTTACGACCAACTCAACTTAAGACCAATGTCTCCTATTTGCTCCCTAATATGTGTGTGTGTGTGTGTGTGTGTGTGTGTGTGTGTGTGTGCTTGTGCTTGTTTGTGTATCTTAATGGTTGAATTACAGTGCTTTAGATTGGTGGTATAGAATTAGAAACGTTAGTTCCTGAATATTATACATTTACTAGGTGAAAACACGTACTTCGCTACGGAGTACATTCAAATTAAATACAATGGTCAATGTATGCAATTAATGCAAAAAAAAATAAATAAATATATATATATTTATATTTATAATAAATACGACGATCAATCTATACAATTAATGTAGAAAAAAATATATTTTTAAAAAAATCGTAAGGGATATTTTTATAGACAAAATAATGTCCAATCGTCTGCCGCATTAGCAAGAAAAAAAATATTTTTTGTCTATTTAGTTCTTATGCACGTGACGATAAATTTATTTGAAGTACCAGAAAAAGATATCACGTGATGAGCATTTAATAAGTTAAATTCTAAAAATTAATCTTTAAAAATTCACCAAAAATCAGAAAGTAGAGGTAACGATTCAAAAAAGATTTCATTTTAAAGGAATTTTTATGGTCTTTCTTGTGATATAATTTTTATAACCCTCAAATTATTATTTTAAATGCAAACTTAAAAAAAGTTACTAAAACAGATTAAAAATTTAATTTAAAAAAATCTAAGAAGAATTTTTCAAAAATCTCTCTTAGTGCACCCCAACACTATAAGAAAAATCCCCATGCAAAAGTTCAGCCTTTTAGGTCCAGCGGTTTGGTCTGTGCGTTGTATGTCAGTCAGTGAGTTAGTTACGGAACTGTTTTATATATATAGATAACACTAGCGTTACAAGAAAATCTTTCAGTCCGAGAATTAACTTTAAATAACATCTTTTTGTAAGATACTAAGTTTTTATTCTGTAACTGACTTTTATATGACTATCTGGATTGAATAACCACATAGATTATTTAAAATAATTCTATACCCATAATTGAGCTGCTTAACAGGTAGCTTTTAATTCGAAATTCGTTAGTTGTTGGGGGAAGGGTGTCTATTTCAAAAAAATTCTGTAAATATGAAGACAGCTCATTTTTCCAGAAATTTAGTATTTTAAAATAAA
The DNA here is from genome assembly GCA_907164885.2 of Dolomedes plantarius. Classification (NCBI taxonomy): domain Eukaryota; kingdom Metazoa; phylum Arthropoda; class Arachnida; order Araneae; family Dolomedidae; genus Dolomedes; species Dolomedes plantarius. Next base: position 116,737,225 of record OU015500.1, read on the forward strand.
CTATTACACATTTAGAACTAATTAACTTAAGCAGTATCTGGAATAATTACATTTACCGTTTCACTGCTTAATGTGATAGCGTACTGTCCCAATATACCATTTGAAATTTTTGTACTTTCAGACAATTTTTTTTCCTAAAAAAGATTTCCTCCAATTTACCATTTTTGTAAAAGTCATACCTTTCCTTCCAAGGTGTCTCTATGAAACTTTATCTGAGGACTTTTTTTGCTTCCTTTCCATCAAAATGTCTTCAAGTATCTTAAAAATTAAAAAGAAATATTTGTGGAATAAAGTTACCCTGAAAAAATGATTATTTTTTGCGATTTAGAGAACTTAAAATTTTCGTTAGCTAAGTTTTTATACATCCTGAAAGCAAAACGCTTTTTTTTTATTTTACGATGTATAATAGTGTAATTAGGCTAACAGAAAGGTTTGTTTACTAGATATATGAAAAATTAAATATAATTAAAGTTTTCGATTTCAAAAATTTATTTAAAAATTCGAACTTTTCCAACATTGTAATATATAAAATGAACTTTATATAGATGGATCAGAAGAAATATAACAATTATAATATATGTGCTAATGAAGGAAATAAAATTTTAAATACCGTATACCCTAGGGAACAGAAAAACGATATAAAAAGGTTTACAACTGTGTTTTTAAAAGACAATAAATGACTATCACAGACCCCGATTGTAATTCACATTTTATTACATGCTTCCATAATTTACAGATATATAATTATTCGACTGATGCCAACTTTCGTGATTAAACTTATAATTACTTTAATGTACGCAGTTATATTTTATTCTGAAAGTTAATTAGTTTTTTTTTTTTGTATTTGTACCATTTGCAAGAGTAAACAAAAATAAAAAATTACATTATATATAAAATAACATGTTTCAGTCGAAAACGTGTTCTGTCATTTACTTAACTGCCACACTGCCATAGACAAGTTGCATAATCATAACTTCATAGCTACATGCAAAATTAATTTAGACCGTAAAGGTATAAAGTTAAAGGGCTATTTCGTTTCTAAATTGCTATCATTAACGTATTTCTTAAGAGTCTCTACTTAAGTAAATTAAAATTTGAACTAAAATTTCATCCATATGTTGATTAAAAACAAGGGTTTATATGTTAAATATTTCAAATGTCTTCAATTAAGTATAGCTCTCTGGTGTAAATTAAGCTGTAGTTAGAAGATAAAAATTAAAGTAGAGTTGAAATATCATTTTTGTTTTACACGTTGCGTTTCTGACATTTACATTTAAACTTTTTTGGTCTGTATATATTTACACTGCTATCAGCACTAGCATTACACATTTTGCAAGAAAAGGTTTTGATTAAAATTAGTTTGAGCGAAAGAAATACTTCCTTTCTGGATAACAATATTTTTATCCTCAGTCTTTTATTCATGTACTAGCTGAAAACCCGAACTTCCCTACGGAGTACATTCAAATTAAATACAACGGTCAATGTATGCAATTAATGCCAAAAAGGTATATATATATATTTATTTATTTATTTATTTATTTATATTTATAATAAATACAACGATCAATGTATGCAATTGATGTAAAAATATAAACGAAAAAATATATTTATAAAAAAATCGTAAGGGATATTTTATAGACAAAATAATGTGGAAGAAAATATTCAAATTCAACATAATAGAACATTCTAAAGAATATAGTGCAGTTAATAAAGTGCAGTTTGAGGAACATTTATTTTCCTGTATTTTAATATTTTTTTGGATAATGTCCAATCGTCTGCCCTCATTAGGAAGAAAAATATATTTATATATGTAATGACGAATAGCTAGAGTTCTGTAAGAGATGGAATAGGGACCATCTGTCGTGAGGAAAAATATCTGAAAAGTTCTGTAGAGATGCTTTAGTTGAGCGGAATCAATGCACAGTCTTTTGCTTTGTCGAAATTAGTGTGGTAATTGAGCAGTCAATATCCACGGCACAAAGTCTCAGTTTCTATGGAAATCAGACGAAACTGCAATCAGTCGATAATGAACAAAAATGAAGAATTGTCAGGAATATTTGGAGGAGTTGATCATCAACAATCAGCAGGATATGAAGAACGGTGAACTCAAATCAACAAGAACCAGACAAAAGGATGTGACCGTTCCGGTCAAAAAAATATCAGTAGAATAAATTTCACTAACATATCAGTTCAATATAAAAAGAGAAGCCACCCTACACAGAGTTTGGCATAGCCAAATCTGGTGGGGTGCTTAGATGCAAAAATTTAAGAGACAACAAACTCGAACTGAAACCAATGGCTCAATCTGATAGCTTTTTTTTTCAAAACTGGACAGAAGTGCACAGGAGAATAGTAAGGGTTGCAATAAATTTAAATTATCTCCAAGCGAATAAACCTACAGAAAGAGGCCGAAAGTGACCGTACATAGAACGGGGCCGAGAACAAGGACGCGTCGGACAAAATGCCGGTTAAATTAAAAAGGCGATTCACCGCCAAAACTGAAGTTAAGCTTGCTTCTAGCAGGCGAAGCAGCGGCGCGCAAATAGCTGATTGGTCTAGTCGAGTCTGACGTAGAAATGCGCCAACATTCGATTGGACGTAGCTCTCCTACCAGGACTAAGGAAGACATTTTCCCACGTGGCAAAAATCAAACGCCCGCGGAAAGTTGATATCGGGAAAACTGGAGACCGACCGTCTGCACTTATTGTTAGCGACAGCAATTTACGATGCAATTAAAGTACCCCCAAAGAAGAGTAAATACGGAGATAGATATCCTGTCCTTTTGAAAAGGGCGGTCATATAAAGAATCCAATTTTAGTGACAACGGCGTAGCATTTCCTGAGAAACGAAATGATTTTAATAGGCTTTTTTTCAGGCGAAACATAACATGTGGCGATTTAAAGCAATTATTCCCAGAACACCAAAATGGTGCAGAGAAAACATTCAGAGACCTCCCACGTATTGGGGAACAAGTAAAAATTATATTTTATAAGCTAAACTTGCTAATAGCTCAAGCAACCCAGTTACATTTAGGAAAACTAGCAAATAACTTATTTCTTAATTTCTTAATAGTAGCACTTAACATCTCTCACAAAATGGTGCGGAGATAACATTCTGAGACCTCCCAAGTATTGGGAACAAGTAAAAATTCTATTTTACAAGCTAAACTTGCTAATAGCTCAAGCAACCCAGTTACATTTAGGAAAACTAGCAAATAACTTATTTCTTAATTTCTTAATACTATCACTTAGCATTAACATTTAAACACAAGGACTATAACGAAATTCCTCGTTATAATATATATTTTGTCTATTTCGTTGTTACGCACGTGACACAAAATTAGTTTAAAGCATCACAAAAAAGAAAACAACCACGTGATCAAAATTTAATAAATTAAATTCTAAAAATTAATCTTTAAAAATTTCCCAAAAATCAGAAAATGGAGGTAAAGATTAAAAAAAGATTTCATTTTAAAGGACTTTTTATGATCTGTCATGTGATATAAATTTTATAACCCTTGGATTATTATCTTAAATGCAAACTTTAAAGAATGTTACTAAAACAGCTTAAAAATTTAATTTAAAAAAACTAAGAAGAATTTTTCAAATATCTCTGTTAGTGCACCCCTTCACTATAAGAAGAATCGTCATGCAAAATTTCAGCCCTCTATGTCCAGCGGTTTGGTCTGTGCGTTGTCTGTCAGTTAGTCAATCAGTCAGTCAGTCAGTTACGGAAGTGTTATATATATATATATATATATATATAGATTATGGTATACAAATATCTAGTTTATTACACTGTTATAAACACGTTTATTTATTTACAGTGCTATCAACATGAGGTTGGATGACAAATTTACTTCACTACTAAACTACAATTTTTTTAACTTCAACCTTTTATTCATTTATTATGATATATGAATATTTGATTTATTATACTGCTATCTACACTCGAATGATGTATTTTGAAAGAACAGGTTACGATTAACATTAGACTGAATGAAAAAATTACTTCACTACTGAATAACAATATTTAAAGTCAGTCTTTTTTCCATTTATTATAGTATATGAATATTTTTTTTTATTCTACTGATACCAACACTAATATTTATTCAAAGTGCTTTAAGCATTAGAATTATGTATTTTGTAAAAACAGGTATTTATTAACATCAGGTTAATAGAAAAAATTACCTCACTACTCATTAACAATATTTTTATCGTCAGTCTTTTATTCTTTTGTTATGGTAATTTGAATATTTAGTGATATAATAACAGCACAACGCTTTTGTGATTTCACATCCTTTTTGTAGAAAAGAGAACACTTAAAACTACCTAGTTTCAAATGCAAATATCAAAGTACTCAGAATTTCATACCATTCTCTTTCAGCAACACCAAGCAATCAACGGTGCTGGTAATAGAGACATGTAGATACCATTACATTAGGTTCTAGAGTAGGAAATTGCATGATACCTGTGTGTCGCATTCACAAAGAGCATTGACCCAACCATTAGCGTTGCGTTAGCTCTCACTAGCGTATCATTAATGGACATCGCTTCGGGATGTAGAGAGACTATTTTCAATGCATATCGAAGTAATCTATATAAGGACGAAAAAGTGGCATTTCTCTATGAGAGTAATGTCAGTTTCATATACGGAAACGATAAGATATGCCGAGTTTAAAAGCATGCAGAGTTTAAAAGCACAATGAAGTTATCAGAGTTGCTTTAAAGGAATACATTCCTTTCCTCGATATCTATGGTAAGTATGTATATTCATTACGGATATTTAATCATAATAGTAATCAAGAAGGTTAAATATAAGTCTAGATTTAAAAAAATATTTATAGCTATCATGATGATTAACAATAAATACTACCATTAATTTCATACCCCCAATAGCATAATAACAATACACTTTAGAAGTAATTCATATTTGTTGTACTGAACAGTTTTAAATAAATATCTGTATTTTTAAACTTGTACGAATCTAGGGAATTACCTATATACCTAAATAAACATAATTTTTCACATAAAATATTGATATATAAAACATTTCTGCAAAATCTTCGTAATATATTGTATTCTAACAATATTACCTGAAATGCAAATAAACCAAAATATAAGTTATAAAACCTATTGTTATTTAAAAATTTATTTGTTCCATAGGTTTCAAGCTTAAATATACAATATAAATAATAATGTAAATCCTTTTTGTCTCATATATTTCGTTTTATGGTCTATAATAAAACAATAGATATATGTTTATTTGTCAAAAGACATATTATTACGGAGCGTAGAAATTCTTCCATATTTCAAAAATGTTTCTGATATATAAATGTTTCTTATATAATATAAAAACAGATTTTATACTTATAGAAATGAATGATGTTGTCAGAACAATAATATGTGATGTTATGGAATCTTTTAATATTGATGTATCGCTGTTTTTATACAAGTAGAAACAAATTTATGTATGGGCCCGTTATAACGAAAAATGCAATTTTATTATTGATCCCCATGAAAATTAAGAAATTTATCTCTATATATAAAACAGTTCCGTGACTAAATGACTGAAAGATAACGCATAGACCAAACCGCTGGACCTAAAGGACTGAAATTTTGCATGGCGATTCTTCTTATAGTGTAGGGGAGCATTAAGAAAAATTTTGGAAAACTTCTTCTTAGATATATTAAAATTAAATTTTAAAGTTTTTTTTTGTAATATTTCTTAGAGAAAGATTATAAAAATTCCTTTAAAATGAAATCCTTTTTGAATCTTAACCTCCATTTTCCGATTTTTGGTGTATTTTCAAAGATTAATTTTTAGTATGTAATTTATCAAATGCTGATCACGAGATTTCTCTTCTTTTTGTGATACTTTAAACTAATTTTGCGTCACATGCATAACAAAGAAATTAATTGGCAAAAAATATTAAAATACAGTAAAAGATAAAAATTAACCCGAGAGCACTCGCGCCCAATTTCGAACACAAGAACTCGCGCCGGGTATCTCATACCCTAGTTCATTTCTGCTATTTAAATATCAATTAATATTGTTTATATGCAAACCTTACGTAACTAAAGAACATAAGATAATAAATTAAAGATTTTTAGTGAATTTTAATAATACTTACATTTTTATAGACAATTTTTACCAACTACATACTGATGTTCAACACAGACATTTTTCCCATTTTTGTCACATAAACTTTGTTTTTCGGTCCTTATTACTTGGGCAAATTTAACATCGTTTATATTTTGTCTTGAGTTTTTTTGCAGGCGGTTCATTATTAGTGATTTCCAGTTCCATTGAAGTGCTTGAATAAGTTGTTTTTGTTTGAGGCACCATCATATTTAGCATGTTGCTATTGAAGAGAACATTCCATGCATCTACGGGAGAAGCGACATCTCTTGAATAATTTGTATTACCTGGAAGCTTGATAATTACGTTCCTTGAAGGCTTTCTTACATTTTGCCGGTATTTTTTCTTCAGCCATTTTGTAATTTTATCTTTACCAATATAAAAATCGGCTGTTGACAGTGAACCTTTATCTTCGGTTTCTGTCTCAAATTCAGTAGAAGAATCGTGATTGCTGCAGTATTCTCCATCCTCAGAGGCATCATTATCTTGGGATAAAGCTTCATTATCACTAGAAACAGTCTCTAAAAGCTGTCGCAATTGTTTTATTTCCTCGTCGTAATTCAAAAATCGCGCCATGATGCACTAAACTGACATAAAAAAAAGGAAAGATCTGACTGACGCGAGGACTCGCATGGGTATGACATACCCGTATGACATACCCGTAAATATTTTTCTCAAAATCTATTTTTAGAGCAGACTTAGTTTTTACCCCGCTGAAAGAATGTGACCTTGAATACAGCTACACGAAATTTCGGCCTAATCCGATAAGAAAAACATAACAAAAACATTGAATGAAAATGGATTGGGTATGTTATACCCGGTGCGAGTTCTCGCGGGTTAACCACTAGACTAATTGAGATGGAAGTTTTTTAAGAATTTAATTCAAATTAGTAGGTTTTATGGATATTAAAATAAACCTATATATAAAATGCTACTTCATGACGATAGTCTCGAGGCCAAACTTTAAAATTCACAGGCGTAGATTTAAGAGAAAATTGTTCCTCCCATGGTCAGTTTTACGTAGCTTGCTCACACGTAACTTCGTGGACGAGCCTGGTAATATTAGTTCCGCCCAGTGAAGAAACAAAAAAAAAGTTTTATTAAGAAATAATCTAAAAGAAATTTCATTATTTTTTCATTGTAATTATCCTAAAATGTACTCGGTAGCAAAACACTGGTATTCAGCTAGTAATATAATAAATGAGATAAAATAGATAATATGAGCGAAAAAAAAACCTTCCTACAAACGTAATTTTTAAAAAGTTTTTAAGCATTTCAATTACATACTGATATTATTGCTGTTCTTGGTAATGCCAGCTAACCGGAAGTGTTCCAGACCAAGTTCTTGTAGGTCCTTGTGGACAGAGGAGTGAAGCTAAGGTTCACAATGATACCATAAGGCTCGGAGTCTGCCTTAGCTACGTGCCACCTCGATTTTGGCTGAGTAGTTCCAGGGGAGAAATCTCAAGGTATCTTACTCTCTTCCACCCTCTCTGACCTAGTATATTGACTTTCCGGTCTACGGATTCAACGTACCCATATCCGGCCTAGACACGAAGTTATTTAATGTCGGTTCTCGGGATTCTACCCGAGGAGCCTCTGCCCCGAAAGTTGACGCTCTACAACAAGGCTACCACACAGAATGTATTAGGTCACTTTTAAGTTTTGCGCAATACATGACTCATAGGTGTTGTAACGTCGAAGATTCCCCTTCCCTGAGAAGAGATCACCCCCGAACCAAAACTCTCTTTTTTCTTAGAAACCCTATTCCGAAGAGCTGAGGAGGCGACACTTAATTACCAAGAAAAAGGATGCCTCTGGGCTACTGCTGTGTAAGTTTGCTATGACGGCTCGAGAACAGAGTGGAGGAAGACAGACCCTGCCTCGCATCTCTATCTTTCGAGACGCAAGTTACAAAGTGGTAGACTAGCTGGTGTTGGCCCTTGGGTAGTCCGAAGATTCATCCAGACCGGCTTGCACTTGGAAATGAAAATGTCCACTGAGATGAAGACGAACGCGTGTGGAGCTGAAGTGATGACCGTTTGTTTGACCAGCGTCTATAGCCCCGCAAAGTGTGGGAAACTGCCACTAAACCAACTTTTATATGGATCACCTGACAAAAAGATAGGTAGAGAGAGCCAACAGCCTGAATCAAAAAAGAACAACGGAAGGGCTGGGGTAATCGGTGGCAGGTGCTGATCGGTGCGCGTTCATCTCTCGGTTAAAGACCGAAAGAGTCTTAGTGAATATTTGAGAGATATCTCTCTGATACAGACTACAATAGTCTCTATGTAATTGTATATATTATACAGAAGTGAATCTTTAATATAAGCTACGTTTATAATATTTTTTTTTTCTCTCGTGTGATTATTTTCACCTACGAAGACTTTACAGTGTATTCTAAAGACAGGATATTCTTTATCTAAAAATCCTAGATGCAGAATATTATAAAATAAATTGCACACATTCTGTTACACCCAAAATATATGTAGAAGATCAAACAATCCCTGATTAAAAGTATGAATACTTCATAAAACTGACAATTCAAAACTCCCAAACTTTGTTAGATGCAGAATATTATAAAATAAATTGCACATAATCTGTTACACCCAAAATGTATGTAGAAGGGATACATGCATTATAAATAAATTTTTGGTGTGGGTTATAAAATATCTTTTTAATATGATAGCAAATATTTAAAATTTTTAAAGTTAAATATTCGAAACTCTTCAGTTTTCCAACGTTTATGATAATTGACCGACAATATTTATTTTGTAAATATATTATGAATATGAAAAACATTACATACCATGAAGGTATGTTTTAGAATAATATAATTATTAACTTTATCAGTAACCAAATTCATGAAGGAGTTGCTCCTTTTAAGGGGGCTCAGGACCTTGAATCCTTAAAAAAATCGATTTTTTGTTTTTAACTTTTTATGAATCTCTGAATATTTCTAAACAGATTGCAAAAAACCGCGTTAAAAATTCCTATTAGTTCTTGAGTTATGAGTATTTTTGTATGACGCTATGCGATTGCCACACCCATTTAAACAGCTGTCATCGTTTGTTTACGTTTTGTGGTGGTCATCCTTTCAGTGTTTCGTCATTGCTTTTACCCATGTCAATGATTCTTTTTTGTTATTCTTTCCTCTGTGGTTTTTATTTTTCATACTTTTCAGAAGAAGGAGTAAAATTTCTCAACTTTACTCGCTATAACTGTTTACATGTAGATTTCCCTCGTGTGTTTCACTCTCACATTGTACGTTAGAGCTGTTCTGTGCTACAGATTTTGACATCGTTTTAATCGTTTTACTTTACTGTTTTCTTTTGATTTCTTCATTAAAAATGAGCGATAATTCTAAAGTGAAAAGATCATCTGGTCAAAGGCCAAAGAAAAGGAGACGTCATCAATATTTTGGGAACCAGTATACTGAACAATCTAAAGTTACTGGTGAGAACTTTTCTGCATCAGCCAAAAAATTGTCTACTGGTGGAGCGCTGCAAAATGATGAAAAATCTAATTTTCAAGGCTACCTTTTAATGGATAAAGGATTATTATTTTCTGCATTTGAGGAATGTCTGTGTTGCTTTATTTGCCATAATAGAGTAACAATATCTACGGAAAATGATTATGGGCTTGTGGTGAATTTGAGTGTTTTGTGCTCTGTTTGTGGAGTGATTTCTTCATTCAAAAACTCTATGATGATAGGGAAAAACCAAAAGGCCTCTGATTTAAACAGAAGGTTTACATTTGCCATGAGGTGTATTGGCAAAGGACTTGAAGCATCAAAAACTTTTTGTGGTGTTATGGACTTACCTATCCCTGTCTCGCAAAAGTCATATGATAAAATCATTAGTCATATTTATGCTGCAACACATGCTGTTACAAAAGCAAGTATGAAGCAAGCCGTTGAAGAAGAAGTGAATCTAACTGGCTCTTCGGATCTAACAGTGAGTGGCGACGACGGAACCTGGAAGACCAGAGGCCATTCTTCTCGAGTTGGAGTGACTACTGTTATTGGCAGTGAGACAGGAAAAGTGATTGATCGGTATGTTTCAAGCTCATATTGTAAAGGTTGCGAAGCTGCCAAAAATATCCCCAGAGAAAATTTATTACAGTGGAAATCTGAACACCAAAAAGTTTGCAGTAAGAACCATTCAGGTTCAGCTGCTCTAATGGAAGTGAATGGCATGATTGAGATGTTTTCTCGTTCTGAGGAGCAATATGGAGTAAGATATGTAAATTATATAGGTGATGGAGACTGCAAAACATTTACAGGCATCACAAATAATAATTCTTACAATGTCCCAGTGTCTAAAATTGAGTGTGTGGGCCATGTGCAGAAAAGGATGGGTGCACGCCTGTGAAAACTGAAAACTGAATATAAGGGTAAAAAACTATCCGACAATAAACCACTTAGTGGTAAAGGTCGGTTAACAGATGGTCTTATAGACAAATTAACTACCTATTATGGTAATGCAATAAGGAAGCATTCTGATAATGTCAGAGACATGCAGAAAGCAATATGGGCCATATGGTATCATAAGGCTTCAAATGATGATACCATAATGCACGATTTCTGCCCTGATGGGGTCAACTCCTGGTGTCCATATCAAAAGTCGGTTGCTAATGCAACACTAAAGGATTTTAAACATAAAAATCCAGTTCCTTTAACTGTTATGGAATGCATTAAACCTGTTTTTAAAGATTTATCACATCCAAATTTGTTAAAAAAATGTCTTGGGGGTAAAACCCAAAACGTGAATGAATCTTTAAATGCATTAATTTGGTCATATTGTCCCAAAACATCAAACTCTTCTAGAAAAATTGTACAAATTGCAGTAAATGTTGCTGTTTCCCAATTTAATTATGGAAAGCAGGCCACATTACACATTATGAAGGAGCTCAGCATTATACCAGGTGTAAATGCTATAGCAGCTGCTGAAGAAGCTGATAAACAACGTGTTAAATTGGCAAACAAACGAGCTCTAAATTCAACTTTAGAGGCTCGAATAGCTAATAGAAGAAAGAAAAAGAAAGAAGAGGAAAAACATCTATTAGCAGAAGGGGATGTTTATACCGCAGGAGCATTTTAAGAAAGTTTGGAGCCAGTTAGTAGGTTATAAACAGAACTTTAAACTTTAAAGTACTTTTTCTCAAAATGATGATTTTGAACATTGTGCACACTCTTACCCTTAAGCTATGCAAGCAATATTGATGAAATTTTAACCACATGTTCATTATAAGTCATTCTCTAAATTAAAACCAAAAAAATAGAAACTCCTTGGAAAATTTTTGGATTTTACTTACAAATATGCATTAAAATTCATCAAATTTTATTCATTTCATAATTTATGCATATAAAAAATGTTTAGTAGTATTTTATTGCCATATTTTGGTTTTAAACTGAAGGTAAGTGTGTTTTAATTATTTTGTAACAAACATTTTTTTTCTACATGCATATTTTGTTAAATAATGCTGCGCTCAGTGACTTTTTACTTTTTGGCCCTTTAACAAATTCACATTTTTTAAATTGAAAAATTTATCTTAATTATCTAGTTTTAAATTTAATTTCTGATGCGCATAATAACTCATAATGTCTTACTTTAATATAAAATCAAAACAATCTTTCTTTTTTTAATTTTACTGAAGTTTGGAGTGTTCGAACTGCACATGTTTCTTAGCTTTTTCAACCAAATCGAAGGTCCTGAGCCCCCTTAAGATCATAACCTTTAAACATAATCTGCATTAGCATCAGATTTCGATTTAATAGTATTTCACATGTTAATACAATGAGTCTTCTGAGGTAGATATCTATTTTTGCACAATGCGGAGTCACTTGTCGTGAGACTTCGCCTTCTGTTATTATGATTTTGCTGGCTACTTTATTATGGGAGCACCAATTTTGTTGGTGAAACAGCATTGCTCTCTGTATAAACCAGTCTACAGATTGAAAGTGCACATATCCGGCCTAGACACGGAGGTATATTAGTGGCTTTTGTCGGAATTGGATCCGAGTACCCCCTGCTCCAAAATCCGACGGGCTTTCGGTACCGAAGCTTTACTTTAAATCATCCTTTAAATGAAACGCCCTGAAGCAAAATTAAAATAATTAGTTAAAAAAAAATTTTTCTGTTTGCCGTCACAATGAGTGAATCACCTTCAAATTTTTGTTTCAGTATTTCAAATTGTTTTTTTTAATGGTGGGTTACAAGACTATACGTAGAGGATAACAAGAACAAAGAAACAAAAGAGAACTATAACGTCTATGAACTGAAAAATTTCTTAGAATCCAATATCTCTCTCTCACTGGAGCTGGATGTAGAGAGAGGCAACTGTGTATTGGCTAAAGTCCATGTCCTCCCTTTGATTGCAATATTTACAAAACGGTCCTGAAACGATATTTAAAAGGCGGATATGTGTTCAGTAGGCAATCATGGCCTGCCGCTAGGTGAAACAAGGCGACAGTTTTCTGCCTAGGCCATTCTCGGACTTCGGGCTTGATTTAAAGCGCTACGGTCCATTTTTGCTACACGAGGACTAATTCAACCGGAACCTACTGCTTAAAACCCTTTCAGGGGCAATATCCTCAACCGTTTGAACGGTGCAGATATTTTTCTCGGTTTTTTAACCTAAAGAATCGTGAAAAAAATTCCAATTAAAGGTTACAAAATGTTTTTAATTCTTTAAACTGATAACAGATGGCAGTACTAACAATTTTTCTGCTTATTTAACTGAAATACATTGAATGCAAGTGAAAAAAGACTAGATTTAGGCGTTTTCACTGTGAAAACAGCGCCCCTCAAAGGGTTAAAGTCGATTCCGAACGGCTACAAACGTCCCTGCCAAGAGTAGGACTCGAACCTAGAATCCACCGACTTTGGTACCGAATGCCAGCGCCCTAGTCATTCGGCAATCGTTCAGCTGGGAATGTTATTCCACTACATCTTATGTGAACTCCTTGAAAACAGTTCTTGAGAGAGGTCGTTGCTAAAAGTCTCACTTACAAGGAACTTAAGAAACTTGTAAGAGATCTCATTATTGTTTTTTGTTTTTTTACCACAGATGCACACGATGCACAGATATATTTCTGATTTGACATATCATATATTTCCTGCCTCAGAATGTGTGCAATTTTTGACCCTCAAAAATATTTCTGTGGAAAATAAAATAAATAAGTGTCAAGGGTGACTTACTGCATTTCTTTAAGTGCAAGTTCCAAATTTCTGCCAATAATCAATGAGTGTTTCGGCCCACACAAACTCAGCTACAATGAACATTTTTGGCATTAACTTAATTTTTCAAAACGGCGTGAACGTTAATCGATCGAGTAAAAATGTATCGGGTAGATTCTTATTTGAGAAATCCCGTAATTCCAGCTTCATCGATTATTACGATTCTTGATAACTTGACAAACAACATATTTTATTTTGGATTTTCTGAACGTGTTAATCAGTCATAACAAAATATCGCTGTTTAAACTGAAAACTTCATAAAAAAAATAAAATATAATTCCTCTGAAGTGCAAAAATTAGACATTGTTTAAGAAAACTAGGAATAATGAAATTGTAAAATTTCCCTTATAGGATGAAAACATGTGGTTACATCTTGAAAATATCCAGACAGAAAAATATAGTTTTATGTTCTGGGATTTGCATTAGTATCGCTATCAAAATAAGAAAGATTGGAGGTGGATATTAAAGCCAATATCAATTATGAAAATTTGTGTTAAATTTGTCAGAATATGTTATTGTTACTAAGAATAAAACTTAGACAGTATTCGTTTCCTCTGATAAAATCATATAATAGCTTCTTTAATATTTTCCTTATTTCATGTCATCTTCGCTGAAAGCAAGACTTATAAATATCCATATATTCAAGAATTTTTTATAACTATTTCTTTTGCAAAGAAAATAGTTATGAGGGAAAAATATATTTGTATATGTTGTTAGTTACTGAAATTATATTCTATTGACTTCTTTAGAGACTTATTGTCGTTAAATTTTATATGTTTCGACCTTAAAGTACAAGGTGCGACAACTAATAAACTAGACTGACGCTACTTTGAATGCGTTCAAGCCAATTGCTCCAGGGGGGGGGGGGGGGGTCGGGACAATTGATCCCCCCCGAAAGAAAAGCCCGGCGTATTTTTTTCTTAACCTAAAATTATATAATACTAGACCTAATACTGAATGAGTTTAAATTTAGGATGAGACAATGTTTATTGCTTATATATATATATATATATATATATAAATATATATATATATATATATATATATATATATATATATATATATATATATATATATATATATATATATATATATATATATATATATATATTTATATATAAACCTAAGAGCAGACGTTGTCCTCCTCCCCCCCCCCAAAAAAAAAAAAAAAAGAAAAAAAAAACAGCTAAGAACTGGAGCCGCCCTCTGGTCAAGCATTACCGACCATGAGGGTTAGTGTTAGAAAAAGTAATTGTTCTTACTTTTAGAGAAGTTTAGTCAGTTAAGACAGTTAGAACAAGTTAAGTTGGAACATTAGTCTAGAATATTTACCAACAAACAGTTCAATTACCTTTTGCAGTGTTTGATTAATAAAATCCATCGAATACGACCACAATTTTATGAAAAACGGAGTTGGTTCTTACTGCATGAAAATGCCCGGCCGCACACAAAAGGTCTTGTCAAAGAATTCTTAGCCAGTAAAGGAAATATCGAGCTTTATCACCCTCCCTATTTTCCAGATTTGCGTCTATCAGACTATTTTCTCTTCTAAAATCTGATAAAAAGTCTGTAAAGAAGCAGCTTTGAGAATATAGAGGGCATGAAAGGGAACATGACAACCAAACTTGGAAGGGTTAAGACAGACGATTTTAAAGCATGTTTTCAAAACTTGTATGACCGCTGTTGTAAATGTGTAGCCTCAGAAGGTAACTACTTTGAAAATGATTAAACATTTTTGCCAGACATATGTCTTGTATTCATTAAATTGCTCCAGTCTCGTTTATAAATTGTGGCACATTTCCTGTTTTAGCTATATCCGTATTGAACTAGGACTTATCTATCAATTCATCTATCTATTCATTAAAGTATATCTATCTATCCATCAAGTGAATACTATCACCCCTCGTATTTTGTCGTCATAGTTCATGATCACCCTATATATACGTGTGTGTATGCATATATATATATATATATATATATATATATATATATATATATATATATATATATATACTTATTTATTTATTTACTTATAATTATTTATACTCTGTCATAATGCACAGCTTGCAAAAGTAAAGCATTTTTTGCTGGTTAGATCTGCATTTTTTGAAATAGCTTTGGAAAATGATTAGGCATTCAGAGAATTTATATGCAGTTTCTGAGGTTTAATTAAATTTCGAATATCCAATGCAAGAAATTATTTATTTAAATTTTGGTAGCGATGTTTAAGTCTCCCGTGTAATACTTTAATTAAACTAATTCATAAAACTCATTTTAATTTTCCTAGAGGAAAAATCTTTTATTATTCTTTAAGATAAATAATTTAATTTTAACTAACTTTAAATGTTTTTTTTCTAGAATATATTATATTATTCAAAGATCAGCTTCTAAAAATTATTTTTAATGGCATTGTGTTTACAGTTGTATACTGTACAAAGTAGTAAATGATTTAAACAAATGTAATAGAGATAATTTTTTTTTTTTTTTGGGGGGGGGGGGAATTTAATTACTTTTCCATATTTATATTTATTTTGCAGCGTGAATTTATACTCGAGTTTACTTCTCTCTTGGGTTAACACGTTATCGTTTCTTTTAAATAAGTTATAAGTATTAGTGACTCAGTTTAAAATATTTTTCTTTCATATTGACAATCAAAAGTTGATGTAAATATTTAAAATAGAAGATTAGCTCGAAGATTTCTTTGAAAATGCATGTGTTAATATTTTTTGGATTACGTGTATTATACCGGTATAACTTATTTGTAAATAGGTTGATAATAGCTATGAGATTGTATTAAAGAACTTTGTCTAATATTTTATTTTTGTTTTTTATTCCTATTGTCGTCATTTCACATTATCTGGCTCAAGTGTCTTTCGAAAGGTTTTTGTAGGTTATACAGTATTACATATCAACACAACAGTGACCTCAGGCAAAACTGATGTATTTTGTTTAACCCTTAAGAGGGCGCGCCTGTGTACAATGTGCAACATTTTCGTAATTTTGAATGGTTTGTTTTTACATGTAGGGTTTGAATGTTCTAAGCAGTTTCTATTTATAGCTACACCTTTTCTAATGCGGGTCTGGTTTTCCGTCCCTTGTATTCCATACCATTTCTTGGTAGTGGAGATTTAACCATAGTAAACCAACGATTATACTGGATTACAATACGGCAAAAGCAGGAGTTGATGTACTCGATAAAAGGTGCAGTTATTAAACGGTATCCTCATATCACGAATATGGACAATATCATTGTTTTTTAGGTTTTGGTAATAATAGTAATCAATTCGTAAGTTGTCCTTAGATCCATTAAACTGGACAGTTTTGAAATAAGGCGATTGTACGTGCATTATTTGGACTTTAGTTATAAATATATCTTAATATTACCAACATTTTATATATTGTAATAAAGCACAGAATTATTATTATTTTCAATCTGAAAAAAAAGTTTATTGCAAAAGGAATAATCAAGGGTGAAATAGACGTACTTCGTGAAACGCCCGCCTAAATTGGCGTGCCCGCTGAAGGGTAAAAGAATTTGTATTTTGCATATTTTACTAGTATGCGTTTACTAGTCTGTTTTTATAGAGAAAACTGGGAATAAAAATTGAGAAAACATCGATATGAAATGTGAAAGACTTATCATTTATTACATATGCTAAATTTCATGATAACTCAAGGAAAAACAAGTAAATGAAATCATAAAATGAAATTGAATTTAGCTGATGAAATGTGAGGCATCTAGAAACAATACTTGAATATTCTCGATAAAAAATAGGTGTATATACATATATTTGTATGCATCAGAAGAACTTTGATACATGCGTACATTCCCTAAAGAATTAAATCTTTAATTTAACCACGTACATTTAAATGGATCGTCACAGTTAACTGATCAAATCATTCCTTCTCCAAATAGTTTTGCATTCAATTTCTATGCAAATTTTCCAAATACCCACTTAAAACTTGTTCTGAAAGTGTATTAATAGTGCACCTATCTGCAGCGTTGTGTGGGAAACGTTTCTTCTAGGCTCCTTTGTTCTTGTTTAGTATCGATTTCTAGTACGAGTCACAGGAGTTTCATGATTAATTCAACTTCCGTATGATCTCGAATTTTCTTCAACATTCCGATCCATAACCATACCTCTAATTTATTGTTCAATGATCTTTTACTGTGCTGCATTACCCTCTTTACCCTGGATAACGAAAATCATTTTGTTCTTAACCTGAATGAGTATCAGACAATTCTGAATCGCACCATTATAGTTTGCATTCGTGGGTCTGTTTCTTGAGAAGGGATATTCAATAAACAGCTTTAATTTTGCCTTTTTTGAGTAAGTCTAGTTGTTATAAATTTGATTTATTGTAGGATGTATTGTAGGTTGACTTTTGTCGCACTATTGAGAGCCTATGGTTATTATACAAAGCACTTCGGTATTGGATCCTCTGGATTCGTTCATTCCAGGTTACCTTCAGCACCAATCTTCTCCTATAAGTTCCATGTATGATTGATTATATTCAAGCAGTTTCCATTTTCTTTAAATTAAGTTTGTTTTTAAAGAGAGTATGTCCTTAATGACACACCTTGCCATGGCATTAATTATAAACAGCTAAGAAAATCACCACCACTAACCGATGATCGTATAGCGTGAACTAAATTTTCTAAAACTCAGTTAATATACAACACGTTAAATTAGCACACAGGATACAAATCATAAATATAATACCTTCATTTATTAACCATCAATATAAGTATATTCAATTACATTCATTAACACTAATATTGGATTTTATATCAACACCTAGCCCGTTTCTGCTTATCATAATCTTAACTTACGAGCACATTCCAATTATCCTGCATTCCCTATTACTAAATATTTATTCTTCTCTACTTCCCAACTTATGCTTATTATAAAATGACTTAATATTCATTAAAGTTAACATTAACTCCTACATCACCACATTTCTACATAATATGCAAAATTTCATAAATCGAAGGTGGTAATCGACACAAAATGCCAGGACAAATGTCCACGCACCGCTATGGTATAGTACTGCTGCTCCTTGAGGTTATCGGTCGAGCATTGTTCCATGGGAGACTTTCTTAGTCGCTTCGCAGACTCATCAGTAGAGCATCGGAGACTCTATCCGTCGCTTCGCAGACTCATCAGTAGGGCATCGGAGACTCTAATCGTCACTTCGCAGACTCATCAGTAGGGCATCGGGGACTCTATTCGTCGCTGCGCAGACTCATCAGTAGGGCATTGGGGACTCTATTCGTCGCTTCAAAGACTCATCAGTAAGGGCATCGGAGACTCTATTCGTCACTTCACAGACTCATCAATATGTCATCGGGGACTCACTGCTCCGTCGGTTTAACAACGGGCTCGTTCCGTCACCGTCGGGTCAACTTGGCGGGGCTGTCTCCATACATACCGGGATTCATTGCTATCTGCTGCCAGTCAATATCATTCTATCATCTCATCTTCTATCCTTATTTTCATTCTGTATGCTTTTCTTACCTCTTATTGAGTGCAGGCCTTCAGCCAATGATTTTATTTAACCTTCTGCCATTGGCTCAACTCATTCGTGGGTGCGTCAACATATTTTTCTGCACGTGCACTTTCCTCACCCTTTTTTTCCTTCACTTGGGGGTTTCATTAAAAACTGGGTTAGTCCCGTAAAGCTGCTGGGGTTCCGTCACTCGCCCCTTCTGCGACATCTTTCTTCCTCCGTAGCTGGCCTTTCACTTCTTACATCTCCTTTCTTCCCTTTCACTTGTCAACTCTATCGACTTACTCTATCGACTTTTGATTTTATTGCCTATTTGCAACCAACACTCTCTGTCTTTATTTAACCAGCACAGAATGTCACGATCCACCGTGACACACGACTTTCAAATTTTAAAGACATTTACATCTTTAACCATTTTAGCATTTAGTTTTTTATAGTCACAGTCTGCTTGAGTCATCCTTTATTTTCACTAAATACACAGCCGACGCGTTACCAGAATTGCTGTCTTCTTTAAATCCATTCCTTCTATAAATCCTCTTTTAACCATTTCTGAACCTGAGAACCAATCTCCTTTTCTTTCGTTGAAGACAATCTTCTAGAACAAATACAAACTAGAATTTCATCTATTAAGACAATAGATAACTTTAAATTTGTGCTAAGTATCTTTTTCTGGTTCATAACTATTTAATATACTGAAAACTTCTTTTCTTATATCTGAATTCTTTACATGATCTAAATCGATTATATCTGTAGATTCACTATCACAGGAAATCGTAAAAATGAACCCTTCTGACTCTCTCATCATAACGTCGATGTCCCTAGAATTCTGACCCCAAATCTCCTTTTCTCTATTTATAATGTAACTCCACGCAGTAGAGGGTAGAGTATTGACCTTTGACCTTGAACGATGCAGTAGTGTCCGGTTCATTACACCCTATGCATTCTTGCGAGAATTCTCACATTTCGTAAACATTTGCAGTTAGAATAAAATCCACGCATAATTTATCTGTAACACCAGAATCAATTTCAATGGAATTATCATTTCCCAAAGATATATCAACACTAGAATTGAGGGCCACCCACAAGGGGGGGGGGGAACTGGGGCACTTTGCCCCAGGCCCCCAACTGCCGGAGGGGCCCAAAAATTTTTTTTTTAAATTTATTTATTAGATTTCCTCCGAAAGAAAAGTCTGAAATTTGTATCGCACTTCAGAATTTAAAATAATCTCCTGAAAATAGGGCCTCCCCCCAAAAAAAACAATTATTCGATTAATCATATTTCTTGGGGCCCCCAACAGAAGTTTGCCCCAGGCCCCGTAAAGTCTCTGGGCGGCCCTGCTAGAACTACAGCATTTAGAAAAAACTTAGAATTACGGAGAGGGGTCATATTGACCCTTCGCGAGAAAGGCCTTTTTAACCGTATTATTTAAAATAATATCTATAAATATAAAAAGTAAGCTTTTTTTTCTACATGTGTATCACTTTAAAATAGTTTTTTTTTAAGAATATAGCATGCAATACAGGAATTTTGAAATAGTTTTCTTGAATTTACAGAAAGTTTATTGAGACGTTTTTATGCATATACATTTTGAAAAAAACTTTTTTAATGAAAGACGTGTAAAAATAAAGTGTAACATCATAGAGAGTTGATTAATTAAAAGTATCAGAAAGTTAATTTATTAATTATATTTGGTACTTAGAGATTCAATTCTTCTTAGAGCAATTTCGGCTGTAATTAAAGTGTTCCTTTTCTCTAGAACAATATCCACATACAGCTAAGTTACATTTGAAACAGTTCACGTAAGTTTTGTTTCCTTTACATAATTTGATTTGGCATTTTTTTACGTTTGGGAGATGGTTGAGAGTCAGTAATCATTCTTGGTGTGCGTACTTCAAACGAATCGGCGATCTTCAAAATCCAATTTTGTCTTAGCTCTTTAGCAAGTAAGAAAATAAAGTCTCGGCGACGAACTAATTTTCCCGTTACTTCCTTAAAAAAAATTACCCATACATTTGTCGCTGCTAAGTCGAGAATATTAAAAAAACACGTGTACTAACTAGTGTCGAGAGGGTGGTTTTATCCAATTCTTTCGGGCCATTCAATGTACGGCATCCACCCCATGTTTAGTCGAGTTATGAAATTCGATCACTTCTAGTGTGTTTTTGTTATTCTGTGATATTTTGTTTGAATTATGTAGGGTGTGAAGAAGAAGACCATTTTGCTCTTTTTGCACTAGTATGGTGTAAGAAGAAAATAGTAAGAGCATCAAAAATCAACACAAGAGGAACTATTTTTTCTAAATCTGTTCAAATTATTGCTTAAACTGATGATATTGATATCATAGCAAGAACCCCTAAAGATCTCAAGCAAGCGTTCCTGGATCTGGAAAGAGAGGCTAAAAAAATGAACCTCTCAATTAATCAGAGTAAAACTAAGTATATGCAATTTATTACCTACGCCGATACCTCCGATCTCGATGTACCAACATGTACATTGAGATTGGAGAATACAAATTTGAAAAGGTGAACTCCTTCACCTACCTTGGATCTGAAATCAACTACAAAAATCTCTTGTCCCCAGAAGTAAGGAAGAGAATAACTGCGGCCAACAGATGCTTTTGCGGTCTAAGAAAATTTCTAAAATCCGACAACATTAAAAGGAACACCAAGTTGTTGATATACAAAAGTTTAATCAGGACAGTCCTCACGTATGCATCAGAAACTTGTACCTTGTCCAAGGCTGATGACAGAACCCTCGCAATTTTTGAGAGGAAGATCCTTCGATCCGTTTTTGGTGGCTTCTGTGATAATGGAGTTTGGAGAAGGAGAACTAACTCTGAAATTTATAGATTATTCAGAGAACCGGACATTTTAATATATCATAAAATCCAACTTATGAAATGGGCCGGAGACATTTTAAGAATGAATGATGACCGAACGACTAAAAGAATCTTTCTGGCGATGCCAACAGGAGTCAGAAGAAGAGGCAAACCCAGACTGAGGTGGGCGGACTGCCTCCAAAGTGACTTTGTCTCAATCAATGTCAGAGACTAGAAAGCTTTGGCGCACGGAAGGAAGAACTGGGTCCGTCTTCTTGAGAAAGCCAGGATCCAACCAGGACTGTCGAGCTATTGATGAATGAATGAATGGTGTAAGAAGTACATCATTGTTTCCTTTGTAGATGAATACAGTGGAAATCACATCTTCTTCAAAGATATGAGAACTTCCTTTTTAGCTCTATTTATACTCCCAACTAAACTGAGACCGTCATCTCGAAGTTTCTTGTCAAGTTTCATCGACGTAAAAAAAGCTATCTGTTTTTACATTTCTTTCCGAGTTTTTGTATGGCTGAAATAACAGCATTTTCTCCAATGATTTATTCTTATGGCCTGTTAGCCACTTTGTCCAATTAAGGTATACCATTTATCAGGTATTTGGACTTAAAATCAACAGCCAACCAGAATTTTATTCCAAATTTGTTCAGTTTATTAGGCATATACTGTTAAACATGTATCTTCTCTTGGTTCAAAATCTATCGTTATATTCTCAGACGGTTTATATCACAAATAACATTTCTTGATAAAAATATTCCAGACAAATCTGTCACTTTGTAAACGCTAGGATCTCGAGGATTTCATATCCAATCGTATGTATTTCATGTTTTCTACAAATCTGTCTCGTCTCACAGTTCCTTGGAAAAAAAATGTGGTACCAAGATTTTGAACAAAAACTCCAATCCTTCTCCAACATTTCCGTCCTTTCCCCCACACTAGTACCGAATTCCAGTAAACAAAAAGTAGGTGCTAATCTAAACAAGACTGAGGTCGCGTCTGAGGGTAGATATGAAAATTTCTTAAGTTTTAACATGGGTAAGTAATATTGGAAATAAATCGATCTAATTTTACTAGCACATATTTCTTAATATGCATCCACAGAAACATTTTTAATTAGTCTTCTTTGAAGGTATAATAAGAGTGTCTCAAAAAACCTTGACACATTTTAAAAATTTATATTGAAAAATGCACTCATGGTAGGAACTAGAAATTCACATACGTGTTATCTTATACCTATATTAGAGTTTCTTTTAGCATAGTCAATAAATTTCAATATGCGATCCTTTTGTGGCATGGAGAACCCCCCCCCCCCCCGGTAATCCATTTCAGCCCATGAGCGATTAAATTGGATTCCGTAATACATGAAATTGCAGTTATTATGCGTTTTTTGAGTTCTTTAAGCCTGTCAACTTTTGTTGAATAAACTTTGTCTTTGACAAATCACCAAAGAAAAAAGTCAAGCGGTGTAATGTCTGGAGATCGAGGAAGCAATTAGATTGGACCATCTTGTCCAATCCACCTGTTAGGAAATTCCTCATTTATAAAGTCTCTTACAATCATACTCCAGTTAGGCGGTGCACCGTCTTGTTGCCAAATGATTTTGGGATGCAAATAAGAAATTTGGGGGACATTAAAGTAGCTATTTACAACTTCATCTATTTTACAACACTCGCTTTCACAGAACAATTAGCGCTCTCTGTTGTACTTTTTTCACACAGAAAAAAAACTCTAATATATGCCGTAACACATCTGTGAATTTCCAGTTCCTATCTTGTATAGATTTTTTTTTATAAATTTTTAACATGTGTCAAGGTTTTTTGAGACACTCTGTATTATTATCATTCATATAGGCTAATGACGAAAGAATGCAGCTTTAAAAGTATACCGTGGAGTAACTTTAAATGTCAATGTGTTTGAAAGACATATTACGCTCGTTATTAAACTTTTGTTAATGTTATTACAATTAGATTAGAAATTAATAAAAAAAGGTAGTCTCTTTCATGTTAAATAAGTAAAATTAATGAAAAGGTTATTATATGGACAGTCCCTTTCAGATATTTTTCATACATTTGGCTTTAAAGTAATGTACATTTCCGTACATTACTTCAAGGCTATCTAGAGAATATCGACTGACATAAAATATATTTTACGAAGAATTTAAAGATATTCTTGATTTTATGACCGCATTTCCATCAAACTATTGACTTTCGAATAAAAATGTTTTATTTGCTACTTCATATCTACAACAATTTAGTTCTTTATTTATTTATAGATTCATTTTACGAGCAGGAATAGGCGTTCAAAACTTTATGTACTATGGAGTTATAACTTATCTAATAGCAATACCAAAATATTGTATGATACATAAAGAAAGAATCAAATCATGGTATTTTCAGAATTTTTAAAATAAATTTTAAAAAAACGTTGAAATGGTTTCAATAAATAAAAATTATTTTTTAAACTACACATTTCTTCATTATGTTGAATAAAAATATATCAAAATTATAGAAATAGTAAAAATAATATGATAGAAACACCAGCAACGCGCTTCACATTCACATTAATTGATTTATTCCCTTTATGATTTACCATAAAGTGTGTTTCAATAGAAATTTTTTTGAATTAGTTTATTCATGCTTAGATCCGGACAATATATACATGTGCGTATATATATATATATATATATATATATATATATATATATATATATATATATATATATATATATATATATATATATATATATATATATATATATATATATATATATATATATATATATATATATATATATATATATATGTATATATATATATATATATATATATATATATATATATATATATATATATATATATATATATATATATATATATATATATATATGTATATATATATGTATATGTATATGTATATATATATATATATATATATATATATATATATATATATATATATATATATATATATATATATATATATATATATATATTAATTACCATTCATCGTTCACGCTAAAGATTCTTATTACTGCGTTTGCAATCTATAAATTTACTAATCACATCCAGCAAATCCCATGCCTTTTTAGAAAGTAAACGTATAACATATCAACCAGTATTTCTCAAGAGACTCTTCCCCTTGAGCTTTGAATTGCCAGCTAATGACCCTGCACAAGGAAGGAAATTGCTCTAAATTGTGCTATCTCCTCCTAGTCCCACCCTTTTGTCTGTGTCTAAGACATTTAGCCTGTCCTTTTCTATAGATTGCTGGAAGTTTTGCTGAATTCCCGGAAGACGAGAATCTCCGGGTAATAATTACATAGGACGTGTTTCTTTTTCCGATGAACGCAATATTGCCGGGGAAAGATTTCTTTCTAATTTTTGAAATATCCCCAGGACGTAATTTCTTTCTCATTTTGAATCGAGGTCATTAAGTTCCATTACTGCTATGCAAACAGGATAAGGAGAGAAAAAAAAATTAATTTATTATTATAACTTTAAATTTTGTATAGCTAAAATCTTCAATTAATATCCACATCATATTTGATCATTTTGATTAAATATTTCATATAAAAGTGGTTTTAAAAACTTTTTTAAATATTGTTCCTCTTTGAGAGAGGTAGGGAAAAAATAGTGAGTTGTAGCAATTTGTTGGTACGATTCGTTAGGACTTCATTCAGGATTTTGAAACACTCGTATTCGTTTTTTATCTGTAGGAAAATACATAGTGATGAATCGTTATAATAATGAATTGATGAAAACTGATTGATTAGTAAAGAGATTTAGTAAAATTATTATAAAAAATGATGTGGTATAATGTATATATATATATATATATATATATATATATATATATATATATATATATATACATTTGTGGTATAATTGATAATAGCTTTAGTCTAATTAGAAAACTACAAACGTTAGATAAATGTAAAACAGTAGTAACTTATGATTTTAAAGATCTATTTAATAATATCAATATAATTGATTTAAATAGAATAATCATAAAGTTAGTTCAAAATAATATTCAATACTTAGGCAACAAAATTAAACTAACTCGTTTCAATAGGCTCCTAGATTTTGTAACTTAACATAATTACACAGTTAATAATAATAGTATATACTTACAGACCAAAGGTGTACCATAAGGTGGAAATGCTTCAAGTATGCTAGCTAATTTATACTTACATTATTTTGAAATTAATAATATAGATAATTGCAATAACAATATATTTAGGTATATAGATGATATAATAGTAATTAATAAAAGTAATAACTATATAGACTTAAATTTTTACCCTCCTAATCTGGAACTAATTAAAAGTAGTCAAGATAATAATAATGTAAACTTTTTAGATATTAACATTAAATTACATTCTCATAGCAAATTTACTTTTGACGTATATGACAAAAGATCTGACTATAATTTTAATACTGTTAAAATTACCTAAATTGTCTCAAAATTACCTAACCTGTTTACATAAATCTGTTTTTAATAACATTATTGTAAATCAGTTAGTTCGTATAAATAGACTATGTTCTAAAGACAATAGGAATAAGCATATTTGAGACTTGATAGCTCTGCTAACACGTAATTATTATCCCGAAAGTCTATCCAAACACATAATTGGTTGTTTTAGTTTTAATGAATAGTTTGTTCTGTTGCAATTAATAAGTAAATCAGAATAATAAAAAAATTAGAAAAAATAACTACTAAAAATAAAAAATAAAAAAATAAAATTAAAAGCTTAAGTAAAAATAAAAATAAGATAAAAAATAACTCTCAGTAAAAATAATAAAAAACTAAATTAATAAAGGTTTAATAGTCCTAAAACACAGTATCCATAGTAGGCGTGTTTCTGTGTTTCCATAATCTCCATGGTTGCAAGTTTTGTGAGGTCAGTCATCTTGCGGTTACTTATTCTTAACTTCCATTCTGTCTTGCGCCAGGTTTGGTGTTCTATGGTTAAGTAATTCTTTATTCAATTCTACAGTTATTCATGGATTGTACGGTGTCTTGAGTGTGTTTATTGTATAGATCATACTCATCGGAAGCAATCCATTGGTTTTTAGACAGTATTGAAACCGCTGACGAAGAGATGCTGTATAAAACCTCTTTCATACTTATCTTTTCATGTTTTTAGTTCCTTGCTGCAAGTACTCGTAGTTTTAATGGTCATACTGGTTTTCTCTTTCAACTATTTATTATATATATATATATATATATATAATCCTGTAAATTTTCTTTCCTTCCCATGCTTAAGATGGCATTACTAAATTCTGTTTTCAAGAACCCAGAAATATATTTCATAGAGTCAGCAATCCCTGGGCAAGCCACGAAATCATTCGAACCATTTTCTATGTCCAAATAAGGCGATCATCCTGCACAACTGATGCAGCTTGCAAGAAACATCTTTGCTCAGCAAATTCTTTATCCACAGATACCTCTATACGCAAACCCCGGGAATCACTCAGGTGTTGGCTTTCCATTAGATAAGATGTCTGTTTAGCCACTCGGAATTAAATTTCTTATTGCAATATTTCTGTAATCTGATCCGGCGGAAATTGATTTATAAAATGAGGTTTTTTTAACAAAAACTTCTTTAATGTTCTTTAAAAATGAATGAAATTTCGTGCATTATACATGGTATGTAGAACAAAGGATTTACGAAAATAAAATTTCATACATAATAATAAACAAAAACGTAAGGTCGGAAATTAGATTTTCGTAACATACAACCATGGAAATTTATTTATGAAATATCACATTTCGTTGAAATTAATATTATTAAAAGTTTCTTTTTTTTTCTCATTGGCATTGATAAAACAAGATTTTGAATGCGATCACCAAGTTTCCAGTTTTGACGGATTGAAGCCTTCAATTTTACAAGTGATGTGTACTCTATCCCATCTGTATAAAACATTCGAACAAGCTGTCCCCAAACGTTTTCCACGGGGCTCAAGTCATGACTATTATGTGGATGATCCAAAAGAACAATATTCTGTTCGCAAAACCAATCTTTCATTGCATTTGAAGTGTGGATACTTGTATTGTCTTGCATGAAGATGTAATCTAAAGTATAACATTGCCGTGCAAATGGAAAAAGAGACTTTTCTAAAACTAAGCTTTAATCAAATTTATTCTGGCGACCATTTAAAAATACAATTTCACCTCTGCCATCATAAGCAATCGCTGCCCAAATCATCAAATTTCCACCACAAAAATTTCTGCTGAATAAAGATTTTGATTCTTTTCGGAGATCCCTCCAATAATACTTCAGACCATCCGAATTAAGTTTCCTTTCATCGGAGAAAAAGACCTTCTTCCAATTGTGTCCCACCGCGTTGTACTTCTCGTAATACTGCAGAGGCATCTACTTGTGACGCAGAAGTAACTTTGCATCAGAATTCATTTTCGACAATCTCTTGCTCTATGAAGAATGTAAAATTTGCGTAACTCTTCTAGAAGTAACAGGAACGGATAGATCTGCACAAATCTACTTTGAACTGTGGGAGGTTTTTGATGAAAATTGAAGAATCCCTCTTTTTTCCATCTTAGTTAAACGGGGATATATTTTTTGTTAAAATTTTTCCCATAATTTTCTGGATCTTTTCTATAGTTATATATCATACCAACTGATCGTTTTATATATTTACTAATTTCCGGAACATAGTTTCTACATTCTAGAAATGCATCTATTTTGGATACTTCATCCTCAGACAATAAATTTCGTATACCCATCGTGAGAAGTAGAACTGAAACGTATTGCTTCCAATATATAACGCTTTTTATGTCTACTGCACACGTCACGTTATTTTGTTTTATGCAAATTTTTGTCACATTACTTAAGAATAGAAAATGAAATGAGATATTTCATAAATAAATTTCCATGTTTGTATGTTACGAAAATCCAATTTTTGACCTTACGTTTTTGTTTATATTTATGTACGAAATTTTATTTTTGTAAATCTTTTGTTCTACATAGCATGTATAATGTATGAAATTTCATTTATTTTTATTGAATATTAAGAAAGTTTTTGTTAAAAAACCGTGTTTTCATAAATCAGTTTCCACCACTGTATATATATATATATATATATATATATATATATATATATATATATATATATATATATATATATATATATATATATATATATATATATATATATATATATATATATATATATATATATATATATATATATATGTGTGTGTGTGTGTGTGTATTTGTGTATTTATTTATAATAATTTACCATTTGGAAATACTTAAATAATTTACACCTGTGATTTTAAAACATTTATATATTCGACGCCATTTTTTGAAAGAAATAACTTAGTTCCTGGAGAGACATACATAAACTACAAACGCTTTTTTTTCTTGGGTAATTTCATTTAATCTAGATTGCTCGTGAAAAAATGAGCAGACAAATTTTACATTTATATTTAATGTTAAAAAATTCGAAATTTTATAATGAACGATAATTGAAAAAAAATACAGCATTTTTCACAAATAATAATAAAAATGAGGAAACTATGTAACTTTGTTTGATAACTAAACAAATCTTTTGATTAAACATTACAAAAGAAAACCCAAAGAGTCAATGAAGAAAGATGCAAACATATTTTCTAATTTAAAAATATAACATCTCAAAAATTATTAAAAATGAAACTTTAATAAACAAAAGTAAAGGAAGAGTTAAAAAATAAAGAAAATTACTTAAATATTGAATGATGTCTAAAGAATAGGTTCATAAATAGAAACTCAAATATTTACACTCAAAACTATTGTTGAAATTTTACGAATAATGCTGAGCAAATATTTAGAACTTTAAGAGCATTTTTTATAAGGCATTTAAAGTTCTATAGTTTGAAAAGAATGAATCTTAGTTGGAATAAATTATGCATTTTTGAGACTCATAGAATTGTGTTTATATTAATGAAAGCATTTAGAAAGACATATATTCTTATAAAAAAGAAGCTGTCTTTGTGTTATAAATTACAAATTCTGCATTGGTATTCTAATACACACCTCCTGACTAAAGATACCTTTTTCATTCTTATTGAACAACACACAGAACAACATGCGTTTTCGAACTCATAAGGCTAGAAACTTAAATCAGCTTATTGTAGAAATAAATACCTTGATAGAGTATTTTTAATAACACTGATTAGTGATAGATTTTAACAAGTCTTACCATATTGAACCCTCTGGAGAATGATGAAAGCGTTTGTGTTTAAATCCAAGTTTAAGAAAGACTGAAATAAAATTCAGTTTTTATATTTTTCAATCTAATACAACAGTCTGTCTTTGTAATTTTTATTAAATACGGATATCCTATCTATGATGCATATACAAGAAAAAATGACGTCTGAATTATGTTCAAGGCAGAATTTCGAAATTTGTGTCTCAGGGCAGACATATTTTAATTTATATATGCGGGAGATAGCAACAATGCTCTTTGAGTCTTTTTAAAATATAATAAGTGGAAATTTTTAAATAATATACGCCCGTGATTATAAAACTTTTATATATTAGACACGATTTCATGATAGGAATAGTGTGGAGATATACGTGTTTTCATTGTTTGATTTTAATGTGTTTTTAAAAGAAATACAATAATAGTATACAATATTTGTATTGTATAAAATTATAGTTTATAGTTTAGTAAATTTATAAAACTGTAAAGATTTAAAATTAAGTTCCGCACAGAACATGATGTGAATGTATAGGCACATTAGAAGTAAATACACAAAAATTTCGCACAATTTGATACCACTGTATTACATAAAATGCACGTCTATGTATTTCAAAGTACATTTTATTATAAATTTGTAGGAAATCAAGCCAACACAAAAATGTAATTTTTAAAAATAGTCAGCTAAGTTTCCACCTTTCCTAATGACAATGAAAGTACTCAAAGTTTTAGAAATGGGTTTTTATACGAAGAATTTTTTAATATGATTCAAAAATAGTTCATTGTGTTGTGTTGACTGTATAACTTTCACTCTTTATCTTATATTGTCTTCTAATTATGCAAAGTATTAGATATTTTATATTATTTTTTCTTAGAGAATATATATTCATCGACCGCATTTTAAAACCTCTAGTTATATATAAGTTATACGAAAAATTTAAGCATTTATAATTTTTTTTAAATATGATTTTTGTTGCCAAAAATATTAAAAGCTTAATATGGCCTATATGGTTTAACTTTCAAAGTACGGTCTCTAATAAAGGATTTATAGAATAATATCATCAAATTCTTACATCTCCAAAATTTTCGATTTTGAGATAATTGCACCACAATGCTCTATAAGAAGTACTCATTCGCGAATAATGTTATAAGACTAGTACCAACACCATCTCCTAGATGGGGCGTTTATTATCCTCTTCCACAACTAGGAGGATGAACTTGCTCATGCGCCATGAATGAAATTGCAAGTGCCTAATGTTGTTGTATAAAAATGTTCATTAAATTTTATTTGGAAAATAAATTTGTTATTTTTTATAAACTGTTGTTCATGTTATCATTTTTTTTCTCTTTTTGTTGTGAAAAGTTTAGATAGATTGTGCATTAGCATAGAGATATGGCAGTATTCCCTCAAGTATTTCAGTCCATGTTGACAAAATGAGGTTAGTAGAAGATGGTTATATCTTGCAATTAAAATTCAGAATCATGCTTTAAAATTTAAAACAACGCATATAGTATATAGTTTTGCCTTCTGAAGTGATTCGAACAATAAGTTTTCTCAAAATTGTCATAGGCATTCATAAAACAAGAAACGAAATTACGACAGATATTTTCTTATTTTCTTTAGCTCTTCCTTAAAATATGGCTATTTTGAGATGATATATATATATATATATATATATATATATATATATATATATATATATATGTGATAATAATCACATTTGGAAAATTTAGATGCAGTCGGGCACGAGGAGTGAATCATCTAGTAAATCGCTGCGCACAAATTGGAGAGATGCAGTCGGGCGAAGTGTTGATCCAGGAAAACACTGACGAAATTTAGAAGAAACAAACATGGAGCCATTGATTAAATGCAGAAATTCCAAGACGTGCTTTATTATCAGAAGGCATAACTGCAGTAGCCACATGACTTGTCCGGCGTCTTTGCCAGGACGGGACGTAAAAACATACAGGAGCGGACCGCAGGTCCGGAAGCAACAACAGTTAAAAACGAAGAGAGAGCGGACAGCATGTCCGATAGCGACAAGAGTTAGCAACGAAGAGAGGGAAAAGTCTTGCGTTCATGCAATATTAAATGGGTGTTTTGCGATATTTTCGCCAGAGGGCCTAAACTACTAAATTTTTAACTGGGCGATTTTACATTCGTGGAGTTCAAGTGTCCACTTAAGTTTCCCGGGGACTGATAAATTCCGCGCTTGCTAGTGCTGAGACCTGTTGAACTGGGCATAGGATAAGTGGCCCATAAAGTTCTTGTAAAGTGGGTTTTTGACGTTAAAAAGACATAATTTCAGAGTGTTTCGAGGGCTCTTCAAGAATTTTGACACTATACGGACATTCGGAATCTCATAAACTTTCGAACACTCATATCTGGAGATGTTATTGAGTTCCGATACTTCACATGCCTGCTTAATGATCTGCAGGGCTGCGATAAATTATACTTACTTTACTTTTAGGTCGCAAATTTTGGAAAAGGGGTCGTGCTTTATTAAAAAGAGAATTTAGAATATGTTTTAAAGTAAAGTAATTTAGGACGTCGCGTTTTCTTGTTACATTTCCCCCCCATCGAAATAAGAAAAGTTCTTGCTGAAAGGA
This sequence comes from Dolomedes plantarius, assembly GCA_907164885.2. Classification (NCBI taxonomy): domain Eukaryota; kingdom Metazoa; phylum Arthropoda; class Arachnida; order Araneae; family Dolomedidae; genus Dolomedes; species Dolomedes plantarius. The sequence goes on from OU015500.1 coordinate 116,769,763, forward strand.
AGACTTTTCCGTTGACATAAAATTTTACAAAATTTTAAGTACACTGTATGCATCAAAGGTAAACACACATTATATCATTTACAGAATAAGAATCTCCATGTTCGAATTCAATTTCAATATTTCATACTAATTGCAATAATTTAATTTCAATATTCAATATTCACTATCCAAAACAATATTATATCCACAAAAATAATAACCTCTAAAATAATAAGTCAAATAAATGTACTAAATTCTTTCTCAATATTTATCATATTTAATTTCTTATATAAAGACTTTAACTTTCATAAATAACACGATATTTTTATTTAATCTTACTACTAGCATTTTGGTATGAATCCTCCTGTTATATAACCTCTTACCTCTTAAACATACCTCTCTTTTTATCATATATGAAGCATTACTTTTCTATTTATTTCTCTTTTATCATTTTGAGAATTTTCTGGAATGGGCACTTCCTCTATAGCAGACGGATGTTAGTATTCAACCGTGGCATAGGGACGCTTAATAGATTAGAAAGAACTCCGTTTCTAGTTAATAGATAAACTGTTCTTTGAAATTTCTACTGTACCAGAAAATCTCCTGAAAAAAATATTATTCTCCTACCTTTATTTAACCTTCAACTACATAATATACCCACGAGGATTCGAAACCACATATCTTTTTCAATTTACCATGTAAAAAGTACAATGTTTAGGTAACTTGTGAAGAATACTAAGTTAGCAATGTTTGTACTTTAATACTTCAGTAAAATAAAACAATTTTTATACTCTTACAATTTCTTAAAATAGATTACAAAACGTTTACATAAGTTGATAAATATTTTTGTGGATAAATTTAAACTTTAACTATTCATTATTTTAATTAATTTTTATTCATCTCTATCGGCATCCATATCTTACCCGAAATTTAGAAACCGAAACCTATCTTCTTATTCTTACATCATGGGAAGGAGAGAGAAAAAAAAAAAAAAAAATCTAATGATCAAAACATCAAAATAAAGCTTCAGCTTCCACGCGGTTTGAGTACATCCAAACGATGAGGACTAAATTTATTGCTCTCCTTTCGGGGGGAATAGTTACCTTTGACCCCTCATATGTTGATAGCACAGCGCGGTACGGTAAGGTGACCTACTTTTTCATTCCTCTCTTTCACATAGAGGGTTTTTAAGCTATACGCGAAGAAGATACTTTTTACTGATTTGTAAAAAGATAAAACTGATATGGAATTTATTAAGCAAAACATGATTAAATTAAATTAAAAATTTATCAAATTGTCATTTGATTATCAAGATTATTAAGAATACAATATTTAAACATTAAATGCAATTTTACCTAAAATTTTTATACACTTTCAAAATAAATTTAATTTATACTTTAACAAAATTCGGTTTCACCACTTAATCATGAGAAACACATATGAAAAAAGTAATTTGATATACAATTTGTCTTACCTTTAATTTCTGTTCATTTATTTATTTATTTAGTTATTTATTATTACCATTATTTTTTTTCTCGTCGGCGTAAATTAATTTTAATTTAGTCTCTTAACACATTATTACAAATTTTTTAACAAGGCAAAAGTTCTTGGGAATGAACTGTTGCTGGCGGAAGTTGCTGGCGTATTTCTTCTTATTGCAGCACAACACATGCCAATGTGCAACACAAGCCGTATATATGAACACCACATTGCACAACATAATTTAGAAGTAGAATTTTCACGATCACGAGAAGGATTCAAAAACACACTGTGGCGTTGTGGGAAGGTAAATAAAACAGGATAATTTTATACTGTAGATTTTACCACACTGAAGACAGAAGAAACGTGTAAATACTGAATTGAGCACACAGATTGATAAAAGGGTGGATCCGTTGAAATGAAGAAGTAGACATCGCATAAATTTCTTGTACGAAGTATTATCATTTAAAGATTCTAAAACAGGTTTGGAAATTCTTGTATGGAATTAAACACTTGAAATCCAGGGGGGATAACACAAATAACAATAAGAAGAAACTTGACTTAAAGACACTTGAAAATTTTCTTTTTATGAAAGATTACCGCTGAGGATTCCACGACAGGTACAAATCCTGTCGGCTTTATAAATGTGATAATAATCACATTTGGAAAATTTAGATGCAGTCGGGCACGAGGAGTGAATCATCTAGTAAATCGCTGCGCACAAATTGGAGAGATGCAGTCGGGCGAAGTGTTGATCCAGGAAAACACTGACGAAATTTAGAAGAAACAAACATGGAGCCATTGATTAAATGCAGAAATTCCAAGACGTGCTTTATTATCAGAAGGCATAACTGCAGTAGCCACATGACTTGTCCGGCGTCTTTGCCAGGACGGGACGTAAAAACATACAGGAGCGGACCGCAGGTCCGGAAGCAACAACAGTTAAAAACGAAGAGAGAGCGGACAGCATGTCCGATAGCGACAAGAGTTAGCAACGAAGAGAGGGAAAAGTCTTGCTTTCATGCAATATTAAATGGGTGTTTTGCGATATTTTCGCCAGAGGGCCTAAACTACTAAATTTTTAACTGGGCGATTTTACATTCGTGGAGTTCAAGTGTCCACTTAAGTTTCCCGGGGACTGATAAATTCCGCGCTTGCTAGTGCTGAGACCTGTTGAACTGGGCATAGGATAAGTGGCCCATAAAGTTCTTGTAAAGTGGGTTTTTGACGTTAAAAAGACATAATTTCAGAGTGTTTCGAGGGCTCTTCAAGAATTTTGACACTATACGGACATTCGGAATCTCATAAACTTTCGAACACTCATATCTGGAGATGTTATTGAGTTCCGATACTTCACATGCCTGCTTAATGATCTGCAGGGCTGCGATAAATTATACTTACTTTACTTTTAGGTCGCAAATTTTGGAAAAGGGGTCGTGCTTTATTAAAAAGAGAATTTAGAATATGTTTTAAAGTAAAGTAATTTAGGACGTCGCGTTTTCTTGTTACATATATATATATATATATATATATATATATATATATGTGTGTGTGTGTGTGTGTGTGTTTGTTTGTGTGTGTGTGTATATATATAAAGTAATATTTGACATTCAAATGCTCCAGTTGCCTTCACCTTCATTTTTCTTATAGAAATGGCTACTAATACTAAATTCAAATAATGTTACGTTAGAAACAGGAGCCATTTTTTTTAATTAAACCTGTTTCTTCCTCATCATTCATATTCTACTTTCTGTACCCACATAATTTAAATTCATATTTGCAAAATAATATAAAATTTGCCTTTTTATGGTTCCGAAATTTATTTCAAAATTACCTCTAGTTATTTCTAAATACATTAGCCAAGCATTTATTATGAGAGGGGAAAAATTCCCGTTAAAAAATGACTTAGGTAAATCACCTATGCTTTTGACAGTTAAAGGTAATTAATCTTCAAATTTTGAATTGACTCCAAGAAAACTATCCCACTTTTCTAATTTATTCCGCATTTTATTCCTTTTTTTTCCTTTTAAAAATTTCATTATAATACTTTATCACATGATCTCTTCCAAGATTTAATAATGAAAGAATTTTGAAATGTGTGCATTTCTAGAATGGATGTATTTTTAATAAAATTTTGAATTTCATTAAGTTTTCCTGAAAGTCACAAAATAGGATAATTTAGATACTTTTGGTACATCTTGATTGAATATAATTGCTAAATTTAAATTTAACAAACGTATATTTTAATGTCTCATGCTCTCTCTTAGGGATTTATTTCTTTTCAATTTTAAATCTATACTTTATATTTAAAGTATATATGACATATACTAATTTTAGTTTTGTATTGGATATATTAGTATTTGTAAAGGATAACCACTTTCTAAAAAGAAAGTCTATATTATTTTCAGCGCATTACAGCAAAATAATAAAAGTTTTCCTCTTTAAGTTTTTACAATATTTTAATTTAAATACATACATACACACATATATATATATATATATATAAATCATAGGCCTTTTCTTATAAGTTTTTAAGTTCATACCGTTATTATAAATATTTCTTGTGTTTATTCACATGCATTATGTCTACGACTAGCTGAGTAGCAACCCGATGTGTTGCATTTTCGATTTAAAATGAAATGGTTTTATTACTTTTTTAAATTCTGGAATTAATGCTTCTGGAATTAATGCTTTTATTTAAGACTAAAAACTGTTTCATCACTTTTAAAAATACATTAGAATTTTTAAAAAACGAAATAATGATTTAAAATTCCCTTTTTCAAATTTTGGTTTTTGGCTTTTGAAATAATTCTTTCAAATTTCCGTTTTCAAATTTTGCTTTTTAAACAAAAATAGAAGCTCATTCAATAGGGCAATGGCTCGCAGCATGTCACATCTCAACTCTTCAAGATTTTACTTCTTGTTTGGCGAAGAGTGGCAAAAAATTACATAATTTAACATGGCGTTCAATGAGCATTCTTACAGCTTGTTGAAGAAAATGCTCTCAGATTACTCAAAGTCTTTTGATACGGTATCTAAACAAAGGTATATCACTAAATTAAACATTCAGGTACAGCCCGGAAAGGTTTATTCAGTATGTGTCCCTTATTTATTGACAGAGGAAGACTGGAGTTACGATACAAGACGCTGGCCTGAAGTAACTTATATTGATATCTATGCATATCTCAACATAATAATAATCATTCTCAACGAAAGAATGATTATATTATCTTAAACCTTGCGAAATATTAAAAACAAAGTGTTAAAATACCTGTTACTTACAACTAATATGAGGAATTTTATAAATAAACTAAAATTATTTTTCTCAAAATGAAGGTATCGTCCAAAAACACATGCAAACGCATATGAACGGCTTCTGTTTTCTGCCACCCGATAATCACGTGATCTATAGTAGACGAAAACTGACGTAGCCAGTGACGTTGCAACGATTCGCCTTATTAGAAAAAAAAAATTCTAAAGGTTTTAATTTTCCCTTTCCTGAAACTAAAATTATTTCTGGTGCTTTAAAATTATTTCTGGATTTAAATTATTAAATGACTCGTTCTCAACTATTACTTTTTTTCATTTTGGCAACATGGCCGAATGTAAATAGAAAATCTCATAGGCGAAAAAGTGCTTAAAAAAATAGAAAGACAGTTCTCAGGAATTCAAAATTGGTGGCGGAAGAATCCTCATCAGTTGCTCATTAATTAGAAACAAATTTCACGAACTTGCTGGAATTATTAATGAGTAAAATAATAATCACGATGTGGTTACTGTCATACATAATACTCCAACAAGAGTCATCTCAGAAGGTCTTTTTTAAACTTAACAAATTCGATTTTATTTTTCTGTAGATAAATAATTACAGAGAGGAAAAATATTGTAGCAAGATTCACATTCACAAGCCGCGAGCCGCTATCTGACCAACAGGTGTCAGTGTCTAGTACGGACTAACTATCGCTTGAACTCGTGTGAACTTACTGACCAGATTCCTCTTTCATTCGCTTCTTCGCGCGCATCTCCCCATGCGCAGTGTTCGCATCCTCCATACGCCGCATGTCTCCATACGCCGACGCTCGCTAGCGCTGACATCTAGCGGCGCTGAAAATAAAGAGTTCCCCACAAGTTGAAAAATTGCGAACTCCCCATTCAGTTACATTAAGATACTATGGCGATCGGTGAGGGAAATTTCAAAAGAGAGTTTTCTAAGTACGCTTTTTTATAATGATAACATTTATTTTATTAATTGTATTTGGTATATTTTGGAAGCTGAACATCTAGCAAATGCGATAAATCGTAAAATTGACATTAATAGGCGCAGAAAACCGAAATATTTGTCCATCAAATTTGTTGATTTCGGGAAATTCGGAAAAATGCTTTGGGGAAAAAGCTTCGTTTGAAATGAAAAACATTTTTAACTTTATAAAAATGTGTATATCCTTAAAGATGAAGAGTTGCAAAACACATGGGAATAAAAAAATTGTCGATTGATGGGCGAAAAAGTTCAATTTTGCATGCCTGAAAATAGTGGAAATTTGCGAAACGGAAAGGAGCTGGCCCACCCGGAATGACATCTGTTTCTGCTGTCCGCTTCTTTTGAGTTCGGTGGTTTTAATTTTATAATTAAAAAGTTACAATTTTGAAAGTTGAGGATGGTACCAGTGCACGCGTCTCGTCCGTCCGCGTCCATCGGTACCAGTCGCGATATCCTGCTATGCTCGGTTCGGGAGATTAGCCCGTCCCCGTGTCTGCTGACTGACACACTAACATTTGTTTACCTTCAGCTGTTATTATTTAGTAGATTATATTTTGACACAACATTCTGAAATATAAAACTTGACTGTTCAAGTAAAAATAAGTATACTTATAAGTATACATTTATCATCAACATATACGAAAAAACGGATTGTTTATTTATATACTTTTTAACAAGTTCATTACTAGTTATGACACCTAAATATGGGGTTATATTTACTAAAATATTATAACCTCTTTTACAACGTTGTTGATTTTTTCTACTGCGGCTTTAAAATACTGTAAAACCATATTTTGTGCAGCATAGATTGTTTTACATTGTATTCTGGTTTTTTCTTCCTCTGACAGGATTGATAGTGTTTGAGCAGTGGCCCAGTTGTCAAGGGCAACAGCTAGTGATCTGAAAGTCACTGGTTCTATACCCGTCTCTGACAAATACACTGCCGTGTACACAAATGGTGACTGGTGCAAGTAAAATCCGTCGTGATTGCAATGTCCTCCAAGTACTCAAGATTATCTCCGGTGGCTCTAGGTCAGGTGATCTAGTCCCGTTACTTCCCTCCGTTCAAAATTACGGGACTGGTCCTTTGGCCCAAGTCCGACTCCGATGTTTGTGGTCACAATCAAACCAGGAGACACACCTTCATCGTCCACAGCCTTCGGCGCTTGATCTTATGTTGCTGTAGGTCGAGTGGCATAAGCAGCAACAGCAACATCACTTTTTTTATATATATTAGGAAAATGCAGTAATTTTTATCTCACAGATCTTGAAATAAACTTTATGTTATAGCTGATAAATGATTGTAATATTTGACCTGTTTTAGTTATCGTTTATCAGTGTTAAGTGCAAATTTTAGCGAAAAGTGGTCTTAAGACAAAAGAAATTAAAATTATAAAATTTTGTTATTGTGGCTAATGCCCATTGGCTGGAAGTATTGAAGACCAGATCAACACAGGCTTTGCGGGCTTAGGGTTGCAGCTCCTGTTTAAAATTCATCTTAGTCGACAAGTCCATCTTAGCTAGGTGCCACCTCAGTTTTTACTGATCATCTCCATAGGTGACATCTAGTGGATCTTACACTCTCCCATCCTATCAAAGCCTATACATGGATCTTCCTATCTACGGATTCAATGGGGCCATATATATAAAAACTAAAATATTTAATAGCAATTGTCGGGATTCGAACCGAGCACCATCGGTGGCGACGCACTAACAATATGCTATCTCGGGTCCTTGTAGTATTTTTATTTACAGTAATGTTCGGCCACACATTTATACTCAGGTGGGTTCATTACATAAAAATCAATATACATCTGAAATTTTGATAGAAATGGAAAAACTTTGTTAAAAATTATAAGCAGGATCAATGAAATCAGAAGATACGAATCAGTCTCTGATACGTATCTGCTGATCCAAAAGGCTGCTAATAACATATATATTTTTGATTTTGATTATTGAAAATTTAAAAAAATAATTTTTTTAGGACTGTTAAATGTTTTAATTATTTTTTAATGCATTTTTTACATTCCTTTTTTTATTAGAATATATCTCCCTTAATAAAAAATCCTGTTAAGTTAGTGTTTTATGAAAATAGAACGAAAGAATCCTATACAGATTATCATATAAATACCTACCAAGAAAATTTAGATATATGCTTGTAAAGTTATGAAAACATGACAAAATTCCTACCGTGATAAACAGACATTAGCCGTGATAAACAGACATAGGCAAAGCAGGATGTGCTCATATTGTTGTGGTATGTCGCAAAATAATGTTCTTAGAAACGTGAATTCTATATTACTTGATTCTCAAATCTCTGTAGTATGTTATAATGGAAGAAAGTAAAATTTCATTTTATCGTCTACATTTTCTGCCTCGGATCCTCATTAAACATTTTAGTATTCGAAGAATTTTATTATAAAGTGTTTATTCACATTGTTTGTAGCAGTTCCACCGTGATATATTAACCATAAATTAAAAAAAAAAAAGAGGTCCAGAGCCTTGTACAAAAATTATAGATATTGTACAAAGCACATTATTATTAGGAAGTAATTGGCGAAGATTTGAAAGTGAAACCGCAAACACGCCTCTCTTAAAAAGTCTAATTCAGTGAGAAAATATTTATTTCCAAGAAACCGATTAAATGTGTACTTATGTTAATGTTGTTACTGAATCTTACAATTTATCTATAAACATTATTCTACAGTTCTGATTCAAATACCTGTCTTTTTTACAATGTTGTAACAAAGAACGTCACTAAAAAGAGAAACTTTCCATATCGTCTCTTCGGTTAATTGTGGAGTTTGGCGACCAGAGCTTGAAACTTACACCTAGCTTATTTTCATTATATTAGGCCATCGACTACTATAGATAATGTATTTGAGGTTATTAAAACACTTGTTAAAAATTTATAACGACAAAAATGAGTCGAAAATTAATCAGTGAATAAAAATATGTATCTAGAACTACTTATATGCAGGGTGCCAAAACAATTGGTTAAAAATACAGAGAGAAATTTATTGGAAAAATATTTCTTAACATCAGTTATTTAGTTGGCTGAATATCGGCACCTCTTTCGGGGGGGGGGGCGCTATTTGTATTGTTGCTCTTTATAGGTGGTCGCTGTAATTTATATTTTCCATTATTTTTCTTAAAGATACCTCTTGATTTTGTTTTGTATTAATTACTGCTTGCTTGCTTACATATAGTACTCTTTTAAAATACGTTTTAATTAATTCATATAATGCAAGGTGATATTTTTTCACTATAAATGGAGATATATGTCCTCCTTTGTAACTGGTATTGTCAGGACATAAATATCCAGGTAATCAGTAAAATTTCTTTATTTCTGGGGACATGACGATTCGTCGAGAGATACTGTCAGGTATGTAAGATTCTTTGTATTGGCATTCGATAATTAGCTCAACAAGAAAAATACTTATATATAGCAATCTATTAATATAGTTTTTGATTTATTTATATTGTGCAAGGTGATATTTTTTTCACTTTAAATGAAAGGATATGTCATTTTTCATAACTCGCATCCCCAGGACTTAAATTTCCGGCTAAACAGTAAGATTTTCTTGATATTTTTTGGATTCATGATTCATCAAGATAGGTATTGTGAGGTATTTATAACATGTTTTATATTTGTATTCAATAATTAGCTAAACAAAGAAAGTAAACAAATGATTCTTGTATATCGTGAAACTTTTAAATTAACTTAAAATTTTAAACAAAATGAACCGAATAAAAACCTAAAAATAAATTCAAGCTTTTTTACTATTAATAAAGTACGCAGTGATCCAGTACATTGCTGGAAGTTAGAAGACACATAACGTAGATTTATTAGCTATGAAAATGATATTTATCAAAAAGTTTGTGCTGCTCATCTTGACTTAATATAAAATTCTTTTTATAGGGAGATTCGGACTAGGATATGACATTTCAATTCTTCAAAATAGATATAAAATACATATAATACTAGAAATAAAATTATTTGATGTCTAGTTTTATGGATAAGGGCACACATAAACATCATAAGTGGCAAGGATATAACTTAAATATTGATATTTAAAATTGTTTTGCCAAATAAACATTGATTTTTAACTAAGGCTGTGATATAATTTCTTAATACTTGCTTATATGTAATAAAAAAGATAAAGTATCTTCATTTTAACAATGAGGCTAGTAACACAGGGAAACCATTGGAATAAATTGATATTGACTAATAACAAATAAATGTTTTTATTAAATTTATTTTATCTCGCTTGAAGTCTGTTAATAAAAAAATATCACACTGCTTCCATGTATCTTAAGATTATAATTTCACATGCGATAGAAATGTGGTTATACAGAAGAAGAGCTGAAATTCGTCTCTTTTCTCATTTTTGTAGCTCAAGGTTTGATGATAAATTTTCAAATAATTTATACAAGAATGTCTTATAAAATTCGCAGATTTGGTGTTTAAAATTTTTTATTTCCGACTTTTTTTTCTATCTAAACAAAAAACTTAAAATCTGGTAATTTTTAAAATAAAATTCCAATACAGCTGGCTACCATTTTCTGTTTCTCGCTTTTCTAAGTATATATATATATTTCTAAATAGCTCTCAGTGGTATTTATGTTAGTTTCCACTATTATATAACCTTGTTTCCAAAAAGAAAGACCATGGAACCTTGTCATTCTTCAATTAGTTCTGAGTGTGATACTAAAGTTTATGATTCATCCTTTATTATTATAATCTGCCTTTTAAAATCCTAGTGGTTCCTGCTCGCACTACATCATCACATTGCTTCTTTTAGTCGTCATAAAATAAAATGGTGCTCAAATTCTGCCACCATTAATCCAATCGGTATGTTAGGGATTTAGAAGGGGAATAGAAAATTTAGAAAATACGAGTCTTGGAAATACAAGCTCAATGCTTTTATACATTTTGACTTACCACTTTCTTTGTCTACCATAAAGTACGTGAGACAGTATAGTATTACTTTGATTATGAATAGTAAATTTCATAATTTTGATTAGCTTTATTACATCGCTGTACACCAGTGTCAGCAGTACTTCAAAATTTCTTTATTTTTAAATATGGAATTGAAAGAAGTTCTTTTATTGAGGAGGGGGAAGGTTTGAATAAAAACAAAACTTCAAAAAAAAAAAGATGAGATTTTACAATGACTTGTACAATTTTATACTACAAACCGAGGTTGACAAACACTTAACTGCGGCTTTATAATACTGTAAAATGGCATTCCGTGCAGCATAGATTGATTTATATTGTATTCTTATTTTTTCTGCCTCTGAGAGAATTGGTAGATTTTATGTTCTATTTTCATATATTAGGAGTATGAAATATTTTTTGAGTTACAGTTCGGGATATATGATTGCATTTCGAAAAAATTAATAATTGATTTTGTCGAAATGCAGTCAACATTCATACAGTTCATGATGAGGACGTTCAATTGTTGTTCGTAAGGCTGCAACACTGAATCAGATAGTTTTGAGTAATTCAAAAATACTTAAAATATATTTAACAATATTATTATGCGACGAATGTTTAAGGATATTCGAAAACTAACTTCAACACATATGTATCAATGAACTGAATAAAGAAAACTTGTACATCCCTTTTATACAGTTATGATGTATTAAATTAAGCAGTGAATATTTTGTCCTGGTAACATGCTACATTAATACCAAGCTAATGATATAGACATTTCATTTTTACATACTTTTCAAATCATTAAAACTTTCAGCTGAAACTAAAATTGTTACATAATATTTCCAAAAATCACATTTATTCCCTTTACTATTGGACTTCCAAAGCCTATTATACACACACACACACACACACACACACACACATATATATATATATATATATATATATATATATATATATATATATATATATATATATATATATATATATATATATTATTAGTAAAAGCAAATGTTTGCGTGCGTGTGTGTGTGTTTGCGGCCCCCAGGCGAATCTGTGAAACTTACAGCCGTGAAATTTGACACACGGGTAGTGAAGAGTCTGAACATGTGAACCTCGAATCCCGAATTTTAAATTTTATTGCCTTTAATTTTTAATTAATAAAAAAACAACAATTTTTGAAGGGTGAATCCAGAAGATAGAAGAGCGTCACAGCCGCCATATTTGAAATGTCGAAATCAACGCCATTTTTTCCATAAAAGTGCCTAAATGTTACATATTTGGAAAGAGCTTTGAAAACTGATAATTTTTTCTGCTTACAGTTATTCTGTTACTTTAATAGTTTTACAGATATTTTAAGTCTAAAATCACTCCATAGCTGAGAAATCAAATCACCCAGCTACAGTATAGTGCAGCCATCTGTCGGCAGCGACGGGAATGAAAATTGATGGTAATTAGGAAAGAGCTTTAAAAACTGATAATTTTTTCTGCGTACACTTAATCTGTTAAAAAATTAATCTTGCTTACGCTTAATCTAGCAAAATCTTAACATTTAGGCTCCTAATAGTTCAACACTTTATCCAGAGGTGCTAAGGTAATAACCCGTAATAGCAGTTTTTGAAAGGAAAATATAAATTTTACCGGGTATTGATTTTTAATTTCATTGGTTCCAATTGTTTAGAAATGTGTACAACTTATAGATTTGGTTATGCTTTATTGGTACTATAGCTTTTTGCAGTAAATGTCTTTAACTCAGATCAATATCCACTAGGGTGGGACAAAAAAGTCAATTTTTTTATAATCAATTTCTAATAGCGCGGAAAACTACCGCATTAGCATCCTAATAACGGTAAAAATGATATAAAAATATATAAATTGTTTTTGAAATCGCGCAAGAGCCCTAAAGTATTTTAAAAAGAAAAAATCTGCAATTTTAAAAGACGTATATAAATGTGTTTAATAGTTTACTTTATTTCTAATAGTGAAAAAACTACTCTTTGTAGTTACTTAAATGCGTGAAAAATACTTTTGGACACATTGCCGTTCATTTGAATTCGCGCAAAAAGCTTTAAAATACCATTTATTTTTGTAAAAACCTCATATTGCAGCTCTTCACCCATTTCAGCATGTTTTTCCTTTATGAGTTTCGTATTGCCTTCTACATCGCAAACTTCCTTATTAAGTGCTACTTCCTTATTAAGTGCTAGGTACGGTGTTTCTGACAGGGCCACAGCAGCAATAGCTTCTGGTGTCCTGCATGATATTGGAATGATATCTGATTCAGATATGTCAGGAGTGATTGACAAAAGTAAGATTAGAAGGGAAAAAATGAAGATTCGAAATGCAATAAAGGAAAAACAGAACCGGCTAAAAGAAGCAAATGGAATCTACTTCGACGGTAGAAAAGATAATATATTAACTCAAGAAAAAATAGCAGATAAATTGTACCGCAGAGTAAGAAAAGAAGAAAATATTAGCGTGATTAGTGACCCTGGTGGTCAATACATTGGCCATGTTACACCAAAAACAGGAACCGGTAATGATATTCCCGAAAGTATTTTCGACTACATGAAAAAGAATGATTTTTACATGAGTGCAGTGGTAGCCATCCGTTGTGATGGGACAGTCACAAACACCGGTTGGAAAAGTGGTACATGTCATAGAAGTTAGGTGTCAGCGATCACTGCAGTGGTTTATTTGTTTGCTTCACTTTAATGAGCTGCCTTATAAACATTTGTCTGAGCACTTCGACGGGACAACAATTGGGCCAGCTTCATTCAGTGGTCCAATTGGCAAGCAACTGCCTATCTGTGAGAAAAATTGTGTTGTTGATTTTGTGCCGATTCAGTCTGAAGTTGTCATCGGAATAAATAAAACTGACCCCAGTAAAGATCAGCAGTATCTTCTAGACATTGTTAATGCATTCATCACTGGAATCTGGGAGCCAGAATTAGCTGTTAAAGATCCTGGACCCCTCAGCCATTCCCGATGGTTAACCTCTGCTAACCAGGTATTAAGACTTTATATTTCCCAAATTAGAATCGGCAAAAAATCAACAATAGGTTTTTTCTCACAGCTAGGCAGTTGCTTGCCAATTGGACCATTGAAGGAAGCTGGCCCACTTGTTGCCCAGTCGAAATAATCAGACAAATGTTTATAAGTCAGCTCATTAAAGTGAAGCAAACAAATAAACCACTGCAGTTGTCGCTGACACCTAACATGTCCTGTACCACTTTTCCATCCGGTGTTTGTGACTGTCCCATCACAACTGATGGCTTCTACTGCACTCATGTCAAAATCTATCTTTTTCATGTAGTTTAAAAAACTTTCGGCAATATCATTACCGGTTCCTGTTTTTGGTGTAACATGGACAATGTATTGACCACCAGGCTCACTAATCACGCTAATATGTTCTTCTTTTCTTACTCTGCGGTACATTTTTGCTCCTATTTTTTCTTGTGTCAATGTATTACCTTTTCTACCGTCGAAGTAGATTCCATGTACTTCTTTCAGCTGGTGCTCTTTTTCCTTTATTGCTTTTCGAATTTTCACTTTTTCCCTTCTAATCTTACGTTTGTCAATCACTCGGAACATATCTGAATCAGAGATCATTCCAAGATCATGCAGGGCACCAGAAGCTATTGCTGCTGTGGCCCTGTCAGAAACACCGTACCTAGCACTTAATAAGGAAGTATACGACAACTTTGAACGCATGTGCAAGGTAGAAGGCAATACCAAACTCATAAAGGAAAAACATGCTGAAATGGTCGAAGAGCTACAATATGAGGTTTTAACAAAAATAAATGCCATTATAAGGCTTTTTGCGCGAATTCAAATGAACGGTAATGTATCCAAAAGTATTTGTCACGCATTTAGGTTACTACAAAGAGTAGTTTTTACACTATTAGAAATAAAGTAAACTATTACACACATTTATATACGTCTTTTAAAATTGCAGATTTTTTCTTTTTTTCTAAACTTTAGGGCTCTTGCGCTATTTCAAAACCAATTTATATTTTTTTCTATTAATTTTCACGTTATTACGATGCTAATGCGCAAGTTTTCTTCGCTATTAGAAATTGATTATAAAAAAATAATTTTTTTTCGCCCCACCCTAATATCCACCATTCTGGAAATAATATTTAAGATGTAATAACTATTTTTTGCATTATAATATACCTAACTGGTTTAATATTGTCAAATGATTAACATATTTCATTTTAATGTAACTAAATATAGTGTATTTTGTATATTAGTTTCACTTTTCATTTACTTGAATTCAAGTTGAATACATTTAAAATTAATGTATCTTCCCCTCAAAAAAGAGAATAGAATAAACAAACTGAAAAACTTTGCTCATCATATTTATATATAAAAAAAAACCTTAATTTACAAATAAATATTTTTATGTGCTATGAAAGCAATAATTTTTTTTGTTAATTTTATTTTAAAAAGACTCACGTTTTGTTTTGTTTTTTAAATTTCTTAATCTCACATATTCCGTACAATATTTATGTTTAACCATACGTTGCTATTACGTTTAGCTTCATCTCTATATTTTGACCCTTTCAACATAAGGATTATATTAATGAATGTGTGAAAAATAACATGTTTGGTTGTATTAGTTGTTTGAAAACAACTGATCTTGCATTTATGGTGCGTGGAGCCCTAATTGCAGTTAGGTATTCATTTTTACGTTTGTCAGTGGCTTCTACATATACCAGGTGGCCATAATTAAACTGACAGTGCTCACAGTGTTCTGTAGCGCGATCTATTTGCGAGAATGACGCCACATTTTGTAGGAAGATTAAACAAGACGGGGGACGAAGGATTCCGCGAAAAAATAAATTAGTTCCAAAAGTCACCGCTAGGGGAATATTTGGCGCTGTGTAATAGAAAATAGAGTGTTAACAAATGCAAATTAATACGGAATAAAATTACCTTTTATTATGCATATTTTCTTATTTAGTTCAAGTGCAATATGGCAACACTTTTAAAAAAGCGTAAAATCTACATAAACACCGATAAAGTCTTGTGATCTGCAATATCACGTACGCTGAGCAGAAAAAGAAGTTCTTTATCCAAATTTCACGTTACATCCATTGGCACAGTGCCAGCTGCTTGGGTTTTAAAAGGCAATGTGTTACGTTTCGAATCAATCGGATTGAAAGTTTATGTGCAATGTCTCAATAAGATTTTCCACGGCCAAGCATCATCCACCTCCATTCTGGCAAGAAAGGTGAGAGCAAAAGTCAATCGCTTATCATGGTCGGGGTACAGTAACTCCTGTACACGGCTGATCTTGTACGGATAGAAGTTGATAATCTTTCGTAAGATTTTCCATACCGTACTGTAAGGCATATCCATATTCCGAACTAAACCACGAGCGCTAGAGGTGGCAGCAATATTGTCTGGTCCTCTGTCGACAATCGCCGTGGCAACTGCTTCGATTGTATCGTGTGGTACAGGTTTTCGTCCTCTGCCTGACTGAACCTTCAGAGAACCTGTTTTCTCAAACGTCGCAACCATTGCTTTTAGCCCATTAATTGACACAGGACCGTTACCTTTACGCATTTTTTGTGCGTTCTAAAAGCACGAAGAGCGGCTGAAGCGTTGCACTGGTTGAGGTAAAAGAATTTGACCAGTAATGCACGCTCGACTAAAGAAGGAGACATTGCACATAAACTTTCAATCCGATTGATTCGAAACGTAACACATTGCCTTTTAAACCCAAGCAGCTGGCACTGTGCCAATGGATGTAACGTGAAATTTGAATAAAGAACTTGATATTGCGTACGTGATATTGCAGATCACGAGACTTTATCGGTGTTTATGTAGATTTTACGCTTTTTTAAAAGTGTTGCCATATTGCACTTGAACTAAATAAGAAAATGCGCATAATAAAAGGTAATTTTATTCCGTATTAATTTGCATTTGTTAACACTCTATTTTCTATTACACAGCGCCAAATATTCCCCTAGCGGTGACTTTTGGAACAAATTTATTTTTTCGCCGAATCCTTCGTCCCCCGTCTTGTTCAATCTTCCTACAAAATGTGGCGTCATTCTCGCAAATAGATCGCGCTGCAGAACACTGTGAGCACTCTCAGTTTAATTATGGCCACCAGGTACTTTATTTCTTTCTTTTCTAAAGAATCTTGCACTTGTGGTGCGGGGAACTCTTAATTGCATATTTCTAATATTTTTTTGTTTGTCAATGCATTCTAGCTATACTTTAATATTTTAGCTACAAAATCTTGCATTTATGGAGACATTTATTATGCAGATATTAAATATGGAGATGTTTATTGAAACAGAATCTTACATTTATGGTGTGTGGAGCCCTAATTGCAGATTTTTATTAATTTTTACCTTTGTCAGGGTCTTTTACCTATACTTTAATACAGGGGTGTCCAGCCCGCGGGCCGCATGTGGCCGAAAGGTGCTAGTGCGGCCCAGAGAGAGAGAGCTCAAAGCAAAAAAAATATTAATAGCCTGCTTTGATATAAAATGTAATGCGGAAAAGGAAAAAAATGGACCATGTTATGTAAATCATCTTCAAAATGGTGATTTTTATGAAGGCTTGGGGATTGATTCATCGCCAGTTTCAGGAATTTCTTAAAAGCTTGGATGCTGAATATGCCTATACTTTTAAGAAATAAGGTAGCTCAGTGGAGAAAATATTAAAAAGGTTTTATAGCCTACTTGATGATATCAAATTGTTTATGAAATTGAAAAGTAATCTGTGCCAGAACTTTATGATAACTGGCTTGCAGATTTAGCAGATTTTGATAGATCTGAATGCCCATTTAAATGACTCAAACACCCGTCACTTCATGGATTTTACACTGAAGTAAAATCCATGAAGTTGAAATTATGGCAAGCCAAATTAAGTGTTAATTATTTTTTGCATTTCGAGACGCTGACCAGGCACAATTCTAAAAAAGGTTATAAAATACGCAGCCTTTCTTTCCGATTTAGTACAAGAATTTAAAATTGATTTCAGGACTTTTGGGAAGGCAAACAATTGTTTTTGGTATGTTTTCTACTCTATTTACAGTCAGTATAGATATAATGCTAGCAAATTATCAAATGGAATGCATAGAGTTACAACCTAACATCTACTTTAAAGAGAAATTCAATCGAGTCTCTTTGTTGTACTCATAAATCATACCTGCCCAGATATAAATATCCTTTACTGCATAGTCAAGCG
This sequence comes from Dolomedes plantarius, assembly GCA_907164885.2. NCBI lineage: Eukaryota > Metazoa > Arthropoda > Arachnida > Araneae > Dolomedidae > Dolomedes > Dolomedes plantarius. The sequence continues at coordinate 116,787,633 of OU015500.1, forward strand.
TTATTCTGGTCAATCAACGTTTGGAAGCACGTACATCTGTGAACAACTATTTTCAAGAGTGAAGCACACTAAGAGTCAAATTAGAACCAAAATATCGCATCAACATCTTAACAACACCATGAGAATTGCAACCACTTCAATCGACCCAGTTACTGAAGCTTTATTTTTTCAAATTCAATGCCAGATATCACATTAATTTTACGACTCCTATAGTTATCTTTTTAATTATAAATAAAATTTATAATGAAACAAATACATATGTTAACTATACATTATTCTTTTTTTACTCATCAACAATTTTTAATGTTAAGTATATTTTTGTGTGGCCCAAGACAATTCGTATTCTTTCAATGTGGCCCAAGGAAGCTAAAAGGTTGGACACCCCTGCTTTAATGCTTTATTTTTTTGTTGTTGAATTATTTACATTTGACTTAAATTCAATTCAAGCAATACTTTATTTATACTGTGTTTAATTTTTCATGCAGTGTTCACAAGGCAAAAGACAATTTGACATTTTTCCTTTTCAGCTTTTAGTGGTATAATGATGAAAGATCTCTGAATCTATCTAAATTCTGAGATGTGTATAACATTTCACATGTTTTTTTTTTCGTATGTTATTTATACTGTGTTTAGTTTTTAAGTTGACTTTAGTTAACAAACGTTCATATTGAACCCCGAATCAAGAAATGAGAAGCATAGTTTATGAAGGTACTTCAGATGATATTTGGATCAGTTTAATTGAACAGAGATTTATATGGAGTTTAATAAGGACAGGATGTTTCTATTATTGCTACAGAATCTTTCATTTATGGTGCGTGTAGCCCAAATTGCAGTTTTCTGTTAATTTTTTCATCAGTCAGTGCCGTTAACCAATACTTTAATACTTTTTTTTGGCTACATAATCCTGCATTTATGGAGGTATTTATATGGACAATTAGACATTTTTGCTTTTAAGCTTTTAGTGATTTATTATAAATGCATATATTTTATGATATTTATACTGTTATTAAATCTATGTTATTTATACTGTGTTTAAATTTAAAATTAATTTTTGTAAACAAACACTAGACAGTTTGACATTTTTACTTTTAAACTTTTATTGGTAGAATAATGAAAAGCTGAATCTACTAAAATTCTGAGATGTGCATAACATTTCACAAGTTTTTTTTTAAATGTTATTTATGCTGTGTTTACTTTATTGAAAATTTTTGAAGGGCAGTGAATTTTATAGTTATTTGGTGTTATTTAAAGTTAATTTTCTAACATTACTCCTTTTGTTAACTTTTTCTCATTAATCCTCTTTTACTGGGTTAATTCCCAGTATGCGTATTACCGTTGAAACTCTCTCTTTGGAATATTTATGTGATATAATTATGTTAAGTTTTTATTTTAGCCTTGATTACTGCTATTCCATGATTGCTGAAGGGAAAGGGTCCCTTAACCGACCGGCTAGACGGGCGCAGCACGGCTAAGTAAATTTGACATTTTTACTTTTCAGATTTAGTGCCACAATGATGAAAGCCTGAAATTCTGAGATGTGTATAACATTTCACATATATTTTTCTCTGTTATTTATACTGTGTTAATTTTTAAATTGATTTTGGTTAACAAACATTCTTAAAATCCCGGGCATCGACGGATATTTCAGCTAGTATAAATATAAAACAGTTCCGTAACTGACTGACTGACTGACTCACTGACTGACTCACATACAACGCACAGACCAAACCGCTGGACCTAAAGGGCTGAAATTTGGCATGGCAATTCTACTTATAGTGTAGGGGTGCACTAAGAAATATTTTTGAAAAAATCTTCTTAGATGTTTTTAAATTAAATTTTTAAGCTGTTTAAGTAACTTTTTTAAGTTTGCATTTAAAATATTACTTTTAGGGTTATAAAATTTATATCACGAGAAAGATCATAGAAAATCCTTTAAAATGAAATCTTTTTCGAATCTTTACCTCCATTTTCTGAATTTTGGGGAATTTTTAAATATTCATTTTTACAATTTAATTTATTAAATGCTGATCACGTGATTTCTTTTTCCGGTGCGTTAAATAAATTTATCGTCACGTGAATAACAACTAAATTAAAAAAATATTTTTTTTTTCTTGTTAATGCGGCAGACGATTGGACATTATCCCAAAAATATTAAAATACAATAAAATATATTAAGTTCCTAAAACTGTACTATATAACTGTATCTATATATTAACTGTACTATATGTCTACTATATTAACTGTACTATATTCTTTAGTATGTCCTATTGGATTTAATTTGAATATTTTATTCTACAATATTTTGTCTATAAAATATCGCTTACGATTTTTTTTATAAATATATTTTTCGATTTTTTTTACATCAATTGTATACATTGATCATCGTATTGATTATAAATAAATAAATATATATATATATATATACACATATATGTCAAGCATGAAACACAGAAATGCAAAATAAATAATTGATGCAATTACCTGGAGTTAAAACTTGCATATTACACGAATTTACCTATCATTATAATCTTCCAGTGCAAAATAAAAAAAATTTTTTTTTTTTGATATCCGCTGTAATATGAAAAAAAATATTTTCCAAAGCGAGGCAACCAGAGAAATGTTATTGGGCGATGTTGAAAGAAAATGTGACAAAGCAAATTGCTCGCGGTTCAAAATTTTCAAAAGTATTTTTCAGAAAGATTGTCAAGGGATCGTCTAATAATTGCGGAAGTGGTTTCATACTGAAGTAGCTTAAAATCAGTTGAGTTAATTTCTGCATCATTTTCATATAAGTGGGTGGTTATGTTTAAACGGAAATCGCGATGATATAAATTTTTCCACATATAATGTATATGATTACTACTTATTTTCAGAGAATACCATTGTAATAATAGATACAGTTTGTAAAACCTTCGTCACTTCTACAGGTTCGCTTTGGTTCGTTTCGTTCAGTACGTTTGCGGTGGTACATAAGTAAATATCCCCATCCTACAGCTCAGGACCAATCCAGTGAACATGTAAAATTTTATTTATTTCGCGAGCACAAACACAGCTATCTACAAACTTAGTTTACATTATATACAATCATTTAACTACTTCAGTCATCTCCCAATGACTGCTACCTAACAAATGCCTAATGCAATTTCTGGGTCTCAATAAACCCACGCACTGTACTCGTCAGCCCGACTCTCTCAAGAGCCAACAACCGCAAACACCACTAAACACCACACGACTTCTCTCGGATGGGCACAAACAGTATATGACGTCTCCCTGACTTCTGCACAGGGCATCTTCTCCGAACACCACACGAATCCCTTAATGAAGCCGGGTTCATCGCCCTAATCCCCCTGCTTCCTTGTGAGGAAAGTAGCACGGGCAAAACAAAAGGGGTTGACACGGCAGACACGACACAGTTCGTCCATTATATGTCTTTACAATTGTCGATTTCAAAACAACATAATTTTTATAAAATTTTGATAAACACAAATAATTCAGATTTCGTCTATTTACATAGCTGTTTAGGATAAAATAAATCTCTTTTCATCTTCAGGCAAATATAATAAAAAAATCGTCTTATTCAGTAATTTTCATTATAAAACAAAATTCTTTAAGAGTAATTTTCATAAATGAATGATAATTTTTCATTTTTAGAAAGCTAATTTTTTCTACAAAACAATGTAATTCTCAGATATGCAACAATAGCTTTCAAAATAAAATATCAAATCATTTCTTTTACATTCATAACGTGTAGTAAACTATTCAATATTTATGTTGGATATTTTCAAGACAGTCGAATAAATTTTTAATGTTTTCTAAGAGAAAATACAAAGAATCTTATCCACTGATAGCTAAAATATACTTTCTTCATTAAATTCTAGAAATTTTGTATGTACCTTTCAAGACTGCTTAGAGTTTTGATGTGAAAATATTCTGTCAGTTTAAGAGTTTTTATATTAATTTTAAATATTTCCCTTACGATATTCTTGTTTATATTCTCTTCAACATAGGCATGTTTGAACGAAGTACATTGTATTTTTAGTTAGTTAATTTTTCATTAGAAAAATTTTATCTCTGCCACTCACTTTATGTCAAAATTAATATTTAAGAACATTCATGTAAACATGAATTAAAAGTTCTCTGCTTTCGCAATCTTGTTTTTATAAAGACATCCTTTTTAAGGTGTCATTATAGCTAAAATATAAAAGTAGAAAGATCTTTAAATTTTATACTAAATGTTAGAATTAATGGGTTATATTGCAGTGCAATAAGTAAGAATTCAAGACAACTAGTTGGTATGCATCAAAACATGACGGCTGGATAGTAAATAAGTGTGCTAATACACAAATTATACTCAGCACATCATTGCCAAAAGTTGAAAATCATAATATTACGAATAGATAAATAAATTTTTAAAGGTTACTATTGAATCAAATAAAAAGAAATAGGTTTACTCAACAGCTCAAAATAAACAATTTCCGTGATGTTTAATTCTATATCACACAAACATAATTGAAAATAAAAATTTTAGAAAGAAATATAGAGAGATTCCTTGGAATAAACGTGTTTATGTGGTCTCGTTCTTAGTAAGAATTTAAAGCTAGATTTAAACATGTCACTGAGCATGCGCAGAAACAAAATAACGTGTTTACGTGTCATTTTCTTAGTGACTATATAAAGCTATATTTAAACGTGTCATTGAGACAATTTTTTAATTGTAAATTATCGCTAACTAATAGAAATTGCGGTAACAAAAACCAAATTTGATACATCTATAGATTAAAATATTTCGTTTAAGACAAAAATGAAGTCAATCGATGCAGTAGTTTTCTCTCACGGACTGACCAAAAAATAAGCTTAGCAACTAAAATATATAGATGGCCCTAATGCAATTGTTCATATATAACATGTTGCATTGATGCTACCAGGTGCAGCAAAAGGGACTCCCACATATAATGAAAAGCAAACTAAATATTTTACAGAAAATTTTTTTATATTTTCGAAAAGTACTTATACTCTAGTTTCATTCCATTAGGTTTTGAAACTCAAAACCTAATGGAACTCACTCAAATGGAGTCCTTTATATGCAATGCACTGCCGAAGCCGTTCTTAAGTTTTCCAATCACTTTGTTGGTCCTCTCTGGAGGTATGGGGGCAACTTCTTGACGAAGAATGGACTCACTGACTCGTTGCACAATTTCAGATGGTCCAAACCCAGGACAACCCCATGGTATCCTTGGTAGTACAGAACCACTCGCTTTCCCGTTTGAATCCAATATCTTGTACTATAGTTTGAATTATTTGTGACCTTTTATACATATGATATAACTCAGTTAAATAATCCACATTTCTAATATTTATATTTTAAGTAGGATGGCTTGTAGCATGGTATTTATTTTAATGTTCTACAAAGGAAAGTTACTTTCTAATCGAATCACAATTAAAAAATACTAGAAGTCTGTAAAAGTCAAGTGATGGAATGCATTGAGTTGATATTGTGTGGTCAGTTTTTTTTATCATGCATACAGTGATTAATGATTTTAGATAAATACATGTTCCTTTAATTAGAAATTAGCAAAATCTACAATCGGATTCACTGAAGCAAAGATTCTTTAAATATTAAAAACACTTCATTTTCTTTTACATAAATTCCACACGGAGAAACCATTATTGCCACATAATTTTATCAAATATCTCATGTAACTTTGCTCTAATAATTTAGTATCTTGGATGAATATTTTAGCGTAGATTTCCTTTTTCATAATGATTTGTAGAACCGGAATCTAATCACCTGTATTTGTTGTGTTCCAATAAGATAAGTATCGTGAAAGAGAATATGAATATTTTGTCGATACAATCCTATGGGTTCAAAATGCTCGTTTTGAATGCACTATTCGAAAGGAAGTATTTGTTTCTGGTGTCAGTGGAGACTCTAGTTATTGTTATGAAAACCGTTTATAATCAAAGATTTTACCGTTTGAAATTTCTTAAGAATCACGACGCCTTTCATACATATTTGGCTAGTAGAGCTTCTCTTTCTGTTATCCAAGCATTATATTGTATTTACCCATAATATTAAAAAAATTTCATATCTGTGGCATTATGGCAGATGCTGATATGCCATTCTTTCTTGTTTTCGACAAATTAGAAAAGTAACATTTGTTGTGAAATACAAAATCGCTCAATTAAATTTTTCAATCCAAATAGACTTTAGCTAATACTCATATTCAAGATCAAACATATGGCTGGGCTTCAATGAAAATTATCAATTAGGGACTAAAATATTCAATTAGGGATCAAGTAATACCTCTTTTATACATAACAGCATTTGCCAATACGAATAACTTAGTATTATTCCACAATTCCACTATCAGCTTTTGTCACATTAATGAACCAATTTTAAGTATGACATATCAAATTGAAACATAAAATTGAATTTTTCGGACATATCAAAATCTGCCATAACGCCACAGATATTTTCTTGGGTTTTATTTCCATGATATTGTATGAACTATTAATTTTAAAAATGCCTTCTCGAAATAACTTTTACTGTTCGCATCGAAATCAAGAGAGCATAGTGAATCAGCCCATTCTTTAATTTTTACTCAAATAGATGTCCAACTGGGGTATTTAACCTTTTATTACTCAGGTATCTGATCACCGTATAATCTTTACGACTCAAGTATTATGAGAATTTGCCTTTTGTGCTGCCTCCAAACACATAAGAAGGAACACAGTCATAAATTTCATCTTAAATCGAAAAATCTGATTTTGAATAATTATGTAACACCTTAAAAGGCATATTCTTTTCATCTTCTGGTTGTAATTTTTATTGAAAATGGCCTGTTTATTTAACAAGTGGTTCAAGAAGTAGTTCAAGAAAAGTACCCTGACACATGTGAAAGATAAATTATAAGTTGATTTTGAAATTCACAACGCATTTCAACAAAATATTAATCTTCTATATTATCTGTCACGTTACATGTAAGGTGACTGCCTACGTTGAAAATGTCATTTTTTGACTGTTTTGGTCAATTTTATTTTTTGCAAGAAATTTCGCGTAATTCAATCTTTTCTCTTTTCAAAACCGTTTTGATTTTCATTCTACATCAATTAGAAGCAGAGTTATAGCTATTTTAAAAAACATCGTCTGCTACAAAATTGAAGTGACAAACACCTTTAAATGCGTTTTTCTCAGAATTTTATTTTTAGCACAAATCTTTACCGTTATCATGATATCTCACTTAATAATGCATATAATTTGATATAATTTTCAGGAAATGTTTTAGATGCTATTGTTAATGAAATTAGGTACAATAATTGATGTATAATAAATAGTTTTATATTTGGGGTTGTTTTTATAAGGAAAAGAATGACGAATCGGGGAAAATGTTCATATCGGAACATAAAATTGTCTGTTTTATTTTTGCATTTAAAAATTTCTCTTAGATTGTGGATCAATTTGAAGATAACTGTCATATGTATCACGAGTTAGAAGGAATTTAAAATAGCAGCATTAGAATTTTGTGCAGAGGGATAGGCGTTTTAGCTAAATTTCATTAAAAATACTTCAAATTGAAAAATTTATAAAAAAGTATGATATTTACAGGTAAAGTTTTGTTAATGTTTTTGATTTTCAAGTGTTATTTTACCATAAAGACAAAAAAATCCTTTAAAAAATATTGGCTCCGAACGTAGGCAATCACGTTAGACAATTTAACAATGTAAATCCCTCTTGAAATCAATTAATAACCTATAAGTTAAGGCTATCAACTAAGTCCTTTATGGACCAACTTCGTGTATCTTTGATCATATTTAATACATTTATATACAAAGCTGTTCCAAGAAAAATTTGAAAACATTTGGCGGTTAATCTCCAGAATGTTGGACCAGATATATATGTACGGGGAAATCTACCAAGATTTTACATTTTTCGGTTTATTCATATCTGCAGCTATCAAGCTGGGGAAACATATTTCAAAGAGAAGATTATAAACCAAAAAATACGGTTTGTTATATAAATAGAAAAATGAATTTTTTTTAAAATTCTTTCATGTTTTATTTTTTTATCTTGTTTAGTGGCCTCTGAAAAAGAGGATAAATTTGAGAATTTCTTTAAAAAAATATTTTCCCCGGCTTTGATGAATTTGAATATGCCTGCAGATGGATATTTTTCGTTTCGTAGAAATATATACTTAAGTCATAAAAAACAACCTAGTAAATTCGGAATTATTATAATGATAAAAAAGGAATATTTGAGTTATTAATGTTGCATTTACTTCATCCTTTATGGCATTATACACTGCAGTACTGTTGGATTAAGGTTTTCATGTCGGGATCCGAAATATTATAAATGCAAATAATCACAGTTTAGTTATTTGCAAGGAGTGTTTTTGTTTTCGTTTCGTGTGTCTTGTTTTACTTATACATACTTATTTACTTATATATACTTATTTACTTCGTTTCGTGTGTCTTGTTTGCTTTGCTTTTTCGTTTTGCTATGTTTTTTTATTATTAGAGATTTCTTATAAATAGAAAGTTCTAAATATAAAACTATCATCTATTTCATTTGGAAAATTTAGGGTGAGAAATCGATTATTTGCGACAAAACAACATGCTATTTTGGGTATGAATAAAAACACTGTACTAAAAATTATTATTTAACTTAATTTAAATTCATTCGAGCTGAATGAAATGAATCTAATAAAAAAATTATTTCTATAACAATTCAAAATACTTTTACTTGTTCTCAGAAAAAGGCCAGAGGATATGGTACATTATATATTTAAAATTTCTTATGTGCTTTTTCTTTAATTCCCTGCAGCTTTGAAATTAAAGTGTCAGATATTAAATTAACATTATTTAATTGAATTTCTGACTTTCTTCGAATTCTTTAATCGTTTCTGTTTTATAAAGTAAAGTGACTCATATCGCGATTTTTGCACAAACAGACGGAGATTCTTCCTAAGGCATCAAGAGACCCGATGTTCTTATTTATTTATTTATAAACTGTCATAAATAATGATTTAAACGATGGTTTAAATTTAAAGATTGAATTAAAAGAGGGGAAAATAACAAAACGACATAATATTTTCAAGCCCTTTTAAGATGAAGATTATAAAACCCAAGTAATTAATAAAATCCAATACGAACAATTGTTTTACAAAGTGAATTGTTTCGTGATAAATATAACTTACTACTGGAATATATTGAAATATGATAGTTTGATCGCTGCCTTTCTAACATATTAAATATATTATTATTTTTAAAAATGTCGATAAAAAAACAAAATCTAAACAAATAATAATACCTCATTATTTAGCATTGTTATTCACATTTTTTTCCCTTTTGTTAGACGCGTATTTATGAAACTGTAATAAAGGTCACCCTTAAAATACATGTGCAAGCGAGTTATTTTCGCGCACTAGAGGCCCCTCCCAGCACTTCCGGTTTGAAGACGAAAAACGAGAGCTAGACATGGGCTCTCGTTTTTCTTTCGAGAAAAACGAGAGCAAAGTGAGATTGCTTTGCTCGAGTTGGAGCCAAGAAACCTCATATTGATGTATGCAAAGCAATTAAATATTAGATTATTTAATTGTCTTGTATTGTGATAAAATAAACCCTGTGAGTGCGTATGAAGACGTCGTTCCTCAGTTCAAACACAGGCTATATACATGATATAACAACAAAAAGAAAAAATTCGACGCACCTTAAAGGAGTCTACGATGTTGTCTGTGTAATGAAATTTCGTATGAAAAAAATGGTTCAACCACACATGCAAATGATTAAAAATCAGTGCCCAACGAATGACTAGCGAGAGTTCCAATGCATCAGAACTGAGCATCCAGCAGGTGTATATTAAGAAGCAATTTTCGATCTGGGGTTCAAAATTTCTGTTGCATTTCGACTGCAGGTATCTAACGTCAAATGCGACAATGCTTCTCCGAGGGATTAGTTCTCATTACCAGCATATTTCAGAGTTTCAAAAAGATCGTGTCATTGGACTGAAAGTAGCTAGTTGGGCAAATAGAAGTCTCGCACGACAACTGGGTCGAAGAGATGCAGCGATTAGACGATGCTGGCTAAAGTGGCAACAGGCAACGGCAGATTTAAGCGCCAGGACGGTTGTGGTTGAACTAGGACCATAACAATACAGGAAGACGGAGATTGTCAGGTCAGCTGTCACAGCACGAGATTCGTCGTTATCAACCATCGGACGTGTGATCTGCACACAAGTGTCCAACATGACTATTGACAGGCGACTGGAAGCGCGGAATCGCCAGGCGTTACGCAAATTTTTGTCTCCTTATTGGTGCGTTGATTTGTTTTCTTATAGAATGTATCTATACTAATAAAAGGAAGTGTTTCTATGTCTGCGTGCGGCCTCCAGACGAATCTGTAGCCCTTACAGCCATGACATTTGCACACAGATAGTGCAGACGATGACTACATGCAAGTCCGAATTTTAAATTGTATTCTAGAGAAAAAAATATTCAATTTTTTATGAAGTAGTGGGTTCTATGTGCGCAAATCGTTGCTGAATTATTTATATTTTACTTAAATTCAATTCAAGCGATACTTTGTTAAGATTTTATTTATACTGTGTTTAGTTTTTAAATTTATTTTGGTAAACAAAATTGAGATTTTTCTTTTCAGCTTTTAGTGGTAAAATGATGAAAGGTTGAATCTGAGATGTGTATAACATTTCACATGATTTATTTTATATGTTATTTATTTTTTGTTTAGTTTTTAAATTAATTTTGGTTAAAAAAAAATTCAATAATTTGACATTTTTACTTTTCAGCTTTACTTTTCAAAACTCGTAAAGTAATTCATTGTTGATTATTAATGCTGTAATACTAATTACATTTCAAAAAGTTTACTTCATTAAAATTAAAGATTTTCGTCCCAGGATACAATATATGTGGGAAATAAGTAATATATTTAAAAGGAATAAAAACTACATTCATCTGTTATTACAAATGAAGAAAAATTATAAAAATAATGAATAAGAGTTTTATTTTTTTTAATTATATCGAAACTAAATTAACAATAAAACTTAAATTCTGCCATCCCAAACGGAATAACAAAACAAAAAAATCGGTGAATATAAAAATTATCAACCAGGGTTTTGCTTTTTAAAGATGAATTCAAAAACAAATGAAACTATATAGCATAATTTTAAAGTGAACTTTAAACAATAGATTTACTTACGTCTCAATTTATGGATTTAAAAATATCTAGAGATATATTTACTATTTTTTTTCTGCTATTGAAATAAATTAAATTTTTTATGGGTATGTATTGTATTCAGGGAGAAAAAACAACCTGGAAAGTCAAATACAGTAACTATACTAACTGAATCTCCGATTTATTTGTATGCATCATTTTTTGTGAATTTTTCCTTTCCTAACAATGAAAACAAATCTTTAGTATGTAATCACAGTTCTCAGCCTTTTCACAACAAAAACCATTTAATTTTTGTTTCTTTTTTCGTTTGGTTATTTTCTTTCAACTTCGCATTAAATCGATTATGAAACCTTCCCTTACCTGAAATAATCGAAATACGTCCTAAATGTTATGATTTACCCAGAATGTTTCAGTAGTGTATTTAGTTTCTTTCTATCCCTAGATATTATACATTATATCCATAGCATATTTAATTAGCGCGGCAGGACAGTTTTATATGTTATTGAAAAGATGTGTCTAATAGTTAGTTTTTTTACATTATATTATCTACTAATTAAAATAAGTTCATCGACTTCGTGCTTCCCTTTGAAAGCAGTTAGTGGGTTTCACGTATATATGGGAAAATCGCCACGAAAAAGCTTCTGGCCACCTTTAAGCAATAACCAGATATTTCTTTAATAGAATAAATGAGGTGCTTAGTTAATTCAAAATTAAATTCAGTTAACATTATGCATTGCCTTTGTATAAAGTCCATTACAAATCCGTTTCCAGAACAAATTCGTGCATATAACTGTTATTTGAAGGAGGTAAACTCTGCTTCAGAGTATTAAAAGTTACACAATGTTAGTTTAATCCTTTATCACCCGGAGATCTAAGTAAACAAGCAAAATACTGTTATACGTCCCCCTTATATCCGTTGAACGCCAGGTAAGTCTCATTATACACAAGCAGTCAAAGATCGGTAATGACGGCACTTGAACTGTGCCCTCGAATACTGCATCCCATTATGCAAATTCCTGCAACAGATCGTGTTTGTCAAAGTACAGAGTTGATTCAGGAATATGACAATTTTAGTGGCGCGTAATAATCATGAATATTTATCGACTAACAGAACAATTTTACATTCACTTACACATACGAGTACATTCGATGTCGCATGTCAGGAAATATGTCCGCCATTAGTTATAAAAGGGCTGTTATTAGCAGTTCTTTCGGAAACTTCCTTTAGTAAGGGTTCGTCACGAGCGAATATTTATAAACGGTTGAAAAATATTACCGTCAAGTACTATACTTAGTATAGCGGGGAATTGCCTTCATAAATTTCAAGCATGGTTAAAAGTTTTGAACTTGTACTCCTACATTGCAGGGTTCAAATAATCTGCGGAAGTGAAAATAATATTTACGACAGTGCATCGTTCCTAAAAGCGGTGGAAGGTTTAAATTGCGTACAAATTAGAAAAAAATGCATTGTTTTTTAGTATATTATATTTGAATTGTAATATTATGTTATTTGTCGATGTATGTTACGTTAAAATGCTAGAAATTTGTTTGGGTGGGACTTTCAAAAAATAGGTATAAATAATTTGAAGTATACCAAAAATAAAGTTGTATTAAGTCCAAGCAAAATTCAACTGAAACTTTTTGCATCGTTTGTCTTACCAATTATGTTTACAATACAAATAAATCATTTAAATTGGAGATATAATTTTTATATATATATATATATATATATATATATATATATATATATATATATATATATATATATATATATATATATATATATATATATGTCTGTGTGTGTGTGTGTGTGTTAGTTACGTTTAATTAAAGTATATCAATCTAACTTCTAGTTAATTATTTCCTTTAATACTTTTATTTTGTTTTACTCATAACCTCATTTATTAAGAATAATAAATTGGAAATTCGTTCTAAGATTATACAAAGTGAGGTTTTTCGTTGTAAGATAATTACTCAGGAAGATTTTAACAGAATTTTCAGTGTCAATTCACTCAGTGAATTTCAGTAGGAAAACATACCCTACTATACTATTCTCAAAGTCGTGATAAATTTCGTGAGCTGCGAAGCTGTGGGATAGGGTTCAAATCCCGAAAAAGGCTTGGTCGTTTCAATGCCATCCCCCTCATAGGTAGTAATGCTGCCTTACCAACATAGTGATCCGATAATAAAATAGCCAGTAAATAGCGGTGACTCACAAAAGGCGAATGACTCACGACAAGTGCCTGTGCATTTATAAAATAAAAATTATCCTTAAAAGGATTTTCTAAATATTACGCTTTATTCTTTGTAAAAATTCATTCTTTATTCATTTCACGCTTTATTCATTTCAGATTATTGCCTAAGAATATTCACCTTATTCTCTTTTTGCACGGTTTTTGAAATAATTCGGCCCAATTAACATAATCGGATACTTTTTACACTGTTTTTTTCAATTTAACACGGTTTAAGAATCAAAAAAGACTATAAAAAATATGGTATTGCACTGTAGCTTGTATTACGGGCAAAGTTATCAGCGGATATCAATCATGTCAATTTTCATTGTTTCATATAATTTCACGTAGGATCATGTTCCGCCATAATGGTCCTCTGGAAAGCAAAATTTCATACGCCAAAACCGTCCATTGTCGCGAATTATAATTTTGGCAGCGAGCCAAACCCAGTCTGTATCGCTTGGGAAAGCAACAAACAGTTAAACAGAAAAGTACCAAAATGCGTCAAAATTTTGACATATATATATATATATATATATATATATATATATATATATATATATATATATATATATATATATATATATATATATATATATATATATATATATATATATATATATATATATATATATATGTATATATATATATATATATATATACATATATATATATACATATATATATATATATATATATACATATATATATATACATATATATATATATATATACATATATATATATATATATATATATATATATATATATATATATATATATATATATATACATATATATATATATATATATATATGTATGTGTATATATATATATATATATATATATATGTATGTGTATATATATATATATATATATATATATATATATATATATATATATATATATATATATATATATATATATATATATATATATATATATATATATACTACATAACACATATACATACAAAAGAGGTATGCAACTATAAGTAATCCTACGTTAATAACCCGCGGTAGTTTCATTAGAAGAGACTATCGGAATCTTTTTGTAAATGCTTTTGTAGTCTCTCTTCCAGCCCATACGGTTTGTTCCAAATTTCCGGAACGTTTCGGTCACGAGTCTTTGTATCACTGTGTGGTGACCGGGATATCCTCACACAATGGGGCAAATATAAAACCTCATACACCAAGAATGCATGTAGGGGATCACTTTGGCCAGAATGGGGAAAACCTAAAAATATTGTATCTAATATCTATACGAAAGAATTACATTCGGATATCCCAACTTTGACACATTTGATTGGCAGATTGGGCTTTGAATAACTAACAATTGAAGATATTGCAGAGTTAACAATTGACAAAACTCTTAATGCAGAACAAATTTTAGAGAGTATTTCAAAGAATGTGCATGGATATACGTTAGTTTATAGTTGTGATTATGAAGGTGTGGTACGACTGTCTGCAAGTACAAATCTAGAAGGCCTCAAAGTAACCAATAAGCTTAGAAATAATTTTCTTTCAAATGATGACAATGTAGAACGGGCTCTGCAGTTCTAATGTGAATTAAAAATTTTTATGGCACGTTATGAAGAATCATATAAAAACTAACAAACACACAGCGTCTGATGACCGAATTCGTATTCAAAACCGGTGAAACAAAAGAAACACAACATGTTAAATTTACTGAAGGTACAATTGTAGATATATCGCCATTAACTAGTTTCAGTGTCGCGAGGGACTTTTCGCCACCGAAAAACAACAGTAAACGGGCACTTTATTCACTAGTAGTGACACTGAATGTGTGAATGTCACATGTATGTATAAATAAAAATTAAAATCAGTTTATTTTTAATCATTTCCGAGTGCCACACTTTTACAATTTAAAAAATAACCCATATAAACATAGTTAAAATATTAATATTTGTGAATTTGCTCTCACATATTTATTCAAGTTCATTCGATCGAATCCCAATTTCATATGAAAATCAACATTTTTTTTATAATTGAGTAAATTTGTATTGAACCTGTCTTCAATTTCTATATGTTCACTGTAATGAGATTTTCGTTAAATTAAAATTAACAATTTTGAGTTATTATGTTCATAATGACATTCTTTGCCATGGCATTAATTTAATAAATTGCTAGAAAAAGTTAAGAAAATGATCATCACTAAACGATGATCGTCAAGTTGCAACTAACTTTTCTAAAACTTAATTAAGACATGCACGTTAAATTAGCACACGGGACATATATCTATGTATCTATATATCTAATACATTGATTTAATAAGACACAGTACATATACAATATTCCATTACACTCATTAATATTAACACTGGATTCTATATCAATACATCTCTATTATTCGCTATTTCCCAGTACATGTTTATATAACAGTAACTTACACTCATTACATTTACCTTGTATAGTATATCAATACATCTCTATTCTTCTCTGTTTTCCAATATATGCTTATTCTAATATCATTTAGCATTCATTAATGTTAGTGACGCTATATTAATACGTCTGTACATACTATGCAATTTTACTCATTCAATTATATTGAGCCAATATGGTAACTGATACAAAATGGATAGGATAAGTGGCCAAATACCGCTACGCTGTACTACTTGCTGTTCGTTGATCATTACATTTCCGTTTGAAGCATCATCCGGGCGCTGTTCAATATGGGACTCTCTTTCGTTGATTCGAAGATTCATCAGTAGGGCGTCCGGACTCCAAACATCGTCTGGCCGCTATTAACTCTCCGTCAATTCTAAGTTTCATGACGTAGGTCGTAGGGTATCGGAACTCCAAACATAGGCCGGGTAAACTGGCAACCTGGCGTCTCCTTATACACGGGCTCTATCCATCAAGGTCGGGTATTTTTTCTAACTGCTGCCAGTCTCTAGGATTTTGGTATTTTCTTCTTCCCTTATTTTTATATATTCTAAATTTTCAATTTGGTTATACCTTCTTTTCTTTTTACTGGATGCAGGCTTTCAGCCAATCATTGTACCTAGACTTCTGTCATTGCCTCAACTCGTTCGCGGGGGCATCAACATACTTTTCGTACGTGCATCTTTCTTCGCGCCCTTTTCCCAACGGACGCGTTCCCTTGGGGATTCAATTAAAAAGCTGGGTTAGTCCCTTAAAACTGCGGGGGTTCCATCGCTCGACCCCTTTTGCGACATACTTCTCCCTCTGCGGCTGGCCTGTCGCCTCTTAAAACTCCAACCTGGACATCAGGAACTTTGGGGGATAGCGTAAGATGTCGAACCTTGTAGACCGTCCAGAAGCGCAAATTGTTGAAGCGCATTTAATTGGAGTATCTGTTACAACAGCCCCCTTAGGTTCGGGTGTTTACCGAGTTAAGATATCGGAAGTCATGATGGCATACATAGTTCCCAGAAAGACTTCCTCTGTAAAACAGAATAGTGGATGAAAGGGAAAGCCAAGTGAAAGATACTGACGGGTGTTGAAGCAGACTGTGGCATAAAAAAAGAAGGCAACTGCAGCCAAATTGACCGTAGAGCTGAATCTGCAGGCTCCAGTACCAGTCATTACAGGTAAGAGAAAACTTCAAAAACAAAACATTTACGGCAGAATAGTAATTCCGAAGCCACTTGTAGCAGATGTGAAAAAAAAAAAAACCGTCCACTACAGTGGTGCCATGAGCACAAATCTTGGTCGAGTGATACATCGAAATATGACATTTGGTTAGACGAATCATTGTTCCTTTTGTTCCCTGCAACAAGACTTGCGTATGTCTGAAGAACACCTACACAAGCGTATTATCATGCTTGTCTCATTCCAGCTGTCAAACATGGAGAGGAAATTTCTTAGGGTTTCGGAGACCATCTCATGGGTTTCAAAACGAATCTATTGTAACCCCGCAAGGCAGATTAACTGGGAAGGACTATGTTGAACTTTTAGCCGACCAGATCCAACCTATGGCGAAAAATTATTTTCTTGCAGGAGATGGCGTTCTCCATGATAATAATGATCCGATCCATACAGCTAGACGTGTCAAGTCGTGGTTTGAGGAACATAAAGACCAAGTCAAACACCTTATCTGGTCCGCACAGTCCCTAAATCTCAATATTATCGAACTGCCGTGGTCTGTTTTATGGAACAGAGTCATGAATCAATATCTTGCAATAGCATCTCTACAGGAACATTGACGATTTATCCATAAAGAATGGTATAATATTCCCTTAACCACTATTCATGACTTTTATAATTCACTTCCTTAGGGAATCCAGGTGGTATTATAGGCCATACACTGTCCTATGCCATATTAATAAAGAATTTCATGTTTTTCATAAGTGTTTCCATTATTTTGATAACCACCTGTATATATTCCAATGCGGGGACCTTGTCCCTTTAAACATTAACCTATTATCCCCTCGGATTTGCTGGTCTCTTTATTATGGGGCACCACATATGTGGACCAGCATTGCCCCCTATGAGAGAACGACACAAACGTAGTCATTTTCGTTTCGCGACGCCGAGATCCGATCCATCCACCCTCAGCACCGAAAACAGGCGCACTGTACCACACGACAGCTAAAATTCCTTGTGCTACATATATATATTTATGAATTCTCAATACAAACAAGAAAAGGAATGTATAGACAAATTAAAATATTATTTCAAACACAAATTAATATTTTCCTGATTATTGTCTACTATGTACTGTAACATTTAATAGCGCGTACAGACTAGCACAGCGCTCTCTGCCTCTGCCAGTGATTTATGTGTCTCTGTACTCTGTTCCTGCGCCCGATCGCCTCCTCTGGCGGTCCTTCAAAGAAAGAGAGTGAGGTCAGCGGGTCAAATGGTGTCGAGCGGGGTCGGGGGAGACACCAAGAGCGGGGGAGATCAAGAGCGGGAAGGGGGGTGGTTTTTAATACCTTGTCTAATGTTACCGTGACTAAGTGATGTGACAGGAGTTGGGGAGAGAACTCTGTCCAATGTGAATGCACCATTACGTTTGGATGCGGTAGAGTAAAGTACAAAAAGAAAATTCAGTTAAAAAAAACCCTAAACATACAAACTTATTTGAAAACTTAAAATAAAAGTAGAAATATTAAACAAATGTAGACACTTTTAAAAGTATAATTTAAAGGGTGCATTCTGCAAAATGTTTACACAGAGAAAGGCTTAAGGTGTCCATACCATATCCATATAGTGCAAGAAATTTCAGAAAGGGACTTAAAAAGAAAAATAACTTAGTCTCTCGAAAAAAACGAATTAAAAAGTGGTGGTCGGACACTTTTTTTTTATTTAACTCTATCCCTCTAAATGAAATAGATTTATGTTTGTGTTCAGGATCAAGAAAATAACTGTATCTTAAGACGGAAATTTGTTTTGCCCTATCGAAGTATAATATGTATCAAAATTATACACTCTTGGAAAACATTTCGATTGCAGACGATAGTTGAAAGTTTTCCTTCATTAGAGATTTGCTTCGCAGACAAATTTGTGTTTGGTCAGCTTTAATTTTAAGGTATCCGACTATGGTTAAAACTTTAAGATTTGATGAAAATTCTTATTTTTTATTTTAAATTCCAGTTCACTTAAAGAGTATGAATTTCTGTTTCTAAATATGCTTATTTATTCTTTTCTACATGGTCAAAAGATACCAAAACAAAATGAAGAATAGCAGCAGCTATCAATTTCAAGACAAGTGAAAACTTTGTGTTTTCTGAAGACCTTATTTTTCATCAAAAATGTAAACGACCATTGTGATGATTCAAAATGTATTCATGATATGTCTATGAAATTTTACAGGTATATTATAAAAAAAAACTACGAATGTAATGAACTTGCAGAAGTGGCTCTAGTTATATTATTTGCTGATTTATAGATACATTTAAAAAATTATCTCATGAGAAATGACTGAAATTTTACATCTAACTAGTTGGTACCGTCAAAACATGAAGGCTGGATAGTAAATAAAAATACTAATACACAAAATATATTCAACGCATCATTGCCATACGTTGAAAATCATAATATTATGAATCGAAAAATACACTTTAAAAAATTACTATTGAACGCAATAAAAAGGTTAACTCAACAGCGCGAAATAAATAATTTCCGTCAAGTTTAATTCTTTATCCCACAATCATAATTAAAAATAATAATTACAAGATAAAAAGACTTTTTATATACCATGTTTTTAATTTTTTTGTTGAATCATATAAACTTGACAATTCTATGTATTGATAAATACTTAAAAAAATATTTTTTGATGAATTATCCCATCAACTTCAAAGAAAATGAATTTAATTGGATGTTAACTTACATTTTACATGTTTGATTTGTTGCATTTGACTAGTTCCCTTTCCAGCCAATAGATGGCTGCACCAGTCTACAAAATAAAATTTACTGAAAATAACTGAAAATTAATTTAATTCTGCATAAAGATGGCTAAAAGTATTTAAAAAATGTATCGTCATCGTGTTCTGAACTATTCTAAAAGTTTCAAATGTCTAGCTAGTCGCGAAGTTAGTTAAAAGGCAATTGCAAGATTTGTACTAGACAAACACACACACAAACAAACACAGAAGAAAGCAAGTTAATAAAAACATGGTTAAAAAACTTTTTATGTAACATGTTTTTTAATTTTCTGTTGAATCATATAAACTTGACAATTCTATGTCTTAATAAATACTTTTTAAAAATATTTTTGATGAATTATCCCATCAACTTGAAAGAAAATTAAGTTAATTGGAAGTTAACTTGCATTTAACTTTTCGTTCCCTTTCCGGTCGATAGATGGCTGCATCAGTCTACAAAACAAAATTAACAGAAAATAATAAAAACATGGTAAAAATCTGCTTAAAGATGGCTAAAAGTATTGAAAAAATACATTGTCATCATGTTCTGAGCTATTCTAAAAGTTTCAAATGTCTAGCTAGTCGCGAAGTTAGTTAAAAATCGATTGCAAGATTTGTACTGGACAAACACACACACAAACAAGAAATGAAGTTAATAAAAACATCCGAAAAACCGCAGAGAGAGATTCCTATGAATGAACAAAATAACCTGCTCATACTGCCTCGTGCTTACTAAGTATCTAAAGCCATATCTGAACATGTCACTGAGCCTCCGCAAGCAAATTAATGCGTTTATGTCTCCTCGTGCTTAGTGAGTAAAGCCCGATTTAAACATGTCACTGAGCATGCGCAAAAAGCAAATTGTTAATTGTTAATAATCGCTAATTAGTAGAAATTATGGTTACAAAAATCAAATTTGGCACATCTATAGCTTAAAATATTTCGTTTAAGAACAAAATGAAGTAAACTGCTGAAGTAGTTTTCTCCTAAGGTCTGGCCAAAGAATCGGATTAGAAACTTAAATATATAGATTGGATATATTCGCATGTGATTTTTTTTTATATTTCATGTTGTCAATTAGATTTCAGTTCATGATACTTACGATTGCCTTACGTACATATGATACACATAAACCAATGCTATACGTATTTTTTCCGTAGAGATAAAGGCCAGTTATTTATAAATTTGCTAAGTTTCGACCTAAAGTCCTCATTTTTTTAAAAGTTTCGTAGATACAGTACATTTTCTTGTTTTTCTGCTTCGTAATTCAAGGCTATATTCCCTCGAAAAATAAGACAGAATTTTTTTAAAGTACAGTTTGAAAAAAAATAGATACGGACGTATAAGAATGTTTTAATAACGTTGACACATCAAGTATAGGAGACAGAGCGATGATGTTACTTTGTGTTACATTAAGGCGTAAATAAAATTAAAATAGGAAAAACCTAAATTTTGCTCATGATGTAATGATTCTCTTGTGTACTTAGGACAGTATTATACTTGCTTTTTTTTAATACTAGATAATCGGAAAAAAAAATCATGCAACATTTTAAATAATATAATTCATTACTGTTGTTAATATATGCGAACTAAAGATAAGGTCTTTGTATGTCAATTATTACAATCTTTTTTATTTCATTTCATATTCAGGCATATGATATTCTTTATATATATTTAATAATACTTTATTATATAATTTATACTGCTAGCGATTATGAAATGTCATTCCTAAGAATGAATGCTCTTACAAAATGTAAACAACGTATTAAATGCCTTTCTTGAAAGCATATTAATCTTAAAATTGAGACGAATATCCTAAATGATTTTCCTAAGTATATAAGTATATTTCCTAAGTATCTAAGTACTCAAGACTATATCATCTGCATTTGGTCTTAAACGTAGGTGAGACAATTGTATGCATTTTCATATAGATTACTTGAAACTGAACTATTAATTTTATCATGTGTTTAATGCTCTTAAATTCTTACGATACATCTTAATAACATTTAATTTTTGAAATCTCTTCGGAATAGAACATACTTTTCCCACCCTCTCATAAAGAATTTTAAATGATGTAATACTTTCGCTTTATTTTATCGTAAGTAGTACTGAGAAATGTTAATAATGTATGAACTATCATTTCAATAAACATCGAATATTATAATTTACACATATAAAAAGAGTAAACTTTAAATAAGATATTTCCTTATATATATATATATATATATATATATATATATATGTGTGTGTGTGTGTGTGTATATATATGAATATATATATATATATATATATATATATATATCAATATATGATATATGTATGTGTGTATATTATTCGGCAGATAATTACACATTTTAAATCACATTTTATAACTTTGCAGAAAAAGATGGAAGATATAAAGGAGAAGTTGGAAAGCGATATATTATGAATTTGGAAATTTTCACCTTTACTAGTAAACAATTCCTTCCTTCATTAGATAATCACATTAAATAATATTAAAACATAGCATGTATATGGTTCGCTATAAATATAGGTTAAATTTTGACTAAAATTTAAAAATTGAAATTTTAATTGGTTGGCAATCAATTAGATTGGAATTGGAGTCTAAATTCACGAAATCTATGTCATTCAAACACACTGTGTGGTGAAATTATTAAGACCAAGTACTGAATACATTTCTGGGTCACCATTTCTTCCCAATACGTCTGCGATTCTCTTTATGTCTGTAAGTGGCCTGAGACTGATTCCGATGAACTGAACTTTCCAATGTGAGTTATGATGATTCAGAATCTAGTAGCCTGATGCTCCTTTCGACTTCATCCCTGAAATATACAACTCGAGTGAGATCTAGTGATTTTGAAAGCAAACTAAGATCGGTCATGCTCTTTAAAGCATATGTCTAGGACGTGAGCTTTAATGGAAAGAGACGCTGACCTGCTTGAAGCGTTCGTCTCCAAATGGAAAAATCATTTATAGTATAACCTAATGCATTTAGTTACCGATAATATTTAAACACATTTTGTCGTTCCTTTACTGCTCCATGCTAATTAAAGCCCCCAAACAACTACAGGATTAACACTCCCGAATCATAACATTAATGCCACCAACTTGAAGTATTGTCTCAATGCACTCAGGGTCCATACTTTCGTGTTGTTTTTTCCATATTTACACCCTAGCAAATGCTTTATAACATGCATCCGACTTCAACATTCGATACGGTGTATTTCGAGGCGAAAAGTGCGTAGAGAGGCCATCGGAGTTCGGCTCTGAAAATAATTAGATGCTGTTTGACACACTATTGTCTCTTTGTTCGACAGGACAAATCTGGAAAATATCCCTTTCAGCTCAAGCATCTAGAAGACGGTGAAGCCCACGTAGCGTATGTTGTGACGCGGTTTTTTCCTTAAGCTGCCTGCTGTTTGCAAACAGGAATCAGCTGCTACCGAACACGTCACAAGCGATGGGGTTTCGCTGATACTCTCTCCTTTATTTCCAGCACCCAAACGAATCCACGTTGAAAGCCCGTTACATCATGCTTTTTGCTCTTTTATTTAAAAGCAATATACATAACTTCAACTGTCTGTATAGCCTTCTAACAAACATTTTTATACCAATCTCACCTTCTAATAGCAATAGCGTGGTATTAAAGCGGATTTGCATAAAATTGTCAGTGGTCATAATTGATACGTCACTTATTGTTAGTTGCTGTTATAGGAAATTTTTTATTTAAATTGATTACAATATGGAGAAATATAAGTTACTTCAAGGAAGTGAATTTGAATTTCTGATATTACAAAGTTTAATTTTTATAAAATGAGTCAGATAATCGGAAATATAAAGTTTAATACATTCAGCAGTTAAGAACAACACTAAAGCCTTTTTACAATGATATCGATACAGCTTCTTTTTTTTAATTTTATAGCATTCGATGTCATTTTGATCATATTTTATGAGTAGATAAAGATGCATCAATACTTTTTTACTAGTTTAAAACTAGGATTTAATACAGCCGGAGGTAATATAACTTTATATTTCTTAACATTTTAGCATGTTATAATAATTGGAATATCTAAATATTTTATGACATACTACACGAATAGATGAACAGTAACAAAAAGTTTTCTTCTCCTGTTTCCTGCTAGGCTTTAAATTATGGAGGATTTATTTTATGTTACTTATCGGTGTAATTATTTGCGTAATTTCGTTAAAACCATGTACTCCTCTAATTGTTTTGAGCAGTATAATAACAAATTAACTGTGTGACAAGACATTAAGCCTGGAAGAAAAATCAGTGTATTTTTGCGACTGCAAAGGTGAATTCCCTATTTTATGCATTACATTTATTTAAGATCACAGGACTATAAAAACATGGTACATTTCCGTTAGCGAGACGTCACTTGCCGAATAATATAAATGTAGCTGTCACAGTAATTATTTAATAGTTAGTATTAGTGGTAGTATGATTAATTATAGAGTGATGCTCATTTGTATAGATACAAATCAATTTATTAAACCTAATTTTAATACATATACAAACAATACTATTCATTGCAGACTTCCGAATTCTCTATCTCATTAACACAATATATATATGCATTTCAAATTATCCTTCTTCCTATATCATATCAATACATTAATTATTCTTATTAATCCCCTCTTCATTCTTATCAATACAAAAGACTCACATTCTTTATCTATTCCCTAATATTTTTTGATTATCCTACGCTCTTAATCGATACACATAAACACATTACAAAATTATTACAACATACTAATCCAATTAATAAAGACATACACAATCAACATTCTATGATAGATATATATGTATATATAGAAACATTTCACTTTAATCTGACCCCCATCTAATTATCTGCGCTCTCTAGTACGTATTGGGCATTGTTAGGATAAGTCAAAATACTCTCCTACCTTATCTGAAGACACTTCGTCATCACAACCTGGCTGGGGGGTCATCGGGCTTTTCTGGTCATCGGGCTTTCTGGTCCAGAGGAACGGTTGTAACTATCTGCTGGCGGCGGACTCAGGGCGCACGTCTCCATAGATACACAATCGCTTCGGGGGAGCGTTGGTCAATCCGAAGATCCGTTCCTCATCACAAGCCTGGCTGATGGGTCATCGGACTTTTCGGGTCTCGGGGCTTTCTGGTCCAGGGGAACGGCTGTAATTATCGCCTGACTCAGGGCGCTCGTCTCCTTAGATACACAATCGCTTCGGGGGCACGTTGGTCCAGGGGAACGGCTGTTCCTCTCTTGCTGAATGGCAAGTTAGTCGGTCGGCCTCTCCGGTACGGGGCTCTGCATCTAATTGTTAGCGGTCCGCTATTCGGATACTGAGGACTTGGTCTGTCTCTCCCGTATAGCAGCCCGTATAGCAGCCCGTAAGTTAGCAGCCCGTCATCTCCTTCTCTCCTCCTTCGACGGCTACGGGGACTTATGTGTGCCTCGTGAGAATTCTCAAATTATTCTGCCCTTTTCTAAAAACTTTCCTACCGAGGTCAAATTCTATCATTATCTATTCAGGCCTTCCTTGGTGGCCACCTTCTGTCCTATAGGTCGACCCGGGGCCCCTTCATTGGCCGACCACCTATTTTATATTCATATTTACTCCAATCAATATTGACTGCTCCAATCATTATTTACTGCAATCAATATTGAGGGGCGTCCGCCCTTGCACCTGTCTGGGGTTTCTTACACTTCCAACTTCTCACGCTCTTCTCCGCCCTCCTGTGGTGTTTTTAACACCGTCCAATATCGTAAACTGCCTCACCCCTTTTCTTCCCCTAACTATGACTCCGTTTTCAGACTTCCCTTAGCTCATTATAACCAGCTGGGCCCCTTTTACTGTCAAACTTCTCTTCCCTCTGATCTCAGCATTATCTATTTTAACTCCAATCCGTTCGTTAAACGCAGCTGTTGACCGTTTTCTCATTTCAATTGCCCCTTCTCAACTTGTCATCTCTCCTTTCGTTTCGCATACGCAGTATATTATCCCGCTGGTCAAGGCATCTCTTTGTCTGATTCCTTGAATTATATTCTCTATCGCCCCTTTTTCTGAATACGTGTCGTGTCTCCACGACAGTCGCCAAGTCGTCAATTCGTCATAAATGAAAGCCAAGTCGTCATAAATGAAAGAATGGGAAATAATGACAAAATATCTTGCCTTGGAAAATATTTTTTAGATCCAAAAAATTATACTTTACTTACAAATAAAAAGACAAAATTATATTTAATTAGAAGGCATGAAATTGCAAATATCTCTCTAAATCTCCCTGAAAAAAATTCAGTTTTTGAATACATACGACGCCACATAAATTCCATCAAGTACGATTGTAAATGGTTGCGAGCAGTACCCCGCTGTCGTTTATTACGCCATTTCGCACTGCCTCATAATCGCTCAACTGTTTTGGTATAAGATCGAGTTTCTGGGACCACGAAATTATGTTTAGGGTTCACAGTGAAATTTTCCACGGTCTGCGGACAAAGTTGAAATCCTAGGTGCGCTAGCACAAAATTTTGCGTGGCGTCCCGCTAACTGCAGAACTTGGCGACATTTACATTCGGAGCCAAGTGGCGTCTCTCGAACGGAAAAGTACCAAAAGGTTTGTTAATTTACTAATACTGAATAGCTTGCTTTTTGACAACTAACATTTGTGATAAAATAAGACCCAAAAAATAATGATTTCTTAGAAAAAAATGGCCTTAAAATTTCCATTAGGACTACTATAAGAAATTGCACTGAGTGATGCAAATTCTAAAATTTTAAATTATCAAAGCCAGTCAGTCAGTCATTCAGTGTTTTTCTGTGTTTTGTCCGCATTTATTCCAGAGCAAAATTCTATCGAATACTAGGAAGACTTTGGAATGGACTCTAAATTGAAATTGATTGACTAATTGCATAGGTACAGAATTTTCAGAATGGACTTATGTAACTGAGGAATGACTGTATGAAATGACAGTCTTTGTAGCTTATTCGACTGTTAAATGCTCTTATATCTCAATACGAGAGTAATTTGATAACTACTTACATAAATAATGAAAACAAAGGGTTCAGTCTTCATAAAATACTTATTATTTTTATGTTTGTGTGTTAATAATACATTATAATATTTTTTTGTTCACTTATTGTTTGCATTTTGTATTTTAGTTAAATTCCTGCTCACTAGATGCAACTTTTTTTCTTTTCAAGCTAAAATGTTTGTTTATTTTTTGTTGTTCATTCGACGCTAAATAATGCAAAAAAAATGGCTATTCGCTATGTTGGATGCGATTCCATTCCTATTCTTTTTGTAAAGGATTGACATTTTGAAATCAATTATTCATGTGATACACTCTGAGTTGGAATATTTATTCTTTATGTCAAAAATTCAAGTTATGTGCAAAACTGAAAGTCATTTATTAAATTTATCATATGGATACTTACATTTAAGTCTTATTTTGTAATTACTTTTTCAACTATTATTCAGATGATGGTAAAAGGTAATCCATTCCAATATTATTTGTACAGTTGGTTCTCTGTTTAACGACTTTCAAGGGACCGTGAAAAATCGTCCTTAAGTAGAGATCGTCCTTAAACAGAATTTGTGAAAAAATAACATTTCCCTTCACACTTTACAGGCTTAGGACTGTCAATATATTTCTTAAGCCTGAAAATTTTGCATTCCAAACTTTTCTGCCAGAATAATAGCGTTTACTTTAAATATCACTCCGGAAATTGGTATGTTAGATGCTCTTGCTTGATGAAACCATTGCAGGACTGCCTTCTCAAACTCTTCTGATCTGCCACATTGATTTTTCTGCCCTTTGGATTTGGATCCCAAACCAAATTTTTCTGCTGCTTCAAGAATTTTCTCTTTGCTTGCTAAAATGCCTTTGAGGGTAGACTCGAGTAGCTGAAATTGTCTTGCGAATTGGACTTTTGTTATTCCAACACTTTCTTCCCAGTTTTCAATAATTTTCACTTTTTCGTGTAGCGTATGATGCTTTCCCTTTGATGCCATTTTGCTCACCTCGTATTCGTACTGGAATGAACTCCTACACACAACCATGAATTCTCTAAACATGAACACGTGCTTCCCAGAAGGAGTGAGAGAGGGGTGCTTTTGGACAGTACGTAAATCACATGACAACATGGTAGGTACAATAGAGTGATTCCACACACGCACTAAGAAATTCGATCCACCAGGGAAGAATGTCGATCTTCCGAGAAACAGTAATCCCCCCCCTCCCCCGGTTTTTTCCACTGCAACAAGTCTATGATTGCAACAAACATAAAGGAAATTCCGGGTCTGTTATTAAAACCAAACTCCCCCACAGAAAGTAACTCTCCTGTAGATAAAATGTTGAAGAAAAAGTTTATCATGTAAGAAAAAATCGTCGTTAAATAGAATCAAAATCGTCTTAAAATAGATTTTTTTTACGTCGGAGGGACCGGGACCGGGAAATATCGTCTTTAAATAGAGATCGTCGTTAAGTAGAGCGTCATTAAACAGAGAACCAACTGTATTAAAAATTAAGAAGATTCATTAACTGCATCTTTAAAACAAGTCCATTAAATATTTTCTTTTGGTAATGGAAACTAATACATTCCACTAAACTATGAAATTATATTAATAACTTCACTGACCCTCCACGAAGTTTTTTTAATAAATTAATTTTCTCCCTTAAGGTAGATGTATTTGGTTTGATGTTTTACAACCATTTTTATCACTTAGTTAATTCTTATTTAGATTCTGGTTGGTTGTGATCTATCCATGTTTTGTCAGCTGTTAAGAAATAGAGCAAAAATGCAAATGGATTTCTTTCAAACAGCTGTCATGCTTCGAAAAGTTCACTCGTTCACGATTACGAAACATTATTAGCAGATGTAGCACCTACCTTGCTGATAGATTTCTGAGAAAAAAATATTCATTCGAAATGGCATTCTATGATGAGATGCCAACACCGCGAGAAATTTTAACGCTTTTTTAATGTGCTACCCTTCATCACCGTTTAATGGATTTTTACATGGTGTAGTGTCCTCAGCAGGGTGAATACAACTTTCAGCATTCATTAGTGTCATTTGGCAGCATCAAAAATCTACAAATAACTTTTTAAAGCAAACTTCATTTTAGGCAAATGCGCAGACTTGCCGAAGTACACTGCTGGACACCCAAATTGCAACACCAAGAAAGACAAGAGATATCACAACAAAATTTATTTTGTAGATAATTGATTCAAAGAGACTTTGGCATAATTGATTCAAAGAGACTCTCGGCATTGATTCAAAGAAACTTTGGATGAATTCTTGGGGTACAGCAGACCAAGCAGCTTCCACACGTTGCTAAAGTTGATCTGCTGTGGCAGCTGAGGATGGAATCTGGGTCAATCGTAGAGCAACCATGGACCACAGGTTTTCTATCGGCGAAAGATCCGAAGAGCGAGGTGGCAAGGGAAGCAATTCAATCTGGCGATTGACGAAGAACCGTTGGACAATGCGTGCCACGTGTGGTCGCGCATTATCCTGTTGAAATATGGCTGTGGGCAAGCCCTGAAGGTAATGAAGGAAAACTGGCTCCAACACCTCGGAGATGTAGCGCTGGCTGTTTAAAGTACCGACAATGCGTACTAGAGGTGTGCGAGAGTGATATCCAATACCGCCCCATACCATAATACCAGGTGCAGGACCAGGGTGGCGGTGCATAACGCAGCTGTTCAGTATTCTCTCTTCACGGTGTCTCCAGACTCGAATGCGACCATCATGGTGTTGCAGACAGAAGCGTGACTCGTCTGTAAAGACAATTTCATTCCATTCTGCCGTCCACATCCTTCTGTCATTGCACCATTGGCGGCGGAGACGTCTGTGGATCTACGTCAAGGGTAGACAAAGCAATGGGCGTCTTGCGGACAGACCACTCTGCTGTAAACGGCGTCGAATGGTACGCGCAGACACTGGATGATGCGTTACAAACTGCATGTGCTGTGCTATGGTTCGTGATGTGACTGAGCGATCCGTCACTGCCATGCGCACAATTTGCCTGCCATCACGTGAAGTGGTGCGTTGAGTTGGATGCGATCGAACACGCCGGTCCGTCGTACCCTCCTGCATCCAACGATCACATATCTGCATTACAGTTGTTTGGTTTCGTCCAACACGACTACCTATTTCCCTGAAAGTTAATCCCCAATCTCGGTAGGCCACTATCCTTCCTCTGTCGAACTCGGATGCTTGATAAAAAGATGATCGCTGTTTTCGATGAGGCATAATTGATCGTTTTTTTGAAAAAACCACAAGAAAAACACAATTGCCGAACTTGAAATCGTCGAAATCTCCAAGCCTTAAATAGCGCTTTGAAGTGGCGCCACAGGCGCGCGTGATTTGCGTCTGCGCTGAAATTGTAATCATTTGCTTATCTCACCCCCGCTAATACATGTTGCATTTACATTGGCCAGCAGTGTATTTTTTCAAATCTGGATTTTGTTACATCCACCGTTTCACTCCATAAAAAGTTTTAAGAGGAATTTTTCAGAAGTCGTTTTTCTAAATTATCCGAGCAGTAACTAGCGTTAACTGACAAATATGGCTGTCAGTCACAGACTAAGTGTCGAATTTGTTTACAATTTGGTATGTGTGGCTTTTGAGCTTGCTTAATGGGATAGCTCAAAATCAATGTGGATGCAGTGACGCCATCTCACGGAGTTTGTATTGACTTATCAAACGGTGCTCGTAATATTGATAATAGAAACGTGAAATTATTTAATTTATAAAATGTAACAAAAAATATTTTTATGAAATATTTATACAATTTATATAGAAAATAATAGGTCCCTCGATCATTTTTTGTTTACCTTATATCTTAAGTTCTCTTCTCATCCAATTTCTAGTTATTAATATTTTTTCTTTAAACTTTCCTCTAAATAGTAGAGATATTCACTTTAAAAAGGAAATCATGTTGCAAACTATAGCATAAAAGTATAGCCCACATATAAATAATACTTGGCAATTTCAAAGGAAAGATTAAAGAAATAATTCGAATCGAAAAGCGAAAGCTTACAGGCTATGCATTTATGAAAATTGGCGTGATCACAAGAACCAAGTGGCTGGCTTTCTATAATTTTTTAATTAAAAACTATGATTTTGCGTAATACTCATCTATAATATCAATTTTAACATCTATGTTTGAAGAAATGAAAATGAAAGGGTACAATACTATATTTATCTTGATTTTATTAATTTTTTCAGATTTTTTGCACTTTTTTAAACACATGGTGGGTAATTTACTCCCAAACAAACCAAAAAATTATAACAAATTGCATTAATTTACAATGTAGAAATACAAAATGGACTTTTTTCTTTAAGTCATAGGATAGCATGCCTGTTTTCGATCGAGTTTCAAGAGAAGAAAGAGGAAACTTAAGGACCCAGTTCGAGCAAATGCGTTGGGAACAAAAGCCCATTAGGGAATTTTTATGAAACATAAGCCATTAGGCTTAACACAGTAGATGAACCATCAAGATAAACAACTTTTATTGAGTCATATACCGGCTTCAGTATATGACTCAATAATAAATGTATATATCGCTCACTCATTTCAACAGCGTCATATCTAAAAAAATGACAATTTTTAGTTATGCTTGTTTTCAGAATGCCCTGTAAGAGTAGTATATCTCTGCACGATCTGCATATCTCACCACTGAATATTTTGCCGCTAGAGATCAGAATTTAAAATTATTTTCAATACATTTCATTGTACTCTTAAACTTCCAAATCACTCTCCTGAAAAATCTTATTTTTTGAGATATTACGTTGTTGAAAGTAGTGAGCGATACATATAATTATAGTATATATATATATATATATATATATGTATGTATGTATGTACATTCATTAATTTAATTTTTTTGTTGCTACGCAGTCCATTTTATAGCCTTAGGAAAACGGTACGTTTATAAGACATAGTGGCCCTTTCATTTCATTTACTCACATAGTCGCTGCTGAAGACGGTATATGACTCAATAAAGCTTGTTTATCTTCATATATATATATATATATATATATATATATATATATATATATATATATATATATATATATATATTATATATATATATATATATATATATATATATATATATATATATATATATATATATGTATATAAAATTAAAGGAAATAATCAATGTAGTACATATTGAGTAGCATTTACAAATTTTTTTAATACACGGAAGATTCAAGAATGGTTATGCAAGATAAATTTACTTACCGAGAACATGTGCTGTCGACAGATATAGAAATTGTTAATTATTAATTGACAAAACAGTTTTTGATTAAGTAGGAAACTTAGATAGTTTTTAACTTAATTGCAACATATTGAATTCCCTCACAAGAAAATAATGCAAATTAATGCGCATACTGAAAGTTGAAATGATCATATATTTTTTGTACTAATTAGCTTCCATTACAGTTTCATTCCGTTTTGATACCATCCTGAACTACATATTAAAATTGTCTAGTTATTCATTCCAGATTAACATTAGGTTAGCGAATGCGTAATGTACCAATTCGAGGCATCATGAAATTACTAATTTTGTTAACAATTAGTTTGACGTTCACACTTCCTTCCTTAAATTAAATCCCATTTGTACTAAAATCAGGAAGACCGGTCTTCCACGTATCATTTGCTTCAACGATCTCGCACTGGAATACTGTTATGAATAATTTTGATATAATATATTAATTATAGCACTGCGTTTAGAGGAGATATATTTAATGAAGATCATACAGAGGTTTAATTTAGACCTTTGTATTCGATGGAAGGGAATATTATATTTAAATCCCTCGAGGCGCTGATTTCACTTTACTTAAGAATTTATGAATGAAAAAAATAAAGTTTGTTCCTCATTATTTTATATTATTTTTACAGTAAAACTTATGGAAATAATTTAAGGAAATAAGACATAATACCATAGTCAGGGCTCCAAAAGCTCGATATATTAAACCCAGAAGATGAACCTATGTGTATATAGGTTTTCTTTTCGAACGCTAATCAAAATCTGGGATTTTCTTTATGTTTAAAATATAGCATATTTACCTTCAAAATCGAAAATGTAGCCAAAAAAAAGTCTTATTATAAACCTAAAACAAATACAATAAGACCATTTATTGGAAAAATGCAGTTTATAATGACATTTGTATATATTTGAATGTAAATTGATTCAAATGGAGATCATTTCAATTGAATCGTGATATATCGCCCTTTGATAAAAACCGGTCCAGAAATTTGGTATTCATTACGAAATATCAAAATTGGGATCAATAATCAAAAGTATGAAATATCACATACACACATATATACATACAAAAGAGACAAGGAACGATAAGGAATCCTTCGTTAATAACCCGTGGTAATTTCGTTGGAAGAGACTACCTGAAATATTTTCTATATCATCATCTTAAACCCTACAATTTAATTAATAGTTGTTTCCCCCTGTTTCAAACAGTCTATATACTTCAACAATGTTATATTCTAGAATCGTATCATAAATATCCTAAAAGGAGTATAAAACTATATTAGATCATTCATGATCCTTTTGATCCTATATAGCCATAGGCTAGGAAGAACTGAAGATGGTTTTTTTCCCTGAAATTAAATGAATTGAACTTTCACTTTTGCCCGTAATATTATATTAGACATACATTTCCCATTTTTCAAAAGCTATCGGCAGTGTTTCATTGAGGTATCTTTGTGTTAGATAGTTGGAGTGTAACATTCCTAAATAAGAGTTGCTTATTTATGTTATTTTATTTATTTTTTGAAGATAAGTAATTTTGATGTGTGTAAAAATGCTGCTTTTATGCAACTGATCACAGCACTGAAGTTTAACACTATATTTTTAAATGTCATAATGTGTTGTTCTTTATGAAACAGATTTAAAATATATCTCATAAAACCATGGACCTGATTTGAATGATGACGTTTTCAGTGCATTTCAGAATCTATTAGGGATATTTATTTCTTAGAAATATATAACTGTACTGTACAGCATTTTATTTTTCTGCTTTGCGCTTCACACTTACTTCTCTTAGTAACTTGCGAACAGTTAGCAACTGAATTTAGTATAAAACTATATTAGATCATTCATGATCCTTTTGATCCTATATAGCCATAGGCTAGGAAGAACTGAAGATGGTTTTTTTCCCTGAAATTAAATGAATTGAACTTTCACTTTTGCCCGTAATATTATATTAGACATACATTTCCCATTTTTCAAAAGCTATAGGCAGTGTTTCATTGAGGTATCTTTGTGTTAGATAGTTGGAGTGTAACATTCCTAAATATGAGTTGCTTATTTATGTTATTTTATTTATTTTTTGAAGATAAGTAATTTTGATGTGTGTAAAAATGCTGCTTTTATGCAACTGATCACAGCACTGAAGTTTAACACTATATTTTTAAATGTCATAATGTGTTGTTCTTTATGAAACAGATTTAAAATATATCTCATAAAACCATGGACCTGATTTGAATGATGACGTTTTCAGTGCATTTCAGAATCTATTAGGGATATTTATTTCTTAGAAATATATAACTGTACTGTACAGCATTTTATTTTTCTGCTTTGCGCTTCACACTTACTTCTCTTAGTAACTTGCGAACAGTTAGCAACTGAATTTATATGAGGTGTGATCAAAAAGTAACGAGACTGAATCAA
Source organism: Dolomedes plantarius (assembly GCA_907164885.2). Taxonomy (NCBI): domain Eukaryota; kingdom Metazoa; phylum Arthropoda; class Arachnida; order Araneae; family Dolomedidae; genus Dolomedes; species Dolomedes plantarius. The sequence goes on from OU015500.1 coordinate 116,822,108, forward strand.
TTAGTGTAGTAAAAATAATACAATTTCTTATAAATTATCACGGCGTATGACCTTATGATTTGTAAGTATGTGTTAAATGAAGCATAAGCAGAAATCAGGTATTAGTTGATTATTATATTCAAAGTTATTTTAAGATTACAACAAGAAGCTTCATTAAATTTTGAAGTCAGATTTGAGTCAAACTTTGAGTTCTCTGATGATTTTTTGCAGAAATATCAAAGAATGTTGAGATTATATCTTCCTCGTGTTTAGAGACGCACTCACTAATAAAATAAATCTATCAAATTTGCTGACCGTTCAAAATTAAGATACAATGGCTATTCAGAACACCTTTCATTTTCCGTTTTTCCAAATAAACACTTTCTATCTTCATATAACTGATCATCTGAATAATGTTTAACTAACATGATTTGCAGTAACTATGCATTTTATTTTTTTTACATTCTCATACACTCAATTAACTGTCAATAATACACTCAATTAACCGTCCTATTAAGCATTGTCGATATTTTAATGCATAATTACAAGTTTGAAGTCCTAAAAGTGCATGGTTTTTGGGGATAATTTTGTGTGATCATTTTTATCATTTTATCCCAACAATTTCAGTATCTTCTCTGCACATTTCCCTCTCTTGTTTTTTTAGCTTCTCTGCTTCTTGCGATGCCAGACTAGGGTCACTTATGCGATCATTTATTTACAAGATGCTATCTTGAAAAGACATGAAATATTAATCTGTCTACGCAGGGTCTAGGCCCTTATTGGTTCAGTTTTTTTCAGGACTGTATATTTCCGAAATTATTAAGTTTATCATTTTTAATGTAGTATATATGTATATAAAGAGAGGGAGATAGAGCACTATATATGATAAATAGGGCTTTTAACATTTTCCAGCTTTAATACCGTAAAAGCTAAAAATGTATCGCTAATATCACTACTGGAAAAAAATTTAAATTTTAAATCATTCTGTCAGAAATATTTCCCAAGCGTCATTTGAAAATGTTTAGGATCGATCATTAAAGAGAGGAATTTTAACTGAAAAGAAAAATATTTTCTGAAATTAAGGTATCAGAGTCTTTATCATTAAATCCATAAATTCAGATTCAGCTAAAATATACAACAAATGTTAAAAGTTTCTTGAAGTAAAGTAAATGCATTTATAAATATATTAAGATTAAGATTTGCATATTAGCTTGACACGCACCGTAATATTCAATAGTCGATTAAATGTAGAGAAAAAATATAGTTGTTAGAAATACGTCTTCTCCTAATGTGATTTTAATGACAGTATGCTGTCATCTTGCCGCCAAACTCTTCATCTTATTTTGCTATTTAGAAGAGGTATATTGCATATTTTATTTACATTAAGTCGATAATTAATAACGGAAGAAACATAACGGTATAAAGTAAGTTTTAATGATTGCCGGCAATAGATCAATACTTGGATAAATGTCAACAAGGGAAAATTTGTTAAATACTCTAAGTGCTTCGACTTGTGATTGATATTTAAAGTATAAACAGCTTTGAGTCATCGGTATACGCAACATACATAATAATCTTGTAATGCAATATTTCCTTTCGTGTAGTTGGGGTGATTTAATGAAACACAATTACGAATGTATGTACTTATTTTCTTCTTAAAATTTACTCTTTGAGATTTAACTAAAGTATTAAAAACATTATTAAAATAATACTCTTAGTATTTCCAATTTTTAATGGTATTTAATGCATATAAAAGCTTTATAACATCAGTAAATGCAACATACATAATGGATCTTGTAAAGTAATACCTTATTTCACGTAGTTGCAGTGATTTAATAAAACACAATTACTAATGCATGTAGTTATTTTCTTCTCCAAATTTATTCTTTGAAATACAACTAAATTGTTGAAAAATAATGTTAAACTAATATCCCAAGTGCATCAAATTGTGATTAATATTTAAAGCATAAACAAGCTGTATAACATTGGTAAAAGCCAAATACATAATAATATTGTAACGTAATATCTCATTTCATGTAGTTGGGATGATTTATTAAAACGCAATTGCGAATGTATGTAGTTATTTTATTGTTCAAATTTATTCTTTAGGTATAATTAACGTGTTAAAAATATTATTAAACTAATGCTCTAAGTGTTTGGAATTGTGACTGATATTTAAAGCATAAACAAGCTGTATAACATCGGTAAACGCCACATACATAATAATATTGTAACGTAATATCTCATTTTCATGTAGTTGGGATGATTTACTAAAACACAATTACGAATGCATGTAGTTACTTTATTGTTCAAAATTTATTCTTTAGGTATAATTAACGTTTTAAAAAGATTATTAAACTAATACTCTAAGTGTTTGGAATTGTGACTGATATTCTAACATCGGTTAACGCAACATACATAACAATCTTTTAACGTCATACATCCTTTCATGTAGTTGTGGTGATTTAATAAAACACAATTACGAATGAATGTAGTTATTTTATTCTTCAAAATTTATTCTTTGGCAAAGAATTCACTTGCTAAAAAAAGTATTAAACTATCACATAGCAATATAATGCGCCTTTATGAACATTTTGAAATGAAGAATTTATTGCAGTTAAACTTAGAATACACCATAACTGATTCGTTCATTGTTAGGAACGTTTTGTGATTAGCGAGTGTTTCGCTAAATATTCATATGGAGTTTCGCATACATATCAGTGTTATTTCCCAACAACAATCTTATTATTGAAATCTGATTATAAAGCTTAAACGTCATGATTTAGCGCTGAAACCTTTCATCTAGTGAATTACATTATCTTCTCGTAACTGTAAAATATTTAACTTTGAAACAAAAGTCAAAACAGCATAATTGAAAAGAAAATATATGGAGATATGCACCATATGAAATGTGCATTATTTAAAAAAATAATCATTAAAAGACAATGATAGAAAAATTAATGGTAAAATATTAATGATAAAAAACATTAAACATTAGCATTTCGTTGGGACAATTATTAATTAAAAAACATTGATAGCATTTTATCGACTTGAGAAACAACTTTTTTCAATTTAAATCATATAATACAAATTGCATATATTGAATAAAGTGAAATGTCAGGTTTGTTTCTAAGTTATCAGGAAAAAATGTATGTACGTATGGATTTCAAAGACGTTGGGAGGTGTTGTCTGATCTCTAGATTAAAATTTTTTGCTATCATCGGAATACACATCTGATTAGAATTCGGGCAAAAACAATATATAAGTTTTTATATAGACAAACATTCGGTACTATGGTATGTTCGTCAGACGACATCTGGAATAAAAGGGTGAGGAATGTTACGAAGCATAAAAAATGCATATTCAATGACGAAAATCTCTCATGATTGAAAAAATAAAAAAAAAAATAATAATATATTTCTTGTTATTCAACAACCGGCATAATTTACTTATAAAACCAACTCGTTTTGTTTCGAGGGCAAAGGAAAGGAGCAGTGACAATCCAAAGCAGGTAAATAATGAAAGAATAAACTGTCTCATTTCTCATGCTTGTCGTAAATTTTTAGCAGCCGATTCGCAAATTTTGAGCATTGCCACAAGATTAAATTGTATATGAAATGCCTTTGCATTTTTTTAGAAACACAGATTTTGATATTTAAGTATTTATTATTTCCTGTTAAATAAATTACAAAAAGTATTTAGTTCTTCACACACTATAAGGTTAAAAATAACACGTAACTCTCTGTTATGCGTAGATTTGATCGTCACTTTTAAGCTTTTTTCTCCATTTTGTGCATCTAGACTAAATCCACATAATCCCCACATAAATCCCCTGCTCTCTAATATTTCAGATGGGATAGACGAATGAACCATTTTCAGTTATTAGTTCCTAAATCATTGTTGTTTAGATTTTTGACATCAGCAAGTGGAGCAAAATTGGCTAACTTAATTGAATATTTAACGTTATTATAGAGGCTTAAGGGGATCAGTTGAGTACAGAGGTTTGCGTATAGAGGTTGTTCTTGAGCTGCAGCAAAAAGTTTTAAAAATAGTTCAAAGCTGTCTGACACATGATAAGTATTAGGTACTTTCAATGTGCTCATGCTGCTTTTTTCTATCCTTGAAAGTAATGCACATGGTAAGTAATGCACCCTGACCGTAACTTATTACCGACCAAGTCCATATAGGCTAGCATGACGAGGGCTCAAATTATGATAATATTATTCAGTAATTGCATTTTGAATTAATAATATATATTTTTCTAACATTTAGAAAGGTAAACTAAACTAATTGAAATTAAAAATTAAATTAAATAAATATAAAAATCAATATTAATCTGATATGCACTTCACGCAAATAAACGCTTTTTGTCCGACACTTTTGCCGTAAACGGGCTCTCTATATTTCTGCCAAATTTGTCATGCTTTATTATTTTGACAGCTACCAATACTGCAATTTTAGTGAGAAAGTAACATATTTGTTTACATCTTAATCAGTGTTGGCCTTTTCAATCTCCGAAATATTAGGACCGTTATTCGTCGCAGAAAGCAAATATATAATTAACGACTACTAATTTTAATCCTCCGAATTTGTTTGGTAAATATTCTAAGCATTTATAGCAACTAAATCCCGAATGTTGAAGAGTACGTGGACAGGCCATCTTCCTGAACACGATTTTGTGTTGTACATTCGAACCCTGTTATTTGAAACATCGACGCCATTCTTTGTAATATTCTGCTGTTTCAGGAGTTATTTTTTTTATTATCAGAAACAGCAACATTTTCATGAAGAGAACTGGGAAAAAGAACATTCTTGTTCTTTTTACGTTGATATACAGTCCATGAAATATATTGATCATTTTTGAAAAAAAATTGAAAATTAAAGTGAATTTTTTGCGTTTTTTATTCCTGTGGATTTTTTTCTGTGATCGATTTATCGTACTGACAAGTGAAGTTTTGATCTTTTTTACCCATTGACAGAGAAAGTAAAGTAAAGAAATTGCTAGTAGTTATGTTTCCACCTTTCTTTTTGTATGGTTCCACTAGCCAAAGGACAACATACAATCTTAGGGATTGTTTTGTCAGATACAGTTATGTTTTCCCTTAATATGGAAAATCATTGACCTTATAACTTAGCTTCTACATCCGAGGCCAGCCAAAATTTAATTCCGTTTTCATCCGATTATGACGCTACACTTCAATGGCATTCTTAGCAATGTAATGAAAATCATAGCAATGTAATGAAAATCATGGAGTGAAAAATAGCGCTGAACAAAGTCAGGAAGACAGATCTGGAGATTCTTTAAACCTTAAAAAAGATGAATATTAGCAGAATGTTTAGTTTTCCAGCAATAGAGTAATTCAACAAAGCTGAAACTGTTGTTTGTTAAAATGTCTTTCAAAATACTTTCATATTACATTCCGAAAATTGTAAAAAAATTTTAGGGAAGACAAAGTATTTTAAACTAAATGCAGAGGAACTTACTTCAATTTGAACAATTATTTTCCTCAAACCCCTTTAATAACTTCTGAAACAAATACTGGAGCTTACACATAACTAATAATAACTGATTAAAACATTCGTACTAAATAATTATATGAAATGGGTCATTTTTATCCTTTCCTGGCGTGATATGTAAACTACTTTTTAGTGTTTAAAAACAGCAAAAGAAAAGGAAAAATATATCGTTAATTTAAATAAATTAATTATGTAGAAAAGTCATAGAAATCTAGGTTGCTAACAATTATAAAATGAAAGATATGTAAAGCCAACATTTGCAAACGACCATTTTGACTTCATCCAGCGTTCTAGTGTTTAGCTATATTTTGCACATGATTTAAGAATTTTTAAAAGCAAATTTTGTATTATGCAGACAGTATTATATAATAAATTCACAAATTTCCCATGAGAATTTAATATCCTCATGAAAATCTTTCTAAGAGTTTAACACAGTTACAGTAAAAGAAAGGTATAATTTATTTCAACGATATATATATATATATATATATATATATATATATATATATATATATATATATATATATATATATATATATATATATATATATATATATATATATAAATATATAGATATATATATATATATATATATATATATATATATATATATATATATATATATATATATATATATATATATATATATATATATATATATATATATATATATATATACCCAACAAACACAGGACTGACGGCAGCTTATCGGGCCAGTGCTGGAGGCACCGGTTGAACGACAAGTACGGGAGAATTTTGTCGGGCCACTGGCGGGTTGTTTACGAACCTCCGAAGGGGAAACGCTTTCCGTTTACGTGTTTCAGGGCCTGTTATGGGTTGATATGAATCGCACCGAAATCGTTTACCCTGCATCGTCCCGGAACTGTACCTCCGATTCGTAACCACAAGTAACAGATATCTGCATCAGAATTATGGATTTGAAAGGGAAGGCGAAGATTAAATTTAACAGACTTTTCAAAAATATTTATTTCATTGTTGTGAAACTTCTTTTACGCGGAAAATTCCCATAATTTTCCTTGTATGTAAAGATTGTATTATGTGAAAAGTATTATGTGAAATTGTATAATTGTATTATGTGAAAATTCACATAATTTTCCTTGTATGTAAAGATTGTATTCTGTGTGTATGTTTTTAACTCCCTAGAAGCTTATAAAAACAGATGAAAATTAGTTTCAATTTTATATATTACTGGAGAAATTAAATATCTACTTAAAAATGGGTCCTTGTTTCACCACTCTTTATTTATAAGAGAGGAAATAGTGATAAAATTTGTATTTTTTTAAATTTCTTCTATAGTATATTAAAATAATAATATATATTTTTGTAGATAAAATATTCAAAATATATTTTTCAGGAAATTTACATATTCTAAGTATTTCTAATTGTTAGATGCCATTATAAAACAACTGATTTTGTAGAATTTTTTCTCGAATTTCATCGTATTAATTTTACAGTAACATATTCTTATAATACAAATTTGAATGAAAGAAAAAGAATTTTAAATTTACAGACCTTAGTTAAAATAAGCAAATCACACATATTTAGAAAAATATTAATGTAATGTAATGTCAGAGACATAGACAGTAGATGTCATGAGACACCAAAAAATATCAAAAAATAAGACCCTTTATCCTCAGTACGTACATTGAAGAATATATATTACATTGTTTTTTTTTGTAATTGAATCAGGATACGAGAAATAATATTTACAATAAGAAAAAAAAAGGCAAAAAAATTAGTTTAAATAAATGTTAGAAATAAAAAATAAGGCAATTAAGTTTAAAATAATAAGTAAGTTATATTTAATAAATTAAATTGGCAGGTTTGAACATCCGTGAGTACAGATAACAGAACTGCACTTTGCAGGATCGAACCGAGGACTGAAGCATGGGAAGCAAAAACGAACGCCCCACACCAGCATTCCCTGATAGGGTATCAAGTGTGGAACTTCAATAAGAGGAAACTGCCTCGCATGGAACAGAAAAATAAAGGAAAAATGTTAAACACTATCAGAAACCACACTATCAGAATAACACTATCAGAATTAACCTGTGAACAATTAATGGACTGGGTAAGATTTGAAATATTAAGATCGGAACATAAATTTTTAATTTTTAAGTGGCCGTTCGGTTTTGGGATTTTTTTTTCCAAAAAAATTCAATGCGTAAGTAAATTAAGTAATTTTGAAAGGTCCGATATTAATCCAATTGCAGTAATGTTTTCAGATAAGATTTTGAGAAAGTTTCATGAAATTGATTTGGGATATTGAATTTTGACTAGGTTGTACATTTTGTTGAGGGTATCTTTGTACCCTTCCGCCATTAAAAAAAAAAACATGGCTCAGGTTTGGTTTCCCGCCTAACAGGAAATTCATCATTAGCAGCGGGAATTTCTTTCCTCCGGATTACGACAGTTTCCTAGGATAGAAAATTGGTTTGAGAGATTGATTCGATCATTAATGCTAGTTAAGTTCGAGAGCAATTCGCTTTAGACCAACCCAAATTTAAAAAATCACATTATGTTCGATTTCGTTCAAAATTACCACATCACATTGCATACCAAGATTATAATATTTTATACATTACATATACAATGTATTTTTCATTTTCATAATAAAACTAAACTTTTGAATGTAGTTGACTTTTTTATGCGGCCCGCCTGCCTTGAAAAAATTTACCATGTGGCCCAGATGCTGCAAAAGGTTAAACACCCTGCTTTAAGCTCATCAGCCTGATTCAGAGGTTTAACTTTTTCAGATTTAGGAATATAATCAAAAGTGGGTGTAGAAGAAAATTTAAACGCACACTTACTGTGCATAAGATTAAAAAGTTCTTTGAGATTGGGGATGTTAAACGTTATTTTGAAAAAAAAGAAATTCATGTTTTTCAAAAGTCCATAGTAATCACACATGGTTTCCATTACTTATTTCACTGACACATTGAATTGTGTTTTGTTTTGTTTTTTATTATTAAATTTTGGCATTATCTTTTGAGAATGTATTTTCGTTTTTATCAATGCAACTCTTGCAGAAGTGCCACGGACGGGTAAGGGTGACTCGGTAACGAATTTAACAATCCTTTCTACTGCTTGTGTGTGACATGGAAAATTGCTGAAGTCAGTACGTTGACTCTCCTGATCAGATTATTTTGCTTCCTAGTTTATAATCAGAAATATGCCTCGTTCTGTTACTTTAACATCTTTACGTACAATCATATCAATATAATCCTTGGCATCAAAGTTTATACGTTGAACTTAAAACTTTCCAATGCCCCCTTCATTTTTCAGTCCTTGCTTTTAGAATCTGGCGTAATCCAAGCTGTCTTACGTGGCTGCGATCAACTGATATCATACATAAGAGGAGATTTTCAGAAGCAGCGAAGTACGAATTTCTTTGAATGACTGGGTCAATTACATTTTTAAGATTCTGATGGAGGTAACGTGAATAGCTTACAAGTTTCCACAAGTGCTTCGATCCATGGATATAAGATAGTTTCCGCTTTATGTGAAACGAAACAGATGCATATACTTACAAAATGTACTCAGTCAGTATTCGGAGATTTTTTTTGCAGTACATTCTGTTCCCACATACAAGTGAAGTATTTGGTTTGCTAATGTAAGCTATCATGAATAACAAAGTTTTCCTGGTTTTCTCATAGACAAATCAGAAGAGCACCTTCCAACAGAGATTGCATTAGACATTTCTAACAAATATTTTGGGTCCACACTTAAATCATCCTTAATTTCTAGTAATGGAATGCCATTTTCAATAGGTGATAATTCAATTACTGGAAGTTCATAGCAGTTTTCTAGTTGTTTACCTATTTCTCCTCCAAATTAGGACGTAGGCGCAGTTCATTTCCATGAAATAGACAAATCAACCACTGCAGTGGCCTTCTTAATTCCTTTTCAAATAAACGAACCACATCATTATTCAATCCAGTGTTCACGGCAGTTCCACCCATTCCAATTACAGTAATGTTTAAATTCTGGTTGTTGTCATTGAAAAATGCTATTATGCTATCTTATATACATTTTCCAGTGCCAGAAATCTGCTTCTGAAAATCTCGTCCTTTGTATGATATCAGATGATCGCAGTCATGTAAGAGAGGGCTTGGATTACCCCGGAATCTAAAAGCAAGGGCTGAAAATGAAGGTGGCATCAAAAAGTTTTTATTTCAACGTATAAACTTTGATGCCAAGGATTATATTGATATGATTGAATGGAATGATGTTAAAGTAACAGGACTTCCTATGAAGAGGCATATTTCTGATGACAAACAGAAAGCAATTCAATGTGTCAGTGAAATAAGTAAAGCAAACCATGTATGATTACTATGGACTTTTGAAAAATATGAATGTTTATTTCAAAATAACACTTTGCCTTTAAAGACATTACATTAATATTTTTCTAAATAAATGTGATTTGTTTATTTTAACTAAGGTCCGTTAATTAAAAATTGTTTTTTTCATTCCAATGTGTATTATAAGAATATACTACTGTAAAATTAAGATGATGAAAATTGCGAAATTCTACAAAATCAGTTGTTCTGTAATGACATCTAAAAATTAGAAATACTTAGAAATACCTAAGTTTCTTGTAAAAATATTTTGAATATTTTATTTACAAAAAATATATATTATTAATTTAATATACCATAAAATAAACAGAAAAAAAGAATTTTATCTCTTTTCACAAAAATATCTATTTTGAAGCACCTGAAAAATATTTCAGTAGAGCAATAAAATTTTATATTCAATACCAAAAGGCAGCTTTTGAAAGCTATAGCATAATGAAATTTCAAACCATCTTTTTTTTCGCCTCGTCATACTACAATGCACTAGTGTCATCTGATTGGACATTCAGTTGCACGTGATTGAAAAGGCGCCATTAAAGATTGATTACAAGTTCGTTGAAATTAATCCACAAGTAAGTTTCATTCGTTAGTCTTAAATTATTGCCTTTAGATTTTATTTAACACCCTTACATAGTGAACATTATTCTATTTCTGTTATAAGATAGTGTTTTAATCCAAGTTATATATGAATTGACCATATTTCAGATCAAACTCTACTGAACTGAGTGTATTGAATTAGCAATACTTATGGCACTTACGAGCACTTTCGTATGTATAAATAAAAACATTTTGTTTCGGAATAATTTAAGATTCGTGTTTCAGTTAATATTTTAGATGGACAAAGGAAGTAAATGGACTCTTGTGAAAGTCTTAAGTATTTGCTAATTAAATTAATATTTAGAATTGTAATTTGTACGCACTATTTAGATTTTTATATCCTTTAGAAAGTATAAAATACATGACACAAATATCAATTCCAAATCTACATAGTTGAAAAATAAAAATGTATTTTCATTTCCAGTATAATATTTTCCATTTTATTTCTTTAAAGAAATTTGAAAGAAAATTATAATGAAATTTTTTTTAATATGTTAATCCAAATTAAACATTTTTTTACTACTGGATTGATAAATCAGTTACACATGATTCCTCCATAGTAAATTCATGCATAGTATTCAATGGTGGAAAAATTGTCCATTTTCCTATTAAATATATTTTACAATGTTCTTATTGCCAGGTATCAATAGGCAACAAATTATCCATGTCTAAATGTTAAAAGATGGATTCAAAAACGTTCCACATTATAAAAGATTCTAAAAATGAACTTGTAAATCATACAAAAGGATCTATTGAATTCCTTATCAAATTGTGTTTTGAGTAAACTTTATAAAATACACTGCATTTTATACATTATAAAGAAATAAAGATCAAATATTCTTAAAATTTTTGTGTTCATAATTTAAAAGAATGTATTTAGTATAATTATATATTTTAATTTAAATGCTAAACACTAATAGGTATTTTTCATGTATAATCTTAATACCCTTAAAATATAATTTTTTTAAAATTCTATTTATAATGTTCTATGTGTACACTCAATTGCTATATATGTATATGTTATTCCTACTGGGTGAAATTTCTTTATGTCTATCGAGAGCAAAGATATATTCAAAATTTCAAAACCAGATCAAAATATTGTTTAATCAGTATCCACATGTCAAGTAAATATTGAAACAATAGCAAATATTGGAGCATTTTTTTAATTTTGAATATCTCATTAAATAAAAAGCTTATTTAAGGAACATTTTGAATTTCAATTGCTATTAATCAATATTTTGAACTGGCTTTGATATTTAGATTATATTTCTACTCTCTCTGAAGATATAAAATAAAACAATTTCACTCTTTAGGAATAACATAATGGTGCATACTTTTTGCAACTGAGTGTATATATTCTTGCAATTGAGTGTATATATATTTTCAAGAATTATTAATTTTTGTATGTATGTGAACTCCATTGTATTCCTGAATTCATTCAAAGAACCTCTGGAGTAATGAGAAGTTTAGAGTTTTAAATTTGTGTCAATATAGATGCCACGTGCATTTAATTTTCTAATTTGTATCGTGTTTGAAATCACTTTTATCAGTGTTATTAGAGATGATGGCAGTGAAAATTATTCCAAAATAGACTATTTAGATACATAAATTGTTTCTTAACTTATTAATTTGCATTCCATGTTTTTAAATTATATATTTGTAAGTATATAGATTTGTAGATTATCAGAATGTGTACATACAAAAAATTGCTTTATTGTAATAGATATTGTACGATAAGAGTTTTTATAAATCTGAGAATGTTCTCAATAACTATCTATAAGCTGTTCATCTCTAAAGGTCTTTTGGAAATTATTTTGTTGTCATGCTGTGCAAAATAAATGTGAACTTATTGGCTTAATATATATATATAAAGGGTAAAATTAGTTTCTTTTCCCCTTTTTATATTAGTGATAAGCAAGTTTATAAAGAACTCTACTTTTCAATACTTCTTGGTTTGATAAAACATTAAATTTTTATTATGGCATTATAAGAAAATATTGGTTTCTTTACAGAATTTTGAAACTGGAATCTAACTTCGGGCTTGAAAGACAAATACCACTTGGATCTCATAACTCATGTAAGGTTTTTGTTTAACGTCACTGAGCCTACCTTTTTTTATTCTCGAGCTATACTTTTATTTTCAGCAGTGGACTTGTGGCCAAAATCACTGTTTTTAATATTTTTTTAGATTTATTTTTAACTAATTAAATTTTTCTATGAAAAAACTATAAAAATATTTATTAAACAACTAAAAATTTCAAATTAGTTTTTTTTAACTTAGACGCTAATCTGAACTTTCTCATAAACTTTGGTCTCAATAATTTGTGGATAGAATATTGATTTTCTTTATTTATTCTTTTTTAACTGTGAAGCTTGTTGTTAAGGTTTTAGATGAGTGAGAAAGTGCAATCCAGGGATTTCAGTTAACATGACTCCCTGGTCATGTTAACTCTTGTGAAAAAACTTGAAAGTCTTTAACTCTTGCCAAAAAAAGAGATTTATATTATAAAAGTATAAACTGCCAAGGTTTATTTAGAAAATATAAAATCTGTTCATGGACAAAGTTTGTTTATAAAACTGTAGATAAGACATTCATTGTGAGTTGTGGTTTATTATATCAAAATGTGTGTTTGATAAGTGAATGAAATAACCCTTTCTTAATAATGGAATAGAACTCCTGTATAATCAATGAATTCACGGATACAAGATACAGTTCCAAAAAGCAAAACGCCTGGTTTACAGAGTCTTTTATAATAACAGAAAAATGATATTTATATTATGAAAATGTGAAGTGCCAAGCTTTATTTATTCTTAATGGTTAACATTAAAATTTTAAAAATATTTTTAGAATTTCCTGATAAGTTGTTAGAGGTTCGTTGATAATTCATTACAGAAGTAGTAAAAAGGAAATTGCTTTTGGATGTATTAGATCATTAATTAATGGGCTAAGTAATTTTAAATTTTGGTAAAATTTAATTTTATGCATGCCATAAATTTTTCTCTCTGTTAAACATGTTTATTCCATTTTAAGTCTTAATACTTATATAAAGAATTTGGATTAAATGAAAACAGTAATGAGTGATGGTGAAAATGTATTAAATGTGGTAATTGAATTGCTTGATGTTCTAAGACATAAAATTTCTCATCATCAAAATACAATAATTGACTTCTTGACTGAACAACTGACTTTATTATTAAACAATATCCTATTTTGCTACCCCCTTGTTTAAGTATATTATATAATCATCCTTCAAATCCTAATAGACCATTATTTTATATTTTTGATCCTGTACACATTCTGAAGTGTGTCAGAAATAATTGGCTGAATCAGAAGAATTATGGTCAGTATATGCAATTTATTGATTTTAATGATCATAACTTAACTAAAACTGCCTCTTTTAGAACCATTAAAAGTATCCATTCTTTAGAGGATGGACAGATAGTGTTATCATAATGTGTTTGGATAATTATATCCAAACACATATTTAAACATAATATGTGTTTGGATTAACTTTTAAAAACTCCATCTTCTATGGAGAGACAAAATGTAAAACTATGCCTTAAAATTTTCAATGACTATTTTGTTGAAGGGTTGAAAGTGCTTTCTACACATACTGATGAACCTTTTTGTTTAGAAACATCTGAATATATTGCAATCATTATTAAATGGTGGAAGATAATGAATGTGTAAAGTAAGTTAAAAGGGGGTCATAAACGAGATGTGTATTGTGAGTCTTTGTCATCTAATTCATCCAATGAAAAGGTTATGTACCTACAAAAATTCTTAGTTTGGCTTGATACTTGGAATTCTCTTAAATATACTTCTGGCTTTTTAACTAAAACATATACCACACTTTCTCACACTACACATGCTGTACTTGAAATGTGAACATATTGTTGCAATGAATTGGGGATGGCATATTTCTTAACAGGAAAAATTCAAACCGACATTATTGAAAATAGGTTTGGAAAGTTTCGCCAATTGTCTGGGTCACAATACAACATCTCGTTGACACAGGTTTTCGAAAATGAATCGAAGCTTAGACTTCAAACCCTAGCCCCTTAATTTTATAATTTGTATCGTGTTTGAAATCACTTTTATCTGTGTTATTAGAGATGAAGGCAGTAAAAAAAATATCTTTAATATTTTATCCTAAATATATCTATTATGTGCTTTCTTACGTGCACATGCACACATTAGCCAGTTAAGACATAACTATGTTTTACTATCCTAAAATTAAGAGTTAGAAACTCATTAAATCTAAACTTTAGTTAAGTGTATGTCTGGGAACTAGTACCTCATCTCGTATATGGTATGTCAACTGGAATTTTTTCAAAAATTCTGATTAGTACTTTTTTTTCTCCCCATTGATTCTGAACTCTTCAAGTTAAGCATGAGCTTTGGGTTAATGAAAAAAATCATAGACAGCATCTGTTTTATGTTGTTCTTTAAATTGTTGCATTATGCTTAGAATTTCTTTTATTGCCTTGTCAAATATTTGATTGTACTAAATTTTTTAAAATTCCACTGAGCATCTTGTTTAGCTGTTTAAAAAAATGGGGGGAAATGCATTTTAAATTGTCTTTACTTTCTCAAAGTTTCATAATTAAATATGTTGATAAAGTTGTGCCTGAAAAATAACTCAACTGATTCTAAACATCAGTTGGAGTTTTATGGAAAGTTGAAATTGTTTCTTGGAAGTTTTGTGAGGTAGTAATCTAGTTCATGTATATTAAAGTCTTATTTAAATATTGTGCTAAACATATTCAGCACATTGAAAGTCTGATTACTTCTCAACTTTTAATCACCAGGCAATTTTTGGTATTAAATTATATGCTCAGTGCATATTCCATTATGAGTAATTTTCACTCAATCTGATTTGAAAATTCATGTGAGGAGAAATTTTTCTGATTATAATTTAACAGCTTGCCTTGTGTTATTATATATTTATTTTTATTCATTTCAGAAAGTCTGTTGGACAGTGTCTAATATTGCTGCTGGTAATACACAAGATTCAATGAGGTATTTAAAAAAGTCATGTATTTAATACCTTTGGTTAATGTAATGTTACTTTTTAAAAAATAGTAAATTTACTGCTAAAAAGTAAATTTACTGCTAAAACTTAATTTTATTCTCTAGTTGAGTGCAGTGGCATAGATTATTTTACAAAGTGCAATAAAATACTTTTAACTTTTCAAACCGAACTTCTAACCAGAAATTTAAAAAAAATTTAATAAAACTTTTAAAATTGAAAATATTTTCATGGATCTAAAGAATCGAACATAACACCTGTATGGTCAACTAAGTCATGGATAAAAGATGCAGCCCTAAAAGCAAAAGGCCTGGTTTCTGTATACTTTTATAATAATCATGTTACAACAGTATACAGAAACCAGGATTTTTGCTTTTAGAACTGAATCGTTTATCCATGAATTTGTTGACTATACAGGTTTTCTATTCCATTGTTAAGATCTGTGAAAATACTCTCATTAGCAAAATATTTTTTAAAAAACTTAAATTTGGGTTAGAAGCTTGGTTCAAAAAGTCTAAGTGTTTTTTCACGCTTTATAATATAATCTATGCCATTTCACTCAACATTGACAGCTAGTCAATATTACCCACCTCATTTTTCAAATTAACCTAGACTAATCAAACAATATATCATAACAATTGTTTAGTAATTACTGAATCTAAATAGTATATTTTGAATATTTTTTTACTGTGGTTATCCCTAATAACAGCTGCTCGCAAATAAAAAATACTTTATACACAGATCTCCACCATAATTTGACAATTTAGTAACAAAAGATATGCTCTATTAAAATACTATGCAGAATTTAGTATCCCAAATTACTTTCAACCACAATTTTTGTAAAACCAATTACTGTGAAAGCTACATCATATAATAAATGTTTACTTTATTCATTATTATAGTAATAGATTAGTTAAAGAGTATTCACTCTTTTCACTAAATTTCTGAGTACAGTACGACATTCAATCCTGTCAATTAAATGATTAGTTATTACAGATATAAATAAAATAGATTAGAATGCCTTGATAGAGTACAATAATTGAAAGCTGACTGAGAGACTTGTTTAGAATGACAACAAAATTTTCTCTTCACTATCGAGAATCACTCTCACATTGAAAGTAAAGAAACACAAGAATGAAGATTGAATACTATATAAAATCTTTAATTTCTAAATCTGACCCAGCATCTGTATTAATGCTCTGTATGGCATGTTGTAATCAAATTTAGAAGTTTTAAGATTTTGTATGCTAATGTTTTACTTAGCATTCAATCTTTATTCTTGTGTTTCTCTACTTTCAACAGCATTATTGTCAATAGTGAAGAGGAAACTTTTGGTGTCATTCTAGACAAGTCTCTGATTCAGCTTTCAATGTTGAGCTGAAATTATGCTCAACATTAAAAACTGATTATTGTACTCTTATCAAGGCAATCTACCCTATTTTATTTATATATATAATAACAAATTAATCGACATGGTTGGATTTTCTACTGTACAGAGAGAAATTTAGTGAAAAGGGGAATACTCTTTACAAATATTTTATAACTATTTTCTATTAGTATATTTATTTAATCAAGTAAATATTTTTTACATGATGTAGTTTTCACAGTATGTAATTGGTTTTACAAAAAAAAATGTGGTAGGAATTTACTTCTTGGAAGTAGTTATCAATAAAATGACAACAGATTTAAAACTGCACTCATGTGTTGGGTGCTGTTTTATATCAAGTTTTTTTAAACCCCTGTCTCAGAATTTATATTTCCTAATTGGATTTATTTAATTCTACTTTATCAACAATGAATTTTTTCAACTACTTTCAACAATCAACTATTTTTACAACAATAAATTACCCTTTAATGTACAAAACTATGCAAAAAATAATTTTCTTATCTGCAGAGCATTTACTAACTCTACATCAAAAAATAATTTAAATAAATTCTTTTGATTCATAAATTATATCTGGGGATGGGAGTCATTTTCCTTTCACATAAATTTATGAACTGATTTTCTCTTTCTTTTTTTTTCCCTAGATGCTGTAAAGATGGAGCCAGAGGTACAGCAAAAGGATCCTGTTTTGTAGAAAATATAGAAAAAAATTGTGTAAATGTGCTATGTACTTTCTAAATAAACTATTTTTACTTTAAACCAGCTCTTTTCTGTATTTAAAAACATGTGTGTCTGCATTTATTAACTCTACACCAAAAAATAATTTAAATAAATTCTGAGCAAGTTTTCACAAGCTCACAAGATGGGTTTCATCATACACACTACACATTACTCAGGTTTGAAAGATAAATATATCAAATTATGTTAATAAATTTTATACTGGGGAAGTACAAATTTTTTGGGTTAATTATTAAAGTAGTACTGTTTTACATACTATAATCTCATTCTAAATTTAAAAAAAACAAACTGGAACCTTAGATCGAATGGAAAGATGATTTAGCTTTAATGGTTGGTATTAATGTTATCTTAAATTTCAAATTTGGGTAAATGTATCTTAATACGAAATGAGGTTTTGTTCTAACAAGTAAACTAATGATTCATATGCAAATTTTTAGGTAATAACAAAGATCAGTATTTGGCAATACCTAAAAATACATAAGGCAAAACTGAATACTAGAAATATGAAGGCAAAAAAATAATAATAAAAAAAGTGAAAGGGTTGATATCAGAGGTTAATCGTCAATGAAATAAATAAGCATATAAACGAAAGGGTCCTACGAAAAACTTTGAAAAACTGCCGGCGGGCCGATTCTGGTAGAATGCTGGCATGATACCCGGACCTACGGCACATTGCTGTTTACGAGATGGGTAGATGACGGTATGTCGACACCAATTATTGCTCCCGTAACCGGCCCGTCAACCTCCGGTTACGCTCCGGCTATCTGTCCGCATCGATGGCTTAATCGCGGCTGCCTAACGGTTCGCAGTCGGATGACCGATGGCTCGATTCCTACCGGAAGCGGCCCAGAAGTCGACGGGGTAGTCGCGGGCGAGAGGACACAGCCGTGACGGAAACGATACTGACCTAATGCGCCGGCCCGGCAGTGGTGAAATCGGCTGGCCGGAACCTTCCGACCCCGGCCCGATGACTTTGTGTTTGTTGGGTATATATATATATATATATATATATATATATATATATATATAGCTCCTACATTTTATAAAGTATATAGAAAATGTAGTTAACTTATTAAACATTACAATGATAATATATACTATTTTCAAAATTACTTTCCCTTTACAATTTTATAAAAGAACCACATTTTATGTAAATGTCTATATCAAAATAAAAAGGCGGTATTGTTTCATTTGCAGAAATGAGAATTAAAAATATTGTTTATTTGGGTGTGGAATACAAAAATATAACCGTCATAATCATGGGTTTTCGTTTAAAGTATGACGTTTAAAGTATTATTTATATCATCATTTTGCATCATATATATTATGCAATTGGTCTGTACAAGTTTTAAAGCTTCTTTCAGCAGAAAAAAATGCGAAACTTTTTTACATAAAATAATGTCTAAAATGTATATTACTCAGCACTATGGTTTTTCCTTCTTTTATATAGTGAGGAATTAAAAGTATAAAAATTTACTCACATAACATTTATTAAAATAACCCACATTGGAATGATATTCAAAATATTATGTTAACAAACGCAATATTTATCTTTACAAATTTAATTACATTTGTTTCTAAATTGTTAATCCCTAGTTTATGTCTATAATAATGATGCTGTTTTCCTAATGTATTTTTTTTTCTTTTATGAGAACTGGAGAAAGGAATCTAGACTCTCAGATTTCCAAAATATATGCTTAAAATTTTTCGATCAAAAGTATATCTTTAAATCAACAAAAAATAATAACATTCTTACATTGCTACTCAAATAAATATTTTAAATTTCTTTAAAGGAAAATTTTATTCGGGCAACACATATTATTCAAAGGTATTAAAAAAATTGATGGAATAGAAAAGAAAATAATTTAAAATTAAAAGATTCTATTCCCCCCCCCCCCTCCCGTCTTTTACATAAGCAAATATTTCCTTTCATATAATATCATTTATTGTAACTTGAACAGCGGCTGGACATATTTCTAAATAATTTTACTATTGGAGCACCCATAAGGTAATATTTATAGTTAAAAATGGCAGAAGTGTTTGAAATTTCCTTACGAAGAAAAATTAACACTCCCTGGAGAGGATCTCACAGAGAGAAGCTCAAATTGTTCTTGGAATTTCTCTCGCAACTAAATCGCATGCCCTTCAGCTCTATGTATTTTATTTGCCTATCAAATGATCTCTTCTAGAATTCTATTGCTTCCAGTTTATTTTCGGTAACAGTTCGAGCATTTGAGATTGCTTGCAGATATGCTTCTCTAAGGTTTAAATTTACCTTCAGCTCCAACGGATTTGCTGTCATAGATGACATATGTGACAGGGAAAGATATCAATAATTTGATTCTTACATGGTGTGTACTCGTATCTTTACTTATTTGCATTATAAATCATCGTGCTCGTTGAGATATTGTAATCATTTATAAAAAGAAATTTTCGGTGATCACATATTTTCGGTAGAATATTACAAAAGCTATAAATAAGGGATAAAACCATTTCTTCAGATTGTCACTAAATTTTTTATTACTAAAATCTGAAAGCATCTGGACGATTATGCACAAATAAATAAATAAATAAATAAAATTAAATAAAATAAAATAAAATTAAATTCAAGTAGTCTCTTCTAACGAAACTGTCACGGGTTATTAACGTAGCATCACTTATCGTTGCTTACCTCTTTCTGTTTTTTTAACGCATTTTGGCACTTTTCTGTTTAACTGTTTACTGCTACTGGGTTTGGCGCGCTGCCAAAATTATTAACTCGCGACGGAGGACGAAATCTGAATTTTTTTATTTCCAGAGGACCATTAATGAGGAACGTTATCGTACGTTAAAATAAATTTCTATTTTGAATACAAATAAATATGTATTTTGTTTTGTCTTCACAAGTCTAATGTCTTCAAAGAAATCATAGATTTTCAGTTATATGGTATATGTTAGATATTTCATTAATATTTATAACTAATCATCGAGCGCTTTAAAAAGACTGCCAAGAATAACAAACTGAAATCTTTACGATTACTTTTTTATGAGTGAATTAATTACTTTCGGCCCATCAAATCGAAGTAAACCAATTGATGCAATTGTTTCCAAATTTTCATTGACTAAATTCCCGATAATAAAAGCAGATAAGAATGCGTATTACAAACTCTTATGTCTACGGTCCAGAAAACTTAGTCTTTATAATAACAATCATAATATAACCCTGCACAGGTCCTTTTCGTATAGCTACGTTGTAAAATATTTTAAAGGAAAATATGTTTCATCCATTGAAAGGAGTTTTAAGAATAAAAATACACGTCTTACGTAAAACCTTAAAGTTGAAATTTTATTCTTTATCGGTTTATTTGTGAATTTCAGTTATATATTTTGAGAAGAATATATTCTAAAGATAAACACTCACATATATATTGGTTTTTTTTAACATTTTTCCAAAATATTTTCCATTCATCTGTCATATATTAATACTGTATTAAAAATATCAATATATATTCTACTTTTATTTTCCCCATTGTATGCTTGATGGTGTAGCACTCAAAAATTTCTAGAATATTGAATTGAATTACTCATTGGATCAATAATATCTTCTCTTCTCCAAACAAAAAAAGTTTCTCGTTAGTTTCTCGAAGAAAATGAAAGTCATGATACTTCTCATGACTTTTGAATTTACTTTTATCTCTGTCTGAAGGAAGCACAATACTCAGAAGATTTAATCAATTTATTTAGAGCGGCGATAGCGATGCAGACGCAAATTTAACTGATGTGCTGAGCAGTCGATAGTAATTGAATCAACTTTATACTTTTGTTTACAAATAAAACATTTTTTCTAAGGGGACTGGAACGTCAAATACCTTCAAAAAATTTATTTTTGAATTTGGGGCTTAAAAAATAGAGCAGATTCTGCAGATTACAAATATATATAATTTATGTACTTTTTGACACTCTAAAAACAATTATTAGCAACTTAAAAAATAAACAATCATTTAAATCCCATTTAATGGGAAAGCGTTTTTTTGCGTTTTTCTCAAAATGTGATTTTTTTCATGTAATGGTTCAATTTCTGTAAAATCTGTTGCAATTACATCCCTGAAATTTTATAAGTCAGTAGAATAAGTGTTCCTATATCAATATGACTTTTTTTATTTTTAAACCTTAAGATATTTTTGTAAATGGAGAAAATGTATGACAAAAAATGCAGATTTCTGGTAAGTGAAATTTATAACTTTTCAACATTTTTTGAGAAAGTGTAACAAAGATTTCAATGAGATAACAGTATAAAATAAACTGTGCTTAATTATCACACAATATTTCAAGGTAAGATTTTCAATAGATTTCTAAAATTGTGTTCTAGAGTGAATACCTTAAAAATTTCACGGGGAAAATATGTTTGTTTCCATTGTTATTTTAAATTTACCTTTCAATCCAAAAAAATTTTTTAATCTTAAAATATTCATAAAGGTCTTACTAAACTAACATAAAAAAATCTTAATGATACCTGCATATTTGTATAAGATATGTGCTTTAAAAGAATAGCCCAAATTTCCAACTTCTTAGTTGTCGCAGACGTCCCAGACCCCTTAAAATAAGATATGATAAACTTGATATGTCTTCGATAGTTGAAATGAAACATACTGGGAAACAGAGGCCAGGAGCCAAAATTTAGAGCGAAATTTTAATGGTATCTTTTTAAATGTATGAAAAACTATGGTAATTACTGCTACAATGAAAAGAACACTGGTAATCTAGGGTAATTTACCCTTACGTTTATTTCCCTTCCTTTCTCCAGGAGAAAATAATATATCAAAGACATATATGGTTTATAACATATTTTCATTGTTATTAATGAATATTCATTTCCCTTAGTCCATTATCCTCTCAGTTGGCAACCCATGTAATGTTTTTTCCCCTCTGATAGAGGCGGTTGGATTCCGAAATCAACACTTTTAGAGGAATAATTTATCACTTCAGCCATTAATGAGGCAAACTGGTTCTTTTCTCATTTCAATCCTTCTTTCAGCAAGGTATAACCTCCAAACTGCACTTTATGCCTAATAGCTTTCATATTAAAATCACTTCACCTTTTGTTTCTCTATGTACACTCAAGAGCCAAAACATTATGACCACCCCTAAATTTTGCAATGAATTCGCCTGGATGACGTGGAAAGCACGTGATCAGGTGGAAGTGGTATTTAACTGCTGCTTGAGAGTCAGAAGAATCATTCTTTCACTTACTTCTGTGTGTGATGGGAAAGGCTGCGAATCTAAGCGACTTTGATAGAGGGCAGATTGTAATGGCTCGAAGGCTCGGAACAAGTGTTTCCGAAACTGCACGACTCGTGGGTTGTTCGCAACCTACAGTTGTTAGTACTTATTCGAAGTGGATGAATGACGGTGAAACCAGCAGTAGACGATATGGTGTTGGACGTCCACACGCTATCAAAGAAAAAGGTCGTCGGAGACTGTGTCGCATGGTGAAGCAAAACCGGATCCAGACAGTGGCTCAGCTGACAGCCCAATACAATGCAGGGCCAAGTAGAATAGTATCGCAGCACACTGTTCAGCGGACACTGTTGGATATGGGGCTACGCAGGAAACGTCCAACTCGTGTGCCTTTGCTGACCAAGCGTCATCGCCAACTGCGCCTGGGCTGGGCCCAGGAACATGGCGACTGGTCCATGGATCAGTGGGAGAGAGTTGCCTGGTCAGATGAATCACGGTTTGTCATTCATCACGCCGATGGCCGTGTCAGGATACGCAGTCTTCCAGGCGAACTGTTGCTCCCTCAATGTACAGTAGGTCATACACAGGGCGGTGGGGGCGGTATTATGCTTTGGGGGACGTTCTTTCGTCTCTGGGACCCGTAGTTGTGGTAGAGCAGACCATGAATGCTACAGGGTATCTGAACATCATTGCGGACCAGTTGCACCCTTACATGGCCTCTGTATTTCCAGCTGGAAATGGAATGTTCCAACAGGACAACGCCCCGTGTCACAAGGCTAAAATTGTGTTAGAGTGGTTCCAGGAACATGATGCTGAATTCCAGTTAATGTCCTGGCCGCCTAACTCACCGGATCTCAATCCGATAGAACACATTTGGGATGTCATTGGACGGCAGCTCAGAGTTCAAAGACCACCAATTCGCAATATCTCGGATTTGCATGACCGTTGCTTAAACATCTGGTACAATCTGTCTCCGGCCATCTACCAAGGACTTGTGGCATCCATGCCAAGGCGGGTTGAAGCTGTATTGCGCGCCAAAGGTGGGCCAACTCGTTATTGACAGGTGGTCATAATGTTTTGGCTCTTGAGTGTATATTCATCTTATATAAAGAGTTATTTAGATTAGTAGATATATTAATGAATGCAATTTATTTATAAATGAGTGTCGATATCAAGGAATATCTTATAGTCCTCACAAAATGCGAAATAAACTTGATTATGTATTTATTTCTATTAATATTCTTCAATATCAGAAAACTGATAAAATATTAATGCAATTATGAGGACGTTATCAGGAACATTTGGTTAAGCAATTATTCATTAGTATAATTTATTACAAAATTTCAATGTTAAATGACTTTCTAAGATTTACATTTAGACTTGTAATCAAATGGTTGAGTAAATTCGTGTTATCGGAACGATGAAAACGAGTGATGCACAAGAAATACGCTTTTCCAGCGTCTATTTCACTTTGCTGAAAATTGCTGCAATATAAAAGAGATGACGTAATTCAGACTACTTATATAATCATGAGATATCCTGGTAGCAGTATTTAAAGTAGAAAATTCTCATCTCAGTTAAGTAAATTTTCAATAATGCCTTTATATTTAAATATTTACTACGTTTGTTGACGATAATTTCTTCAAACATGTTTAGAAATCTAATATTCTAACAGAACGAAACGTGTCTTCTTTCATTTGATGATAATTGTTCCAAATGAACATAAAATTCAAGAAAAGATATTTTCTTAAAAGTTCTTAAAAAACTTATAAAGGTAACTGAAAAAGAATATTTTCGAACACTTAAAACTCTTCATGAATCCCATCGTCATGTAAATTAACTTCCTTTGCGGTCATGATAGATATATGTTGGGACGAAAGAGTCGATTGCTCTGAGAATATTTTTTTTTTACTGTAGAGAAATGCAAATATAGAAAGTAAAGTCATAAAATAATTCCGTATTAGTAGAGAAAACATAAAATCCCACCTTCAATTAAATATAAGTAAGTTCAACTAGCCAATTTGTCTTAGGAAATGTGAGCTTTAACTTAAAGTAAAATAGTACAGAACACGTAGACAGCAAGTCAATGTCTTTATGAATTAAGCTTAATTTCCTGTTGCTTAATGTAAATATTTCATAATTATTTCTTATCCTTAACTTGAAAGTTGTTAAGAGTTTTAGGATGTACAGAAAAATTTATTTTAATTAATTTCTTAGTGCTTTTTTACTGTAGAAATTAGTCAAAATTTTAATACTTTTAGTTTTTAATATTTAAAAAAAATTAAAACATACCATAATTGTAAAGAATTTCTTTATTTAGTGCATAACATCCTTTAATGGTTCTACGCAGATTTATTAATAGCATTTACACGTTTATTCACTCCAATAAAGCCAAGAAGTTTAATTTATGCAGTATTACCTTTTTAAATTTTTGTAGTAAAGAAAGAAAAATAACTAGAAATCACTGTTAAAAAATTTATTTTTAATGTTCTACATAATTACTGAATTTAATAATTAAAAATAAGTTTTAGCATTTAATCGGTAGCATTTTCTCTGAGTATATTGTTACAAATGTATATCTATTAGCTATTAGTACTATCAGTATGCTATTAGCGTCCGGAATGCAGTGTTATCTATCTTTGCTAATTATAACAACGCGTGGTTGTGATTATCAGTCAAAGGGCTTATTATTGACAACATAATTTTGTAATATGAGAAATGTGAGAAATTTCTGTCACTAATTTCTCACATTTGTCATATTATGTAGAGAACTGAGATAGAATACTCGGTATTCTTTGACACATAAGCATAAAAATATCGTAATATATGATACATTTTAATATAATCAATCCCTAAACGTGGATATTTGTCATAAATGAACAGTAGAATCATTCCGCATTAATCCTATTAATATGCTATTATATGCGTAATCCTGTTAGATTACGTATACACCACATGTTAATCTTCAGATTTTTATATTACCTTGAACAATTAGTAGATGTTTGTCAAGTTCCTTTACCTGTCGCTCTCCTTATCTGTTAGAAAACTATAGGAAGAAATCTTATGTATACCCAAAAGGTGTTTTTTTTACCATGTTTTTATTAACTCGCTTTCTTGTTTGTTTGTATGTGTGTTTTTGTTTGACGGGTACAAATCTTGCAATCGATTTTTAACTAACTTCTCGACCAGCTAGACATTTGAAACTTTTAGAATAGCTCAGAACACGATGACAATGCATTATTTTAATACTTTTAGCCATCTTTAAGGCGGTTTGAATTCATTTTCAGTTAATTTTGGTTTGTAGACTGGTGCAGCCATCTATCTGCCGGGACGGGAACGAAAAGTTAAACGCAAGTCAACTTCCAATTAACTTCATTTTATTTCACGTTGATGGGATAATTCCTCAAAAAAGTTTTTAAAAAAGTATTTATTAATACATAGAATTGTGAAGTTTATATGATTCAACAGAAAATTTAAAAACATGGTATATAAAAAGTTATTTTTATCTTGCAATTATTTAAATCAATTTTAATTAAGTTTTGAGAGGAAAATTTTACAGCAGAGCGTAATTTATTGTATCTGTTGATAAAAATTTTTAACGATTTTCAAGGTAATGATCACTTACTCAAGGTACCTTTTTGGAAATTATCGATTCACAAACCTTCCCACACTACTTAATATAGATATCTGACAGAAAAAGATAATTTTCTTGATTTTTCGAAATCATATTTTTAATAGTAACAATTAACTTTAAATTAATTAATTAACTTTTTAATTACAATAATGTATAGCAATGTTTCATTGATTGCTACGTTTATAAATCATGCTATGACAAGCTAACAGAAAAACTTCCAATTAATTTAGTAACATAAGAAATTAGAAGCACATTTCTAGAGGAATTTTAACGTAAATCGTACAAATATTGTAAATGCTAATTAAGGTTACATAGAATTAAAAATATTTGTTCTTTTCAAGTTATTTCCTTTTTAGTTAATTAATTACAATTAATTAGTCCACAGGTAATTTAAAAATACTATGCAATTTCTGTTGAAAACGATTGTTTGGAATTCTTATTTTATCCGATTAACTATTCGTCTGTTTACAAAAAGAAAACTAACTAATATAAGAAAGTTTCTTAATGAAAATTAAGGCTAAAAGTTAGTTTGAAAATAATAAAATAGGAGATAAAGGCATATCCAAAGATTATTATAAAAGTTTTTGTGTTGACAAAAAAATATTACGAAATGCTCTTAACGTTCTTTTTTCTCATTTGGATAATTAGTCTGCAGAGGCCTACTTATGATGATAATTTGTAATTTTTACCTAAATAAAAATATGACACTAGAAATCACTGGAAATTATTAAAATGTTTATGAATATGTAAAAATATATTGAATACTTCAAAATATCTCATTTAATAAGTGGAAAATCTCATTTAATAAGTGGTTGTGCCCAACATCTCTTGTTTGAAATATGTTCGATAAACGTGATAATTGAATGTTGTTGAGAAGCTCATTGGAAATAAAAAGGTACAGCTTCCTTATATGCACTTTCTCACCAAGATGATTTCCGGCTTGGTCTTTCCCCCTCGAGAGGGCCGCCACGATGAGCTTTTCTTTAATTTATATATTTTATTTTAGCTTAATAAATTTATACATAGCAAATTTATATATATATATATATATATATATATATATATATATATATATATATATATATATATATATATATATATATATATATATATATATATATATATATATATATATATACATATATATATATATATATATACCGGGTGACCATAATTAAACTAACAGTGCTCACAGTGTTCTGTATCGCGATCTATTTGCGAGAATGACGCCACATTTTGTAGGAAGATTAAACAAGACGGGGGGACGAAGGATTCCGCGAAAAAATAAATTAGTTCCAAAAGTCACCGCTAGGGGAATATATGGCGCTGTTTAATAGAAAATAGAGTGTTAACAAATGCAAATTAATAGGGAATAAAATTACCTTTTATTATTCACATTTTCTTATTTAGTTCAAGTGCAATATGGCAACATTTTTAAAAAAGCGTAAAATCTACATAAACACCGATAAAATCTCGTGATCTCCAATATCACGTACGCTGAGCAGAAGAAGAAGTTCTTTATTTAAATTTCACGTTACATCCATTGGCACAGTGCCGGCTGCTTGGGTTTCAAAATGCAATGTGTTACGTTTTGAATAAATCGGATTGAAAGTTTATGTGCAATGTCTCCTTCTTTAGTCGAGCGTGCGTTACTGGTCAAATTCTTTTACCTCAACCAGTGCAACGCGTCAGCTGCTCTTCGTGCTTTTAGAACGCACAAAAAAATGCGTAAAGGTAACGGTCCTGTGCCAGTTAATGGGCTAAAAGCAATGGTTGCGACGTTTGAGAAAACAGGTTCTCTGAAGGTTCAGTCAGGCAGAGGACGAAAACCTGTACCACAGGATACAATCGAAGCAGTTGCCACGGCGATTGTCGACAGAGGACCAGACAAAATTGCTGCCACCTCTAGCGCTCGTGGATTAGCTCGGAATATGGATATGCCTTACAGTACGGTATGGAAAATCTTGCTAAAGATTATCAACTTCTATCCGTACAAGATCAGCCGCGTACAGGAGTTACTGTACCCCAACCATGATAAGCGATTGACTTTTGCTCTCACCTTTCTTGCCAGAATGGAGGTGGATGATGCTTGGCCGTGGAAAATCTTATGCGGAGACGAGGCCCACTTTTACCTGCATGGAACTGTGAATACCCAGAACTGCCGAATTTGGGATGACAAATCACCACATGCAGTCACAGAAATTCCCTTACATTCACCAAAGGTAACTGTTTGGTGTGGGTTCACAGCGGAATTTATCGTAGGTCCATTCTTCTATGAGAACATTACCCCGACAGGACCGGAAACCTGTTCTGTTACCGGAGAGAAATATCGCCACATGTTGAACAGCTTTGTCATTCCGGCACTTCAGCAAAGACAATGCCTGGGGGAAATCATTTTCATGCAAGATGGAGCCCCTCCACACGTTGCTGTACGGATGCAACAGCTGCTACGACAGAAATTCACAACAGAAAGAGTCATTAGCCGCTACTTTCCAACTGCATGGCCACCTCGGTCTCCTGATCTTACCCCATGCGACTTCTGGCTATGGGGTTACCTTAAGTCCAAGGTCTTTCAAGGAGTGGTCCAGGACCTGGCTATGTTGAAGGATAACATATCACGTACTGTATGGGAGATTCCTGCAGACATGTTACTTTCTGCTGTTGTGCATACTGTGCACAGAATGCAATATGTGGTCCACAACAACGGCAGCCACATTGAACCTCATTTGAATGCAAAATAAAAGCTAATTTCCGTATTGATTTGCATTTGTTAACACTCTATTTTCTATTACACAGCGCCCAATATTCCCCTAGCGGTGACTTTGGAACGAATTTATTTTTTCGCGGAATCCTTCGTCTCCCGTCTTGTTTAATCCTCCTACAAAATGTGGCGTCATTCTCGCAAATAGATCGCGCTACAGAACACTGTGAGCACTGTCAGTTCAATTATGGCCACCCTGTATATGTATATATATATATATATATATATATATATATATATATATATATATATATATATATATATATATATATATATATATATATATATATATATATATATTTATATATATATATATATATATAATATATATATATATATATATATATATATATATATATATTATATATATATATATATATATATTTATTTATATATATATATATATATATATATATATATATATATATATATATATATATATATAATATATATATATATATATATATATATATATATATATATATATATATATATAGGGCATATTGGCTATTTTAAACAAAAACGGCGCCAATATTGGCGTGAAAATTTAGGCTTGGCGAGAAAGTGCGCATATAATGAATCTTAGCCAAAAGAAATAATTGAATATTAGGAATAGAATCATATGCCTACGATGTTCAGATCTAGACCTTGATAAATATAAATTATTGCGAGACGATTTTTTAAGGAAATAATAGTACCACCATTGGAAAGATAACTTAGTGCCATCAACTCTTGTTTGACGACTGTTCGGTGAACGTCATATAACTCAGTGTTGTCGAGAGGGTCAATGGAAAGAACAAAAAACGTTGAATTTTCGTTAGAAGAAAAGATACAACTGCGTTAAAACCCTTTCAGCGGCGGTAGGTCCATTTTTGGACCGCCATTTTTCTCGTCCATTTTCACTTGATTCTATGTATTCCAGTTAAATAAGCAGGAAATTGACTAGTGCTGCCACCTGCTATTTGTTTAAAGAAATAAAAGAATATTACTATCTTTACAATTTTTTTACAATATTTTTGAAAGGAAAAGACGGGTGCCTATAGGAGGCGAAATAAGGAAGGTGAAACTGAAATTTTAAGGTCTATATAAAAGGAAAAGAACCATGTGAAAAGCAATGGCGGGGGACCAATCCGGAGCAGGCTCTAATCTTCTGAATACACTGGTCGGCAAAAAAAAATTACAATTCTGCCCCTGACACCATTCCTACTGATTCTTATGTAAAAGGACCTCCTGAATCCGAATATGAACTCAGTTTTCCTCAGTTTATCACTCACCGTTTTCCGGAGATGCCCCTCCCCTCCACCTATTTTTATCACTTTTCCATAATTTGGAGGGATGAAAAGGATTATTTTCGCCTTTACATTTCTTCTGAGGGGCTAGAAAGATGAAAAGTTCTAAAACATGAACATTTGCAGCCAGTAGGTAGATTTGGAGGGGGGGGGATTTGCCCACTTTAATTGTAAAAAAAATCATTAAAAATGATCAATTTGTCCGTTTTTTTCTCAATTTTTTCACTTATTTTCTACCTATTCTATCTTCCAGCCCCCTCCCCCCTCATCCTCTCTCAAGCACTTCGAAATAATAAAAATATATAGTAGCAATATATAGCAGCAATATATAGCAGCAATATAAAAATATATAGCTGCAGTTCGGAAGATTCCCAATACACCGCGCGCACAGGTTTAAACAGAAATTTTCATGTTTTGACAAGTTTGAACGTGCATTGTTCTTGTCACTATAGTCCTGCACTGTAATCTTTATCTTCTCGCAGTATGTCTCTAGCGATCGTAGAGTCAACTTGTCGGTCTTCTAGGCGGGGATTCTGTGTTTCCAAGTTTTTAAAATTATGTAAAAAGGTAGAATTTATTTTTCTCCGGCTTTTTCCAAGTGAATTAAAGTACATGCGTTAAGTTGTGATTAGTATCAAGCATTGATTTACTGTTTAATTATGCCACGAGGGTGTAAAAATCATCCCGATATCTTCTCCTATGTTTGCGAGGAATTGACTTTAAAAGCGCAGCGAAAACCCCTTTCTCCACTTCTTAAAACTGCTTACAAATTTTACTTTGATTGCCAATTTTGTGATCAGGACAAGGATTGGGTTCCAACAGTTTGCTGCACTACTTGTTACAGTGACTTGACGAAATGGTTGAAAGGTACCCGTAAATCAATACCATTTGCTGTGCCCATGGTTTGGCGCGAACCTCGCTGTCATCTCACAGATTGTTACTTTTGTATGACTTCCACCGCCGGGTCCTCTAGCAAAAGTAAGCATACAATTCAGTATCCTAATATCCCTTCAGCTCTAAGACCAGTTCCTCACAACGATTCTTTGCCAATCCCAGTGCCCCCAAAAACCTATACTCTAGAGCCTGAAACAGATTTGAAAGACTTTGAGCCACAGCCTGGAGAATCATATGATACGTCCACCGATGATGAAGAGTGTTCAGCTGATTCAGCGCATCGACAACCTCACCTCGTTACTCAGTCGGAATTGAATGATCTCGTCAGGGATTTGAAGTTACCTAAGAGTAAATCTCAACTTGATGGATCTCGACTTCAGCAGTGGAAACTCTTAGAAAAGGGCGTAAAAATATCTTGTTACAGTACCAGGCAGTCAACCCTGAAATTACTTTTTTCGGAAAATGAAGGCTTAGTGTACTGCCTTAATTCAAATGCATTCATAATAGAACTGAAGATGCCATGTGATACCGACAAATGGAGCCTGTTTACAGACTCATCAAAGAGAAGCTTGAAATTTGTCCTGTTGGCTAATAGTAATGGCTTACCATCAGTCTCGGTTACATACTCTGTGGTTATGAAGGAGACGTACGAAAACATCAGACGAATCCTTGATAAAATCAGTTATAATGAATATAATTGGAAAATTTGCGCTGATTTAAAAGTTGTTTCTCTACTCACGGTCCTGCAATCAGGCTTCACAAAAAACTGCTGCTTCCTATGTGAATGGGACAGCCGAGCCCGATACAAACATTACATCGTACGGAACTGGCCTCTGATAGACAGTTTTACTCCCGGCCAGAAAAAATGTCTCTCATGATCCTCTGGTCCCGAAGGAAAATATTTACATGTCACCTTATCACATCAAACTCGGATTGATCAAACGGGCACTGGGCAAGACAGACGATGCATTTCAATTTTTGAAAACTAAATTTCCTCGTCTTAGTGAGGTTAACAATCAAGGAAAGAATTTTCGTGGGCCCCCGGATTAGACAACTTTTCCAAGATTCAACGTTTATTGAACACCTGAACCGAAAAGAAAAACGAGCTTGGCTTGCATTCCAAAACGTGTGTGAGAACTTTTTGGGTAACAACAAAAGTGATGATTATTTCGCTCATGTCGAGGAATTGCTGTCAGTGTACGAGGCCATGGGGTGTAACAAGACTCTTAAAGTGCATTTCCTTCACTCACACCTGGACTTCTTCCCTGAGAATTTAGGAGCAGTTTCGGATGAACACGAGGAACGATTCCATCAAGACATCAATAAGTTCGAGAGGAGGTTTTCAGGGAAGTGGAATGCGAGTATGTTGGCAGAATACTTCTGGTTTTTGGTACGAGACACTTCTACCTCAGGGTATAAAAGGAAAAAAATCACCAAATGAAGGCAGTTATCTTATTTATTAATTATTGTTTACATTTATTATTTTACTTTTATTTATTATTCTTTAAAGCTAAAATAATCCTTTTCAGCCCTCCTAATCAAATTCATAGCCATGAAATTACTATCGGAAAGTGATAAAAATGAGGGAAGATAAGGATTACAGTGTAGGACTATAGTGACAAGAGCAATGCAAGTTTAAACTTGTCAAAGTATGGAAATTCCTGTGCAAACCTGCGCGCGCGCGGTATTGGGAATCTTCGAACTGTTGCTATATATTTTTATTATTGTTGCTAGATATTTTATTATTTGGGGGTGTTTGACAGAGGATAAAAGGGCTGGAAGCTGGAGTAAGTAGAAAATAAGTGAAAAAATTTGCGAAAAAAATGGAAAAATTGATTGTTTTTACAATTTAAGGTGGCAAATCCCCCCCC
Organism: Dolomedes plantarius; assembly: GCA_907164885.2. Lineage (NCBI taxonomy): Eukaryota > Metazoa > Arthropoda > Arachnida > Araneae > Dolomedidae > Dolomedes > Dolomedes plantarius. Next base: position 116,855,398 of record OU015500.1, read on the forward strand.
CCCAAATCTACATCCTTGCAACAAATGTTCATGTTTTAGAACTTTACACCTCTCTATCCCCTAAGAAGAAATGTAAAGGCTAAAATTATCGTTTTTATCCCTCCAAATTATGTAAAAGTGACATAAATACGTGGAGGGCCATGCCCCCAAAACGGTGGGTGATGGGGGGAAATTTGAGGTCATATTAGGATTCAGGAGGTCATTTTACATAAGAATCAGCAGGAATGGTGTCAGGGGCAGAAATTTTTTTCCCCGACCAGTGATATTAGATCTCTAAAATCATAGTCCGGGAACTCGGCTATTATTTCATTAGGAAGGTTATTCAGGTTATTGTAGAAACTGACTGAGAGCCGCAAGGCAGCCCCTACTGAAAGTGGGGTTTCAAAGTCCCTTCTAATAACCGCATTAGAGAGGTATCTGTGTTCTCTTCCAAGTTTTCTCAGAATTGTGTTTTGGTGGCGTTCAATAAAAATAATGTTAGTTCTAGCGGCCTGGCTCCAGAGAAGTGCCGCGTAGAGAACAGCTGGAAACACGACTGATTTAAACAGGAGCGTTTTATTTCTAATCTTGAGATCGGGGCCGTTAAAGAGGGAGATAAGTGATTTGAATATTCCTAATATTTTATTTTTAATTCCCAGTATGTGGGTCTTGAAGTCGAGAGTTGCGACCAGATATTTAATTGATTTTTCGCAGTTTACCACCGAGTCAGATACATAAAGAATTTTTAAAAATATATTGCCTGACACTTGGAAGCGTTTAATTTGATTTTCCATTAAGTGAGCCATATTTCTAAATTATTAACGTGGTGCTGCATTAAAGAGACAATAAAGTCTACATGGTGACCAGTGCAGGGGATAGCAGTGTCGTCCGTGTACAACGCGAGAGAGGTGTGATTAACGCGAGGAATGCAATTTATATAGATATTAAAAGAGTAGGAGATAGAATGCTACCTTGTGGCACACCAGATGTGATGGGCTTATTTGAAAAGAACGTGTTTTGTTAGCAGAGACAGAAAGATCTATTGAGAAGGTAATTTTGAATAGGGTGGATTAACTTGTCAGGTATATTTAGTTTTATTAATTTAAAGATGAAACCAGTGTGAATTATTTCCTCGAAGAATTTGGTAAAGTCAAGAAGAAGGATGCATGTTGGTGTCCGTGCTTGAAGTCCGCCAGAGGCACAGTTAATGACACGGAGCAACTGGTATGTGGTGCTACGATGGTCTCGGAAACCGAAATGTTCAGGGATGATAATAGTGTGGTTAGAAAGAAAATTATTTATTCTATTAATGGTGATCCGCTCGGCGATTTTTGAAATGGAACTGTGAAGGCTAATGGGGGGATAATTCTAGGGGAAAGTCAAGTTCAAACCCGGTTTGGAGATGGGTGATAAAATTGCAGATTTCCATGCTTGGGGGGAAATAGGAGTAATTTAGAATAGCATTTATAATAACAGTGAAGACTGTCTAAAAATCTGTCTAAAAAACTGTCATCAAATGCATTTATAAACTTATGCCTGATCCCAGAAAGAGCCAATAGTAACTTTTAATAAGACATCCAATAGAAATCGTTGATACGAGAACAAATCAGGGAGAAGGAAATAACTGAGATTGTCTACGATCACTTTGCTAAAAATATTAGGCTATAAACTTATATCTACGCTATCCAGATCTAGTTTTGTTTAAACCAAATTATTGCGAGACAATTTGTTTTATCCAATAATAGAGTGATTCTCAACCACTGTGTCGCGGCACATTAGTGTGCCGCCACTGCGAATACCCATACATACGAGTCGTCAGAAAAGTACACTGGTGTAAGAAATTAAGAGAATTTGCAGACTTGGTCGATTATCTCTAGAACTACTTGTACCGATTTTAATGACACTTCATATGTACATACATTGATACAATACAAAACAAATAACCATTCAATAATTGTAATACACACGCATGATCGTGTGTAACACTCGTTGGAGTCGGAAGGTATGAAACAGCGGTTACAAAATAAACAAAACAAATGGGTTAATAGATGGGTTAATAGGGGGTATGGTCCTCTCTTACAAATATATAGGTCTCGCAGCGGGATTTCATACTTGAAATAAGGCAGTTTATCATTTACTTTGGCAATTGGTCCCACTCGTTCAGCAACGATGTTTTCATTCCCTGGATGGTTCTCGGAGGGGGGTTACGATTTGCAGTTAACCTCCCTAGAGCGTTCGAGACATGCTCTATAGGGTTAAAGTCTGGAGATCTGGCCGGCCAATCCATCCGGCGAATATCCTCACTCTCTAGAAATCCGTTGACCAGAAGAGCTCTATGTGTCCTTGCGTTATCGTCCATTAAAATGAACTCCGGTCCAAGAGCACCCCTGAAAAGGCTAACATAGGTCTGCAAGACTCATCCCTATACCTCACACCAGTCACAGGGCCTCTTTCAAAGACATGGAGAGGTGTTCGGCCATCCAACATGATGCCTGCCCAGACCATTAAACCTCCTCCGCGATAATGGTCGATTTCGCGGACATTGGAGGGTAGGTAGCGGGTCCCTGGTTCTCTCCATATGAACGTACGGTGAGAATCGGTGTTTAAGCTGAACTGGGACTCATCAGTGAACGGTGGACCATTGATCCATACTCCAATCTCTTTGCTCTATGCATCAACTATGCAGAACTTGCATAAACGGATTCTCCTGTTCGTAGAAGTGAGCGGGACGCAAACAGAAGGTCTTCTTGCAAACAGCCCACTCTCAGGAAGTCTTTTGGAAACAGTCACCCTTGATACACGGTTTCCTGTGGCTGAATGCAAGTTACGAGAGAGCTGAGAAGTTGTAGGACTCCTCTTACGCCTCGCTATAATCGACAAATGACGATCTTCTCTGGCCGTCGTGGCTCTTGGACGACCTTGCCCACGCTTTCTCTCGATGGATCCGGTATCCCGGAACTGTTTCCATATGTTACACACGACGCTGGGCGTTAAATTGAAATCTCTACAAATTTGGACTTGAGATTTGCCTGCTTCTAGCCTCCCCGCAATTCGCCATCTCATTCCATCATCTAAACATTGGTGGTTACTCATTTTTACTGTTACATTTTGAAATTAACCGTTTTCTGCAAAATAACACCAAGAATTAACCAATTTTTTTGTTTATTCTGCAACCGCTATTTCATACCTTCCGACTCCAACGAGTTTAACGCACGATCATGAGTGTACATTGCAATTATTGAATGCTTATTTGTTTTGTATTGTATCATTGTATGTACATATCAAATTTCATTAATATCGGCACAGTAGTTCTAGAGATAATCGACCAAGTCTGCAAATTCTCTTAATTTCTTACACTAGTGTAGTTCAATCAGTTTTACCTCTTTAGCGAGGACTGTCTGAAACAATGTGCATGACCATTGCAGTTATGGACTGTTAACTTGTAACTCTGGACTATTACATTTCTGAACTTTTAAATAGGAATCACGAAATGACAGTAGCATTATCATTTTTACGCCCCAAAAATAAATGCAGTAAAAAAAATCTCAAATTTCGCATGAAATGTAAATTATAGTTAAGTAAACATTTTGTTTAATTTGCTATTTTATTTTATTTTATGTTTCAATGAAAATCATTTAGCTTGCTATTTTTACAAAATAAATCATAGAAAAAATCGATCAATTATCCAAGTATATTTTTTTATATATCTTATTGTTAGAGTGCAAACATTTTTTATATTATTAAAAGTGTACTCTGACGAAAAAAAGGTTGAGAATCACCAAAAATAATACTTCCAATGTTAGCAAAATAAATAATTGCAAAATAAAAAGAACTTTTTATATACCATGTTTTTAAATTTTCTGTTGAATCATATAAACTCGACAGTTCGATGTATTAATAAATACTTTTTAAAAGTTTTTTTGATGAATTATCCTATCAACTTGAAAGAAAATGATGTTAGTTGAAAGTTAACTTGCGTTTAACTTTTCGTTCCCGTCCCGTTCGATAGATGGCTGCGCCATTCTACAAAACAAAATTAACTGAAAATGAATTCAATTCTGTTTGAAGATGGCTAAAAGTATTAAAATAATGCATTGTCATCGTGTTCTGAACTATTCTAAAAGTTTCAAATGTCTAGCTAGTGGGGGATTTAGTTAAAATCGATTGCATGATTTGTACTGGACAAACACACACACAAACGAACTAGAAAGCGAGTTCATAAAAACATGGTAATAACCAAATGTCATGTCAGCAGGCTGCAGCAACAGCTGAGTAGGTATATTTTTTATGATTTTTTTAAGATACTTAAAGCTGTTTTCCGTCTCCCCTGACCTTCATGTCGCCATGTCTTTCTTCCATCGAGCTTCATAAGGATGTACTAAGCTGAAGGCGTAGCTATAGAGCAACAATATAAACGAACTCTAGCAAATCCTGCTAAAAGCCTTTCGCATTGTCAAATGTGCGTAGAAATTTCATTTAATGATTGATAGGCACATTGCTATGCATTAAGTAGTCAGCATATTTTTATAAATCCCTTTGCTTTTAACTGATCATTTGCTTACAAAGTGGAGATTTTTCTAGAGTGATGAATGACACTTTTTCAATTCAGTTAGTACATTCTTTTGTGTTGGGTTATTTCCTATACAAGGTTGCTAAGTGAAAGTAAAAGGATTTTTGGTTTAGGGTACTTGTGATGGTGTAGAACAATATTTATTCATTCTTTTTATATTTTTATGAAATACTATTGATATTATCTGAATAGTTTAATAATTTTATGAAAAGAAACAGCCAACAGCCCTAATGTGTCGTTTGTACTTATAAATGTTTACAAACAGAAACAAAGTTCGTTTTTAAGAAATAGTAATAAAGTCATAGTTTACATTATATTAAATATATGACGGCTAAGTGACTTAAAAGCAACAATTGATATTAATTATCGTGGGGATTTAAAGCAAACTACTTAATGAGATTTAAACAGTTATAACTCAATTACCTTTTTCATTCATAATATTTGGAAACCATCCATTTTGAGGGAATAGGCTTTCGAAAATTAATTACTATGGCAATCGGTAAATAAAAATATATTTTAAAATTATATTATTTGCAGATTAAGTTCTGATCTGTATAAATTCGAATGGAGTAGACATTGTAAAATGTCTGTATTTATAATTAAAATTCTACGGTCCTATCAAAATGCACTAATCAATGTTCATTTCATTAATTTTGAATAGACAGTTTTATTTCTTCTGAATTTTTAAAATTATTAATTTATAAAGATAAGTGCATTTCAGTTTAACAAGGAAATTTGCCTTATAGTTTTCTTTCTAAAATTATTTACTTTAAAATTTTTCTAAAGGTGAAACACTTTCAGATGGCAGTACAGGTTTTTGGATGTTTCAATCATTGATATATCAGATATTGATGTCAGTTCTAAATATCCAGCTGATATGCATGCTGCCATTTACCTTGAAGGTTCATTATGAGAGGCACTCAGTGGTTTACATAAATGGTATTTGAAGTAGATGAATACCTATGTGTATCTAATCATTTGTAGAACACGAGGACGAAATTGTCAAGTTAGTAGGAACGCATAATACATTAATGAATACTGTTGGCATTCTATAGAAGTTTACTAATTCGGTTTAAATACTGGGGATCGATTAATTGAAATACAATTTACGTACTTAAACACTACATATTTAATTAAATAAGAAATTACGTTAAGGGGAAATGTTTAAAAGTCAGTGTTCGAACGACAATTTATGACGATAGCCGGTAAATGAAAAACAGTGATAAGCATATTAAAATAAAGATAAAAACTAAGTAATGACATTAAAAATTCAGCGGTCTTATAGTCGAAAATGCGCAAAATATAAATTAATAATTGTTTAAGTTCATATTTATTTTGATTTTCTTATACGACTGTTTTGAACTTAAATTTTTAAACTGTCCCCTCAATATTAAGTACCGATGACTGACACACACACACACACACACACACATATATATATATATATATATATATATATATTATATATATATATATATATATATATATATATATATATATATATATATATATATATATATATATATATATATGTGTGTGTGTGTGTGTGTAAGTAAGTAAGCAAGTATGTAAGTAAGTAAGTAAGTAAGTAAACTATTTCCCATTTGAATAGCACAAATCCATTAAAAGGTCAAACCGTCTAAATTCTGTCCCCTGTTCTTGGCTTGAAAATAAATAAATACAAAGTATTTAATTGTAATTACCTTAAATAGTTACTAAATATCTAATACGTTTGACTTACATGTATATATATATATTGGTCGCTTAAAGAAATATTTAACTCAAGAGAGTTTTTCTTACATTTGACGTGGAGTTAAGATTAATTGTTCTTTGATTATATTCAATACATTTCTTTTTCCTTTCTTTACACACTCACTTTTTCTTTGATTAATCATGAGCTAATTACGTTCGTAGTGTCAATAATAAGTTATATGTTTTTCAAGCAGCTAATGATGAAGAAATTTCACTAAAACTGACAGCTTACAATCATCAAAATCACATTAGTAGTTACGGCACACGGCAGACTGCTCTAAATTTGATTTCTTCCATGTACATGCAAAAAATGAGCTGTATTAACAATATGTTGTAGATGTTTCAAAATATAAAAGTCACGCTATTATCATTTTTAAATAATTTCTTTCAAAAACTTTCCGCAATGCAGGCCACTACGAACATATTTGATAATTACATTTCTATGTAGGTTTTAAAATTTTTGGCTATTAAATCTTCTTTACTCGAATATAAATCGCTAAAAATCTCGAACGTTATGTTTCGTAGAAAGTGTTGAACAATTTTAATTTGATTTCTTAGTATTTTTTCATTAGAGATCTGTTTTGAAAAATTCATCTAAGTATTTATTTGTACTAATTTTAGAAGACAATTCTATTAGGTATAAATTTACTACTTGATAGGTATAAAATTATTTTTATTCCAAGTAATTTTCTCACATTTACTAATAATTAACACTTAATGCCAAAAAATAAAATTTCAGAATGACAACATTTTTAGTTTTTTAGGAACTTTCGATGATTACGGAACATTTCTATTTTAATATTATGTAATAAAATTAATTAATATAATAAAATTAATTTATTATTTTTTCCACTTGAAAATAAAAGACGTTTTAGGTTAATAATTATAAAAAAGTCTAATTTTGTATCGTCAATTTCGGAACTATTTCTTTAATTTTAGAAAACTTTTCTTGCAAATTTCCGTCTAGATTCTTTTTACACTTCACAATTTCAAAACTTTTGCTCTTGTTTTTAATGAGATGACAAAATTTGGCATCTTTCCTTAAAATTATCAAATTAAATGATACATTTTTAATTCTCTTTAAGTTTGACATATATTAAGGTAGAAAAATAGTTTAAACTGAAAGTAAAAAAAAAAAATGAAGCTGTAAAATTGCTTACTCCATATTTTCTTATGAGTGGAATTTACGGTCAGTTTTATTTTCTTTACCTCTTATGATAAAGTTTTATTTATACTGAGCATAAAAAAAAAATGTTTTCTTCGAAAAATGACAAGAGAGAGGCAAAAAAAAATAATAATTGTAATTATGCTTAATGAGTGAAAAGAAAAAATAACTTAATTTCCCATTAGCGAAGAAACAATAAATCTTAATATTAAATATACTTCAAAACTATATTTGTATAAAATCGTTAAATGTAGTGCCACTAATGATTTATTCTGATATAAAAGAAAACGCGTTGCGATATAAGATGAATTTTTCACCATATTTATTTAGGCGTTTACACTTTCATGCTGTCGAAATAGATAAAAATAAATTTAAATAAAAAAAAAATGTTATTAGAAGTTCACTGTATATTGAGTTATCAAGCAACGATATTTTTGTTGTTGCTGTCATGTAACAATTACAAAAGGAATTCAGTGTAATTGGTTGGCAACAAAACCTCCAAAATTTGATTACTTTTTCTTGGAGAATTAAGTGAATTGAAGGTCGAAATTTACTGAATCCATTACCTAAATCTTTACGGGTAGAATGATCAGAAATAATTTAGTTCATATTTTATTTTTGTAGAAATTAACTGTTTAATGTATTTTCTAAAATGTTGTTTAAAACTGTGTGTTCAACTCATATTTTGTGATCAACTGATCTTTCAACATTATTGGTATAGGGAAACCTATAGGGAAAATCTGTATATCATGTTTCAGTAACTCTAAACATCTGATGAAACAACATAAATCTAATTCGAAACTAATTAGCTCCAAAAGGAATATAAATTCCTGGCTTAGTTTGTTACATAACTGTCTTATGTGAATTAATAATAATTTATTCTTCACTGAATGTAAGTTAGTATATGATATCTATTGTGATGCTGACAACTTTGTATAGTGTTTAGCATATCTTTGTCTCGATCAACGTTGCGAGTGCTGGGGATCAAATAATGACAGATGCATAGGCTTTCTTGAGCTGTTTCCTCATAGTGATTTTTCAATTATATGGTGCTCTCCTAGTAAAGAAGTTTTCATATTTCTAGATTCGGTATAGATGAATGTGGAAAAAACAATTGTATGTCACACTAGAATAAAATATTTATAGTGATAAATCTTTTGTTTTAAATTATTACATTAAGAATACATTCTAAATCAATACCAATCATCTATACTCAAACGGGAAAAGGAGGAATTTAAAAAAAAATTCTATAAATTTAATTTTACTTATAACTGATATTTAATTTTAAATATTTCGCAAACCTACTAAGTAAATCTGGCTTAAGTTGTATGAACTTATTTTTTCCTTATGAGGAAACTATTCTAGTCATCATATATAATCTTTATTGCATACAGTTAGGTCCCGTACACCTAGCATCGTGACACATTATTTATCGATCATTTTAAATTTCGCTCAAAAACGTGTTCAAACCTATGCGCACCAGCCTGAAGATTGCCTGCAAATCTTTAGCTTGACACATTTTATAATTTCGAGTCATAAATGTTTACTTTATTGCAATATTGTAAACCCCATTTAAATGCTTGCACTAAGTATTATTATGCGGCTACTTAGTTAAGTCTTATTCTTATAATGTAGAACAAGGAATTAAACCCTTCTCTACTAACACTTTTGCCCTATTTCTATAAACTGAACATTCTGGAGGATGTGTGTATATCTCGTTTTTCGGATTTGAACCCTTACTTTATGAAAGTTTGACACCTGCTCTTACATCCTTACTTTTTCTTTGATTAGTCATGAGCTGATTACTTTTTCTTTGATTAGTCAGAGCTAATTACGATCGTAGTGTCGAAAATAAGTAATATGTTTTTCAAAGAGCTAATGATAATAAATTTCATTTCATAAATTACTAATCCTGAGGATATGTGTAAATCTCGTTTATCAGTTTTGAACACTTTATGAGAGTTTGACTCGTGCTCTTACACCCTTACTTTGATTAGTCATGAGCTAATTACGTTTGTAGTGTCGAAAATAAGTAATATGTTTTTCAGGGAGCTAATGATAAAGAAATTTCTTTAAAAATTACATCTTATAATCATCAAAATAACATTACCATTTACGACGAAGTAGTAAAATATTTACCTTTATGCCATTTAAATTGTAATTTATACTTGCTTTCTCCGTTAGCAACGGTTATAAATTTAACAAGATATGTACATCGCAATGTGATTTAGATCTTTATTTAATTTTTATTTCAAATGATATCACATTACTATCAAATCTAATTTTCAACTTCATGAATCAGTGCACTTAGTAAGCATTTAAATATATTACCTCCGCGTAATACGAGTCTATATATGCAAATGACGCATGGTCTAGCCTCATTTTGAGCCTCGGATTATAGCTCCATTATTGATCCTTAAACCATGGAAACGGTTGATGAACCTATCCGAGATGTTAGACTTTACTGGACTTTATGCAATCCGAAGCAGATGAGGGTGGCGCTTTAAACAGTCGAGAGAACACTAAGGGCGATTAGTTATATCAAGACACAAATTATAGCAATCGTCGTGGATGCTAGAACTCAATGGAGAAGCATATTTGTAATTAGAATCTGAGATTTAGTATCTTAGATGGCCTCTTGATGTTCAGCTTTGGCGCAAATGCATGTGTATTAGGAATCTATACTTGTATGCTACATTTTATGTGTCGTTTATATTATGTCTTGCAATTATCATACAGTCAGTTTAAATTTCTACTATTTACTATTTACTCAAAAAAAATGAAAAGAGACAAATATTCTCTAAACTGTATGATTTTTCCATATGTTCGTGTCTCGAAATAGTTAACTGAAATTATTTAATAGAATTTCTATTTGATAGGTGTAGTTAATGTTAAGTAAAAAATGTTTCCATTTTTCTATGAATATTCAATAGCCAATGAATAAATAAATTTTGTAGCAGTAATCCAATAAAATTGTACTTAGAAGAAATTGTAAAAGAAATACTTAAATGAAATTGTACTTAAACGGTTCTATATTTAAAAAAAGTAACATGTGTGTTAGAGCAGAGGGAATTTTGGTTAAGCATGACTTTGTGATAATTGTTTCTTTGACGCAAAATTAATAATTTAACCCAATCTAAAGAGAAACATATATACATTTAAAGAAGAATTCACTTAAATTTTTATATCAATCCAATTACAATTTAAACAAGACATCTCCATGTATTATACAAAAGACAGTTAATAATATTTAATATTCGCACAATAAATGACACCGTCCATCCAATTTTATTTTTATGTATGGTGACAAAACTGTTTCTTTAAACATTATTAGTATAAATACATGCATATTTCTACGAGCAATTTTTTTCTTTCCTTCGCGAATTTCAAATTTATATGGTTATGCCATATTTTTGGAAAGCTTTGCTACGCTAATGTGTACACAAATAAAACTTTTATATAAATAGTAAGAAGAGAAGGAAAAACTTCACACATCTAAATATAGTTTTGTATGAATCAAGCCTTATGCTGATTTTCTCTCTTTTTGGGCTAAGGAATGTCACATAGCACTCTTAATGTTACATTTGTAGACATACGATATTACGTAATGATATTCTATTAAGCCTAATCTAGTCCTAATTACTGGCATTTCTGTGCAGCATTCGGCAAAGATTCATGATGTTTCTTCGCTCATCTGTTACTCTATTTAGAATTACATATTCTGTGAATCAGTTGCTGCAAAAGGAATATTGAAAGTAATACCGCATAAGAATTCATACATCTCATTTTACATTTCACACTTTGTAAAAGAGAAATAAAATAAAATTACTACCTTAGATGTTTATATAAAATCATGTAAATCTAAGAGAGGCGTGCTCTAAAATTTTATAAATTCGAAAAAAAACGTAGGTAATGAAAGAAACGGTAATATTTTGCACAAACAAGAGATTTATGCAAATTACTTGAAATATCTAGTGCGATTTTACAAATGAAATATGATTTTGGAGCAGTTACCATAACTAGTGGTGTTCAAGAGAATGCAAAATTCCCACAATTACAGGGTGGTGAAAAATGGATTCCCACATTTTTGAAGGTCCCTACTAGGGGAATGATGGGGATGGAGCTTCTCGGAAGGTTGCGAAAGTTCGGGCAAATTTTCTAGTTGTCAGTAGATACCATCAGATAGTTCGGTGTACATTGCGGTTTAGTTATGTAGGGGTTCTTTAAATTTAACGATTCTGTAGCCGCGACATAGAGGGCTAAGAGCCTTCTGGACGCGCTTTGAGCTCTATGCTATTGATGCTGTATTTGATAAAAAAACAATCCTGTGATGGGTTTCAAACGTGAAAGAAAGTGGGTCTGCATTACCAAGGAAAACAAGTGGTTGTCCTTAAGGGGGTCCGGGACACATTTAAAAAAAATGTATTTATTGAGTTGAAATTTGGGATTTTTTTGTGATGGTCAACCATATAATTTGTAAACATAATCACATCATAAAATTTCTCAAAAAGTTTTTAAAAAATTTTGAAATTTAAAATTTTTAAGAAAAGGGGGGTAATTTAAAATCTTTATAACTCGAAATATTATTTGTTGAATTTCAAAATTTTTTCATATAATTAAACAGAAATATATAAGTTTTAATTTTGTTTCAGCATTTTTTGAAATATTAATTTTTAAAGAAATAAAAAATATTTAGATTAAAAATTACAAAAAAAATTATGTAACTTATTTTTAAAAAATCATATTTTCAAAAGCAAATATTTTTTTCACATTTGATGAATCAAAATTAAAGTAAAATAGTTGAAAAAGACATGTTCCAAGTTTCAACCAGTTATCTTTAACGGTTCTTGACTTATAACAATTTAAAGACGAGAAATGGGGAAAAAACCCATCATGCAGAAAAACGCACTTACATGTTTAAACAACGGTTGGCTACTATTAGAATGTTGCAAAAAAAATAAATAATTTATCATGTTCTAATTAAGATAGAAACATGATTTAAACGCCATTTTAAGCGTAAAAGAACAAAGGAATTTTTAATACAATAAATTGTTTTTCGAAAATTTGAACAATTTTGAGTCCTGGACCCCCTTAAAACATAAGAACACCTGAAACTGTACGACGAGTCCGGGAACCCACTATTCGTGGAGAAGTTGCCACCATTTCTCCCCAGATGACCAGCAGAGTGATGTGAAACTTTAGAGAACGGCTTCTGTAGTGAACAGCAAATAACGGGCTCCAACTGAGAAAAGTAATTTTCAAAATGTAGTGCAAAAATAACTAGTTTATAATTACTTTTTGATAATATAAAACCTGCAAATTGATTCGGTCGTTTTTTATTACACTCTGAAATGTGGGTGCCCACTCTGCCGCACCCTGTATATATTTGACATAAATACGAGGGTGGATAAAATATACAGGGGGATCCAAAACTCCTTGTACAATCTTTTAGGGGAGGTAGAAACTCAAAAACAAAACAGAATCACATAGGAAAGTATGACCGGAAACGGAAATTTGACGCTGGAGATTTAATCGGACCATACCTACTATCAGCCCCACTGGATGCAGAAATGTTGGCTTTTCATTTCTGCATCTTTGTTTATCCTCTGGCTGATCAGGTTTGCGTTTCTATTCATACATTCCTATGTGATTCTGTTTTTGTTTTTGAGTTTTCTACCTCCTCCAGAAAAATGCGATGTTTCTGGCAATCCAGTGGGGTTGGTAAGAGATATGGTCCGATTAAGTAAACCACACCCTCCAGTGTCAGGTATGTGTTTCCGATGATATATCCCTATGCGATTCTGTTTTGTTTTTTGAGTTTTCTACCTCCCATAAATTTTCTACAAGGAGTTTTGAATCAAGCTGTATAAACTAAATTTTACCCATAATTCATTATTTAATTAAAATACGAAGAAATCATGCCAATGTAATATTCTACATATATTCCATGTACTTTTACCACGAAATTGCAAGCAATTTTTATTTATTTCTTAGTTATGAATAAAAGTACGAGATGTAAAGAACAACCTGCCTCTTCTACAGATTTCTACTATAAAGCCTATATAAGATGGTCAAATAAATGGCAATCTGAAGGTGATAAATATGAACTGTATGGGGGTGGGTGGATGTTGAAATGTAGAGATATTCCTAGACTTACGACCGAGATAGGGACCGAGATAGGGACCGAGATAGGGACCGAGAAATTTGTTCTAATTTGAGTTGGACGTATATGCACATACATATATTTTTTACTTTCATACGTAATTTAAAATACATTGTATTTAGAAGTTCATAATAAGTAGTGATGACAAAGAATACATTATTCTTTGTCATCACTACTTATTATGTTAGTACAATTCATCACTTCAAAATATGCGACATCGTTCAAAGTTTTTTTAACAAAGTTATCCAAGGTAGTTTGAACAGTTTACGTCTTTTTTTCCTTGTATATTATCTGGTAGCAAACCAGATTTTCCTGAATACGATGATTTACACTTGTGAATCTTTCTTCATTCAGATCCATTGCTTATAATTGTTGTAGTCCTTCGTTGATATAATGAAAAACTGAAGCCAATGAAGGTTTATTTGGATTATCGGGTGGATATCGAAACTATTGAAGCATACATTTTTATTACTGGGTCATAAATTTTTGCATTATTGCAGAATATTGCATTATATATTTAAATAATTATATAATACATATAAGTATATATTGTACCTTCGAGGGACTGTACTTTTGAGATTTTTTTTAAATTTAAAACTTTCGGTCATAAGTGCAAGCCGTCGTAAGTCTATCTGTTATAAGTCGAGGAATACCTGTACTCTAATGTAGTTTAAGTAATTTCTGAGGTGATACATCCCCAGTGTGAGGCGTAATGTGTTGTCCTGGAAGAACAACACATTGCGGATCGGATTGTCAAACTTTTTGAATCGATAGGCTGCTTTAACATATCCAGGCACCTATCTAGCAGTTATATTTTCAAATTTCACTGCAAATTTGAAAAATTTGAAAAATTTTTATTTTTGAAAAACATTTTTTAATAGGAAGAACTGAGAATTTTGATTTCAAAGTTGGTCATTTAAAAGATATACTATATAGTTTAATTTTGAAACTAAAATAAATGTGTATATTCATTAATATACAGATTCAATTCTGCGCGAAGTGATATAACATTGAAAAAACAATTATTGAAATTAAAAAAAAATTAAAACTTTATCTTCAAGCTAGAACAAGTTTAGAGCCATATATAAAAATAAGAAAGTATGTTGAACTCGCAGTAAAATTTCCATATTCCGGAATGAATTATTTTCATAACTACTGATGATTGAAAATAGGGGTATGTTTGTCGAGTCTCTTAGCCTTTAAAAGGTAAATAACCCCTTAAATACATACGTACTTTCTCACTCTCCTTTCTTTAACTCTTCTTTGAATCATTAACTCTTCTTTAACTGTTCTTTGAATATATATCTACAAAATAGAACTAAATAGCTTCTAATAACCTATTGTGAAAACTAAGAAGAGCAAGAAGTTTCGAACTAATTAATAAAGATCTGCATCACGCAGGTGTTACTGTTCACTGCTCACAGTAGCAAACAATACGAATGCTCTTCGCCCGGATGAATAACAAAATTTACAACTTAATGACTCAATATAATTTTAAATTTTTCTTTCGGATTTCATGAAGATTTGTGCGTTGTGAACCATGCAAATTTTAAATTGAAACCTTCAGTATAGGGTAGGTGTACAAAATATCGCTTACTCTAACTTTTTTTCGACATTTCATCCACATTTCAGTTTCTGATTAGGCTAGAAACTGAAAGAACATCCCTAAGAACTGATTCCTTTGGTATCCTGAGATCAACCAGCTCCAAAACTAGTGCCAGTTTAAGTTATGCAGCTAAATTGAAAAAAAATGAAATTTCCAGTGAACTCCAGATCGGTTCATAATACCTCCTACCTCTATTCCTCTTACCGTCTACCAGATGAAATTAGGAGCACCTGTTAAAAGGCGTTGCAAGCAAAGTGTCTGTTTAATGCACTTTCAAATGGTATAAGCAAAATTAGAACTTGGATGCACCTACCTGGTCATTCACTGGATTCTGATTCTTTGGAGTCAAAGTTTACGAAGACAACATCCAAAACAACTTCAGACGCCGTATAGTTTCTGTTGTCAGTGATGAGAGCGTTGCCGCTATCACCGCTGTTAGTACAAACCCAGAGCTAAGAAGTTAATGCATTTTCTCATACATAGCGTGAATCATACTTTACAAACACGATATTAGGCACTGGGGCGATATTTGGGATTACACCCACCCTACTCTGCTAATATTCCCAAATTTCAGATAATTAGTTATTTTATGACCATATTCAATTTTCTAAGATTAATTCCAAAAGCCAATTTAAAATACAGGTATCAACATAAATGACTTTCTTTTGTCGAAATTTTATATAATACGCTAACAAAAGAATCAGACAAAAATCTCTTAAGTAAAAGTTTTTTTATTTAATAAACGTACTTTAAAAGGAAATGAAAATTACTTTGGGATGGCATTTGAAAAATTTAGATTGATAAAATTAGATAGAAAAAAGCCTTAAGTTACGAAAACACTTTCAAAAATTTTCCTCGACAGACATTAGAGCATCAATAAAAATTATTCTACTGAGAGAATATAATAACGTCCTCTACAAGCGAGTTCTAATCTTGTTTGCATAAAAGATTATTCTGCAAGACGTTTGGAGTAATTTAGTTTGTAAAGCGTAGTAATTCAAATTTTATTCTGTATATTTATCAAATTTTCTTCGAGGAGGCTTGTTCGTCCCGGGGAGGTGCTGAAAAGTAAAGTCGTAAATTTTGAAGAATTTCAGAGGGGAAATATATTTTAAATTGATAGCTAAATTGTTATCTAAAAGATTAAAAGAGAAATTTTCTCAAGGGAATTTATTTTTAATCAAATATTTATGTTTTTATTTTTTTGCTTGTTAAATGTACTTCCTAAGAAAACTTAGATTTGACTTCGGAACATTTTTGCTTTCTAAAAACAAATGCGAAATTATATTGCAGAATACTTTCGTTAAGAACTAGTAAATAAGGAAAATCATTGTATAAAGGAAATTTAAGTGGGGAAATTTTATTAACAAGCCATAAGGAGATATTTGTGAAGTTAAAAAGTTCTATTTGTAAAATAGCATCAAGAATATAAACAGATATTGCTTTATATATTCCTACTGTCATTTTTATCAAAATCCCACAGATTTATATCAACCTAGAATTATTTTGTAGTTAAGAGTAATAGTTCAATTCTGGTACAACTGTGAGACTATGGTGGAAATGTACCCAACGCTGAAACATACATAGCAAAATCGTTTCCTTTAGTGACTTTGAATAACATTTAGCAAGGTAATCAAAAGTGCATAGATAGCTGTTTGGTTGATTCCGTGACATCCCTACAGTCAACATTTCGGAACTCAATGTCTAATTAGAGTGGAATCTACAGTATAAAGCTGATTCCGTAGGGCTACAAATATCAATGCCAAAGGCGGCAGTTGAACCCCTAATGTCTAGGGCTTTAGCCGATTAACCACTGATGAAAAATCGAAGGTAGAATAAACAAGAATAGAAAGTTTGTTCTTCTATAAACAAGGACGACTGGTAAATAATCCAACAGATATAGATAAAAAATTATACTAAAATAGACAAAAACAAACAGAAATCAAGCACTCTGGGCATCCACGCACCAACGGCAAGTGCCGGAACTGAACCATAAAACGACAGAGGTAATCGACAGGTCTTCGTCATCAGGGAGCCTAACCATGTCAATTACCTCAAGGGGAACTTTCTGAATAGGATGCAGGTAAGCCCAATAGACATCCTAAGGCCCCGAGTCCCCCAAAGAAGCAATTGGTCAAGAAGAAAATGAAAAGACAAACACAACTTACTGTATGGGCTCAACGCACCTTACAAGCAAGCACACAAAACTCCTAATGCCAAGTAATCGGTGCCTACACACCCCAATTCCGTAAGTGACGGTTATGGCGAAACAGCAGCCAGTTCTATCCTAAAGGTTACGTCATTGTAACATTACTATAGCTCCACCCCCCATTACAACTTAACCAAATGAAAACACAAATACTATTCTAGACATCTTTATAAATTCCTGAGTCTAAATGCCATTTTTTTTAAACTTTTAAATTACCGAAATTTAAAAGGGCGAAATTTAAAATTTACAAGGACGACTGGAGTGCATAAATAAATATTAATTTTAACATATTTCCTTTGAAGCTAACAATTCGGTCTTTAAATAGATACCTATTACGAGAGAGAGAATAAGAAAAGAGATCTATTGTACATAAACTGTAAAATCTTCTAAACGGTAATACATATCCAAAGATAGGATCTAAAAAGTGGTTGGATTCTTTTGAGGATTTCGAAAGTTGCACTTTCCCTAATTGAATTTACACTACACAGAAAAGTATTACTTTTGGTTAGAAAGCAAATTTCATTGTTCAGTAACTAGTTTTAATGATAATTCTTGAAACAGTATTACAGTACAGGGAAACTGAATTATGTAAACATTATGCCAATCTAACAACAAACACAGATAATACACTTAAACTCTCTATATTATAGACACTTACTAAGGTGATATTCAATCCAGGATCCAGTCTGCAAATATTTAAACTTTTGAAAAATAGGAATGATTTAGAGATTGAAAAAAAAATAAATACGACATCTGGAGTAGGTTCGAGAACCGCAGATCTTCGGTACTTCAGATTAGTTGATTATGATGCCATTTACGCGATGAGAAGTTTTCATTTCTAAAATCCTTTCTTGGATAAAGACAAAGGCTGTTCAATATTTATTAACCCATATTCACTTCAATTTTTTACTATATTGACTATTTTAATTCAAATTTTGTTACGTCTAATTATTTTTGATTTATTTGTCACATTGTATAAAACACATTTAACGACATTAGATCTCATATTATGGAATGTATGTATCGGTAAATCGGTACATTAATATATTGTGTTGGTCTAATAATGAAAATAAGTTAACTTTCGAGTATACTAATATTGAGTACGCTAATTTTGAGGAACCAAAAATTCAATTAATTTTGAGTTTCGATTTTGAATTACTACGTTCTTGTACTAAAATTATTCTGCTTAAAAACCTTTGCAAAACTTTTTTTCAACCTGCAATCGATTCAAAATGCTAACTGCTATGTATTCCTGTTCAAATATCCGTTTATAAAATTAGTTTTTTCGTCGTATGAATCTCAAATAAGCATTGTCCTTGCTTAAACGATTTAGAGGTTCTTTAAAGTATATTAGCAATTACGACAGAAAACTTTCTCGATTAAGGTTTTAGCTCAAATAAACCTTACCAGGTTTCTTAACCTATTACCACAAGATCATAAAATTTTTTCTCTAATTACTTGTCAAGTACGAAGGTAATTGCTGCTAAATTGGGCAATTTCCTTCGAAAACCATAATCTAACTCTATTCGAGGAAAGTGGATCAGACATATTTTTTTCTTAATGCCCAAGTATTTATTTTGAACCATGCTGCTTAAACGAAGTTTACGTTAAATTGAGTATTTTTTAAAATTAATAAGTTTTAATAAGTTGACATTAAAGGATACTTTATTTTTCTGGATAACGAGGTTTTTGTTTTCTTAAGTTATTATTTGCTTTGAAATTGCATTATTTTTTCATAATGATGTTATA
This sequence comes from Dolomedes plantarius, assembly GCA_907164885.2. Taxonomy (NCBI): domain Eukaryota; kingdom Metazoa; phylum Arthropoda; class Arachnida; order Araneae; family Dolomedidae; genus Dolomedes; species Dolomedes plantarius. Next base: position 116,874,591 of record OU015500.1, read on the forward strand.
AATATTCGAATTATGAAAACTTTTAATTTTTTTTTCTAATTTTAAATAACTCTAGAATAAAAACATTTTAAAAGAAATTATGCGTTGATAAGTTGATAAAAATATATAAACAATTAAAGCTGCAAACCAAATATTCTATTGAATAAGGTAAATCAGAAATTAAATGGCATGTTGAAAATTGTCTTAAATATCATTTTTATAAAAAATAGTAATTTCTTAAGTATTCATTGTAAAATTATGTGCTCTTCTAATGAATTAAGGTTTTTTTGAGTATATTAAAAAATACGTTTTGTATCTAAAACTGCATGCAATTTGAAAGGATGAATAGTTAGGAAGACGTTCAAGTGCTGATCCGTGTAATAATGTAGCGAAATTTATCAACTTTTGTTATGATATTTTTAGAGAAATGACAGTGACATTTAAGATATGTTGATATGTAAGATATGTTAGGAAATATATATATATATATATATATATATATATATATATATATATATATATATATATATATATATATATATATACTGCTGGCCACCCAAATTGAAACACCAAGAAAGACAAGAGATATCACAACAAAATTTATTTTGTAGATAACATGTTGACCAAGTATCAAATGATTAAATTTATAGACTTCTGTGAAGTGTGGTTCCTGCCAAAATCAGTAGCCAGAGTAGCCTCCATTGTTGGAGATCACCGCTGCCACACGCCTCGGCATTGATTCAAAGAGACTTTGGATGAGTTCTTGGGGTACAGCAGACCAAGCAGCTTCCACACGTTGCCAAAGTTCATCTGCTGTGGCAGCTGGGGATGGAATCTGGGTCAATCGTAGAGCAACCATGGACCACATGTTTTCTATCGGCGAAAGATCCGGAGAGCGAGGCGGCCAGAGAAACAATTCAATCTGGCGATTGACGAAGAACCGTTGGACAATGCGTGCCACGTGTGATCGCGCATTATCCTGTTGAAATATGGCTGTGGGCAAGCCCTGAAGGTAAGGAAGGACAACTGACTCCAATACCTCGGAGATGTAGCGCCAGCTGTTCAAATTACCGGCAATGCGTACTAGAGGTGTGCGAGAGTGCTATCCAATACCGCCCCATACCATAATACCCGGTGCAGGACCATTGTGGCGGTGCATAACGCAGCTGTTCAGCATCCTCTCTTCACGGTGTCTTCAGACTCGAATACGATCATCGTGGTGTTGCAGACAGAAGCGTGACTCGTCAGTAAAGACAATTTCATTCCATTCTGCCGTCCACATCCTTCTGTCATCGCACCATTGGCGGCGGAGACGTCTGTGGTTCTGCTTCAAGGGTAGACAAAGCAATGAACGTCCCTGCGGACAGACCATTCTGCTGTAAACGGCGTCGAATGGTACGCGCAGACACTCGATGATGCGTTACAGACTGCATGTGCTGTGATATGGTTCGTGATGTGACTGAGCGATCCGTCACTGCCATGCGCACAATTTGCCTCTCATCACGTGAAGTGGTGCGCTGAAGTGGATGCGATCGAACACGCCGGTCCGTCGTACCCTCCTGCATCCGACGATCACATATCCGCATTACAGTTGTTTGGTTTCGTCCAACACGACTACCGATTTCCCTGAAAGATAATCCACACTCTCGGTAGGCCACTATCCTTCCTCTGTCGAACTCGGATACTTGATCAAAAGATGATCGCTGTTTTCGACGAGGCATAATTGATCGTTTTTTTGAAAAAACCACAAGATAAACACAATTGCCGAACTTGAAATCGTCGAAATCTCCAAGCCTTAAATAGCGCTTTGAAGTGGCGCCACAGGCGCGCGTGATGTGCGTCTGCGCTGAAATTCTAATCATTTGTCTATCTCACTTCCTCTAATGCATGTTGAAAATTTCATGTTATTTGCATGTTTCCTTCAGGGTGTTGCATTTACAGTGGCCAGCAGTGTATATATATATGTATATATATATATATATATATATATATATATATATATATATATATATATATATATATATATATATATATATATATATATATATATATATATATATATATATATATATATATATATATATATATATATATATATATACATATATATACATATACATATATATGTATGTATGTATGTATGTATGTATATGTATATATATATATATATATATATATATATATATATATATATATATATAAATATATATATATATATATATATATATATATATATATATATATATATATAAATATATATATATATATATATATATATATATATATATATATATATATATATATATATATATAAGTATTATGTGTTTTTGTACCCGCAGCCAAATGGAATGAGCTAGCTCCTGAATTCTTCCGTTTTTTCTCACGCTACGTGATATATGATCTGAGGCGTGGTGGGAATTTTGTTTCAGGACGTGATATCCCATATACATTAAAGGATAGTCATAGCAAACTTTTCGGCCTAAATGAAAATTCAAATGTTACTGTACATGCACATTAAAAGAATTACTTTTATCTCGGTATTTTTGTTCTAATTTCAATTGACAATGTATATACATCTTTCTAATAGGCATTAAAATTCCGTTTCTTCCTTTAAACCCCTCGGTGTGTAGATGATTGCGCATTTGATGTGTAGATTTAAAGGTATCAAATATAATAATACATGTTTTTATCCCATATATCGATATAATACACTACATAAATGATTATTTAACACTTATTAAGGGAGTTTAAAATTTTTACCATCAATGAAAAATTAAAAATTTATAAACAACATTTTAAAATTCTCTTTGAGACTTAATTTTTTAGACATTTCATCGATTTTGCAATTTAATTACTTAAAACTGTCTTACAAACAAGTATGGGTATCAATTATTTAATCCCTTGAATAGGTAATCCCGATTTTCATCAAAATTTTTCCTTTTTGATAAGTTATATATCAAATTTAATTAACTAAATGAGGTCGAATTGTAAAATCCATGCCCAGTTTCTTTGCAAACAGTATCAGGATTCTTCCTTACCAATTTCATTAAATTTGAACAAAAATTAAGTCGCAAGAAGCATGAAAAAAATCAAAAACCTTGAAAAATCTGATGAGAAAGAAATATTTAAAGTTCATTACTACACTTACCTTTATTACTTACTCCATAGACGCTCCATAAATGATTTTTTTATTAAAAAACTATTTTTGTACTATTTTCCTACAGAAGTATTTTTTTTATAATAACATAATCAATATTAGAATATAAAAAATTTACTCAAATAAAGTTCCACGGTCCCTTTAAACACATAGGTTATGTTGCATATTTTCTTTTATCTTTATTATTATACGACAAACGAAACTGCATAAAAGAATAATTTAAATCATCATGAAAATTATGATTAATGACTTTTAATCAATGATACTGTTTGGTTTTGAAATTTTCACATAACGATCGTATAACGATCATTTTATAGCTAAAGAAATTAAATACATAATTTTATTTACAAAGATCCCAGGAAGTATGGGACTTCAACTGCAGTTATGTATCTCTTAATCTGAATAATCACTTTTGTGTAGTTTTTTATCAATTAAAAGCAGGATATGCACAATAAACATATACAATCTCTCTATTCTAAAAAAAAGTAACTTTCGCTGCCGCCGCCGCCGCCGCCGCCGCCGCCGCCGCGCTGTCAAAAGCTTGTCACGCTATCTCCTCCGAAACCGCTGGGGGTATGGAGTCGAGACCGATACCAATCGATGCAGAACAATGTGGGGAAGAAAGTAAGACATGTACCATATTCGTCGGACCTTAAGTTTTTTTTATGTTTTGTGGGAAAATATTGACTTTTTCATGTTCAGATTACGATAACTCGCCAAAAAAGGATCGTAGAATTTTTTTTTTTTTTTTTTTTTTTTACAATTTAAGACTACAGACAGTTCTCCTTCAAACAAGACCTCATTTGTTTAAAAATAATTTAAAACAGACTGATATTTTTATTAAAGTTGAAAACCCACTTTTTGGAAAAATTTATGCGTTTCGAGATATATAAATTCGATGCTCTCAGACTTATTATGTTACAAAGAAAATATTTATATCAACTGGAAGATGACAGCTTTTTCATTCATATAAACTTCATTTCAAGTCTCTATCTTAAAATTTCGATTTTTAATTGAATTTTAAAGAAATACTTCAAAAATATCTTCTCATTCGCTTCCTTTGCAGAAGGACATGAAAGAAGATCCAATTTTTCACCCATAGGCGGGCTTCATCCATTTCGCCGGGAGGGAGGGGAAGCTTCAACTGTAAACAAATGAGTGACTCAATCGCTGTAAACAACTATTGAGTCATTCATTCACTTGATTCACCAGAGGAGCGAGCGTAGCGAGCCTAGGATCGAATCCCCTAGTCATATATAAAAAAGGGAAATTCTAGAAACGCAAAGCGTTTTTAAGCAGGTGATATGCATAAAAATGTATCAATAACGTATAAGAGAAGGAAAATGTATAAGAGAAGGAAAATATTTGCTACCCGTAAAAAATAATAATGGAAAATTTAACTGTGCAATTATATCTCCCCATATTTCGATTACATAAAAGAATGAGATTTTTTAAAAAATATATTAATTTTATGGATATAATCAGAGTTTTGCTGCAGTTGTCTGCAGTGAAAACTCGAAAGATAAGATTCGTAAGTCTTGCCGTCCCTATCGCTAGATAATACGGCGAATTTTCCTGCTGACAAAAAGTCGTCGCGACAGCGCACCTACCAGTCCACTTCAGGACCGGCGGGGCCGTCACACCAAAGCAACATTTTCTTCTTTAAGTATTATCCTGTTATATTTGGATTTGTCATTGGGTTATACAATAATACGCAGCATAATTGCACTGTATATAAATAATACCCTATATGTAACACATTACTTCAACTCTATATGTAACCCTATATGTAACACATTACCCTATGTAACACATTACAATACCCTATATGTAACACATTACTTAATACTGTACATATCACTATTTACACAATACACAACACTAACTGCGACACAGTGCACAACCTCATTTACATAATTACAACACAGTTGCAATTTATACTTCACAATTAAATTCTATTTCAATCTGTTAATTCTAAATTGAAAACAATTGCATAAAATCACATTAAATTATCAATATACTACTGTAAAATATACCTTATGTTACACTGATACATACAATGATACCATATACATATTTACAACATGATGCCGGTATTCATTTTATTTTTAATTCATTTTGACACTATATTATAGCATATTAATGAGCGACCTTTACTGCTTTTCTTATTTATATGATATAGAATATTAAATTATCCATTCTATTACACCCGGTACATGTTTCTATGCATTTACAATAATCTATTAATCATTGCTCGATATATCATATTTCATATAACTAAACATTTCAGTGAACCACACTTTCCAGAACTACCGTTATGCTGTGCCTCATACGTACTTCAGCTATTATTGTTTTGTCTGCACAGAGTATATCAAATAATCATCAACGTACGCTGCTTAATTTTATATTCACTATAATTGCAAAATTTTCAGGTAAGTAGCACGATCGAAGATAAATAAAACACGAAATTCCAGAAGGCAAGATAACGCAACGCTAATTTGTAACCTCCCAGAGGCTGCATGGTAGCAATTTCTTATAAAGGGGACTAAAGTACCCAAATTTAACACACATTAATTATATTACATAATTTTAACTATCATTAGAGAACAAAAAAATGTAAATCTCATTCTAATGGCGTATTAGAATCAAAATTATGTAAATTAAAAAATCTAAAATGCTTTTAACTCTACAGTTACCAAGGAATATGAATCTAACACCGCATTAAATGTTTGTTAGTTATTCCACCAATATTTTTCTCGCAAACACATGATATAAATGTCATGCCGCATTTCTTTACAGCTTTTCTAATATTAAACTGACTCGATCGATAGAGGTATTTCTTTATTATTAATTTCAATTTGAAAGGCAAAAAATAACAAAAAATAATTTTTATTTATGGTCCATTATAAATTTAGCAAATACTGTGAAAAAAAGAATGAACGTTTAAAAAATGTAGTAAATTTATTAAGAAGGAAAATTACTAAATTCTACTGAGAATTTTCATTAGAAGCAAATATTGATTTTACTCGAGTTTAATTTTTTTCTTTTCTTTAAAAAATCCGTTTATCATAAAACTTTGTAGCAAATAGAATTAAGCTATACAAAATCACTTTTTTTACAATTAGTTTTATATATTTTTTCACTAATTTCACATGTTTTAAGTTTTCGCTGAAAAATTGCGAATGATTTTTTGCACATGATAAAGTATATACGCCTTGAGCTTTGGTAAACAGACTTTTACTCATTATTCATAAACGTTTATGCACATTTATTGATAAAAATTAATGTTTATTTTCTCATTTAACTGCATATCATAATTATTTTTTCATTCTGACGTTTTATATATACATATTAAAGATAACCACCCTCTCAAGACAATAAAAAAAATACCAAACTCCCCTAAAATTTACGTTTCTTCGAAACAGAACGCAATTTTCTTTCATGAATTATTAAAAGCCTAAGGAACTTGGTTCTGTATATAAATCTCAATATCGAAAAACATTACGCCATAAGTTCCGAAAACATAAATATTGTCACCCACGAATTACTCGTAAAATATTAGTTGGTGGTGCATTTCTTGGATACTTGAGTTTTCTTTTTATCTACTTTATTTTAAAATAGTATTTAAGCAAATTTTTTCAATTCTATCGTTGAAAAAGAAACTATTTGGAATGCAAATGGGCTTCATGAATGCTATTTTTTTGTTATAGACTAACCTTGTTATCTAAAGGGAATTAGCTAGTGCGACAATTGAAAATCCACATAGGTAGACTAAAATTTTGATAAGAAAATCTGAAAACATTTAGGAATTAGGAGGATGGCAGTTTTAGCTCCATGACGTCTTTTAACGATAAATTGCAACTTTTGCTTGTTTTATAAATAATTTTATAATGCCCCAGGGAAAAAAACATTTTTTCTTACAAAACTTTTAAGCAAACATCTGGATGTCATTTCTTACAGCTTATCTTAAATCTTAAATTTGTATTTAAAATACATTTTAATGTAATAAAGTTAATTTCATTATTTTTGTAAAAAATCTTTTACAAATATTTTACGTCTCAATAACGCACATAAATTAGTAACCTTAATTTACTATTAAAAGAATATTGCAAAGTCTACACAAATAAGAAATAGCTTTTCTAATTGTAGAGAAATCAAGTCTAATTAAAAAAAAACATATTCACTAGACTTTGGATATTTTGGACAGAAACATTAAAAAAAATCATATTCTTAGATTAATGAAAAATAAAATTTATGTTTTTATAGCAATGTAATTTACTGTTAACCCATAGTTTTTTGTACCAGCATTTTTTTAAAATTTTTATTCCTTTTCAGTTTTCCTTCAGAAATTTTCGTTTAATATACTCTACAAAGTGGTGCATCCATGTTCCATCTCAATAAAATGCATTTCACCTACAAACACTTATTATGCTAGTATCATTGTTATACATTGTTAAGACAAATAAAAGCATCTATTTCAGGAATTTACTATGTCTTATTGCACAGCAATTTAACTGTTTTGTGGTCCTTTTTTGATTTCATCAATTCCTGTTAACATTTTGCAGCTGCATTTCATGCGAAAACGAAATCATTATAAATTAAACAATAACATCCGAAATATTCAATTTAACAGGAATAGTGGCTGAACCATTTTTAAATACCCTAAAAATTTGTTTTTGTTTTTCTCCATGAACTCGATTCGAATTGAAAATTGCTTTCAGATTGAAAATTCCTGAGCTTGTTTTTCTTTTAGATCTTTTACTTCTAAACTGTTATTTTAGGATAAGATTAAAATTAAATTCCTCGAATGATTATAAAAAAATCCAAAATATGTTAGTAAAGAAAAAAATAAAAGAAAAATAACCTAAAAACAAAGAGGGAATAAAATTAATAGAAAATCAAATTATGCGAGAAATGGGACCAAAAATATTAAGGTATCCGCACACTTTCGAATGTGAGTTTTCGATTTTTTAAACTTTGTCTTTTTATCCATTTATTTTAATGGAATGTCAGTTAAAACTTGTGAAAATGCATAAAAAATTGAGCTCTGGCATTAAAATAAATTTTTCGAAGGGAAAAATGGTGAAAAACTGGTGCACTTTTGACATTTCTGCAACACACAATAACACCAAAAATGAACAAATACAGGGTAAGTCAAAATGAATGCCCCAATTTCATAGATTTACTACGCAAAATGTAATCAGTGTATTCATTCAAAACATACATGCATGCAGAGGTAATATACAGAAGTTTTTAATATACTCCTCACAAATGTTAGTTATGCGCTACTCTTGTTATAGGGCATATATCAACTCTGAAATGTAATTCTTGCTAAACTTTGTGCAGCATGTCTGTATCGATGCCTATCTCTTAAAATTTTGAATACCAACGACGGATTGCCTTACGATCCGGCTCTGTCTATCGGTATTTTGTTCAGAACTTGTGCTGAACTGTGTCAATAGACTTTCTAACATGAAACTCAAGCACACAAAACGCTTATTGCTACTGAGTTGCCATTTTACCAATGCGTAATGCAGCATGTTCCTGTTTTATCTTCGCGGAAACGATTGGGCTTACGGCCATCTATTGGTGAATATCATATTACAAACTACGTACTATTCGTCGCTGGTGTATGTTACCTGTGCATGTGTAGAAGTGGAAAGGTATAATTCCCCGCGGTGTGTGGCCATGAACAAATCTATTGTAAAGGCTGCAGAGGCAGGGGTAAATTGGGGCTTGTACGCCAAGAGGAAATAGAAGAATAGCTGTCGTTGGGGCCATTGATAGCGATCAAAAGTCCATCATACACCTTAATTTTTTCCACATCTCATATATATATATATATTATATATATATATATATATATATATATATATATATATATATATATATATATATATATATATCAGTGCATTTTAAAATAGAAAATATATGTTTTTTCATTTATGTAGATTGCATTAATCCCTACCTCTCAAACACAATTGTTATATTATATAAATTATCTATTAAATTTTCGTTTTCGTATTATTGTAAACCTCCGCATCCTTTTATTGAAATATTTTAAGTAATATTATGTGCTTAGGCCATTCATATTTCACTGATTATGTAGGATATTTAAAATTTATACAATAAATAGTTCTGAAAGGAATTACTCAATTTATGCATATTGTAGAAGCGGAATGATATAATTCCCCACTGTGTGTGTCCAATAACGAATCTATTGTAAAGGCTGCAGATACAGGGGTAAATAGAGGCTTGTAAACCAGGAGGTAATCGAAGAATAGCTGTCGGTGTGGCCAGTGATAGCGATCTAAAGTCTATAAATATTGCAAGATGGGTGGTCGTTATTTTATGGCCCACAGTAAACCCTTAGATGATAAGGATCAAAGTGGTATTTCAAATGAAAATTAAGGTGGGGAGGTACATCTTAGACTATGGACAGGGGCAGTGTAATAAGAAACCAATTGGGGCAGAAACTACTGAGAGAAAAACAGCCCACTGCCCAATGAAAAAGAGGGGCGGGCCAGAATGCCCCCCCGTAAACGGACAACAGCCCCTCTAAGTAAAAAAAAAAGGAGAGAATGAAAAGATTTATCTCCGTTTTTTTTTTCTTGGACCTCAGATCATACAGAGTCTCGAGTGCCTCAGAGTCTAGGAGTAGTGCCAGTAGCCTGTCAAGACGATCCTGTATATGACGTGATTTTGAGTCCATGTCGTCGATGCCATCTTTCACCGCTGCATACTTTAGCTGTTTTAAGTGCCTCCCCATAGACTCTAAAAAATCATTTCTTTGACCATATAGTTTGCCTCTGCTTCTGAGTTCCCGTATGTAAAATGTTAATATGAAAGGTAATATTGTGCTAGTAGCAATTACACGTTAAATGAATTTTGTGAGTTATTAAATGAATGTATGTTAAAGGCCAATGATCTGACTTCCTTGCTTGCTCCAACACACGCATGCATCCATTGTTTTAAGGTTATTTCATAACCTATAGCATGTATGTATATTTTGAATGAATACATTGATTACATTTTGCGTACTACATCTATGAAATTGGGGAATTCATTTTGAATTAGCCTGTATATTATAAATAAGAGAATGAAGATAACTTTCTCTAGGGAATAGAGTATTCTCGAGATAATATTCCATTTATCTCAAAAGCTGAAGCAGTTTAAGGGATCTGTTACCTTTTAAAAGATAAGGGACTCTTAAAACATATCCCTATTTGCAATCATCAGTAGTTATGAAAATAATTTATTCAGAATTCTGAAAATTTTGCTATGTGAAAATACGGATATATTTGTCGAGTCCCTTAGCTTTCAAAAGGTACCAGACCCTTAAGTACTGATGTACAGAAAAATCACTTAAAAATCCTTGTCTCTTGCAATTCTACCTATCTATAAGCAAACATTTACAGATAAAGTATGCAACATTTTCAGGCATTTTTAGAGTAACTTTTTGTTCTAGCAAGATTCTGTGTCAAAAGAAACGATGATTTTTTTAAGAAAACGCCCAAAATAACTGTAAAACACATTTCTTACTTGGAAAATAACTATTTTCATATTAAAATTCCCCAGATGTTTAGATTCAAACATAGTTAGAGCGATAAAAGATAAGGCTTTGATGTTATTAAAAAAAATCGATATTTTGACGGAAAATGCATTTTAAAGGTGGGCGGATAAAGGTGTAATTGATATATAAAAAACAAGGGTAAAACATTAAGGAAGTCTGAAGTAAATGGAAAAAGTTAGTAAACTCGGCATTGTGAAATCTTGGAGTAATAAATTAAATCATAGGAAGGTAAAACTATTTCCAACCCAAATTACTCACGTAACAAGTTTAAAGGATTTTTTTATTATTATTATAACGCGTTTAATCGTTTTACGCAAACTCCGAAGTCTTAGTTAACTCTTAAAGTTTATAACTATCATCCAGTACGACAGAAGTAATATAAACTATGTAGCTAGAGGAATGGAAAAATTTATAAAATAAACTTTCTTTCTGAATTTTTGATTCATAAATTAAAATCCATTTTTTAATGATCAATGCTCCGCAGTCATAGTTAACTCTTAAAGTTTATGATCATCATTCAGAACGACGAAAGTAATATAAATTATGTAGCTACAAAATTGGAAAAAATTATAAAATAAACTTTCTTTTCTAACTTCTGATACACAAATAAAAATCTATTTTTTGATGATCAGTGCTTCGCAGTCATAGTTAACTCTTAAAGTTTATAATCATTATTCAGAACGACAAAAGTAATATAAAATTCGTAGCTACAGTAATATAAAAAAATTATAAAATAAACTTTCCTTTTGAATTTTTTATTCACAAATTAAAATCCATTTTTTTAAATGATCAATGACTTAACAAATAAGTTTCATAAATAAACGGCTATAATACCATCAACTTAGATTTCAGATGATTATTCTCTGTTTCTGAAGTTCTTATTTCATACAAATACGATATATTATCGAATTTTCTTCATCCAAAACAAGACTTTAAATTGGATTCAAAAACAGTTTTTTAGCAAAATAAGTTTTACATTTATAGTTTTCTATGATGGTAGAAATTTACGCGTACAACATTCCTCGTAGTGAAAGAAAATCAAACTAAGGGATAGAACAGTAAGAATAAAATAATTCTAGTTTGAAAATATCTGTATTTCCAAAATATTTTCATCATTTTAGAAACAATGCGAAACATTCAACTCAAAGCAGAAAATATTTGCATCGTAATTTGCCGAAGAGACATATTTCTTCTTTATTTTTTAGAAAACTAAAAATTTATCTTTTCCTCAGAATTTCTTTTATCATAACTTCTAACGGAATATTTTAGTTTTCGTATCGATCGGCGTTGTTATTGCTTTGTAGTAAATGCTTTCAATGTATCCAATATTTTACGACGCTTTAAAGGGAAAAATGCCGAATATATTTTGCTATTTCTTTTTTTTTTTATTGGTAATGCAAAATATTTTGCCAAATAATAATTAGCGTTTGAGTGTAGCAAATAAATCAAACGAAGTAGAAAAGTGCAGATAATTTCTCAAATTATGTTTTTATTCGTTTTTTAATGTATTACCATTAACACCATTATGATCTTTGCCTCGAAAGCGAGTTTTGGAAATGTTTTACTCATATTCCCAAAGATTACATATCGTATCGTGCCAAATTTAGTGAATGCCATTATGTAGTTGCTTAGCAGGTAGCACGTAAAAATATTAAAATTTTTTTAATTCTATTTGTGTTTATAATTAATCTTGCGTAATATTGTTTACACCATATATGGTTAAGTTTTCTAGCTGAGTGGCAACATGCCAATTATCTGGCTGAGTGGCAACAGAATTTTCTAAAATATATTTTTAATTTTTTTTCTATTTTATTTTATATATATATATATATATATATATATATATATATATATATACGAGGGTTGGGGCAAAAGTCATGGCAACTATTTTTTTTCTTGAAGATACCGGTCCGGTTTTAAAATGTGACATATACAGACGAAAGGACAAGGTCTTAACTACATGTGCGGACAATGAATAGCACTGAAATATCGTAACACACTATATTATTACGGTAGTATACAGGGCAATATGGCCTTTACCGTGCAAAAGAATGATAATACAGTACACATAAAGTCGACATGACAAACCATGACAAACCATGAGGGACAAAGTGGCAAACAATGACACCCCTGGCGTTATACGCGACGATCACCATCAATTTGACTGGGGAAGGATTCTGACAGAACTTCTGCTGCCTTGGTGATCCAGGTTTCCGCCACTCCGCGGACTGACGTTTCAGTTCTGATTCGTATGCCCTGGCCAAAAATCCATCGATGGCGATTATTCGTGACAATAATTGATCGCCGTCCTGTTGCCAGCGTACAAAGTGGTCGGAGCATATTGCATAGAGCACCCACCTTTGAACATCCGTCAGTGCATGCGGTACCCACCGCGAAGCGATTTTGCGTAGCTGTAGCTCATTACGCAATATCCTGTGGACGGTGCGTTTCTCGATGCCACTTGCCCTCTCTAACTCCAGTAACGTCCATCGTCTGTCTTCATCGATGAGCTGCTAGATGACGGCACGTGCCAAGTCGGTCCGCACACTCACCGGTCGTCCCGAACGTTTCTCATCACTGGTTCACACACGTCCTTGCTGAAACTTTCCTACCCATCGTGCTACTCTACGATATGGTAGGACATTATACCCAAGGGCTTCTACTAATTCACTGTGACATTCCATAGCATTTCTCACTCGGAGAACGGCTATTTTGATGTAAGCGAGCTGCTCAACACGGGTTACTTCCATCTCGCACGACACTGACCAACTGACTATATATACAGTATATATACAAGAAGTGTATTTGAAGTAATGGTATTTTATTGAAATGTAGATTTTAAAGTATGCTTTGCAAATAAAAGAATGAAAATGTGTTAGAATAAATATAATGAGTTCGTCTTTATTATCTGCATTTGTTATCAAACCAAAAAGTCTAAGTGGCTACCTACAATAACTTAAAAGAGTCATTCAGAGATTTCCAAAACGTAATAATGGTTGGTAGTTTCTTAAGCTGTGTTCTTATCTTTTGATATATGAAGGCGAAATATAGGGGTACCTACAGCTTAAAGATAGTTATAAAGCTCTTACAAGTTATTTCAACCACCACGGATTAGATCCCTCAGACATCAGTGCTAAAAACAAAGAGTTTTTTGGGGTCTATCGATATCTCAGTTTTGTACTAGTTCAAAATAATAATAAACATAAAAAAAATTAAAAAACGTAAGTACGAAGATAATTTCCGTCTTATAGCATTGAAGATAAGATAATAAAAGATCGAAACCGTTTGAATTTCTCCATAACAGAGTACAAATATCAGGTACTTAAAAACGCGAAACAAAACCAAGTGTTACGAAGCAAACATCAAACATATAAATTTGGGAGACATTATAGCACTACATATTAAATCAATTTATATGTCTTTTTCTCAAAATAAACAAATATTTAATACTAAGCAAATAAATAAAAGATTTATTTTAGTTTGAGATACATCTATAAATTATCCATTTGAATGGAGTTAAGAAATTTAACTCTCCATCGGGCGAGTTGTATCTGACAGATACACGCGTGTCATTATCTCTGATTTTGCCCTATAAAACTTGTTCTTACGCCCTTGACCTTATCAGTATCTGTCCATCTGACCACCTGCTCCTTTGGAATGCAGTAACGGCCAGTTCTGTGTAGGAGTATTTCCTGTTTTGAAGATTGTTTGAAGTTTTGTATCTGTCAGATACACGCGCCCGATAACGTTTGTCTCTTGAAGCTTTACGGAAGTATCAAGATTCCCTGTACGTTTTTGATTTATCTTTTCCCACGATGAGTGCTAAACGCTTTTTAGATCTGGATAATCAAAAAGACCTTGAGCTAGTTCATAGTATTCTATTTAGTGATGGAAATTCGGAATTAAATGCTGAAGAATATGATGAAAGTGATGATGACGAAGAAGATATTTCAGAAACATGTGAAGTGGATTCTGATAGCAGTGAAAGTGATTATAATTACACAGAATTTGATGATGATGCTACTAATAATGATTTTTATGTAGGAAAAGACAATAGTACTAAATATATATATATATATATATATATATATATATATATATATATATATATATATATATATATATATATATATATATATATATAATATATATATATATATATATATATATATATATATATATACATATATATATATATATATATATATATATATATATATATATATATATATATATATATATATATATAATATATATATAATATATAATATATATATATATATATATATATATATATATATATAATATATATATATATATATATAATATATATATATATATATATATATATATATACAGTTAAAATATAGAAATGTGGAGAGTCATACAATAGATCGAGAATTGGCAAATGTATGGGTCTTCCATACATTTGCCAATGTTGGAAACAGCACATATTACGCTTTACAGTCAGGTAGAGGCTATTACAGTTCTGCGCTCACTTCTAGGGGTATCAGGTAATGTAGATTCATCTTAAGAAAATCATTATCTTATAAAAAATTGTTATGTATTGTTATGTACCATCCAACTTTAGCATGGCAGAAAATGAGAGATCAGATGCATTTGCATAGAAATGTGTAAATGTCTCTCACACCTCTGGTCACATAACATCTAATAAATGTTTTGCTTCTGTTATTAATCTTCAAATCCAAGATAATCATTAAATATGATTAATAGTGAATATAGACAATACTTATTGATCGTCCTAAAGGTATGACTCTAGCGGCTTTACAATTAACGACGCCTATGATTGACTCTCCACTCATCTTAATCGATTTGGAATCTGGTGTATTACCACGTGCAGTCTCTGCAGTAGCTGTGAATTGATGAATTCTGACCACTTACTCGACTATTTTGATTTTACTGAGAGAGCTACTGCCTGTTACTCTTATTGGCAGGTTAAATACTGAAAATACTTATGTATTATATTTGCTAAGCTGATTCATTGGGCAGTCCGTGAGAGAAAACCACTTCATCAATTGTCTTAAATTTGGTTTTAAACGAAAGATTTTAATCTATAGATGTGTAAAATTTGGTTTTTGTAACAAAGTTCTATTTATTAACGAATATTTACGATTACAAAATTGCTTTTTGCGCATGCTTAGTGAGATGTTTAAATCTGGCTTTAGATAGTTGCTAAGTACGAGGCTGCATGAACACGTTAATTTGTTATCTCGAGGCTCCTCTGGCTCTCTCTCTCAGACATTTTTATTTTTAATTATGTTTGTAATATATAGAATTAAACCTGACCGATTTTTATTTACTTATTTATTTTTTTAATGATGCGGGAGCACTTGTAGTGAAGACATTCGCCTGTAATTCACCGTAGTTTTGCTGGCCATTTTTTTATAGGGGCACCATATAGGCAGACCAGCATTACCCCCTATGAAGGGACTACACGAACGGAGGCATTTTAGGGGTTCTTTGCCGGGATTCGATTTGAGCACCCTCAGCACCGAAAACCAGCGGGCCAAAAGGCCGCCATGGCAGACCAAAATTGTTTAATTCGATCTGCTGAGCATTCATATTTCTTTTAATTGGGTTCAATAGTTAGTTTTTAAAGAGTATTTTTTTATTCTTAATATTATGATTTTCAACATTTGGCCATGATGTGTTGAGTATAATTTGTCTATTAGTACATTTATTTACTATCCAGCCGTCATGATTTGACGGGTACCGACTAGTAATAGTTTAATTTTTCTTGCTTTGTTAAGTTGAATTGTGTTAGCTTCATTTGACCGTAATATTTTTCTTTGTGTTATTTGATTTATTTTATAACTAAGGATGGTTTATTTTATTAAGTATTCTTATATTGCAACACAAACATCAACAAAATTAGAGTTAAATCTTCCCCCATTGAAACAGGTTTACATGAAAATATGATTTTTTGGATTACCAATTTTGCGTTACCAATATTATTATATTTTAATGATTTATTATTTTTTATTACGTATTACGTATATTTTGTTTCTTGAATTGTTGAATTACATTTAGGCATACAAGTTTACGAAGTATCCAAAAATTGTTACAAGTTTTAAAAGCGAGACACGATTTAATGGTGTAGGTAACCGCTTCTATGGAATATATTTTGTTGTATATTTATTTGCTTCAGAATGAGTAACCCTGTCTGTGAGATAATAATTCCTCTGAGGATATTTTATTTGTATCTTTGGATACATTACTACAAAATAACTGTTCAGAATACAAGAATTTTACTTCAGATACTCAAAGATATACACAAATCAAATAAATAACTGCATACGTACGTGCGGAAATTTCAAAATATGAGTTTGCTGTAATATCTAGGTAAGATACGCAAATGTAAAAATATTAAAACTTTACACTATGTTTTAAATTCTATTCCAAACTCCCTTTGTTGATACATTTCTGAAATGACTTTTAGAAACCTACGGACCGTATCTGAATAGGGAATTATTCAACTGAATACATACGCAAAATTTTATGGTTTATTCAACCAAAGCTCTACTCTTCAGAAAATGAATGCTATCAAAACCAAGAATGTAATGCTAATTCAATGTCCCATCGTGCGAAGCACGTAAAATCTCTACGTATACTTTATCTATTCGCATCATTTAAATGAGAGCCAAACTTCAGATTTTCCTTTATCGACCCAAACGACATAATGGATCCATTAACTTCTTCCAAGAGCTTTTACGGAGCTTACTTCCCGCTCTTCAGCAGAGAGGATCGAGTTAAGCTTAACACATCAAATGCATTTCACTTCAATGTTAGGCCGTTTATAAACGTTAAAATTTGATGAATCAGATATGTGGAACAAACTCAGTATCATGATATTTACTCCCATATTTCACTTAAGAGAATGTACCACTGATGAATGTGTGCTGTTATTTTAAATCAGAAAACATAATTATTTTTTTAATGTATATAATCATGTAGAGTACGAAAATACAATAATTATTTTACAAATTAAAAATTATATTAATTCAATTATAATTATGATATTATAATTATTTGAGAATTCTTATGACAAAATTCTGGAAAATCATATTTGAAGTAACATTACGCTAATTTAACTCACATATAATATCCTTGAATTTTCGCAATATGTTTCATATGTATGATAAAACGTAGTTTAAAGAAAGCATAGAATTCCCTCTTTTATTCCAATACCTAAGAAAATATATATAAAAACAGAAAATATATATAAATAAAAATATATATAGAAATTCTCTGCAGAAAATATATATAAATTCTCTAGTTTTCATATCAGAGAAGGCAGAGGGTTTTCTTTAACTAAACTTCAAATATGGAATAAAGGTTTCAATTTTACATTTTTAAACCACAATGGTTTTAAAGATACATTTCTGTCATTACATCTCTTTCGATGTCTCTCTCTCTCTCTCTCGCTATATATATATATATATATATATATATATATATATATATATATATATATATATATATATATATATATATATATATATATATATATATATATATATATATATTGATAAAGTAACGTACTACACATCATGAAAATGCTAAAAGTTAATGAAATGTTTGTGAAGAAACAATATTTTTCTATCAAAAAACGCTCCTAAGTTGGTTGTTTGACCTTGTGAAATAAGGCAGAAAATAGTGCCTTGTGAAGGAAAGACTGATAGCCGTAATCATTACAAAACTCTCCAGAATTCCACGGGATTTAAATTACCTCTAGAATGAACTTTGTTGATTAAGAGACTAAATTCCTGTTTCTAGTAACAAGGCATCCAAATTAGTACCTGGCGCTTCTCAATATATTTTAATTATGGTTAACTTGCATCTGATTGCTTTTAGGGGATGTTGACTTACAGTGTAGAGTTTCTTTTAGATAATTAGTTTAGCTGATTGCACATACTTATCTTAATTATGGGTGTTTTGCATAAATATATCAGCCAAATCCAGCTTCTCTCAAACAATAGTTATATTATAATAAAGAATAATGCAAATCTCCTTTAAATGCACTAAATTAATACTTTGAAATGAATTGTAAAGTTTTTTTTCGTTGTGTAAACAAAGAAAACAATAATTTACTATCTAGATTATATAGCCATCTAAATTAATTTTCAATAAAATTTTAGTCTTTAACATTTGATGGAGAGGTTCTTTAAAACATGTAACACGTTAATATACCGGGTGGCCATAATTAAACTGACAGTGCTCACAGTGTTCTGTAACGCGATCTATTTGCGAGAATGACGCCACATTTTGTTTGAAGATTAAACAACACGGGGGACGAAGGATTCCGCGAAAAAATAAATTAGTTCCAAAAGTCACCGCTAGGGGAATATTTGGCGCTGTGTAATAGAAAATAGAGTGTTAACCAATGGCAATCAATACGGAAATTACCTTTTATTTTGCATTCATATGAGGTTCAATGTGGCTGCCGTTGTTGTGGATCACATATTGCATTCTGCACACAGTATGCAGAACAGCAGAAAGTAACATGTCTGCAGGAATCTCCCGTACAGTCCGGGATATGTTATCCTTCAACGTAGCCAGGTCCTGGACCACTCCTTGATAGACCTTGGACTTAAGGTAACCCCATAGCCAGAAGTCGCATGGGGTAAGATCAGGCGACCGAGGTGACCATGCAGTTGGAAAGTAGCGGCTAATGACTCTTTCTGTTGTGAATTTCTGTCATAGCAGCTGTTGCACCCGTACAGCAACGTGTGGAGGGGCTCCATCTTGCATGAAAATTATTTCCCCCAAGCATTGTCTTTGCTGAAGTGCCGGAATGACAAAGCTGTTCAACATGTGGCGATATTTCTCTCCGGTAACAGAACAGGTTTCCGGTCCTGTCGGGGTAATGTTCTCATAGAAGAATGGACCTACGATAAATTCCGCTGTGAACCCACACCAAACAGTTACCTTTGGTGAATGTAAGGGAATTTCTGTGACTGCATGTGGTGATTTGTAATCCCAAATTCGGCAGTTCTGGGTATTCACAGTTCCATGCAGGTAAAAGTGGGCCTCGTCTTCCCATAAGATTTTCCACGGCCAAGCATCATCCACCTCCATTCTGGCAAGAAAGGTGAGAGCAAAAGTCAATCGCTTATCATGGTCGGGGTACAGTAACTCCTGTACACGGCTGATCTTGTACGGATAGAAGTTGATAATCTTTCGTAAGATTTTCCATACCGTACTGTAAGGCATATCCATATTCCGAGCTAATCCACGAGCGCTAGAGGTGGCAGCAATATTGTCTGGTCCTCTGTCGCCAATCGCCGTGGCAACTGCTTCGATTGTATCCTGTGGTACATGTTTTCGTCCTCTGCCTGACTGAACCTTCAGAGAACCTGTTTTCTCAAACGTCGCAACCATTGCTTTTAGCCCATTAACTGACACATGACCGTTACCTTTACGCATTTTTTTGTGCGTTCTCTAAGCACGAAGAGCGGCTGAAGCGTTGCGCTGGTTGAGGTAAAAGAATTTGACCAGTAACGCACGCTCGACTAAAGAAGGAGACATTGCACATAAACTTTCAATCCGATTGATTCGAAACGTAACACGTTGCCTTTTAAAACCCAAGCAGCTGGCACTGTGCCAATGGATGTAACGTGAAATTTGAATGAAGAACTTCTTCTGCTCAGCGTACGTGATATTGCAGATCACGAGACTTTATCGGTGTTTATGTAGATTTTACGCTTTTTTAAAAGTGTTGCCATATTGCACTTGAACTAAATAAGAAAATGTGCATAATAAAAGGTAATTTTATTCCGTATTAATTTGCATTTGTTAACACTCTTTTTTCTATTACACAGCGCCAAATATTCCCCTAGAGGTGACTTTTGGAACTAATTAATTTTTTCGCGGAATCCTTCGTCCCCCGTTTTGTTTAATCTTCCTACAAAATGTGGCGTCATTCTCGCAAATAGATCGCTCTACAGAACACTGTGAGCACTGTCAGTTTAATTATGGCCACCCGGTATATTGACAATGAATTTAAAACTGCCACCTATGTACTGCACGAGACTACATTTATTCTTGTTAGTCTAGACTTTCTCTATCCTGACAGAGAAGCTCAAAATACAACGTTCTCCTTTAAAAAGTAAAAAATGTAACAACACCTGATGGAAAAAAAAATAGGAAAGAGATAGGCGGAATTGTAAATAACAGATAGATAGTTCTAAAGACAAATGAGAACAATTTCGATTTTTAGTGTTCGCTTTCTATGTAAACTAATTGTGGAAGGTATTGTCTATACAAAATATTTTAGACAAGTGGTATTGACAATTCACTCATAACACTGCAAAATGTACTAAGACAAAACTATTGGTCGTATCGATTGGTCATCGTACAGCTACTCACCAATGAGTATAATCGTGTAAAGATTAATCACTGTTAAAGTGTGACAGCATCTTTAAACATATTAGATCTGGATTTCATACTTTTGTCGCTGGAGCTTAGTGATGTTTTTATATAGTTTGTGTAGAGAAGTCAAGGTTGTGTGTTACACAGTGAAAAAAGAGATTTTTAACGTTAGAAGAGGAAAACGAAGAAAAAAGAACGAAGTATTTTTTTTTTAGTTGAATAAATAAATTCTTTCTCAGGAGATGGCATATTTCATCATGACTGGGCTACGATTGAGCCGCAATATGTATTTAAACATTGTTATGTTCTATGTAAAATAATATTTAACTTGTTTTGCTCTGAATTTACTTGTTCTGATAGGAAACCACGTATTTTAATACGCATATATTCATACGTATTATAATATATACGTATTATTTATTATAATACGTATAATAAATAATACGTATTTATTATACGTATTCATACGTATAATAACGTATAATAACGTATTATACGTATTATTCATACGTATTATTATTGGTACGTATTTAATTATTCATACGTATTTTTTGGGAAAATATCATTTGAAAAAAATCATTTCTTCGGGCATTTCTAAAGAAAATTAAGAGCGTTTTTCTGAGAAATAGATTTACATTCCATTAACCATTATCAAAGACACACATAATTCAGTATCCCAAGAATTGAAGATTTTCATTAGGTGGAAACTGCTCACACAAAATTAGCAAAGGATGTTCATAGTATGCAAATCATTGCTATGTTTTTTCCAAAGTGTTTTACATGTATTAGCCCATTTTAGACCGCTCCATGTTTTCTGTATTCAAAATGCACCAAACAGTTTTTAACACTTCTTAGAACATTAATTACAATATTAAGTTGTTTCCATAAAATTAAATTTATTTTTACGACAATTAGAAAATGTTGCGTTTCGCAACATTAGTCCAAAACGGCATAACAAAATTATTTAAAACTGTGAAAGTCTTTGAATCATTTGGCATGAAGAGGTACATTACGCTTATTACATACAGAAATTGTTTGACTTTTGCAGTGTTTACATATTTTTCGTTTATTTTCACTAATTTTAGTAATAATATGGCTCATACGGTCTTTCCGAGTTTCATTGAGAATTATATTTTGAATTGAAGATAGTCTTCTAATATGTGACGTTTCGAGAAAAACATAATTCATCTGCATTTTTTCAGGTGTTTTCATCAAAGATATAGCTATAGATCTCTGAAACTCTATTAAACTTATTTTAGAATTCATTACATCCATGTAGAATTTCCATGAATTAGACTTTGCAACGTCAATTAAAATTATAGATTCGTCGACAGTATGTTTTATCAGATCTTCAGTAAACATTTCTAAAATAGATCTACAAGCTTATGACTCATTAATTTATTTAAAATGTATCCCTTTTTTTAATTCGAAACAATGTAAGGCAAAATGTTTCCTGCTGAATGTAGGAGTGTATTTTTGCCATACAATATACTCATTTTTCTTACTATATTCCTTACTTTTACATTTATGAGAAAAAATGCCGATTTCACCTGCAATGTCTTTCAGTGATTCGACATTTTCACATAAAATATCATCATCAATAGCTTCTTCATCCGTCAAATCATCCGGTTCTGGAGGGGTAATGGCGAATTGTGGTTCGTCATTATCTTCTGTTGATGACGATTCCGAAATATCATCATCTAGCTCATGAAAATACTCCAATTTCTCTTTTAACGTCAAAAATCGCTTTATTCTTCAGGCAAACTTAACTGAAATGAAAACAATACCAATTTACTGCATAAAAAACTAGGTAGCATATCAAAATCTTAAATAATGCACATTGGACTGATATTGCAGTTTCGCAACATTTAAAAAAATAAGAATTGAGAAACATAAAAACAAAAATTATGCATTACCTGTTGAAGCCATTTTGTTCTTTATAAACTCGGAACAAGCATCAAATTGGAAATTTAACATGTGCTGACATCTACAGTTGAAAGTAGTAATATTTTCCCTTTCAAAAAAACAGAAAAAAACAATTTTTTGCAAGTGTTGAAATCGGGCAAATGTGGAAACAAAAAAAATATTATGAATAATTAAAGTATAGAGAATAAAATAAAAATGTTACTTCAGATGTACAAAACTTATAGCATACCTTTAAAAATACAGAAATTAATATTGCGTTTTCGCAACGCCAGTCTTAAATGGATTAACATTTCAGGGCATTTAAAATGATTGTTGACATTTGATAGCTCTCTTTTTAGACTGTTATATAAAGCATGGTTTCCGTATTTCAATTATCAGTTCAGCTATGAAGGTTGCTCGAGGTCGTTACGGTCAACTTTTGCTTCACAAGAGATCTAAAGTGTAAAGAAAATTTGGAAAGGCTACAAATATACATGCCAATTGTAGGACTGGAACCCACAGGCTCTGGACCGAATAACTGCGACCTAGTATTTTGGTCAACACCTGGCTCAGCTGTGGAGGAATCTAGTTCTTCAAACTCTTTCGAGTCACTGGAATTCAGATTGCATTTAATATAACAGGAGTTAAAATATCCTCTTCATATCAGATAATTTTCTGCCACTAAATAATTGCCCTAATAGTTTAACAAATTCTTGTACCTCTTTCGAGTTATTATATTTTTATTATCTTCTAAAGCTAACAGGCATTTCCCAAATTTGAGAATCGAAAAACTTTGTTAAAATAGCATTTGTAACACATTTCTGATTAGCGTGATTTCCATGTATTGAATGTGTGAGATTTATAGATTTAGTGGACGGTACTCATTTTAAGATTTATTTCGAATTTAAACAAAATAATCACAATACTTGCACATTTAATAGACTACAATTGAATATAAGGGATGGTTCGACGCTGGGAAATTGAAGAACCCAATAGCATAAAGAATGAATTATGAATTGACTTACATATGAATTATGAATTGCTTTCACTTCCCAGGCATCCTCCAAACCTTTACTTTAGATAATACATAAACAAAAACAGAATAATGGAGCAGTAGCTCTGCTCGCATCACGTTCAACAGATTTCTGAAAACAAAAGTGCATGTTGCCTTGACACCTTTAGAAAAAATAAGAAATTTCTGGATCAGCGCTGCCACCTATGTACGATGATTGCTGGTGCAGGAAGAAATAGAATGCTATCATTCATCCTTATTCTAGATAATAAGCAAAAAAGCCAGGTTTAACCCAGTGAAAATGGAGAAAAAATATACTAAATGAGTTAACTTGTGACAATGAATTTTTAATGACCATCCAATTTTTTGTAACACTTAAATAACGTACTCGTAATAAACACAAGGAAATTATACAACGCAGTGGGAAATTTCCTAATCATACAAATCAATATATTTCAACACTATGGGTAAGATAAATATATCAATTCTAGAAGAAATATTTGAATAAGTTTTTTTGTTACGTTTCTCCAGAGAAAATAACTTAATATCAAGTCTCATAAATGCTTATTAATTTAAGGTAATAACGTTGAAAGAATATGTAACAATAGTCAACATTATAAATTTTAAACAAGAAACCGAAACATTTTAATGGGATTTTAGAGGGAGCTTTATTGTGCTGAAACCGTAAATTAACTTTTAAAGTGGAATACTCAAAACCACTTCTAAATTCAGGAAAAAAATTCCAAAAGTTTACGCTTTACGCAAACCCTTTTTTTTACTTTATCAAAGTGGTTAGAAGATGCGTGCATTCTTCTCTCCCTCCGAAAGGAAGTCAATAGTTCTGTTTCATTTTTTATGCATTGTTTCGTAAAAACAATATTCGACGTCTCTAAATTAATTATTGATTAAGGTGTGTGGAAGTATTTTCCTCTTTTTTTTTACTTTTAATTTCATTAGATTCTCCAATTTCTTCTTTTAATGTTCTAAACCTTGCTTCATTTCAGAAAATAAAATGAACGATGCGGAGAACTGAAAAAAAGAAAGTAATTTTTATTCTAAAGAAATTTCTAATATTTTCTACCAAGGTTAATTTTGAAGAAAATTAACCTCGTTTGTTTTAATCCTTGCTTATTTTGTATATCTTTTTGGGTTTTTTTTATAACAACGAATCATTTATAAGAAATACTCTTATAAACAATTGATTCTCACTCTTGAACAATGAATTTTTAGCATGATGATACACTGAAAAGTTCCCTTCGACGGGGAGTGAGTTTAAAAATTTTCTGGCATCGTCTGAGTTGCTCAACTAGCTAAAGCATAAACTACAGATCTGAAGCTACGTTGTTGCGTAATCGCCGATGTAAAATGAAAGTTGAAACGCCAAATTAAACGCCATTCTATATACCCATTAACAGCCAACTATTTTAGTTTTAACATAATTTATTTCGTTCTAGTAAACAAAATCCATTCCTTTGTAAATATGTTTCCATCTATCCAGCTGCAAACACACTACACTTGAGAGAAAATGTTCAAATGTTCAGTTCACGCATGAAATGCTTAAAATGTCTTAATAAAGGAACCTTATAAAATTGTCTCCTTACAAAATTAGAAAAAAAATAATAATAAAATTTCCAGTGATAATAAAGTTGATAGAGTGAATAGCAGCTTAAATGGAATTAAAGGACAAGATAAATCACTTTTTCTAAATAAGCCTTGGAGAAATTTTAACATTTTTAATTTAATGTTTCGTAAATATAACAATGAAAGTATGGCAAACAGCTATTATATAAGTTGAAATTTTGTAAGCTAGATGACTTTAATTCTCAACACGTTTATTCATCCTGGGAAAGATTATGTAATTTTCTCAAGAAAAGTACTACATAAATAAAGAAAATTTGAATATAAAGACAATTTTGTGACAATACTAAGAAGAAATACTGTGGAAAAAAATCCAGCGTGCAAGTTATAAAGTTTTAAAATCATAAATATTGTCTGTAATTATATTTATGGGTTCATAAAGATGTAGTACATATTTGTATAATTCAAAGAAAAGTTGCAAATAAAGAGGAACATTAATCAGGTTGATGTACATAGAAATATAAAATTAACAATAAACAGTGCATGACATAATTAAGTAAAATCATATTTTTCCTATGATATTTATTTTATTGTTTTGTAGATTAATAACAAAATTAATAAATTTAAAACTGTTACATCTAGATTAAGTACTTTATGTATGTTAGGTTATTATTTTGTTACTTTAAAGAAATTCTCACTCAAATAACACAGACCTACAAGAAAAAAAACATTTTGGGGGGTGGGTAGGATTTTAGAACTGATTTTAGCTATATTTGGGGTGCTGAATCTATATATGAAATCAGTTTTTATCTATCAGCCCTATTTTTTTAGATACATCCACTTATCTATCAATGTTTGTTTTATTCAGTACATTCAAGTATGGGTGATTTAATCCTACTTATTAACCCATTTAAGACTGTCGTTGCGAAAACGCAACATTAATTTCTGTATTTTTTAAAGGCATGTTCAAAATTTTGTACGTCTGAAGTAACATTTTTATTTTATTCTCTATACTTCAATTGATAATAATAAGTTTTTTGTTTCCTCATTTCCCCGCTTTTAGCACTTGCAACAAATTGTTTTTTTCTGGTGTTTTGAAAGGGAAAAAAATGACTATTTTCAAATAATAACTTTAGATAGCAGCACATGTTAAATTTCTGATTTGATGCTTGTTCCGAGTTTACTAGAGACTAAAGAACAAAATGGCTTCAACAGATAAATTATAATTTTTGTTTTTATGTTTCTAAATTCATATTTTTAAAAATGTTGCGAAAACGCAACATCAGTCCAAAGTGTATTACTTATTTCCAATGTGTTTTATTGGTGCTGCCTAGTTTTTCATGGAGTAAATTGGTATTGTTTGCATTTCGGATAAGTTTGTCTCTAGAAAAAAAGCGATTTTTGACATTGGAAGACACATTGCAATATTTTCAAGGGCTAGATGATGATATTTCAGAATCGTCCTCAACAGAATCTAATGAGGAACCATAATTCGTCATTATCCCTCCAGATCCGGATGATTTGACGGATGAAGAAGCTATTGATGATAATATTTTATGTGAAAATATCGAATCACCTAAAGACATTGCAGGTTAAATCGACATTTTTTTTTCTAATAAATGTAAAAGTAAGCAATATAGTAAGAAAAAGGAGCATATTCTATGGGGAAAATGGAGACTCTACATGGATGGAATGAATTCTAAAATAAGTTTATTAGAGTTTAAAAGATCTATATCTTTGAGAGAGCCATATCTTTGATAAAAAGGCTTGAAGAAATGCAGATGAATTCTGTTTTACCAAAAACTTCACATATTGGAAGACCATCTTCAATTCAAAATCTAATTCTCAACAAAACTCGGAAAAACCGTATGGGCCATATTATTACTAAAAATAGTGAAAATAAACAAAAAAATGTAAACACTGCAAAAGTCAAACAATTTATATATGAAATAAGTGTAATGTACCTCTTCATGCTAAATGTTTAAAAGATTTTTAAAAAGTTTTTAAAAAATTTATAATTTTAAATTTTTATACCGCTTTGGACTAATGTTGCGAAAACGCAACATTTTGTAACTCTCGTAAAAATAAATTTAATTTTATGGAAACAACTTATTTGTGTAATTAATGTTCTAAGAAGTGTTAAAAAACTGTTTGGTGCATTTCCAATAAAGGAAACATGGAGCGGTCCTAAATGGGTTAACTGTCTGCCATTCAGTTAGTTCCTGGAACATTAATCAAAAGAAATAAGCATTGCCTGTCCGGTAACTATAGTGATCTTCAATGTTTCAACTAGAGTTGAGGTTAGTTTGTGAGTTCTTGCCATGCAGGGTAGATCGAAGAGGGCCTTGAGTAATAATTATGTTTACGAAATATTTGTTATAAAGTTAACCTAACACGTACTGTAGTGTAGATTGTTGTATTTGTTTTGTAGAACGGAAATAAAACGAGTTCAAGTATAGAAGAATAAACTTGTGTAAATCATCCTGATGTGTTTTGCTACATATGCGGATAATACACGTTAAAAGAAGGCAGAAAAACTGAAAGTGACTTTGTAAAGAGATCTTTCTTTGATAATTTCGTGTTAGGCTTGGTGATCAGGATAAAACCTGGGCAACGTAACTGGTCTGTAAACATTTACAACAGTGGACTACAGGGAAAGGGAAAAGTCGGAAATACTACGTACCGATGGTTTGGAGAGAACTCCAAAACCATTTTGAAGGCTGCAATTTCTGCATAGTAAATATTAATGGAATCAGTCGAAACAAACGCAGCAAGTGGACTTATCCTGATTAAGTCTCTGCAAGACTCCCTGTCGTTCACTCAGCGGAAGTTCCGATCCCAACTTTTCACAAGTTACCAGAGCTCTGTGAGGACGAGTATTGTCCTTATGATCACTCTTCTGACACCAATGAAGGTGACACTACTTATGACAGGATGTCATTAATCCTTTCACGTTTCAACCAGGATGAAGTATATGACCTGACCAGAGATCTCAACCTGTCAAAAGAATCTTCTGAATTACTGGCTTCCAGGTTGAATGATAAAAATTTAGTGGATTAAGGAACCAACGTTACCTTATATCATGCAAGAGAAAATGATCTTCTACCCTTCTTCTCTCAAGAAGACAGTCTTATATTTTATAGCACGAATTTTATGACACGATCTTAGAGGACTCCTGGAAAAAATGGGTCTTTCTGAATATTTTCCAGATGATTGTTGCCTATTTATTGACAGTGTAAAAGGAAGTTTGAAATGTGTGCTTCTACACAATGGTAACATATATGGTTCAATACAAATTGCGCACTCAACAAAATTGAAAGATGAAATGACACCATAGCTTTGGTCTTGGAGAAGATAAAGTATCATGGACATCATAGGGGGATCACTTAAAAATGGTAAAATTACTTCTTGGACAGCAAAGTGGCTACACCAAATATCCTTAATAACACCTCTGGGATAGCAGATACAAAACCCTCGAGTAGTCGGTTCGAAAAGAGTGGCCTAAGAGAGAAAACATGAATGTTGAGGAAAATAATGTCATTAACGACCACTTAGTTGGAGGAGAGACAATCATATTTCTTCCACTGTATATCAAGTTGGGCCAAATGAAGCAGTTTGCCAAAATTCTTGATAATAACGGATCATGCTTCGCATATATAAGGGGGAAATGTCTAAGTTCAGTACGGAAAAAATATAGCAGGAATATTTGACCGCCCACAAGTAAGACAACTCATTAAGGGTCCTGTCTTTGTAAGTTCCATGAATCAGGATGAGTGAAAAATCTGGACTTCCATTTGTTGCAGTTGTTGGAAATTTTCGGGGTAAACGCAAAGCTGAAAACTATGTTGGACTGACAAACGAGATGTTAAACAGTTTAAGATCCCTTGGTTGTAAAAACAGCATTAAGGTGCACTACCTACGCAGTGATTTAGACTGTTTTCCGAAAAAATTAGGAGACACCAGTGAGGAAAAGGTGAAAGATTTCACCTGAATATTAAAACTATGGAGTACCTCTATCAAGGAAGATGGGATACGCACATGATGGCAGATTACTGCTGGAGTTTAAAAAGGGACTGTTCCAAAATACATTCAAGAATGTCATGGAAAAGAAGTTTCCGAAGTGTTCAGTGACTATTTGTTTTCATTGATGACTTTTTCCTCTTTCTTTCCGTTTGTAATTAGATAAGTACTACGGCAATACTGTCTATGATTTTTATGTTCCTTTAACATTATTTAAAAATATAATAATAATAAAAAATCCCATGTTTAGTCTTTTTGTTTGATCCATGGATTTAACTTAAAACAATATAACATATTTCACTAAAATATTATATCTTAGAAATTTGAGATCCTAGGCAAAAACTAATGTCATATTTAAATTCAGGGAATCACACTCATATAAAATCAGCTCCAAATACGCCGGCACCCAAACGACTGATCGCCTGTGTAATTAAATTTAAAAAAACTTATTTTGCAAGATGCATAAAACAGAAAAGGCATGTTTTCACTGAATAAATATGTTGAGTGAGGAAACAAATATTAGGAAACTAATCTGTATAACGCAAGGTGAAATTACAATCAGAACGTTACAAATAAATCGGAAGCCTCTAGGCATAATATAATAACACCCAGAATTTTCCAAGTGCAAATGTTGAGAATGTCACATATTTGTAATTACAGCAGTAACTTGGTCATTTAGCTGTGACGAATTACTGATTAGTGACTAATGAAAGGGCTTCTGGATGGAATTTCCAATATCGATCTCACTGTCAAACCTTCCTAAATGTGTAGTGTTTAGTCTAACTCAGGCCATAAAAGTGCTCTTAAGTAGATACTGTTGAATAATATTTGAAAGAGACGTGTCTGAGATAAATTACAATGTAGTTATCTCTTTTTAATTGCAAATTGTTAAAAAGGACAGAAAATGATTTTGTAATTCCGTTTTCTATTATTTTTTTCCCATTTAGCATATTTGAAAAAATAATATGAACAAGATATTTATTAGCCACAAAAAATTTAATTTCTCGCTCTTCTTTATGTAGAATTGGTTAAAAACTATTAACTCTGAAGAAAGATGACTCGCAAATTTGAAGTAATGAAATGAAATGTTATTTTACCAAACTTTAAATAACATCTTCCTTTATCCTATACTTTTTGTCTGTAAACTATTACTTAAACAAATAGCTCAATGCATTAATCCAATAGCTACGAGACAAAAGGACTGATGGTAAGATAACTCCTATGAAATATTTAAATTATATGGTCCCGTATAATTCATCCCTAAACTGTCTTGATTACATTATACTGCACAAAACGTATACTGGAATGATTTTACATGGCATGCAATCTTAAAGTAAGGTTGTCCTTACATGTTTAAACAAAGTGAAATAATCTCTTAAAGTTTTGTTCTTCAGACAATTTTCTGTATACCAGCGGCGAAAATGTAACCTGCAAATCATAGACACTTTGAAAGCGTTTAGAATCTCACCCTTCGCATTCTTTGTCTATCGTTGCGATTTAGTCACTGATATCAGTAACAACATTTACACGTATCGTCAAAAGACCATTTAATAGATACATAATAAATACTTGCTACTAGAAATGCCTAAATGATTCCTTTTTAAGTATGGGGGTCTATCACGGCTTGTGTATTTAAATATTCTGATATTAGTAGTGACCCTTCATGAGATATGTATGTCCTATTTGTGCAACAATATGTCTTAACTTCACAAAATATTACACCTGCCGTTTCATCCATTCCATTGTTTTATGTTTTTTTAAACCCCGAACAAATGTTTTGAGAATTTTCCAGAAGTCTCTTAAATATTAGAGGGTGTTCAAATCCAACAGTGTTTTTATTATCAATTCTCTGTAGTTCCGAACATTGTTGGTCTAACTCTGAACTTTTTCATACGTTAGTGGTAAACGACTACCTCTACTTTCAATAGGTTATTGTAGTCCCCTAACTCGTCACATACAATACTGGGGGTGCAGTGTTGCTTGTTCTCTCTCTCTCTCTCTCTCTCTCTCTCTCTGTGTGTGTGTGTGTGTGTGTTTGTGTGTGTGTGTGTGTGTGAGTGCAAGAAAGAAAGAAAGAAAGAAACCAACCAACCAAATAAAAAAAAGCGCTACTTCCAAAATTAAATTAATGCGCATTCTAGATTCTCTTTTTTAATAAAGCGCAAATCCTCTTCCCAAAATCCGATCTATGGTTTACATAATTTGATAATTTATATTTGTCCATAATGCACTTGCCAATGAATCTTTCTCGAACACTAGAAATACTCCAATACTGCAATCGATGCTAAAATGCAATAACGTTAACATATATGGACCGGCTTCAGAAATATTTGTACATAATAAATGAGGCCAGTTTACACTTTCCATCTGAGTAACAGAAAGCAGAATGTGCGCTGCACCCATCTTAGACTATTTCACAATTTTCGGATCCACAACTGTGTCTCATATTAATTTAAATGTTTATGCAACCTTCTTGTACCCACGACAATATATGTCCTTCCTTCATTCTATTTTCTCATTACAACACAGCCGACAGGATTTATACCTGTCCTAGAAACCCCCCTGCGGATCGGATTGACGACTGCATTTCCAATAAGATTTCAAGGTATTACGCATCTCCTTCCTACTTGTCTACACGTGTTTTTGAATTGTTATGCATTTAACGCTTCTTCGGTCCTTCCTTTATTCTAAATTCAATCTTAAATATATTTTTTATAACACACACACACACACACAAAAAAATACAAATATACACTCATGGACAAAAAAATTAGCGCACCAAGAAGGAGTCGTCAAACCGAAACGAAATTTTACATACGTAATGATTACTTTGATATAAGTAAATGATAAGAAAATCAAAGAAAAAGGATAATTTATTTCAGAGAAAAAGGCAAAAGAACGGAGGAGTTAATACTCCGTTGGCCCCCGCTAGCGTGAATGCACGATGCGATACGATCGGGCATTGAGTCATACAAGTTCTGTATGATGTCTTGAGACATTTCGTTCCATATTTGCTGTAACCTTGCCTCTAGTTCGTTCAAACTCGTAGGATTCCCAACTCGTCGCCCCAAATGATCCCAGATATGCTCGATTGGAGACAAATCTGGGGATCGGGCAGGCCAAGGAAGGGTAGTAACAGTGCGGAGACAGTCTTGTGACACCCTTGCCGTAAGAGGCCGAGCATTCTCTTGCTGAAAAATGGCTCCTGGGAGCCGTTGCATGAGTGGCAACACATGTGGTTGCAGGATTTCATGAATATACCGCGGATTTCATGAATAGTGCGCGGCAAAACTCCAAACGAAGGCGTCGATGCGTGGGCGTCAAGACCAGCACACGTAATGGGCGCCGCGATACCAACTGTCCCTCAGCCAGGAGCCTTCGTATGGTTCGAGAAGACACAGAGGCCCCTAGCGAAGGTGCTAAATGTTGCCTGGGTAGCGGCCGATGAAGCAGTTGGCTGTACGTTTGCATTTCTTAGGATGTGGCGGTCTTCTCGACGACTGGTCTGTGAAGGGCGTCCTGACCCTGGTCTTCGTGTACATGACATCTCCTGGGTCCACTGGTCCCAACACCTCCTCACAACACAATCAGAGCGGCCTAATTGATGAGCTACTCGCCTAGCTTACCACCCAGCTTCCATCATCCCGACGATTCTCCCCCTCTCAAACTGCGACAACTGCTTATATTGTCTTCTAACACGGCGTAATGGGATGTCTATCTCAGCTCTTCCTTTGTAAATGATTCAGCACTCTCAAACAAGCTTTGGTTACCTGTTTTATACTCCACAGAGTACGATGTTCAACGCCCTCTACCGGCTTTACGTAATGCGCAATCACGCTGCATTTCTAATCATTTGCATATCTCTCCGACATGTACCTTCATTGCAAGTTTCGTTACGATCCCGCAATTATTTCTTGTTGCGCTAATTTTTTTGTCCATGAGTGTATTTCCGTATATATTTCTGTGTTTTTGTCGTAACGCTTTCATTATTGAAAGCGTACTTGTAATACTGCTGTTAATCTACTCAACGTTTTTTTACTAATTCATATTGTTCATACTGCCCCACAACGGATTTAGGGACAGTCCCCTCATGATTTCTACATTAATATATTTTCCCCAGACAGTTGGGAAAAACACGCGAAAATCACCCTTCTTGCACAATCTCACTGTCGCCCGCTTATCAGTATATTCTTCCCGTAATCCCCAAAAAGGGGTTACCTAACGATTGGCTATAAGATTCACCATTTATCCCCTTCCCCTCGTAGAACACACAAAATAATCTTTTGTTAATACAGTGTTGGTGGGATTTGCTGGCGAGCGCAGGGTCGCCAATTTTCCAGATGTTTGCCTAATCAAGACACGTGCTAGATCCAGCACAGGAGCGCATTTTGAATTGGAAAAAGAGAGCTCGTCTAGGCCCTGGTTAAAGAAGCATGTCGACCCCATCATCACTGACTCCGACGTGCAGGCCGAAAGCGGTCAGGCGAATATCGGCGATTCGATCCAGGCCACCTGACCCTCCATGGCTGATATGATCTACTATGTAACCTTTCTTGTAAACGGTAATAAGCCACCGGCCCTAAGCCTCACCTATCTAGATTATTTTAAATAAATATGAAGTACTTCTAAATGTATAGACTCTTGTCAGTCACCCATTGCATTCTTTTTTTTTCAGAATAACCAGCAACTATGTCGAGTAATATTTTATGTGACCACTTCACCATCATCTGATAATTTCAATGTCACACATCTGATGTCGACCATCTTATATATATTTTTAAATGCCACAGTATTTGTACGTTCAAGATTATTTTTCAAGTCTAACCTTTCCTTTCCAAACCCCAAGGGTACAAATTGATCACATAACCGTAGAAACACAAGCAAGTAATTTTAGTGATAGGGGCGAAAGCATTTGTAGGACTTTCCTTGAGTTCACCTCTAAAAATGTATGTCTTCAATTTTAAATTATAAATAATATTATTTATAAGTACACGAAAATACAACTGGAGTGATGTCCATGCAATTATCATTACTTCTAATAAAATGGTCTTTTTACGATGTACGTAAATGTAGTCGCTTACACCAATGACTAAATCCCAAAGGTAGACAAAGAATATTAAGACTGATATTCTAAATACTATGAATTTATCATTGATGCGAAGAAAACATTTTGACCGCTAGTACACAGAAAGTTATCTTAAAAACATAACTTTAACTGTTAATTTCAGAGTGTTGAAATATGTATGGAAGATAGCACCTTAATTTCGTACGCCCTTTAAAATGCGTAACTATTCACTCTACTCATTTACCAAGTAACTTTTGTTGATAAGAAAGATGAGTACACCTCATTACTTGTATTCCAGTTCTTGATGTATTAGAATGTAAGCAACTATGTTTTCGGCATCTTCCCTTTCACATCAGTTCTGTAATGATTCCCTCTAATGACGTTCATGTTACACGCCTCACCAGTTCAGTTTGAATTATAACGTTGAAGAATCCGTTTAAATCGGTTTCAAAGGAATTTTCGTTTCAGAGCGAATCTGGTTCACAGGTCTTTAGTGTATTATTACGCACTATGTCTAATATAAAGGAGTAAGGCGGCTTTCGACACCATAAATTGTAAAAAAAAAATTAATCTGACGGTTTCCTGTATAAAAATGCTTCAATTATCATTTTATACTGTAAGAAAATCTTCGAACAATTTTTAAATCACTATTAAAATTTTAAAATGATATTGCTCAACACTTGTAGTAGTGATTAGTCAAATCTATTTTATTGTTAAGAGATAGTTTAAGTTAAATGTAAACATCGAATAAATTAAAACCCTTGTGAATATTTAACGTATGCAATATAGGGTAACTCTAGGATAGATGGCCATAGTTTTTAAAGATCGAAATAAAAATTCTTAGAATGTAAACACAAGAAATATTTATGCATATTTAAAATTCTTATATATATATACTCATCATATTTTGTGCAAAAAAATAATTAAACATTGAGAACAAAAAGGGGGAAACATAGTTTGAAATTAAAATGGCAGATGGCCATCTCTCCTTCAAGCCGAGGCCATCTGTCCTCGGCTTGAAGGAGAGATTGCTATCCAATAGAAGAAAGAAAAAGTGAAGTTAAAATAGCAAAAATCAACACATTTCATACAGTTAATCATGGAAAAAATAACAATTTGTAAAGATACAATTATATCAAGGAAAATGAGTGAATAAAATTCGAATTAACAACATTTGAAGTATAATTTCAACCCTTCACTTTTCGTAAAATTTTACCACATTTTTGGCAAAGTTCTTGATAGTTTGTACACGTTTCATGGAACCACTTCAGGCACCTTATGCATTTTATCCAGTCATCCTTTTTGGTTTTGATATTGTATTCTTCTCCATAACCAACATAGTGATTCTCATCAAATTCTATTCCCTCGGAATCTGTAGAATATGATAATTTCAAATGTATTTCATCTTCTTCGCTAATAGAAGTGTCGTGTTTTTTTTTTTGTCACTTGTATCATTAAAACGGTGCTTTATATCCAGTTTTCCTCGCAAATTCAAGATTGTGAATTCTCACATCATCTCGAGTAAATGGGAATCCTTTTTTCTGCATTCATTTAATGTCTTTTACTAATCTTTCTTCGTTTTCTTTTCCAAACGTTGGACCAGGACCCATGCTGCCTTTATTGGAATTATTGGTCTTCAATCGGCTCTCCAAACTCTTGCGTGGAATGTGAAATGCTACAGACGCTCCTTTTATCGAATATTATCCCATTTGCACTAGATAAATCATTTTGACTCCAGGTCCCTCGGGTTGAATAAGGCTTTGTTATGTATTTATTCGGCATCTTGAAAAACTGGAAAAAAACATCGTTCCGCTTATTATATTATTATTATTTGTAAGGTATACACAAGATTCGATTCACAAGAATCGAACTTTTGAGTGAATTAAAGAAGCTGCTTTAGATATGCTAATTTCGGCATACGCGCTTAGTATAAATACCACGCAGCGTCATTAATGAAAAAGGGAGGTTGTTAAGGTTGAAAAGGTGTTATCCTGCGCTAGTGCTTAGCGGGCCAGAAGTTTACGTGGCAGTACTGCTGGTTTGACTTACTGTTCGTGAGTATAGAAAATATATTGTTCTTGAAAGCTGTATTTATATTCCGTACAAGTGTACGTATGCTTATTGCTGTAAAAGCCAATTATATGTGCAACGAATTCAATAAACATTGTTTCATGTATAAACTGCGTTTGTATAAAATTCAAATAGAGTGCCACTTCAAATTATATACACCCAAGTCTGGGTAGAAGTGAGCATAGATTCTCTATATATTATTATTGAAATATTTATATTAGTTAAAATTGAAACAATTTTATCCATTAATATAATTATAAACATAAAAGTTATATAATTATTTTAAATATAATTATGTTCAGTTAAAATCCTCACTCCATATAATTTTGAAATATTGATTAAAGTTGGCCATCTCTCCTCGATTTAATGCGACCATCTATCCTGAAATTGAAGGACAGATTGCCACCCAATTGAAAGAGTCACTCCGCGATTGTAAGTCTTTATTTTAGTTTTAGAAGCAAATATTGGATTATATACGTGCCTTAAAAGTCCGTAAAGTAAAAAAAAATTAACGTACGTATTGCAAAACATATAGGTACCTAACTCAACAAATATATTCAACCACTAAATTAAATAAACATTAAAATTTCACTTACTTTTTATAATCTAGAAACACAGCTGTACCTCGCAATGAATGAACTCGTTGAACATTTCTTACAACAAAAGTTTAAACTGCCATACATGATCAACTTTTGGAAATATTTAGATTTGCCATCTCTCCTCTATTGACATCTATCCTAGAGTTACCCTAATTTATTTACAGTCAAGAGAATGATGATTTATGTTTTTAAATATGCTGATATATATAATATTCATAACAAGCTGTTGGATTATAATTAATTTTCAAAGGGTATCCACTCAAAATTTATCATACATCCGAAAACTAGTTTCAGGTTCATATGTTCAGGACGTTATCAGACCAAAGAAAGGTTGATAAATGGACGATTTGTAAGTATGAATCAGATAAATTTCTAGAATCCTATCTAAACATAGCCTATACATTATTTAAAAGATAAAGTTTTTGTTTCTCAGTCGTCTTCATGTATTAAAAAATATTTTACCATCCCTCTCAAAATAGAGTAATTTACATAGTAATGAATGGCAAATTCCATTTACAATAATTTACTGTTTCAGTACGGCTTTCATGGAAAAAAATCTGCAATTGATGTAAAATTATGCGTTTATGTTTCATTCCCCTTTTTAATGCATGTATAAGATACCTCTTTCAAAAATGTCTTAGGGAGTAGATTTCTTACTGAGAGAAAAATCGAAACTGGAGGAAAAATTTTATCTTTAACAAGAAGTTTTAAAGTCAGAGTAATATATGTTTGAGAAATATATATTTATTTATATTTATTATGTATACAGTGCGATCATTTGATAACCTAGTATAAATCTTTGTATAAATAAGTCATTACCAACACAGAAAAATAATAAATTAAGACCAAATCTACTTTTAAGTATATATGTACTCCATTATTCTTTTAAAGAAAGTGGATAATATTGTTCCGTTGCTCTGGGTTTCTGTTAGGATTGAATAAAAATCTCTTCATATATTTCACACAAAATAAATTTATTATTTTGTAATTTCTTAAGGCTTATACACAGATTAGAACATAAAAGACGTAACAACTGTCTTCTATACAGCAGAAAATTCTAAAAATGCATGTCAAGATACCAGAATTTTCAATACAATGCACGCCAGTTAACACAGTTACAACACATTCCATTCTCAGTAGGAAATAGAACTGAGTTGCAATGCCAATGCCAGGTACATTTATAGATTTCAAAAGTGCCTTCTGTAAGTCAGTTACAGCTAGATATTTATAGAAGCTTCCAGAAAGGTTTAGTCGTCAAGTTGGCGAAATATCACTATATCTGGCGATCAAAATAAGTCACAAAATCCATCGCCAATATGGCTATAAATCTCAAATTTTGCGTGATACACACGGACTCCCATGTGAAATACATAGCTATTTGAGCTCTTCCATGCAAGCCATTTTAACAAAACAAAATGCAATATTTAAAAAATTCGTAACAATATGTATCACTGTATATGTAAGAGAGAGAAGGTTTGAGAAATCGATGTAAATGTTTATGATTTCAAGTTAGAGCAATTAATAAGAGAAATTTCGTAAACTAATACTTGACAGTAAACGTTTCCCCAAATTTTTATTGTATCATCTTATAATCGCAGTGCATTGCTAAATTGTCTCTGAAAACACCGATTCTGTCATTTTCACTTAAAAACATCCTGCTGGCCACTTATCTTAAAAGAAAAGTTATTTTACGTAAAGACTTCATTAAGATATTCAAATTTCCCAACGCAATTGAGCATGTCGGGTGCACATTAATGTAACAAGTACAATACGTGAATAAAAGGAATTGCTAAGAGATTTTTGTAATCCAGGCTTCAAAAACACTTAAATAAATCGAAAAATACGCAGAAATCTTTCGAGATGGAACATGTTATTTCTTGAAAGTAACTATATTCCCCAAGGCAACAACGTTTCCTGGCAAGAAAAATGCATTAAAAGTATAAAATACGGCCTCGTTCAAAAAAAAAAAAAGATATCAAAAGAAATGTGATGCAATGTAGAAAATTTAAGAAAGTGAAAATTTAATATTACGGTTAAATTCTGTTTTAGAAATCTTTATTTTTTTTTTAAAGACAAATTCTAACGTTTGTTCAGTTTCCTGTAATGAGATTTTACCGTTATAAACGAATTTACTTAACCTGTTTGTGAAAATAAAATTTATTAATATGCTCAGTATTTTTATATGAATGAAGATGGCATTTTATCATTTATTTTCAGTTACTTCAACTCATTTTATTTAAATTTTTAACTGCTTTTTAACTAATATTAAGGAATTTGTACCAAAAAAAAAGTTCTAATAGTTTAGTCTGAAAGGAAATTCGTCCTCAAATGCCTCTTATGTGAAATTTTATTTAATATTATTTGCGGCAAAATATAATTATTTATATTTTTGATAACATTTATTCACGTTTGTGCATTTGTCAAATAGAGAGATCAAAATGTACGAAAGCTTGGACATACAAGTTGAAAAATAATTGTAAATTTGCCTATCACTTTAAATTTCAAATCGACAAATCGTTGAACGATTTATTGGTTGAATGGTATCTTTTACAGAAAATTATGTTATTGTAAAAGTTATTTACATCAGAAAAAAATCAATGGTGTATATTAGAAATTCTATATTTATGACAGTGAGTGTTTTCAAAGATTTAAAAATAGTTCAAAATTATACACGATTTAACTTCTGTAATTTTCTCTAATTTTTATTTCAATTTATTCCCAGTTCTGAAAATATCCATGTACATACAAATCTCTCACAAATAGATCGTATGAATATTAAAGATTTTTTCCTCAAAACAGCACTATATGATAATTTGTTGAAAATATTATGTTTTTTAAGATTTTAAATTAGAATATATTAAGGCTAAACAAATTTCATTGTCACATTGAAAAACAGTGATTTTTTCAATAACAGCTATTCATATCATGCAACAACAATTGTCTTTCCTGAAATACTTACTCAGGAAAGGGATATAGGGTGATATCGGGTGACATATAGGGTGTATAGGGATAAAGGGATATATAGGGTGATTTATTCGATAGAGATCCCAAATATTCTGTAACAACTCTCTCAAGGATGGAAAAATCTGAACGAAAGAAAATATTGCTACATATCTTGAAGTACGTGTAATTGATAGCATTACATCCCATGATGGAAGTGATCTCCGTTCACCCGTGTATTTGCCTCTAAAAATCACCTTGCCACACACCAAAAACCACGCAATTATCAAAAAGTTTGTGTGTGGTGCGCGATGTTTTATTTGCGTGTTCTAGGATCCCCCTTTTTTTACACCAATGTGAAAGGGCCCCTAGTCGCCTGTGACATGGAATTTGACTTTGTAAATATATTTTCTTATCTCATAGTCTTGATACAGCATTGATTCGGTTCCATGCACATTTTAGTGTAACTGTTTTATTATGTATGTCCTAAGATGTATGTGTGTTTGGGATCGCGCCTGTGGCTTATTTTGTACCGGTTTCTGGAAGAAAGGTATGTACCTCCCGGAGGCAAATTTAGCTGATCGTAAAGAAATGTTTTGTATAAGAATAAAAGAGTGACTTGCCACCCCTTCTCGGCTGTAAAGGGTATCTTAGCGTCCCCATAGCAACGGCCTAGCAACATCTTTTAGCCAATGAGAGCTGAAAGTTGTTTGTTCGAGGACATAGCTGACCTCTCCTCTCCCCAGTTCGAAAAGAAGTAAGAAAAACGTTTCTTAGGCAGTTGAAGAATAACCAGCGACAGGAAGAGGACCTCGTGGTGGCCCGATCTATCCTATCCGCCATTTTTTTTTCTTGCTTTGCCGATTCCGCTGGTCGACTTAGTAGAAACGAGATGCTGCAATTTCATACGAAGGTGGTGGTAAGTCATATTTATTTTGTGTTATATTTATCAGGTGAGAGCACTCTGTTAATTTATTATATGTAATTTGAATTTTATGTGTTCTAATAATTTTGTAATGTATGATAACAATTAATATGATTATTTCTGTAAAAGTTTGTAGTCAATGTTTAAATTAATGTTAAGTAATATTAAGAGAAATTAAATGGTAACATTAGATATTAAATTTGAGTACGTGTCCTTCAGTTATTCTCAGACATGTGTCAGAGTGTATTTCTCAAATTAATAATTTTAAAAAAAATAAAATAAAAAATAAAAACCCACTATACAAAATATTCTAATTATTATATGTTCTAACTTAATTTAATATCGCCCAATTGTCGGCGGATCTGTACCGTCTGACCAGCACCCAGGCCCACAATAATGACATTAGACTTAACATGGGGAATCAACAATCTGCTGCGTATACAGGGATTGCTGCGTAGCGACTGGTCTTCGGTAAATCATGGGCTGATACGGGAAAGCAGAGGGAGCCAAGGAGTAAAACGACTTACACCACCGTGAACATCGATGTGTACTTAGACGTTTTTGAACAGTTCGTGAATCAATTTGATGATCATGCGTAAACAGAAGGTTACCTCCAGCAAGATGGAGTAACTCGTCGAAAATCAGCAATGAGCATGGTAAAATTTGAGTCCTTCTTCTTCGGAATCAGGGAAATTCAAAGGGGCTTCGGCCCCTACGGTCACCGGATCTGACATCCCCAGACAACTTTTCTTTGAAAAAAGTCTATTGAAATAGGCCTCGCATTGTCGAAGATTTGAAGGAAAACGCCCAACCTGAAATTGCCGATATTCCCCTATATACTTGCCCGGAAATTCAGTAACGTGGAGCACCGCATCGAAATGTGTTTGCAGAAATCGGAGATAACTTCCAGCCACAATAATGTATAAGGAGTCCTAATAGTTTTTATGTAAATGAAAGAGTAAGAAGACAATAAATGTAGCACTAAATTACAAACAGTATATAAATTCCTCGGCAGCAGTTTCTTGAATGATACTGCTATTATGAATCCGTTGGATAAATTTAGATAAAATAGATGCTAGATGTACGTTGTTGAGAAAAAAAAAATGGGAAAAAAAGTTATACCATTCATTTGAAAGAGCTTTTAAGATAAATACTATAAAAACATTTAAGTTTCGAACTTTTCCCTTGGTGGTAATCCCTGATAGAAATATTTATAGTAGTCTATTTATAAAGTCTGTTATGACCACCATTCATTATCGGTATTTGAACTACGTGCCTCTGATTTTTGAAGTGCACCTCACAACTGCTAGGCATTCCCAAGATATATAAGAAAATCTCCAATTATGAATTGCGTTCATCACATTCTTCACCAATTTTTCGGAGGTAATTGCACACGATGCACGTTTCCGAAATATACGATATATATATATATATATATATATATATATATATATATATATATATATATATATATATATATATATATATATATATATATATATATATATATATATATATATATATATATATATATATATATACATTCTGTCATAAAAAACCGTATGCACCCAGAAGGAAACGAGCTACTATCACGAGACTTAGAATGTATGTAGTATATGAATAGTTATGCAATTACTACAAATTATTACAAATTCAGAAAAACAGGCCGTTTTATTAAGAAGATATGGCATGAAAAGGTTACGAATCCGTATGTAGTAAATCCACCTCTGCCAGCTATACAAGCCGATATACGGCGTGGCATCGAATCAATGAGGTCACATATGTCCTCCTACGGAAAATCATGCCATAAGCTTTGCAACTGGGCAGTTAAATCACCAGTATTCCGGAAC
The DNA here is from genome assembly GCA_907164885.2 of Dolomedes plantarius. Lineage (NCBI taxonomy): Eukaryota > Metazoa > Arthropoda > Arachnida > Araneae > Dolomedidae > Dolomedes > Dolomedes plantarius. The sequence continues at coordinate 116,917,656 of OU015500.1, forward strand.
GGCTGAAGTTGCCTTACAAGCACGTCCCAGACGTTCTCTATTGGCTAGAGGTCTGGTGAATTGGCAGGCCATGGGATTACGTCATATCCTTGAAGTCATAGTTGGGAGAGTCGCACAGTATGTGGACGAGCGTTGTCGTGATGATAAATGACACCTGGGGGACTTTATATCATAGGCAGTACAACTAAGGTTAAAATTTCGTCCACGTAACTGCGTGCCGTCAACGTGCGTTGAAGGACGATTAGAGGTGATCGCGTGTCCCAAGAAATCGCGCCCCACACTGTCACAACTTATGTAATCGCCGTATGCCTCTCAACAACAAATGCCGGATCGGACCGGCTGCCTGGCCGCCTCCACACGCGTATGCGCTTGTCATCAGCATTGAGACTGAATTGGGATTCATCGCTGAGTATCACACGCCTCCAGTCGGTCACACTCCAGCTTGTCCGAGGTCGGCAAAAATCCAATCGATACTGCCTATGATGTGAAGTCAGTGGTAGGCGTCTTTATGTACGTCGACTCCTTATACCTGTGTCGGCCAGTCATCTCCGAATGGTTTCCTGTGATAACACTGGATTTCTGGAAGGTGGTAAATGGCATCGAACCGATTCTGCCGACGTTGTTGCTGCGGACGTGGTCGCTTGTTATGATTGCATGATCCGCGAGCGCATTTGTGTTCCTGGGACGGCCTGACACTCCGCGACGGTATACCATCCATTCCGTGATCCATTTTTGCCAACACCGAACAACTAACATATCGCTCCGACCGATATGGCGGCCGATACACCTGTTCGACCAACCAACTTCTCTGAGGCCTACTCTACGTCCCCTCTCAAAGTCCGACATTTGTTCGTACTGTCGCCGGTTACGTCTCACAGGCATCTCTAGGCACAATACCGTCCATCCAAGTCGACAGATTTGTTTCAATAACCATATGGCACGAGCAATTATGCTTTTAAACTGTCCCAGGTGCGCATCTCACTTGCGCATAGCACGCTTACCCTTGTATGATTGACGTCGAAATTTTAATCATTAACATATCTCTTACCAGACTACATTCCTCCCAAATTTCGTGTAAGTAGCTCGATTTCTTCTGGGTGCATAGATTTTTTGAGACAGAGTGTGTATATATATATATGTCAGAATTTAAGTGGGAAAAGAATGATTACCTTAAAATTAAAGGGGACTTGGAAATTAAATTATATTCGTTTCGTAATTCGCCTCTAATTGTTCGTATTCCAAGACGCGAATTGGGAAAGGGAAATTCCCCTTTTCATTATGTAATCTTGGAGCACCTGTGGGTTCTGAGGTCGAGGAGGAAATATTACATTTATCCTTGAAAGATGTCTGGATTGGGCTCTGCGCATGTGCAGGGAGAGTTGACGCGCGGAGATGAACGCGAATTTTTGTCGGATTTAATCGTTGGTAGTGGACGCGTGTCAGCTGGGTCCACAATTTGAAAATGGCGAGCGCTCAAATATGCGCTACTTGGATCAGTGGTTGCTGGAAGGTGAAATAAATTGACTTGATTTCGTTGGAACTATGTTTGTTTATTGGATTTAGACTACTTACCACTCGCCACCAGTATTAACATGATGACAGCAAAATAATGTGAGGACAGGCAAACCACACGCCTGTCATATATGTATGTATATATACACTGCTGGCCACCCAAATTGCAACACCAAGAAAGAGAAGAGATATCACAACAAAATTTATTTGATAGATAACATGTTGACCAAGTACCAAATGATTAAATTTATAGACATCTGTGAAGTGTGGTTCCTGCCAAAATCAGTAGCCAGAGTAGCCGCCATTGTTGGAGATCACCGCTGCCACACGCCTCGGCATTGATTCAAAGAGACTTTGGATGAGTTCTTGGGGTACAAGAGACCAAGCAGCTTCCACACCTTGCCAAAGTTGATCTGCTGTGGCACCTGGGGATGGAATCTGGGTCAATCGTAGAACAACCATGGACCACATGTTTTCTATCGGTGAAAGATCCAGAGAGCGAGGCGGCCAGGGAAGCAATTTAATCTGACGATTGACGAAGAACCTTTGGACAATGCGTGCCTCGTGTGGTCGCGCATTATCCTGTTGAAATATGGCTTGAAGGGAAGGAAGGACAACTGGCTCCAACACCTCGGAGATGTAGCGATGGCTGTTTAAAGTACCGGCAATGCGTACTAGAGGTGTGCGAGAGTGATATCCAATACCTGCCCATACCATAATACCCGGTGCAGGACCAGTGTGGCGGTGCATAACGCAGCTGTTCAGCATCCTCTCTTCACGGTGTCTCCAGACTCGAATGCGATCATCGTGGTGTTGCAGACAGAAGCGTGACTCTTCAATAAAGAAAATTTCATTCCATTCTGCCGTCCACATCCTTCTGTCATCGCACCATTGGCGGCGGAGACGTCTGTGGTTCTGCGTCAAGGGTAGACAAAGCAATGGACGTCTTGCGGACAGACCACTCTGCTGTAAACGGCGTCGAATGGTACGCGCAGACACT
>OU015500.1:116925167-117023441 GCA_907164885.2 Dolomedes plantarius
TATAGATATTATCATAAGAAGCACTGATGGGAAACTGAAAAGAAAATGGATGATAAAGTTTTGAAAAAAGCAAATGCAATTATGGGTATTAGTTTTAATAGAAAGGGAATGCATTTATTTATTATGGGAATCATATTTTGATACTTTAATTCTAAGAAAACACCGTATTATTCAATATATTCTAGATATGTGTGAGAAACGTAATCATTAAGCGCAAATGAATTATTATTTCAGAAAACACAAAAAAGGAAAGCATTAAATATTTAAAGCTTTATTGCGGATAACGTTTAGTTTTATATCTAATGGCACTATTTAAGACTACTTCTCTGAAAATACCTAACGACTTTGTTTTCCATTTTTTTAAAAACTGTCTTTTTCCCTCAAACTTGTTACATTTCGTGCAAAGCGTTAGAGAATTGTAACACTAAAAAATAATTTATTTTTTCCTGAATTTGTTCTAGAATGTAAGAACACTTATGTTAGTATGCATGGTTGATATAAATATCAGCTAAAACACCTCATTTCATTAAAAGTGAGATAACAATTTTAACTACACGTATCTTTAAGTCTAAAAAAATATTAAAATCAGATGATACATAAATGAGAATCACATTTTTTTTACATTTCTGTCACGAACGTTATTCAGGATATGTGTGAAAAGAAATCATTTAACAAATAAGAATGTTCATTTGACAATACATGAAAAAACACTTTAAATGTTTATGTACTTTAATTTCAACTTATAATAATAATTCTTATTATTATTATGACATTGCGAAGTCTTTTACTCAGAAAATACCTAAGGATTTTTTTTTTCCTTTTTGTAAAATAATTTAATTTCGTCATACTTCTCTCATTTCATGTAAAGGTTTATTCCTAACTCATCGCGCAATTAGCTTAATTTGTAGCTATTGTAGCAAAGAAATAATTTTTTTGAGTTTTGAGTAGGCTGAAAATATACTTATGCTATAGGGTGTTTCATTTGGGAGTGACCCAGAATATTCTGTATTAACTTTCGCTACGATGAATCAGTCCGAACCCAAAAAAAAATCGATACATACCTTAACGTATGCATCATATGCGATGCTGGAAGATATCACCGTTTTCTGCCAGACACATCTGAGATATATCTTGCAGATGTATCGGAGCTCTATGTGAACGAACGCGTTTGCAAGGATATCGAGGGGAATAGCAATAACAACACACTGGTTGTTTTCTTTCCAATCATCCACAGTACAGGGCTTGCTCCAACAGGCTTTTCGCAAATTAAGAAGTCGGATTTGCTAGTGTCAAATCTGTCTACTTTGGAGGCCAAGACCCCTTTGAAATTACCATGTTTGATACGAAAGACTCAAATTCAGCCATGCTCCTTGCTGATATGTGACACATTGTGCCATCTTACTGGATGTAACTTCCATTAACTCACGATTATCCAGATGAAGTTCAGAAATTACACATCGGTGTCAATGAAAACGGGTCCTACAACACATCGTGCACAAAAAAAAAAACCAACTTTTTTATCATGGAGCTTTGTTTGGTGAGTAACAAATGTATTTTCAGCTTCCTAAATACGGGTGTTTTGCGAGTTACCATAACCTAAGAAATGGAATCATTTCTCACGTAAGAAATATGTGATGTAATGTGCCATCTACTCAGGAGCACATTGTACGTTATTTCGTACAAATTACTACGAAGTAGCGATTTTTTTTATTCGCTATGAGCCCCGTTTCGAATTTCGCGAAACGGGGCTCATGTGTCTCGATTCCCTCTTTAGAACGGGAAATTTCATACCTCCTTTGTAAGAGCGGCCATTAAGGGGGTTAATTAATATATATATATATATATATATATATATATATATATATATATATATATATATATATATATATATATATATATATATTATATATATATATATATATATATATATATATATATATATATATATATGCAGTAAACGGTCCCCCTCTCCCACCTCATATTTCAATCATTTGTTCGCCTGCGGGACGTCTAGCTGCTGACGAAGCGTTGCCACAACTCCAGAACAGAAGTTTTCGCCTTGAATTGGGCACACTATGACTTTTAGTGGGCAGATGAGATGGAAGTTCATTCCAGTAAAGACGGACCCGTAACGTTAGGTGCGACGGTATTTCAATTTAAAAGAAATTACGTTTAAGACGTGTGTAATAAAGACGTAATGCCATATAACTTTCCTGTAAATAATATTATTATATATAATCATATATATATATATATATATATATATTATATATCTATATATATAACACACACACACATAGATATATCATATATCACAACACAACACCATATATATATATATACATATATATATATCTATCATATATATATATTGCAATATATATATATATAAATATATATATATATATTATATATATAATATATATATATATATATATATATATATATATATATATATTATATATATATATACATATATATGTGTGTATGGGTGCATGCATCATGGTTGTTCCTCATGGTTGTAAGTTCAATATTAGTTGCCTGAAGAATTAGATAGATTGAAGTTATTATTATCAGTGTTCAACTAAAAAGTTAGATGCTTTCGCAGTAATGAGGCTGGTGCTATTTTTTTTTTAATTTAATGTTTTCCGTTTTTAATTGCCCAAGATGTTTGCCCTTCTAGTAGTAAATTCGATTTTTATTATTCTTCCGGTAGTATTGGACTATTTTCGGAGCACACCAGAAGGAATTCAAAGTTTAATGTTGAATTCGGACCCAGGAAATAATAAGGTAACAGAATGTCAAGAAACTATAGAAAACTAGTCTTTATGTAGTTAGAAATCTAACAGATGTGAAAACATGGTATGTCTTATAAAATATTCATTTTCTGGATGTACAATCTTTCCCAAGAAAGAAAGTACTTAATATGAGAATACTACGGTATATTTTGAGATAAGTTGTAAGGGTAAATGTAGCAATATGCTACATTTTTCCTTATATCATTGGACTTTATAAAATTAGTACCGCAGACTAATTTACGCTTGGAAATCAAAAAGAAAATGAGTTGTACTTTTCTTATTTATCATTCTGACAGAGCAAATAAATTGATATCGGAATATTTTAAAAAATGGTTTGAAAGAAAGGACATAGTGATCTGTTCAATCAGTAGTCACAGAAATGACAGTACATACACCAATTGTATACGAGATTTACACATGCTTTACACTTGGTCTTTCATATTCTATATAGTTGGATTTTGACAAGTGAGCGATAATGATATAATTGTTGCGTATTCTCGAAGACACTAGGGATCATCCAGCTCTGCAATGAGGTGTGTTTCGTTTTTACGGGACGAAGAATGCTGATATGAAGAAAATGTAAAGTCACATTGCAAACAGGGATTTTTACTACGATTGAAATAAAAATTAGTATGTAGAAAATGTACCACATCACGGTTATTTACTGTGTCAGACAGGCAATAATATTTTTAAAAACGACATTGTTTCACATTCATTTTATTAACATGTATACAAAAATTGGGAAATTATCTATTTCTTGAAATTTTGACTTCATATAATCATTTTGACAGCATATAATGCTACTTATAACAAATCGTCTGAGTCGCAACTAACGCCAGGCTGTTGCAACGAGTTTAAGTAATTGGGGGAAGTCACTTAAAAGACACAAAAAGAAAATATTGTGTGCTAGAAAATCGGCCATGGTTGACTTTGTTACCACTATGATTCACTTCGTGGTTCGCTTCGTTTGTTTCTTTTAAGGCACTGCTGCTGTTTATACTCTTAAGGCCTGTTTACACTGAATCCAAGGCATTACGTTCCGCTTTTACATTGGGTATAATATTGGTGACATGATCGTTCTATGACGCATCACGTGGCCAATGAATCAAGTTCTGTAACTGGTTAAAAATTTTAACGTCGACACTTCGTGAAGCTGCGGATTCAGTGTGAATAGGCCATATGGGATACACTACCTATCGATTTCCGAATTGATCAGCAGATTTTTCGATAATGTTATGATTTCAAGAATTCTAAAGCCTCGATCATGATAGCTATTTGGTGTGCATGTAAGAAAAAAATTAGGGTTACGCATATTAAATTTAAAGTTTGTGTATTTTCCAATCAATATTATATTTAACTAGCTGAATACCCCCGCTTTGTTACGCAGTACATTCAAATTAAATACAATACCAAAAAATGTATGTGCTCAATGTATGCAATTAATGGCAAAAAAATATTTATAAAAAAATTGTAACGGATATTTTTATTGAAAAAAATAATGTAGAACAAAATATTCAAATTAAATACAACGGTCAATGCATGCAATTAATTTGTATGTTTAATATCCATAAAACATACTAATTGAAATTAAAGTCTTAAAATACTTCCTTCTCAATTAGTTTAGTGGTTAAATTTTATCTTTTACCGTATTTTAATATGTTTTTGTCAATTTATTTCGCTGTTATGCACGTGTCGAAAAATTTATTTAAAGTATCACAAAAAGAAAAGAAACCACGCTATCAGCATTTAATAAATTAAATTCTAAAAATGAATCTTAAAAAATTTTTTAAATCAGAAAATTAAGGCAAAGGTTCGAAAAAGATTTCATTTTAAAGGAATATTTTTGGTCTTTCTTGTGATATAAATTTTATGAAGCTCAGGTTATTATTTTAAATGCAAACTTTAAAGAATGTTACAAAAACAGCTTAAAATTTTAATTTTAAAAGATCTAAGAAGAATTTTTCAAATATCATTCTTAGTGCACCCCTACACTATAAGAAGAACCGCCATGCCAAATTTCAGCCCTTTATGTCTTGCGGTTTGGTCTGTGCGTTATCTGTCAGTCAGTCAGTTACGGAACTGCTTTATATGTATAGATGAATGGAATATATATATCTAGACATCCAGTGTTGCATAGAAGTTTTTATTACTGCGAGTGAATTTAGAATCAGTCCTAATTAATCCACAGGAAAGCAATTTGATATGCATGTTACGCAAGTTATTTAAATTTGGTAATTTGTGCCGTTAACCAAACTCTGAGCATTATGGTTATTTACTCACGAAAATAAACGCATATACGTAAGTATTCTAGTATACTATGTATTATATATAAATATAGCGAATTAATTACATTCGTCTCATCAATTAAATAGATCATCATTCTTCCAAGGCTTCCATCGAATTAAAACATATCTTTATATTTTCCTATTAAACCAAGGGTATGTTTTTCAAAATGATAACATCCCTCTTTCCCAATCCGTTATTCAAGGCTGATTTGAGCATGTAATTTGTATTCAGAATAAATATTTGTAACAGGTGGCGAAAACAGCGGTAAATGTTTTTCACCACTTCAAATATATACACAGTCTTTCACGATACGAATGTTTTGGAGTCTGTTTAAATTACCCAGCACTTATCTACTCAGTCTTATCTGACGCTGATAATTAAATTACTTTCTGACGAAATGCAGACTAAAAGAAAATGCAAAACTAGAAAAATCTCAATATGAAAGAAAGTAAATCTTGCTGTTCCTTTTTGTATGTTCTCAAAGTGAATGGAAGTACAAAATGGATACAAGCTTTATAAATTCAACTCAACCCGTATTTGAATATAAATGGAGGAAAGTTTTTAAATGTGTAGGTTGATGTGAGACGTATTCAAACTTTTCCTGGGTATAAAAACTAATTTGAATTTCTAATACATACGTATAAAATGTCATATGTGAATAATGTACCATTATGGATGAATACGGTGTGGCCAGGAAAATATGTAAATGGGGAAATTCATTTAATTATAAATTTTTCTTCTTTCAAAAGGGAAAAAATCTCTTTAATTTTCTCCAATACAAAACCAAATCCATTTCTTGATAATTTAACATGCATCATATCAAGGAATGAGTTTTTTTTAGATTTCAAGATTAATTTTTTTTTCATTTGGCTTTAAACTTAGAGTTGATAGTTAAAAATTAGTATTCATATGAATACACGAAAAAAAAATTTAACGCACTAAACGAAGAAGAAATTACTTGCTAAAAAAGAAATGAAAAAATCCTATTAAAAAGTTCGATACAAAAATAATTATCTTCAATCTCTAAAATTTCATCCCACATGGTTTATAACGAAATCATGCCATACCTGTTGGGCTCTGTGTGTAATAATGAACAAGCGTCTGGCTATCTATAACAGCGCTAAAGGGATATGCATAATAAAGAACAAGCGTCTTAAAAATACTTTAAAAAAATACTGTATTGTTATTGAAACAATACAAAATGTGTCCAAATGATGTAAAGTAATTTTACATTAAGAAATTATTTTCTATGTTTTCCGCTTGCTTATTAAAGTTTTGTCTAACAGTACAACCAATAATATACCCTCATTACCGCGTTAAAAACGGCATGCACCTTAACTTTTTCCACATCATATATATATATATATATATATATATATATATATATATATATATATATATATATATATATATATATCACAGTGCATTTTAAAATAGGAAATTTATATTTTTTCATGTATGCAGATTGCATTAATCCCTACCTCTCAAACACAATTGTTATATTATATAAATAATCCATTAAATTTTCCTTTTCGTATTATTGTAAAACTGCGTATCCTGTTATTGAAATATTTTAAGTAATATTATGTGCTTAAGCCATTCGTATTTCACTGATTACGTAGGATATTTAAAATTTTATACAATAAATAGTCCTGAAAGGAATTACTCAATTCATGCATATTGTAGAACCGGAATGGTATAATTCCCCACGGTGTGTGGCCAATAACGAATCTATTGTAAAGGCTGCAGAGGCAGGGGTAAATAGAGGCTTGTAAACCAGGAGGTAATGGAAGAATAGCTGTCGGTGTGGCCAGTGATAGCGATCTAAAGTCTATAAATATTGCAAGATGGGTGGTCGTTATTTTATGGCCCACAGTAAAACCTTCAGATGATAAGAGTCAAAGTGGTATTGCAAACGAAAATTATGGTGGGGAGGTACTTCGTAGACTATGGACAGGGGCAGTATAATAAGAAACCAATTGGGGAAGGAACTACGGAGAGAAAAGCAGCCCACTACCTAATTAAAAAGAAGGGCGGGCCAGAATGGCCCCCTTACAAACGGACAACACCATCTCCATGTACGAAAGGAATAGGAGAGGAGGTCCAGATTTATCTCAGACTTTTTTCTTAGAGCACGGATGATAGAGAGTCTCTACTGCCTCAGAGTCTAGGAGTAGTGCCAGTGACCCGCGAAGACGATCCTGTATATATGACATGATTTTGGGTCCCTGTCCGCGATGACATCTGTCATCGCTGCATACTTCAGCTGTAGTAAGTGCCTCCCGATAGACTCTAAAAATCATTACTTTGACCATATAGTTTGCCTCTGCTACTGAGTTCCCGTATGTAAAATGTTAATATAAAAGGGAATGTTGTGCTAGTAGCAATTACACTTTAATTGATTTTTGTGAATTATTAAATAATTGTATGTTAAACGCCAATGCTGTGTCTTCCTTGCTTGCATCCATTGTTTTACGGTGAATAATAACCTACACATATCTTGTGTTTGTAATTCATCTAATGTATGCATTCTTCTGTAATATTAAGTGAAACACACCGACATATATTATGCTTTATAACTGATGCATAAAGAACGCGTATACATTTAAAAGACAAGACTTTAAAATTTTCCCCCGAAATTGTCATTTTTATAACTTCAAAAATGTTTAAAATCTGGACTTTTTCAAACGTCCTATTATATTTAAACTCTCTGAGTGTTCTTTTAAGGAAAAAATATAAACATCACTATAAACAGCTTTTTGAAAACATATTTTGTTACAAGTTGAAGTAAAATTCTTTCCAATTTTGAAAGACCTACAGTGAAACTATCTTTCGCAGTGATTTAATAAAAAACATCTTTACTGTAACACAGGTGCATATTTTGTAACGGGAATAAATAGAAAGACTTTTGTATATTAAATCTTTTAAAATATCCGCATTATAATTTTTTTTTATTTTAAGTTTAAAATTAAAATTTGGTAATTTTAATTTTTATTTTAACATCAAAATTAAAATTTAGCAATTTTAATTTTAACATATGGTTGACTTATCAATTAACTGTGATCAACATAAATTGCATTTTATGTCCATTTTAATAGTCCGACAAATTATAGCAATCAACATATTGGACCAAAAAAAGCATAAATAGTTTTTTTTTACAATAAAATTTACATTTGAATTGGGCAGAAAACAGTTGTTGAAATCTCTCCATTTACCGCTGATTATGCCCATCACAAAAAGAACGTGTGAAAAATGTTAGATTAAGTGAACGTTTTTCATCCTAGTATATTGTGAAAGTCAAGCGTGATTTGAAAGTAAAACGTACTTCCGCAGTCTTTGTACTTTACTTTGATATTTTTTTCATGGTACACATTATAAAAATTTTAATTTTACCATATGGTTCACTTATCGATTAACTGTGATTTATATAATCTTGTAATTTATGTCCAATCTAATAGTTCGACTAATTAGCGTAATCCGTATATTGGACACAACAAGCATGATCCATTTTTTTTCAGTAATACGTTGTAAGGTTTGCATAAGATTCGATTCACAATAATCGAACTTTTAAGTGAAAAAATCTAAAGAAGCCGCTTAAGATATGCTAATTGCGGCATACGCGGTTTGTATAAATACCAAGCAGCTAGATTAAAGTAGGGTCGACGAAGTTTTGAGGAAGTGAGAGGAAGTGAAAGGGGGAGTAGAGCTGACGACACGAAGTATCGAGCTGGAGCTAGGCTTAGAATCTGGTTTGATGATAGTTGAGTTTGGCGAGCAGCCGCTGGAGACTTAGCTAGGTTGCTTCAAACCTACGCGAGTTCTTGTTAGGACCAAAGTTTACGTGGCAGCAATGCTGGTTGACATTCAAAGTATCTGTGAGTATTGCAAAGTGTATTTTTCTTCAATGAGTAGTTATACAAGTGAATATATTGAATTGTATTTAGCTTGCATGAATACTATACATGTCTCGTACTAGTAGTACTTATGCTTTACGTTGAAAAGCGAAACCTATATGTGCAAATATTTAAATAAACATTGATGTTATGTAAGATCTGTGTTTGAATGAACTTATTTAGAGTGCCACTTCAAGATATACATACCCAAAGGTAGGGGGGGGGGAAGTGCGTTATTGTTTATAACGTATATTGTATACAACGAGCATGATCCATTGCCAGTTATAGAGAAAATAGCTCGCTTCTACCCAGACTTGGGTGTATATAATTTGAAGTGGCACTCTAAATGAATTTGATACAAACACAGTTTATACATGAAACAATCTTTATTGAATATTCTTGCACATGTAGGCTTTGCTTTTAACAACAAGATTCATACGTACTATTTGTACAGATATATAAATACAGCTTTCAAGAAAAATATATTTTTCAATACTCACGAACAGTAAGTCAACCAGCAATTCTGCCACGTAAACTTTGGGCCCCCTAAGCACTAGCGCAGGATAGCACTCGAGCTGCATACCTCGTAGCTCCCTATCGCTTATCTATCAATCTTAACAACCTTTCTTCAAACTTAACAACCTTTTTTATTAATAACGCTGCATGGTATTTATACTAAGCGCGTATGCCGAAATTAGCATATCTCAAGCCCTTCTTTAATCCATTCACTCAAAAGTTCGATTCTTGTGAATCGAATCTTGTGTATACCTTACACAGTATAATTTCCAATCTAATTCTACAGAAGACTGTTGTTAAAATCTCTCTATTTACCGCTGATTAGACCCATTATAAAATAACGTGTGAAAAATGTTAGATGAAAAGAAAATTTTTCAGCCTAGTATATTTTAAAGTCAATCGTGATTTGAAAGTAAGCCGTTTATATATATATATATATATATATATATATATATATATATATATATATATATATATATATATATATATTTATTTATTTATTTATTTATTTATTTATTTATTTATTTATTTGTTTGTAAAATCATTTCGTTAATTTAAAATTTATACCGAAGTAATAAACTGCACGCTGTTTGCAAAGCTGTTGATGGGTTATATACTTTTCTTACGAAATCCTCTTTAAAAACCTCGTTTAGCTGAGAAAAGAAATATTCTAAACAATGCGGATCTCCGAATTGTGTTCCAGCATTTTCATCTTTTCTCCTCTTTTATGAATTACAACTGGAATGAAATGTTTTGTAAGCGAACTTCAGAATCCTAGAGAGCTAAAAAGTTGTGAGCTCTGTCGCAATTCAAATGAGACAACATTCTGCAAATCCCAGTTGTATAAACACTTGATGAATGAGGCGAAGTCTATGCAGATTACGCCCATTCAAAATTAAAATGAATGAAGAACTCGGAACGCAGGAGGGAGAGTCTATCAAAACCAGGAAAAGACTTGCTTAGTAAAAATGATTTGCATAACAAATAACAAAACTAGACAAAACACGGAACTAAAAGCGACTGGAATAAATTATTTAACTTTGAACCAGCAAGATTTAGAGTGTAAAAGTTTTGAAAGTTAAACAGTACAATTGTTTCAATTTCAAAAATGCTTAAATGAATGCATAGCATCTAGAGCAGAAATGTAAGTTTTGGGTAGGTAAAATTTTATATGTCTTCTTCAAAATATATTTCATGTAAATTTTAAAGTGTATCTATCACCTGAAAAAAAAACATTTAACCTTTATGCATTCATCAAGTGAATAATGCATTATATGTATGTTTTTTTAATTCCTAAATAGTTAAATATACATAAATGCTTAGTTTTAATAACCATTTACTAATGTGTTATTAGATAGCATACTATAACATTATAAAACATAAAACTTGTTTTTCCGCAGAGTTAACAATGTAATGATATAATTATTATTTTTTATTTTTTTGTAAGAGCGGGAAATTAAATAGTAATTCCTCTGATCTTCCGATAGAAATGTTTGACTAAATAAGCTACAAAATCACTACGAAAAGCCTAGTTTTTAAAAACATTTTAGGTCGTACTTCTCAGTTTGATTTCAGTCGGAGTACTGATCTAAATTACTTTTGTTTTTCGGGCCCTCCCGGATTCGTTAGACGAAGTTTATTACAAATCTTTATTATGTTCAATTATTATATAAATCTAATTAATTTGGATACTGCAATCAGATACAGCTTTTTTTCTACATGGAAGGAAATTAGATTCACCGCCTTCCGTATTGGAGACCTGAGTTCGAAGTCATTAAACTATGGGTAAAATCCTTATTCAATTGGTCATCACCTATCGCCTTTTTACAGGTGGTTAAGATGGAATGTTGGAGTTTTGTATTAATTTAATTTAATATTGTATTTCCAGGAATCTCACATTTCCCTCAGAGTTTCCTTAATTGCATAACGCACAATAACCATTAATTTTCAGCAGGTAGTACTATATATCAATTTTCTAACAAAGCTGGAACAAAAGATATCAATTATAAGATCTATGGTCTATAGTTAGGGATATTTAATTTTCGCATTTACGAAATAGATGCGAATAAATACGAAAAAAAATTACTAGTTTTCGGTGAAAACTTCATGATAAATTGATTTTTAAGCAAAATTAAGCAATAATAGTAATAATGTATTAACATAATTGTTTATTTAAGACCATCCATGGTCTTTAATTGAGAGATCTCACTCTCGAAATTTGCTTATTACCTATTACTAAAGACTTGAGGAAGAGAATGTGGAGACTACTACAATGTTAGCTTTTAGCTAAAAATTTTGATACTTACCTAACCAAGTAAGTACAATTGTGATTTTTTTTAATAAATGCTAGATTTTTGAATTTATATACATAAATATTTATTTTTGCGAAATTTCAATATTTTTTATGTCAAAGCAGCATCGCCCATTGCCTTAAGGACCTAACCTGATGTTGCTGTCGTTCAATTGGCATAAGGAACAACAACATATTTTAAAGGAACAACAACAACAACATATTTTAAACACACAGATCTTTTTCCCCAAGGGCTTTCTTTTGGTAAACTAAGTACGTCGCCCACTCACTACCTTATCAAGATACTTGACATCGCCCCCTCATGTTCACCATCAACATAAAAACAAAATTTTCTACTATTTTCTACCCATCTCTGACCATTAAAGCCCATTTATAAACCTTGAAAAGCAAGAAAATGAATATTTTAATAAAACTCAACATTAGTCTTTAAAAGTAAAAACAATCTAAAAGTTAAAAATATAATTGACAGTAGCTGTCAGATAATATTAATGAACTCCCTTGTGCATGTAAGAGAGGGGGGGGGGATCAAGTAGAAAGCTCTATGAATTGTAATTTTTTTCTTTTCATCTTTATTGGAAATGTTTATCACTAGAATCAGAAATGAAATTTCATTTTCTTTCCCCAAATGCTTTGAAACCCGGTCAAAAGTTAATAATATGTTTGGAAAAAAAAAGGCCTTGCACTCCGTTCCACGAAATCTTTAAAATGCAATCCCATTCATCTGTCTTTCTCGAAGTTTGGAAGAAAACTGTCTTCGTTCTTAAAATTTCCCACCTAACTAATTCTCCTGACTTCGCAGGCACACAAAAAAAGAGAAATATTCTTTGTAAAAATTCAGAGAAAACTTTTATCAGTGCTTGATGAGAAGTAAATAATTTCTCGTTAAACAACTGGTAACCTGTCACGAGTCGATGTATTTTAAAGAAAAAGAAAGTGAGCCGCCATGTTTTCTTGAAGACGTTAGGAACAAATAGTTGAATATCTCGTCATTATTTCTCCATTAGGAACTCGGTTCCAATGTTAGAAAGTCGGATCGATAAATTTTGCTTGGAAAGAATAATGGATTTAAAAACATTTTTAAATACTGAATATATTTGTTTAGGAGTCGACTAACTCTTCATTGGACCTTTGATTGAATAAATGCGAGAAATTACAGATTAGTGATCCGATGAAAATATTAGATTTTACTTCAATATTAGGTTGCATTTGCAAATAGTGAGACTTTCAATGTACAATCCCGAACTTACCTAATGAAGTAAAATACCACATGTATGAAATAGATTTCGTGGTAAAAAAACAAAACATTTTCACTTGTGGATAGTTTCTAATCACGCTGATGCAAAAGCAAGTAACCGGAAAAAAATTACGAGTCCAGTAAAAGGAAATAATAAATTCTCTAATAATTCACAATTAAATATAATAAAAGTACAAATACACTTATGTCCCCTTTCAAATCTTGTTCAACCTTAATTAATACAGGGTGCGGCAGACAGAACTCACTGATTTGGAACGTCAGTAACAAAAATACAAAGCAAGATAGACAGAAAAATCATTTAAACCTGAGAAAAATAAAAAGAATCATTTATTTATTTATTATCAATTATTATTTTATTATTACTATTATTTATTTTATTAATTCTTTTATTTATACCCTCGGAACGTTCTTTTTGCAGAACAATGTTTTTAATTTTGCCTATCTGAATGCCTATATATATATATATATATATATATATATATATATATATATATATATATATATATATATATATATATATATATGAATGTATACACAGAGAGAGAGAGAAATATACTTAACTCGTACCTAGAGAGTTATAGACATAGGCAGATTCACAGAGGTCAAGGATGGAGAGATACTGTGCATTTGCGAGTAAATTCAATAACAAATGCCTTAACATATATTTATTACATAGTATACATAGACAAATTGATATGTTAGCTGTGTAATGATCCGTTTTCAAGTACGAAGTTTCATAGGGTGAATGTTTCCATTCATGACTGAAAAATTTCTGAATCTGTTTCATACAGCACAGACAGAGTGTTTGCCTTTGGAAGAACGTAATCCACTACATTACGCAATCCTTTCTTATTAAGTATCATTATGATAGTAAAAATAGGTTGATAAAAATTCAATTGTAAAGAATTCATTCAGAGTTAAATATATTTTAATTGTATATTTTCTAAACCTTTTTGTTATTTTTTCTTAGAAGAAATGTTCTAACTATTTGCTAGAAATCTATTTTTTTAATTTTTAGATGTTGAAAATTATTTTTAAGAAACTGAATAATGTTGGTAGTGAACAATTGTTTTTACAAAAATAACATAAATATTTGAAGACAGATCATGCAATAAGGATCAAGATACCTCGAGGAAATTAATTTGCGAAGAATATTGGAGAATCATGATATTACACGAACGAATAAATTTGATTTCATCCTCTCTCCTCTTGCACATTCACATGCATGCAGATTACGCATATGAAATGACATGGACGAAAATTAAACAACTTGCCTCCCAAATCCTGTTTTCATTGGAATGTTTATGCATGGGGGATCGTGTTCAAATTTAAAATGGATATCAGATTTTCCTACAAGTCAAGAAAAGCGATTTTTTTCCAAATCATCACTTCTTCAGATTTTTAATATTATAAACTACCTTTAAGCATCTTAATTGCAATATGGTTGCATAAATTCCCTTTTTTTTCAATGCAAAATATGCACATTACATGCATCTCGTTAGTAAGTCTCTATGATTTAATAATTATATTTTAATCATAGGTGTATATTTTATTCAAAATTACCTACATTTCTACAGAGGTGCTTTTGTTAATTTTAAACCCATGTCAGAATGAATAATGATATTTAATTCATACTTTTAAAAACATGTAACATTAGAAAGAGTCCTAAGCAAACACAGCCTTTTTACTAGAGGGCTGTATTATTGGAAATAACTGAAAGCAGCCAAAATAAATATCTTAAATTTTCTTACATTTTGTAATGCAAAGAAGTAGTTTAAAATTTAATAAATTCAATAGTTAAAATATTTTAATAAGCTTTTATAAATAAAATATATCTTACCATTTATCTTTTAAAACATATAAGACTTCCATAAATCAGCAGTTTAAAATTCTACTGCTGTTAAAATTTTGAGTTTTTTGGAATTACATTTTCAAGTCATGTAAAATATTTAGCTAGTCAAAAGTTTGTTGATAATTTATGGCATCCAATTAAGAAAGTAATTTTGTAGAAGCATAATTTAGTACACACGGCATTCTAAAGAAAGAATTTTAGGAAAATTCTCATACTGGGAATAGAGATGGATGCAAATATTTTAGGTTTTTAGCTATAGAATTTTTAAACATAGAAAAGGTTTGGTTAGCCAAAAATTACATCATGTATGATGATATGTGAGTAGAAACATATTTTTCAGGAAGCTATAATATTCTGTGCAGTTCATATTCTCAAGAAATTATTATAAGGAAAAATTGAGTTTCGTGTAAGTTTGTTAGCACTCAAAATTTTCCACTATAAACCTCCGCTTTATCTGTAATATTTATTTTACATCAAGTAATAAATTTCCTCTCAAGACCTATTTTGAAAGATACCCTAACATATACTTTTACAATTACCATGAAAATTATTTTAACACATATAAATTGGCATCAACGTCTAAAACGATGTTACGTACTTTATGCAGAAAATTTAAACATGTTTTTTTTATAACAAAACAGTATGCAAATCATACTGCTTTTCAATTACCAATTTTAGTAAATGTTTAACTCGATGTATATATATTAGGGTGGAATGCTCGTATAGGGAATTTTTTTTTAAATTTTCATTTCTAATAGTGATCAAAGTTTGTCCTACGTATTAGAGGAACAAAAAATGTATTACAAGTTTTTCTTCAATATTTTCCTTTTACCCTGCCCATTTACTTTGAAAATTTACACTTTTGCTGGCATACAGCTGAAACTTGAACGAGGATATTGTTTTAAATTCTATACAGGGTGTCCTAAAACGACCGCATAAACTCTGCACAGCTAGATTCCTCGTTGGGAGTACATAAAAACTGCCCAAAGAAGCGTTCCTGTACGATCCATAGTTTACGAGAAAAATACAAAAAACAATGTATGACGTCACTGCCGGTGCAAGAAAAAAACACTTTATTGGACATATCAACAACAATATTTGCATATATTTCCAGACGATAATTTTTAAAACGTTCGCCGCGCATATCGCGTCATGCATACGCGCGCGCAATGGAATGACGTTAAGCCGCCGATGAACTGGTATTTAAAAGGCTGCATCTTGCAGCTACCGGTAGTCTTCGTATGGTGGCCATGTACTCCGTTCGTGACTACTGCGACATGTACTTAATGTACGGCCGATGTAATGGAAATGCCTTACGAACTGCTAGGGAGTATGCCCGTCGATATCCGTCAAGCCATCCTCCCGATGTCAACGTCATCCGTAGGCTGGACGACAGACTGTGAAATACAGGAAGCGTCTTGCCAACAGCCAATCTTCAGGATACTGGAAGACCGCGGAGTGGCCTGACGGTAGCACAGGCGGATGCAATACTGCAGCGGGTAGAAGAGACGCCTGAGGTAAGCACACACGCATTAGCCCGTGAGATTACTTCGAGTAAAAGTACTGTACGCAGGCTTTTACGGTCTGAGAGGCTACACCAATTTCGGTACACAACCGTGCAAGGTCTGAAACCAGATGACTTTCAGAAACACGTGGCCTTCTGTGAATGGCTGTTGCAGCAACAGAACTCAGATAATGGTTTCATTGCACATATCCTGTGGACTGATGAATCATATTTCACTCATGATGAGGTATTCAACCATCACAACAGCCATATGTGGTCCCAGGTCAATCCGCATGCAATCCGGCCGGAGAAACATCAGGAACGTTGGTCCCTTTACGTGTGGGCCGGCATACTCGGGGATCGCCTGCTTGGACCATATCTGTTGCCTGAACGGCTCTCGGGACAGTCGTACTTGGTGTTTCTCAATGAGGTCGTAACCGAGTTCCTTGATGACATACCATTAGCGGCAATACAGGGACTTTGGTTCCAGAATGATGGGGCTCCGGCGCATTTCTGTGCTCCTGTACGTGGTTGGCTGGATATGGAATACCCCGGCCGCTGGATCGGACGTGGGGGTCCGGTTATATGGCCGCCACGTTCGCCAGATCTTACACCGTTGGATTTTTTACTATGGGGCCATCTCAAGGAACTGGTGTATCGAGACGTAGTGACAACACAAATGGACTTAGTTGCTCGACATGCACGGCGGACACTTTGAGCATCTGCTTTAAATTTTGCATGCTGTTGATATGTTCAATAAAGTGTCTTTTCTTTCACTAGCAGTGACGTCATACTTTGTTTTTCGTAATTTTCTCGTAAACTATGGATCGTACAGGAACGCTTCTTTGGGCAGTTTTTATGTACTCCCAACGAGGAATCTAGATGTGCAGAGTTTATGCGGTCATTTTGGGACAACCTGAATAAACAATTAGTTATCAACAATAAAAAGGACTCACAAGGAACAAAATATTCTTAATTTAATAAAAAAAGCTTCACTTCAAACATAAAATATATATAAAACTTGTCAAAGGATACTTTAAAATTACGTTTCGTGTCAAATTTGGGTATCAATTTTCTTGACTTAATTTTGAAATTCATGACATTTTCTCTGGACTTTTTATCACATACCTGCATAGAAACCTCCGTTAGTGTCTTTACTGAACGTTCTACTGCTTGGGTACTACATGGAAATCGTAGAAAATGTATTCACTTTCTTTTCACTTAATTTTGTTTCCACCATTGAGAGCGAATCTTCATCCTTGACGCCTAAAAGAATGGGAAGTTGGAAATATTTTCGTTGCCAGTCTATAAGGTCTGTGTATGATTTGGCATTAAATTTTATTTTAGGGACCACAAAAACGCGACGAAACTTTCCATGATGAATCGCGTATCTTGCTTTTGAGATTCATTTAGCAGAAGTTCATGAATGTGTTTTTCAGAATCTGAGAGGATCGATAATAGAACATTCTCAGGATCCTCAAAGAATTTGTTCCGCTCAATGATAGAATCGACTACGTCTTTTAGTTGAGGTGGAAGGTATCGAGAATCTGAAACCACTTTCCAAAAATGTCTAGACCCATCTTTGCATGACGGATGCGTTTTAATTTGGAGCCAAACAGGCACGTAAACTCTAAAAGCAAACGTGGCAAAATGTTTAAGATTTTCAGAAGGTTTTCTCGTCGAAATATATACTTTAATATCCTGTTGGCTCTGTTAACCATCGAACATGCGACATTTTTCCTGGAGCTCTGTTTGCTAGATCGGAAGAACACTCGACACTAATTACAGCTGATGCAATATCATGCAAATAACGTAGATCCAAACTTAGATCTCTAATGATATCGACTGAATATTCGGCAACACGCTTTCTATTTTCTCTTTCACCACCGTTTTTCCTTGTATTTGTAACTGTTCCATCCCAACCGACCGCTACAGTTTCTCTCAATTCAATAGTTTCAGAAGAAAGCAAGTCACATATACACTGGTGTAAGAAATTTAGATAATTTGCAGACTTGGTCGATTATCTCTAGAACTACTGTACCGATTTTAATGAAATTTGATATGTACATACAGTGATACAATACAAAACAAATAACCATAGGGGGTATGGTCCCCTCTTACAGATATGCAGGTCTCGCAGCGTGATTTCATACTTGAAATAAGGCAGTTTATCATTTCCTGTGGCAATTGGTCCCACTCGTTCAGAAACGCTGTATTCATTCCCTGGATGGTTCTCGGAGGGGGGTTGCGAGTTGCAATTGCCCTCCCCAGAGCGTCCCAGACATGCTCTATAGGGTTAAAGTCAGGAGATCTGGCTGGCCAATACATCCGGCGAATATCCTCACTCTCTAGAAATTCGTCGACCAGAAGAGCTCTATGTTGCCTCGCGTAATCGTCCATTAAATTGAACTCAGGGCCAACTGCACCCCTGAAATGGCGAACATAGGGCTCCAATACCTGATCCCTATACCTCACACCAGTCACAGTGCATCTTTCAAAGACATGGAGAGGTGTGTGGCCATCCAACATGATGCCTGCCCAGACCATTAAACCTCCTACGCCATAATCGACGATTTCGCTGACATTCGAGGTTAAGTCGCGGGTCTCTGGTTCTCTCCATATGAACTTACGGCGAGAATCGGTGTTTAGGCTGAACCGGTACTCATCAGTGGAGAGAACGGTCACCCATTGATCCATACTCAAATCTCTATGCTCCCTGCACCATGATAAACGGATTCTCCTGTTCGTGGAAGTGAGCGGGACGCAAACAGCAGGTCTTCTTGCAAACAACCCTCTCTCATGAAGTCTTTTGGAAACGGTCACTAGGGTGGAGCAAAAAATGCAATTTTGCCGAATTCTTTCCTAATAGCGGAAGAAATTTGACCCAACAAAAAGCGTATCATTTTTCAAAAAGCGCATCCTAAAATATTTTTAATTTATTTTGAGTCTATCTACTGGCGCATTTGATTATAATTTCTCAAAATCTGAACAAATTTCTCTTTGCAATATCATTTGTAACCGTTTTCAGTGTTCCAGCTTTAGTCTTTGACGACAGAAAGGATAAAATTTTAACGATAGTAAAACAGGGTGTCAAAAAATACCGCCAAGTGATGCTAGAAGAACACATTTCAGCTATCAAGGAACCAGACTCTGTTTATGTCGGCTACGCTGTCCCAAGTACTGGGACAGCTAAAAGCATAGAACTTGCTATATATGACTTTCTTTCTTTTAAACACATTTCAATGAGAGAACCTGTAGCGGTCGGATGTGATGGAACAGTTACAAACACAGGAAAAAAAGGTGGTGTTATACGGTTGTTAGAAAAACGCTTGAATCAGCCTGCACAATAGATCATATGCCTTTTGCACACGAAAGAATTGCTTTTAAAAACCTGTTTTCTTACTTAAATGGTGAAACTACTGGCCCTACTTCCTATTCTGGTACTATTGGAAGATTACTAGAAAAATGTGAAAACAATCAGGTTGTAGAGTATGAAAAGATAGAAAGCATGTTGCCAGGTATTCAGTCGGATATCATCAGAGATCTAAGTTCGGATCAACGTTATTTGTATGATATTGCATCAGCTGTTATTAGTGGCGAGTGTTCTTCTGATCTAGCAAACAGAGCTCCAGGAAAAATGTTGCATGCTCGGTGGTTAACGAAATCCAACAGGATATCAAGGCTATATATTTCGACGAGAAAACCGACTGAAAATCTGAAACATCTTGCCACGTTTGTTGTTAGAGTTTATGCGCCTGTTTGGTTTCAAATTAAAATGCATCCGTCATGCAAAGATGGGTATAGACATTTTTGGAAATTGTTTCAAATTCTTGATACCTTCCACCTCAACGAAAAAAGAAGTAGTCGATCCTGTCATTCAGCGGAACAGCTTCTTTGCACATCCTGAGAATGCTCTATTATCGATACTCTCAGATCCTGAAAAACACGTTCGTGTACTTACTGCTAGAAGAATCTTAAAAGCAAGACACACGATTCCTCATGGACTGTTTCCTCGTTTTTTTTGAGGTCCCTAAAATAAATTTTAATGCCAAATCTTACACAGACCTTATAGATTGGCAACAAAAGTATTTCCAACCTCCCATTCTTACAGACGTCAAGGATGAAGATTTGATCTCGATGGTGGAAACAAAAGGAAGTGATAAGATACCTTTTCTAAGATTTCCATGTAATACCCAAGCCGTAGAACGTTCAGTAAAGACACTAACGGAGGTTTCTATGCAGGTATGTGATAAAAAGTCCAGAGACGATTTCATGAATTCCAAAATTGAGTCAAGAAAATTTATGCTCAAATTCGACACCAAACGTGATTTTAAAGCATCCTTTGACTAGTTTTATATATGCTTTATGTTTTAAGTAAAGGTTTTTTTTATTTATTGAATTAGTAATCTTTTGTTCCTTGTGAGTTGTTTTATTCTTAACCCGCGAGAACTCACACCGGGTATGACATACCCAATCCATTTTCATTCAATGGTTTTGTTATCTTCTTCTTATCGGATTAGGCCGAAATTTCGTGTAGCTGTATTCAAGGTCACATTCTTTCAGCGGGGTAAAAACTAAGTCTGCTCAATAAATAGATTTTGAGAAAAATATTTCGACGGGTATGTCATACCCGTGTGAGTCCTCGCGTCAGCCAGATCTTTCCTTTTTTCTGTCAGTTTAGTGCATCATGGCGCGATTTTTGAATAACGACGACTAAATAAAGCAATTGCGACACCTTTTAGAGACTGTTTCTAGTGATAATGAAGCTTTATCCCAAGACAATGATGCCTCTGAGGATGGAGAATACTGTAGCAATGACGATTCTTCTACTGAAATTGAGACAGAAACCGAAGATAAAGGTTCGCTGTCAACAGCCGATTTTTATATTGGTAAAGATAAAATTACAAAATGGCTGAAGAAAAACTACCGGCAAAATGTAAGAAAGCCTTTAAGGAACGTAATTATCAAGCTTCCAGGTAATACAAATTATTCAAGAGATGTCGCTTCTCCCGTAGATGCATGGAATGTTCTCTTCAATAGCAACATGCTAAATATGATGGTGCCTCAAACAAAAACAACTTATTCAAGCACTTCAATGGAACTGGAAATCACTAATAATGAACCGCCTGCAAAAAAACTCAAGACCAAATATAAACGATGTTAAATTTGCCCAAGTAATAAGGACCGAAAAACAAAGTTTACGTGCCAAAAATGGGAAAAATGTCTGTGTTGAACATCAGTATGTAGTTGGTAAAAATTGTCTATAAAAATGTAAGTATTATTAAAATTCACTAAAAATCTTTAATTTATTATCTTATGTTCTTTATTTACGTAAGGTTTGCATATAAACAATATTAATTGATATTTAAATAGCAGAAATGAACTAGGGTATGAGATACCCGGCGCGAGTTCTTGTGTTCGAAATTGGGCGCGAGTGCTCTCGGGTTAATAAATAACAGTTTATATAGAATTTAGAACAATATCCTCGTTCAATTGTCATCTGTATGCCAGAAAAAATGTAAATTTTCAAAGCAAATGCGCCGGTAAAAGGAAAATATTAATAAAAAAATTCTAATACATGTATTGTTCCTCTATAGGTAGGTCAAACTTTTATCACTATTAGATCTGGAAATTTGGAAAAAAAATTTTCCCTATACGAGTCCTCCACCCTAACAGTCACCCTTGATACACGGGTTCCTGTGGCTCCATAAAAGTCACGAGAGAGCTGAGAAGCTGTAGCACTCCTGTTACTCCTCGCTATAATCGACAAATGGTGATCTTCTGTGCACGTCATGGCTCTTGAACGACCCAGGCTTTCTCTCGATGGATCTGGTATCCTGGAACTGTTCCCATAAATTACACACGACGCTGGGCGTTAAATTGAACTCTCTGCAAATTTGGACTTGAGAATGGCCTGCTTCTAGCCTCCCCACAATTCGCCACCTCATTCCATCATCTAAACGTTGGTGGTTACTCATTTTTACTGTTACAATATGAAATTTACCGATTGCTGCAAAATAACACCATCTATTAACCCATTTTTTGGTTTATTCTGCAACCGCTGTTTCATACCTTCCGACTCCAAAGGGTGTTACGCACGATCATGCGTGTGTATTACAATTATTGAATGGTTATTTGTTTTGTATTGTATCGATGTATGTACATACCAAATTTCATTAACATCGGTACAGTAGTTCTATAGATAATCGACCAAGTCTGCAAATTCTCTTAATTTATTACACCAGTGTAGCAAGTTCTATGCTCTTAGCCGTCCCAGTGCTTGGGACAGCGTAGCTGACATAAATAGAGTCTGGTTCCTTGATAACTGAAATGTGTTCTGCTACCATCACTTGGCAGTATTTTTTGACACCCTTTTTCACTATCGTTAAAACGTTATCTTTTTTTGCCGTCAAAGAAGAAAGCTGGAACACTGCAAAATCGATGTTTAGCTAATATTTCTGTGCGTTCTTTTCCTCTTTCACGCTGCAATTTTGATCTTTCTATCATTTCGACATCAGATTTAATGTCATTAAACACTACCGACGGGATTCCTGCACCAGCTCTATCAGATAGGCCATATCGGTTATATGTTTTTGACAAAGACGTCAAGCTGAGATTTTACTTTTTCTGGGTCACCTGGGTCTTTGAAGAACACGGTTCTAAATTATCGCCTATATCAATTGTACCTTCTGACTTGTCCGATATAATAGTTCTTCGTGGAGAGAGTTCTGTATTCTTTATTTTCTCTCTATTTGTCACAGAAGCATAATATAGTTATAACTTTCTATTTCTATCGTTACGTTCTTCTATTTTTTTTTTCGTTTATGAAAAGTCTATACCACCAATAATCAGTTTTCTTTCAGTTCGCTGATCAGTCAAAAAAGTTTGTTCTTCTCTCGCTACTTTTGTTCCTTTTGGACACTTACATTGTAGAAAATCTTTGCACTTACAAGAACAGATATCAAATAGTTTGTTATACAGGAGTGGAAATCTTCTTTTTTACCGTTAGTTAATCGTTTCTAAGATTTTATCCAATTTTTGCTTTTTGAACAGTAAGTTCGTTTTAACTGTATAATGCGGATGTGGGATACGATTGAAGCATTTTGCCATATAGTGTCGATTCTCACAGCAACAATTTTCGCAATATGTAAATCAGCTGGCTCTCTTCGAGTATCCGATTTGAGCTTTAGCTGAAATCTTACAAAATTATAAAATTTCATGAACTCCTTATACGTAGGTAACTTATTAAATTTCACCTCTTCAATGTTGCCAAAAATACAACTAGAAGCTTTTTTTGTTTTATCCATATTTGTTTTATCCATGTTTTATCCATTTTGTTTTATCCATTTATTTTATCTCTAACATTTAGCAAACGGCAGTTTAGATAGGACCGAACTGTGAACGATAATCACGACAAGTCACTGATTTTTACCAAAGAAGTTTGAATGGCGCGTGTGTTTGCGCATGCGCACGAGCAGAGGAGTAATGACCGGACAAGGACATTCACCCCAACACGCCTATAAAGTCGCAAAAATCGGCTCTTTGGCTTCTTAATTGATTCTTGTTTCTTCGCTCTTTCGCGGTTACAAATGATATAGAGAAGATATATTTGATCAGATTTTGAGAAATTCAAGTCAAATGGGCGGGTAGATAGACTCAAAATAAATTATAGGCTTTCTGAATGGTTGGGTCAAATTATTTTCGCTATTAGGAAAGAATTTGGCAAAATTGGATCTTTCGCTCCACCCTAGTATATATATATATATATATATATATATATATATATATATATATATATATATGTATATATATATATATATATATATATATATATATATATATATATATACATATATATATATATACATATATATATATATATATATATATATATATATATATATATATATATATATATATATATATATACATATATATATATATATATACATATATATATATATATATATATATATATATATATATATATATATATACATATATATATATATATATATACATATATATATATATATATATATATATATATATATACATATATATATATATATATATATATATATATATATATATATATATATATATATATATATATATATATATATATATATATATATATATATATATATATAAGATTACTGAAAGCAAGAAAACTGACTGGAAGGGGAAAATACGTCAATTTGATCTTCCAAATTTAAGTTTCGAAGATGAGGAATATTTTGAAATGATTAACTGTGTCAATCCTATGGAACCACCAGCTATCATGAACCTCATTGACGAAGACATAGCAAGTATGATCAGAAACGGTTCACAATTTGAAATTAGACAGCTCCCTTATTAATATCCCTCATCTTAGAGAGCCCCCATTAAAGAAGCTCCCTTGCCATTCTGAAGCAACAGACAGGCATGTGCGCCCGGTAACAAGAATCATTGGTAACATGTGAAGCAGAAGCCAAGGCTGGATACATTCGCAGTGGAATCAAAGTCTGATTAAAGTAAATTTCAGGTTAGTGATATGTTTCGAATCGAGAATATTTTCTTGTTTATTTTTTATAATTAGAACTGTTTTTGAGTCAGAAAATAAAGTGATTGTAAACATTAAACTTAGGAAATCGATTTTTTTTAACTTTTTATGTTAATATTCCTTTCTTTGACTACCTGTGTGTAACCTGAAGACGATGACTGATTGCGCTGGGATATTTTTTCCAGTGTCTTTTTTGCCAAACAGCACCATTTGTTGAGTCAGGAAATACTAAAATATTTTTTTTGCGCCTTTTTCACTCCACTCTAATATATCTTACTATTAACAGCTGAAGGTAAACAAATGTTAGTTAGTGAGCAGACACGGGGACGGGCTAATCTCGCGAAACGAGCATAGCTGGATATCGCGACTGGTACCGATATACGCGGGCGGACAAAACGCGTGAACTGATGCTATCCTCAACTTTCAAAACTTTAAGCTTTTTTAAATTATTAAATTAAAACCGTCGAACTCAAAAGAAGCGGAGAGCAGAAACAGCTGACATTCCGGATGGGCCAGCTCCTTTACGTTTCGCAAATTTCCACTATTTTCATGCATGCAAAATTCAACTTTTCCATCCTCCAATCGACAATTTTTTCCATATGTTCTACAACTCTTCATCTTTAAGGATATACACATTTTTTAAAATTCTTTTTCATTGCAATCGAAGCTTTTCCCCCAAAGCAGTTTTCCGAATTTCACGAAATCGGTAATTTTGATGGACAAATATTTCGGTTTTCTGCACCTATTAATGTCAATTTTACGATTTATCGGCATTTGCTAGATGTTCAGCTTCCAAAATTTACCAAATACATTGAATAAAAAAAAATGTTTTCATTCTAAAAGAGCTTACTTTAAAAACTCATTTTTAACTGAATGCCGAGTTCGAAATTTTTCGACTTATTATTTTACTCACTAATAATTCCATTAAGTTCGTGAAATTTATTTCTAATTAATGAGCAACTGATGAGGATTCTTCCACCACCAATTTTGAATTCGTCAGAACTGTCTTTCTATTTTTTAAGCACTTTTTCCACCCGAGATTAATATTTACATTCGGCCTTACCGCGACACACCTCCCATGTTGCTCACCTGCTTGTGTGCTGCCGTGGAGCAGTGCCATCGCGCTGACCTGGTAAACCCTACTTTGTGGGTTCGGTCCCAGATGCTGCCGCATCTGACAAATTTCCCTGTCTTGATATTTTTTGTTTTCCCCCGCGGAACTCTGAAATCAACTCATTACGAATTGTTTGACCCTTCACAGGGCCTTTTTTTACCATGTTTTTATTAACTTGCTTTCGTGCTTGTTTGTGTGTTTGTCCCTTGCAAATCTTGCAATCGATTTTTAACTAACTTCCTGACTTGCTAGACATTTTAAACTTTTAGAATAGCTCAGAACACGATGACAATGCATTTTTTAATAGTTTTAGCCATCTTTAAGCAAAATTAAATTAATTTTCAGTTATTTCCAGTTAATTTTGTTTTGTTGTAATTCTGTTTAAAGGTGCAGCCATCTATCGGCCAGAACGGGAACGAAAAGTTAAATGGAACTTCCAATTAACTTCATTTTCTTTTACGTTGATGGGTTAATTCATCAAAAAAATTTATGAAGAATTTATTAATACATAGAATTGTCAAGTTTATATGATTCAACAGAAAATTTAAAAACATGGTATATAAAAAGTTCTTTTTATCTTGTAATAATTTTTTCTTTTACTATGCAAACTTTCCACCTTGTTTGCTGAGGGCTTTTTTTCCGTAACTTTATGATTAATTTCAACTTATTTTCTTTAAATTTTTTAATTCTTCATTTTAACCTTAATTTATTTAATCTTAATATATTTCTAATTTTTAAATTTATCTTACCCTTCTACTTTTTAAAGGTTTTAAACTGAATTTTATATTAATGTAACTGGTAACTTTAAACTTAATGTAGCTTAATATTTTTTTTCTATTGAGCACATATACATTGATAATAAGCATCTTGGGACAGGAGTTCAAGTCAATAGACCCAGGAACTATACTCTTGAAAAAAAAATTCTGCTCAGTTGCCAAAAGGAAAAATTATTAGTTGAGAACGAGTCTGAGAACGAGCTGCTATGATGTGCGAAATGGCACGGGAGCTGCGTAAGTCAGGAGATTGGTCTTGTCCTATGATTCTGACCTATCGACTGCAGCCTTGTTAGGTTAGCTGGGCCTTCCTTGAGTTCGTCCAACCCTAGAGGTCACGGTCCTCATCATTTGGGTGGTGCCCTTTGGCGAACACAGGACACGCCGGCTCACGAAGGTTCCGCAGGGTGGGTTTCACAGTAACGATGAGGTTTTTACCATGTTGCTGGTTTTGCACCCAGGGTTGTGACTGTTCCCTCTCAAAATCGACCATTCTTAATTTAGGCCAAATCGTCTCCTATCTGGGATTTGTAATGATACCGTCTAATTTTTTTTTCTAATTTTTTGAGTCAATGCCAGTAATTTTGACTCTCTTCTTGGTTCCTTAAGTTTTTCACGTCCTCGCTCGCAGCCATTAATTATGTGCAGTCGTTTCGTTTGGGCTTTTATTTTTGCCTCCTTCTTTTCCAAGACTTGTCTTCTTGAAGGTTGGCCTGCGCGATTGTCCTCCGGCAGAGCTTTTTTCTCGTCTTCCAAATTATGTTATTTTCTTTGGCATTTCCGTCTGTACTGTTTGGAGCCCGTCTGTGTCTCTGGTTTTGTGGGGTTTGCCCTGTGGGTGGCGGTTGCGGGGTTCTTGTCTGGGTCGTGCGTGGGGTTGTTGCCTGCTGCGGGTCTGTCTGCACCGTCTGGGTTTTCCCAGTTGGGCTTCGGCCAGGTCGGGCCTGATGTGTGGTTTTGGAGTCTGAGAACGAGTCATTTAATAATCGAAATCCAGAAATAATTTTAGTTTTAGGAAATGAGAAGTTAAACCCTTTAGAGTTTTTTTCTAATTGAATGAATTTCTTTTTTGTTTGAAAAACAAATTTTAAAACGGAAATTTGAAAGAATTATTTCAAAATCCGAAATTTGAGAAAGAAAATTTTAAATTATTATTTCACTTTTTTAAATTCTACTATATTTTTAAAAGTGATTAAACGGTACTTAATCTTTAATAAATGAAACTATATCATTTTAAATTGAAAAAGCAACTCATCGGGTTGCCACTCAGCTAGTATATATATATATATATATATATATATATATATATATATATATATATATATATATATATATATATATATATATATATATACACATATATATCTTCCAAAAAATCCTTATTTTCAATCATAGGGGTTTTTTGTTGTTAAAAAAAGGAATATTACTTATTCTTATTCTGTATATAGCGTTAAAATTAAAAAATTAGAAAAAAAAACGAGACTGAAAGGACCTTGTCCTCTTATATTGACATATTTGGGGACATTGATTTATTTAGAGAATTAAAAGAAATCTTAAATTTGCAA
This sequence comes from Dolomedes plantarius, assembly GCA_907164885.2. Taxonomy (NCBI): domain Eukaryota; kingdom Metazoa; phylum Arthropoda; class Arachnida; order Araneae; family Dolomedidae; genus Dolomedes; species Dolomedes plantarius. Next base: position 116,953,580 of record OU015500.1, read on the forward strand.
ATTAAAAGAAGAATGCTTCTTTCACACTGCCGAGATATTTAATTTTGTTGTTCATCAAAAGAATCGATTTTGGAATAAAAGGCACCGAGGAAGAAAATAATCAATACAATCTTGAACTAGGGAAACACATTCCTCATTAAGAACCCTTACAAGCATCTTAACATCCGAGAGAAAGTTAATGATTCTAATACCTCTCTTAATTTAAGCATTAAGTGCCCCTCGCAAATCTAATAACATTGGTAAATAAGCAACTACAGGCATTACTCATTTAAGCAACATTTCCAATTTACTGAGCCTGGCATCTAAATATATAAATCTTTAAAACTGAAACAAGCATTATATAATATTAAAATTAAACACGCTAATTAAACTGAAAAATAAATTTAAGGAAATATTTATTTCATACTCGTACATATCTGAAAAAGTCTAAATAGAATAAAATGTTTCATTTCTCTCCATTTTATATATATATATATATATATATATATATATATATATATATATATATATATATATATATATATATATATATATATATATATATATATATATATATATATATATATATATATATATACACACACACACATATATATATATATATACACACACACACATATATATATATATATATATATATATATATATATATATATATATATATATATATATATATATATATATATATATATATATATATATATATATACACACACACACATATATATATATATACACACACACACATATATATATATATATATATATATATATATATATATAAAGTATACCTACATATAATTGAAGTTTTTTTTTTATATTTTGTAAATTTATGCTCACTTAAAGAAGCTAACAGAGAAAAAATAAGCTAAAAACATTTAATTCTTGGTAAAACATAAGGGGAACATTTCAACGTACGAATTATTGGACAAAAATTGATTTTTTTTAAATTTATATTTTATTAATTCCTTAAAAAACGATTCATTGTAAAGACATATAATTGTCTTGGGAATAAAATTAAAAATAGTATTCTTAAAAAAAGTGATATATATTACAAAGTCATGCAGATATGAGCATCAAATTAATGAATTTGGCCTTATTCAAAAAAAGTTTAAATAGAAATTTTTCGGAATATTTTTGTTCAAACAAAAATATCATAATTATCTCAAATTTAATATTTATAATTATTTTTTACATTCAGTTTTTCCATGTATAATTAATTATTTTTTTTTGTGCTGTAGTCTTACTTTTAAATTAAAAGCAAACACAAATATTTCTCTTCGAAATAGAGCAAGATACAAATAAGATAATATTAAATCTAAATCATGACCTTAGCATCTTCGGTTTTCGACTGAAAGCAAAAAAAAAAAAAAAAAAAAGGTTACATAAATATACATTTCTATACATTTTAATCATAATGAAACTAATTTTTGCATCTGGAACCAGCGTTTTTTCCCTAGATAATAAACGGAAGAGTGCGTTTAATTTATGGCAATTGGTATATTGAAATTGAAAATTAAGCTAGTTTAAAGATTTCAAAGAAATACTTTAAAGTCTTAATAAATTGAATTGAGGGGTATAAAAGGGATAAAACCATACTTTTATATCATAAGTTGGAAATAACATGCAATCTGCATTTTAAAAGTATACGATTGCCAGTGTTTTTCTCAAGCCTTGAAAATAAATCCAGGGGACTTTATTACAAGAAGCTGAAATAACTAAGGCACTTCAATGATGACACCACATATAGTGTACTACCATTTTTATGAAGAACACTAGAAAGACGGGAATTTCTCTCTTACTAAAAAGACTGAACGCCGTCATTTTGACGGTGAAAAGTAAAATCAAGAATTTACAATACCATTGAAAATTTACAATACCATTAAAAAAAAGATTTTTTTAATTTAACAATTTAAAAAAATTAATTAAGAATTTTTTTTAAACGGTTAAATACTTTAAATTTTAAAGCGACTGCTTACGTTGAAAATGCCATTTTTGACTATTTTGATCAATTTAATTTTTTACAAGAATTTTGTAATTCAATCTTTTCTCTTTTCAAAACAGTTTTGATTTTCATTCTACGTCAGTTAGAAGCAGAGTTATAGCTATTTTAAAAACATCGTCTAATAGAAAATTTAAGTGACAAACAACTTTAAATGCGACCATTTTTTGACCATTTTGGTCAATTTTATTTTTTGCAAGAATCTTGTAATTCAATCTTTTCTCTTTTCAAAACCGCTTAGAATTTCATTCTACATCAATTAGAAGCAGAGTTATAGCTATTTTAAAAAACATCGTCTAATACAAAATTGAAGTGACAAACAACTTTAAAGGCGTTTTTCTCAGAATTATGTTTTTTAGCAAAAATCTCTAACGTTATCATGATATTTCAGATAATAATACATATAATTTGATAAAATTTTCAGGAAATGTTTTAGATGCTATTGTTAATGAAATGACGTACAATAACTACATATAATTTGATAAAATTTTCAGGAAATGTTTTAGATGCTATTGTTAATGAAATGACGTACAATAACTGATGTATAATAAATAGTTTTTTGTTTGGGGCTGTTTTTATAAGGAAGGGAATGATGAATTGGGGAAAATTTTTATATTGGAACATAAAATTGACTGTATTATTTTTGCATTTCAAAATTTCTCTTACATTGTAGGTCATTTTGAAGATAACTGTTATATGTATCATGTGTGAGAAGGAAATTAAAATAGTAGCATTAGAATTTTGTTCAGAGTGATAAGCGTTTTAGCTAAATTTCATTAAAAATTACTTCAAATTGACCAATTTATAAAAAAGTATGGTGTTTACAGGAAAGTTTTTTTTTTATTTTTTATTTTTAAATGCTGTTTTATCATATGAGACCAAAAAATCCTTAAAAAAACAATTTTAAAAAAAACTTGTCTCCGAACGTAGGCAGTCACCTTAAACTATTTACTACCAGTACATAATAAATTAGTAGTATCTATTTAGATACATTTTTATGCAGATATGCCGAATTTACAAACTGGTAGGTTTATCCGTAAAAATATATGCATGGTTTGTGCAGTTCTTATTTTTCAACACTAATATTTCCAAAGTTCCAATATTTCTGTTATTTGCAAGAGGAGGAAGAGAGGAAAAATAGCTAACATTTTTCTGTATCATTTTAAAGATTTCTGCCAATTTTCTATATTGCCGTCAAACTCACGGCTTTCAGCTTTAGTAGGTATAAACACATTTTCTTCCCCTCTGTACTATCGAATATAATTTGGCAAATGTGTGTAAACTTATTTCGATTAAAATTAGAGGAATTAAAAAAAAATCAGAAGTATGAGGACATCATATATATATATATATATATATATATATATATATATATATATATATATATATATATATATATAATATATATATATATATATATATATATATATAATATATATATATATATATATATATATATATATATATATATATATATATATATATATATATATATATATATATATATATATATATATATATATATATATATATATATATATATATATATATATATATGTCACCCAATGGCTCGTTGGATAAGGCATCAGCCTACCACGCCGGTGGTGCGGGTTCGATTCCCGCATAAGACTTGGCTGTATTCTGGGGAACCGGTCAGTCTTCCACCTGCAATTGGAGCACCGTCTAGAAAGGGGAGCTGCAACCGATCGTCCATCGCCGGTGTCATCGTTTGTCAATAAAATTCTTCTGTAATTGTGTCATTTGTCTGTTTCTATGTCTTGTATTCATATGTACACCGGACTGGGGTGTAATATCGTCATCCCCCAGGGACATTACCCAAATATATATATATATATATATATATATATATATATATATATATATATATATATATATATATATATATATATATATATATATATATATATATACACACAGGTGACCCTCCTATAACACGGTAGACAGGTTCCTAGAAAATATCGTATTGTGTGAAACCGTGTTATATGAGACCCAGATACAGTACAAAAAAGGGGGTTACGTTCCAAAAACTTATTAAAAACATTTTTTTTAATTCCATATAAGCAAGTTAATTTTTATTAAATATATAAGTGTATGTATAACACAAAATGAAAAGAAACACAAAATATTATTTTCATTTAATGTGACATTACTTTAAAAAAATTCTTCCTCATCATTGCTAAGTAAAATCAAACGAGAACATATTTTCGGTTGAACAATGTCACCTTCACTTCCAGAACCTCTTTCTTCATTTAGATTTTTTGCACCTATCCTCTATAAAAAATCTGTAATTTTGTTTTGTTTTCTGGTTCTTACAACGTCATTGTAAATTTCACGTTATGGACATACACAATTTTGCAGCTCCCTATTGAATTTTCAACTTCTTTCAGCTGAAGGGTCTGCATTCAGGAAAAATGATTTAAGATTGTCAGCTAAGCTTAGGCCTTCCTGCAATTTTATAGAATTTAATAAGAATTTAATTTTTAAATGTGTTGAACAAAAATCATGATATCTAGTGCTGTAGAAGTACAGTATTGTATAAAGGTTTTAGCATTTTATTGATAGTGTTACAACGAAACTGTGTTGTAAGATGCCGTGCTGTAGGAGGGCTACCTGTATGTATGTATATATATATATACGAGGGGTATTCGGAAACTAAGGTCCGTTTACTTATAAAACAGAAAACATTACAGATTTTTTCAAAAAACTTTATTTTTTAGATTCCTTACATGTGTCTCTATTTTTCTACATAGTTTCCATATTTTTTTAAACATTTGTCATAACGTTCTAGAAGCTTCTGTATGCTTAAGTCGTAGACGTCTGCCACCTGTGAGGATAACCAGTCTTGAACTGCTTCTTTCACCTCGTCATCTGCGGCGAATCTCTTGCCGCCGAGAAACTCTTTTAGGTAGCGGAATAAGGTGAAAATCACTCGGCGACAAGTCTGGACTGTACGGTGGATGGTCAATATGTTCCCATCCAAAAGATCTGAACAGATTTTGGGTGTGAATGGCAGAATGGGGACTGGCATTGTCATGCAGCAACAAAACTCCAGACATGTGAAGACCACGTCGCTTATTCTGTATTGCACATCTAAGTTTAGTTCGGGTAGCGCAGTAAGCGGCTGCATTTATTGTTGTCCCTTGCTGCATAAACTCGACTAACAAGACCCCATGTCTATCCCAAAACACGGTTGCCATGACCTTGTGTTGAGATTGTCTGCTTGGCCTTGACTCTGACTGGGGATGTTGTGTGACGCCATTCCATTGAGTGACGTTTAGACTCTGGGGTTCTGTGAGAAACCCACGTATCGTCTGTGACAATCTTCTCTAAACATTGATCACCTTCTTTATGATATCGATCCAAAAAATCAAGAGCACAAGCCATTCTTTTCAGTTTGTGTTCCTCAGTAAGCAGACTGGGAACCCAACGTGAGCACAATTTACGAAATTTCAACTTTTCGGAAGCGATTTTGTGCAAAGTTGTTCTACCCACATTCGGAAATTCCAATGCTAAAGTTGAAATTGTGAATAGCAGGTCTTCACGAATCTTTTCATCTACGCATTGACCAAATCATCTGTGATCACTGATGGTCGACCTGAACGCGGTTCATCATGAGCATTTTCCCGTCCGTCCTTGAAAGCTCTCTCCCACTCACCTTGAAAGCTCTGTTCAGATCTTTTGGATGGGAACAGATTGACCATCCACCGTACAGTCCAGACTTATCACCGAGTGATTTTCACTTATTCCGCTACCTAAAAGAGTTTCTCGGCGGCAAGAGATTCGCCACAGATGACGAGGTGAAAGAAGCAGTTCAAGACTGGTTATCCTCACAGACGGCAGACGTCTACGACTTAAGCATACAGAAGCTTGTAGAACGTTATGACAAATGTTTAAAAAAAAATATGGAAACTATGTAGAAAAATAGAGACACATGTAAGGAATTTAAAAAATAAAGTTTTTTGAAAAAATCTGTAATGTTTTCTGTTTTATAAGAAAACGGACCTTAATTTCCGAATAACCCTCGTATATATATATATATATAAATATATATATATATATATATATATATATATATATATATATATATATATATATATATATATATATATATATATATATATATATATATATATATATATATATATATATATATATATATATATGCTGCTGGCCACCCAAATTGCAACACCAAGAAAGACAAGAGATATCACAACAAAATTTATTTTGTAGATAACATGTTGACCAAGTATCCAATGATTAAATTTATAGACTTCTGTGAAGTGTGGTTCCTGCCAAAATCAGTAGCCAGAGTAACCGTCATTGTTGGAGATCACCGCTGCAACACGCATCGGCATTGATTCAAAGAGACTTTGGATGAGTTCTTGGGGTACAGCAGACCAAGCACCTTCCACACGTTGCCAAAGTTGATCTCCTGTGGCAGCGGGGGATGGAATCTGGGTCAATCGTAGAGCATCCATGGACCACATGTTTTCTATCGCCGAAAGATTCGGAGAGCGAGGCGGCCAGGGAAGCAATTCAATCGGGCGATTGACGAAGTAACGTTGGACAATGCGTGCCACGTGTGGTCGCGCATTATCCTGTTGAAATATAGCTGTGGGCAAGTCCTAAAGATAAGGAAGGACAACTGGCTCCAACACCTCGGAGATGTAGCGCAGGCTGTTTAAAGTACTGGCGATGCGTACTAGAGGTATGCGAGAGTGATATCCAATACCACCCCATACCATAATACCCAGTGCAGGACCAGTGTGGCTGTGCATAACGCAGCTGTTCAGCATCCTCTCTTCACGGTGTCTCCAGACTCGAATGCGACCATCGTGGTGTTGCAGACAGAAGCGTGACTCGTCAGTAAAGACAATTTCATTCCATTCTGCCGTCCACATCCTTCTGTAATCGCACCATTGGCGGCGGAGACGTCTGTCGTTCTGCGTCAAGGGTAGACAAAACAATGGACGTCTTGCGGACAGACCACTCTGCTGTAAACGGCGTCGAATGGTACGCGCAGACACTGGATGATGCGTTACAGACTGCATGTGCTGTGCTATGGTTTCTAGATGTGACTGAGCGATCCGTCACTGCCATGCGCACAATTTGCCTGTCATCACGTGAAGTGGTGCGCTGAGGTGGATGCGATCGAACACGCCGGTCCGTCGTACACTCCTGCATCCAACGATCACATATCCGCATTACAGTTGTTTGGTTTCGTCCAACACGACTACCGATTTCCCTGAAAGATAATCCACAATTTCGGTAGGCCACTATCCTTCCTCTGTCGAACTCGGATACTTGATCAAAAGATGATAGCTGTTTTCGACGAGGCATAATTGATCGTTTTTTCAAAAAAAAAAACACAAGAAAAACACAATTGCCGAACTTGAAATCGTCGAAATCTCCAAGACTTAAATAGCGCTTTGAAGTGGCGCCACAGGCGCACGTGATGTGCGTCTGCGCTGAAATTCTAATCATTTGCATATCTCACCTCCGCTAATGCATGTTGTAAATTTCATGTTATTTGCATGTTTCCTTCAGGGTGTTGCATTTACAGTGGCCAGCAGTGTATATATATATATATATATATATATATATATATATATATATATATATATATATATATATATATATATATATATATATATATATATATATATAAGGGTGGACCAAATGAAAAAGAGATGTGTGGTTTTTCAGTAAGGGTTTATTGATTGGAATATGTGAACATACGGCAGTTAACAGTGATATTTGAGCTACATAACCTCTACAGAGAGTAGCCTTATCAGTTCAAGCACGTGTCCAGTGTTTAATACATTTTGGACACCCTGAGGGAAGATCGACTTTTTTTGCATCTTGACAAAGTCTTGAACTGAATTCTGAACCTTTGCATCATAAGCAAACTAGCTTCCTTTGAGAGTACTTTTCATTGTACTGAATATGTGGTAGTCCCTGGGCAACAGTCTGCAGTGAGGTGGAGGACCTCCCAGCGGAAGCTCCGCAGCATATCTTGCCTAAAGAAATAATCAATTTCTTGGGGATGCACAAGCTGTCTTGGGCAGGTCCTGGAATGTTTTTTGCTCACTCGTCCATCACGAAATTTCCTAAGCCATCTAAAGAATGCACACTTTTATAGACACCCGTGCCTATTATACATACCCTTCATGCGACATCTTTAATTACACTTCCTGACGTCTAAAACTGAATAATCTTTCTCTGGCCTTGTTTGAACAAATTGACGCCACTATAGGCACTTTGCGTAAACACTTTCAATCCAGATACTGACATTTTCCTACGATAATAGCTTTAATTTATCACATATAACGGCCTCTGCTATCGCAAACATAAAGTACAAATTATTTAACCACTGGCGCTAATACAAATAGCCCCACTTCCATTTGGGCAACCCTTATACACTGCTGGTCATTATAATTGCAACACCATGAAGGAAATCAAATAACAAAACTTTATTTATTGTATGTATAAAGCATAGTAGGAAGAAAATATGATTAAATTTGCAGGCAATTAGGTAATTTGGGAGTTTACAGGGTCCAAAATTAGTACACACAGCTGCAGGCTCTGGCAGCTAACTCAACTCTAACTCAGTTAGGTATAGAGTCGAACTGGGCTTAAAACAATAGATACGGGCAATACATTCCATGCTACATAAAGTCTATGGCACACTTCATCAATCGTAGTGACCGGAATCGTAGTGACCTCCCAGCGGAAGATCCGCAGCATATCTTGCCTAAAGAAATAATCAATTTCTTGGCAGCGGTGGCAGCCCAGTCTCAAAGCAGCTATTGACCAGATGTTTTCATTGGGTGAGAGATCTGGAGAACGTTCTAGCCAGAGCAACAATCGAACACCCTCTGTGTCGAGGTACGTCAGGACACGACGGGCAACATGCGGTCTTGTGTTATCTTGTTGAAAGATGACGTCTCGGAGGCCTCAAAATTAGGGCACAGCCACCGGCCTTAAGATCTGAGAAATGTAACGCTGGCTGTTCAGTTTTCCGACGACACGAACAAGAGGTGTTTATATCGTGTACCCAATGGCTTGCCCATACCATCACACCAGATGCAGGGACCGTATGACGTTATTGAATGCATGCAGGTAACGTGCGTTCTCCTAGGTGCCTCCATACACGGTAACGTCCATCTTGATGCTGCACGCAGAACCAGGACCCATTTGTAACGACGGCGTGGTTCTACTCCTGTATCCAGTTTTGTCGTTAGTCGCACCACTATCGCCGTACGTCTCTATGCTGCAGTGTCAAGGAAGCCGCAATAATGTTCTTCGTGCAAGCGGTCCGTGCTGCTCCAGACTTCGTCGCACTGTACTTACGGATACTTGTCGTGCTGCAAACAAGTTCATTTTTTGACGCAAGATTCGTGATTTGGATGAAAGATTCTGCAAGGCTGAGCTGACAACATGTCTGTTCTATCGGGTGTTAGTGGCGGAAGTCCGTTCAGGTCCTTGATGGTGTTCAGCACGACCCTCCTGTACCCTACGATTCCATATGCGCATGTCAGTCGTTGGATTCCGCCCAATGCGATTAGCAATATCACGGAATGATAAACCGCACTCTCGATAGGCCACGATCCTGCCGCTATCAAATTCTGGTAAGTGCTAGTAGCGGTTTCTCCTTCTTACATGAGGCATAACACGACCTTCTTACAAACAACGAACATTCAAATCCGATTTCCGAATAAGAAATTGGCTACGCAACTTTCCTTTTATGCAGAGATTGAGATGCCGTTTCTTCCCCCTGCGTCGTTCGATTGCGCTCAATTACTACTCTGTTGCATATCCCAGCATCTTATTTATTTCATGCGATTTCGACGTTTGTAATATCCCTCCTAGAGGGTGCTGCAATTTTAATAGCTAGCAGTGTATATCAAAATGCTGGATAAAATCTTCGGTATAGACAAATGAATTCGAAAGAGATTTCCTTAAACTTCAAACACTGTATTGTAAAATTAAAAGAAAAGTTTAATGCATAAACTAAATACTATTTACAGTATCAGGAAACCTATTCAACGTTATATTCAAATAAGTTATCTACACATGGAGAATATTGAAGAGCCGCAAACTATAACAATAACCCTCCAAACAAAAATGAGAATTAATAACATGGGAAAACAGATGAGATAATATTTTCTGGGCGAAATGTAATCTCTTTAGTGCCCCATTTATAAATGTTTTGAAATTTGAAATAAATTAACCAGATGAAATGTTAATTAATTAAAAGATAAGAAATCTTGATATGATAAAAGTTTTTCCCCTAATTTCTTTTTTTTTTCTATTTTTTTCTATTTTCCATTTCATATGTACTCTTATATGGCGTAAAAAAGAAACTTTAATACTGTCTAAGATTCTTAACAAAAGCAGCTTTCGTTTTTAATAATTTTTACATAATGAAGATTGCACATCCAATATGTACCACTTTCTTGAAAATCATAGTCCTGTAGGAATATGCGTATATAGGAAAATTTAAGATGTACAGAATTTATTTATTTATATCGGTATTCATTTGCTTGTAATGAAGGCTGAAATTAAAGCAATGGAAAGAATATATCAAATATAAGATTTGATTGCCATTAATTTCGTATTTTCAAAAACTCTACTGGATATTTCTGTTGAAAAATTGTTTGTTTAAATATCATACACAAAACTACAAAAATTACCAAATATTTCAACAACAGAAGAGTCTCTTTTTATTAAAATATTTGTTCCATTTAACTTCCTGACTAATAAATACTTTTAATTCCTCTTTGGACTAAGTAATTTAATTTGCAAAGTCCGAAATTCTTTCAAATAAAAGAAGTTTCTTACTGTTTCTCTGCGCTTTTTAATGATAAAGATGTCTTTTAAAGCAGGTATTCTTCGCAGTACTTTTTAAATAACCGTGAATACCAGATGATTAGTGTGTAAGGTAACAAGCATGATGAAATCAACCTTCACGAATTAAAATGTAATTAATTGCATAATATCAATTTCTCTGAAGTGCGCAAGACGAGGGTGATTTTATCACTGAATTTCTAAAATTTCAATAAAAAAAGGAATATTATTTATATTAGGAATTTAAAACTTAAAGGAATAAAAAATTTTAAACAGGAAACCTTTAAAAACAAATATTATTTACTTTTTAAGCAACAAAAATACTGTTTTCTTTTGTTAATGCTAAGCACACTGTTTGTAATATTATACTAAAACAGAGGAGAATTTCGAAAGAATTTCAGAAATTCAAAGTATGTGATACAAATAAACAGATTTATAAAACTTAAATCTTAAAACTCTAATTAAATATAATTTGGTAAAGAAATAAAATTTTAGATTTTTTACAACCTATACGTGAAGTGTAATCGCGTTTATTTATAAAATCAGGTTCTCAGGTAGAAATTTAGAAATTTAGATATATAAAAATTTTACCTTAGATATCCAACTTGAAATGTTTGAGTATATAAATTTAAACTTATCATAATATATATATATATATATATATATATATATATATATATATATATATATATATATTATAGTATATATTTTATACATACATATACAGTATAGTATACCATAAAACTCCCACTTTGACAGTTTGGACATAGAAAAAACATGCGGCTTTATACTAGTGAAAAAACAAAAATTATAGTGTATATAATACCGAGAAAGTTTTTGATATAACCTTCACATGATTTGAGAAAGTCAGTTTTGTTTTTGAGAACTATGCTCAGATGCCAGTATAAGTTTTCTTAAAAGTATAGCAAGGAAGTAATAAATAGATAACGATGTGTCATCGAACGATGAAATGTATGAAATAACGATGAAATAACGGTGAAATGTTTGTTTCGAAACTGCACCAATTTCATTAATTGTTTTAATTTCGTGTAAATGTTATGCGTAAGTATTACATCATAGACCTAGAAAACAAGAAAATCACATACTTAAGCCAATAAGAAGATTCAAACAATAACTAATACACACGCACACACACACACACACACACATATATATATATATATATATATATATATATATATATATATATATATATATATATATATATATATATATATATTTATATATATATATACACACGTTATGTATTTCTCATACTAGAACATTATTTGAAGATGATTTATATCGCTATCAAACATAAATATAAGAAGCATAATACACAGATAAGTCCAAAAATATTGACATGAGAACAGTTTTTAAATTTTTCCCAGACAGTGCACATTTTAAATACAATTTAGACGATATTTATCAAAAAAAGGATTCATATTGTCGACAGGAAAATGTCCCTTGTGAACTGTTTTCTAGATTGAAGAATTCGGAGGTAAAAATATATAAAATTTTATGTATAAACATCAAAGACTATTTAAAAAAAATGTTGCTTAAAAGACATTTAAATTGTACCACAATAGCCCAACCGAAAATAAATAGTTTCCAAAAAATCACCATATGTAATGTACATAATAGGGAAAAGTCATGTTTGTGCTACCTAGATATTTTCTGTAAACATTTAAGGAGAAATTATTTAAAGCTTTGAGTCTCAGCCTTCAGTTACAGTAGAATTTAAATTTAAGCATTTTCCACCAGTTTTCAAGTTAGTGCAGAGGAGAGGTAGTCTGGATTTCCTTTTTTATCGTTCTTTTTTTTAGTCTAGACGAAGAATTGGAATTGCTGTTACTTTCTGATCACGAATAGCTCAGTGCGTGAAGTAATAAAAGATACAAGCCGATATTACTGCAACTAAAGAAACCAGCGCTTCAATTTTAATACAGGTATTTATTATATTCCACGAAATATATAAATTTGTATTTCTTTTGTATCGTACCAACATAATATTAATCAAAATCCTTCAATATTTTTTTGGAAATCATTATTGTTGTTTATTTCTGTAAACTCTGAGGCCTTAACGTAATTGAAGATATCGAAAAATTTCCATATATATATGAACTGGGAAAGTAAACATTTATTACTCAAATGCAAACAAATCTCTCTCAAAAATCAAATATATCTAGAACGGAGGAAAATTCAAAATTTTCTCAAGAGTTTTTAATAATCCATGTATTTAAACATGGCTATAAAACAAACACACAAATAGTTTTCACATATGGACGCCTATTAGATATTTTATTTTTTGAACGTATTGAATATATTAGTTACGAAAATTTACTATGACTTATCTACTATATAGATTATGTGAATAAATATATACAATGGTAGTGTAAAGTATTATATAAATTGCATTTTTCATTTTATCGGTAGATTATACAACGTATAGCAAAATATATAAATTTTTATTTTATGCTTGAACAGGAATTAGATGTGTGATTTCCTTCAGTGTGTGACTTCCTTCTTTCCTAAGCCTACAATGTAATACTTATGCATAATATTTACTTGAAATTTGAAAATTTAATGAAATCGGCGGAGTTTCGAAACTTACATTTCATCGTTCTTAAAAGACATTTTTTTGCACACTCATTTCTGACATTTTACGACAATTCAATGTAATCTTGTATTTTTGTTACTTTACAATATTACGGTAGAACGTCTGCCTTGTCATTATATCGGTTCTCCTTTAACTTGGAAAGGAACTCAATAAAGACCACACCCTGCATTAAAATATAATAAATGACGCGATTTCATTTTTCTTTGATCATCGTAACGTAAAATTTAACATCAGACAGGTTTTGTTTAAATGCTAAATATATGAGATTTTATATGAACGCCATATCTGAACGCCATATCTGAACGCCATATCTGTTGGCTCATAGTGGGCCAACTCCATTTTTATTCATTTTGAGATGCAGAGACTTAAGGCGACAATGGACTTTTTGAATGACAAAAACATGTCCCCAAAACGATTTTTTTCTTTCAGAAAATGATTCTGCAACTCATCAGTTTTGAATTTTTAAAAAAAAGTATGTTGATCCGATCATCATTAACCGAGTTATAAGTATTTTTTCAAACCGCTGTTACAGTGGATCTGTTGTCAAATTAAATCTTTAAATGCTATTTTCTCAAAACAAGTTTTAATGTCGTTTCGGTAAGTTCAAAATGTTCCATGCATCATAATTTTTCTTGAATTTTCATAAAATTTCACAAAATGATTATTTATATATGTTACAATAAAACTTACTAATAAATTTATTATACTATTTTAAAACAACTTAAAATTTTTACAATCCAAAAATTTTTTTGATAAAATTTGCATAAAATGACCTATTTTTATCGATTCCTTTTGTAGTTTTAATAAATTTAACTGTAAATCAAATATTGCTAGTAACTTTTATTATAAATATATAAAGCTAGCTTAAGAAAGGAAATTAGATATCTGAGACAATAATTGAAACGCATGGAGCAATTTTAAATAGAGTAATTAACAAATTGATTTTAATTAATATCTTACTTAATAAAATTCTGATCTTTTTAAAATTTAGAATTTTCATCTCTAAACAACACTGTATAAGTATACAAAATTTCATAGCAATTGGTTGATAAATTTAAAAAAAAAGTTTTTCAAGGTTCATTGCGGCCTTAAAGCCTGTAGCGAAAGCTTAAAAGGAAAAATGGCGCTGAGAGAGAAAAAAAATCATAGGCCTTAACAATTTCGTTGCTAATTGTTTGGAGGTTTGTCATTGGTTAAATATATTTCAATTCTTTTACGCTTACACTAATGGACAGAGCCTTAACCTTTTCAGGGAATTTTTTTCCCGATTGTTTTTTACCTAAATAATCTGGTAAAATTTCCTATTAAAGGTAGAAAATGTTTTAACTTCTTTAAGCTGATAACAGATGGCAGTACTAGCCATTTTACTGTTAATTTAACTGGAATACATTGAATGCAAGAAGGCTAGATTTTTGCGTTTGCTCTGTGCGAATGGCGCCCCTGAGAGGGTTTCAAAGTGAAATGAGTGCTGAAAAATGACTGCTGAAGTCTGATTTGTGGTGCCCTCTGTCAGCAGCGGAAATAAGCGGGATGTGTACCAGTTTTAAAATAAGATAGAAATGACTTGTATGAACATGAAAGTGAGGCTAACTCCATTTTTTTAAAAGTGGAGTTGGCCCACTATTCAAATAAGGCCTTCATATATGAGCTATATATATGGGATTTTCTAGTTTCCAGTGACGTCATAGAGATTTATTGTCTTTATTTGATTTAAAAGCACAACAAGAGCTTTGGCAGTATTAAAGTTCTTGCATTTAAAAACAGGGAAACTTCTCTAGCCGGCCACACTACTAAATGGACTTATAGTCATACCTCGGTCATTTTAATAATGCATGTTATTATTTAACGTGTATAAAATTTCATGGCATTCTAGCCAACTATTCTGGTAATATTATATGCAAAATGACATTATAGAGATTTAACACTTCTACCCTAACTTAGAGTATGTATATCTTAAAGAGGCACACTAAATAATGTCATTCAAACACAGTTCTTACATAACAACAACTTTTATTCAAGCATTTGCACATATATATATTTTCTTTTCAACGTAAATCATACGTACTACTAGTAATATATATATATATATATATATATATATATATATATATATATATATATATATATATATATATATATATATATATATATATATATATATATATATATATATATATATATATATATATATATATATATATATATATATATATATATATATATATAGCATCCATACAAGGGAATACAATTCAATATATTCACTTGTATAACTACTCATTCAAGAAAAATACAATTTGCAATACTCACATATACTTTGAAAATCAAGCAGCAATGCTGCCACGTAAACTTTGGGCCTAACAAGAACTCGCGTAGGTCTGAAGCAACCTAGCTATGCCTCGAGCGGCTGCTCGCAAAACTCAACTATTATTAAACCAGACTCTAAGCCTAGATCGAGCTCGATACTTCTTTTCGTCAGCTCTACTCCTGCTTTCACTTCCTCTCACTTCCTCGACACTTCGTCGACCCTACTTTAATGCTTGGTATTTATACCAACCGCGTATGCCGCAATTAGCATATCTTAAGCGGCTTTTTAACTTTATTCATTTCAAAGTTCGATTCTTGTGAATCGAACCTTATGTAAACCTTACAACATAACAGCGATAAAACAATGGTTAAATTTTAAACAAATAAAAGATTTCTATTCAGGCTAGAAAAAAATGAGAGCCATATTTAAAAAGAAGAAAGAGTGTCACAGTAAAGAATTCACAGTAAAATTTGCATATTTCTTAATAAATTATTTTAGTAAATACTGATGATTGAAAATAGGGATATGTGTGTCGAGTCTCTTGGCCTTTAAAAGGCACCTGACCCCTTAAATTATTTCTGCTCAGTTAAAAGATTTTGTATAAAAAAATCCCTATCCAATTATAAACTGTTACAGTAAAATGTGAAATTTCTGGTTTTCAGGAACGAATTCCTTCAATTTAAATTTCTCCTTATGGGAAAAATTCGTTTGGTACACTTCGTTTTCGGTGCTCTTCATTTCGGTAGTTTTCGGTACACTTCGTTTTCGGTCGTGCCATCTGGAACCAATTAACGACGATTAACGAGGTATCACTATGTTTTGTTTCGAGCCCATTAAAGACTCCATAGAGCCAATGTTATTTAAGAAACTACTGTTCAACGGTCATTGAAATTCTATGATTTCGATGTCAAATATTCACGAAAAAGTAGTACGTAGAAGTAAAATAAGAGGTATTAAATTTACATAACTTCTAAATTTAGAAATGCAACGATATTTCATCAATGTAAAATTTCCGTTCTATATCCTTTCTAGCAACAACTACTACTAATTAAGTTGTATTGCACATGATCTAATTTATTTTACAGAAGCGGTCGCATATCCTAAATTAGGCTGCCCAGAAAGCAGGAAAATGCCTTTATCTTATTCCATCCATGCATTAAGCTATGGAAATTTCTGCCTTAATTACTCAAGGAGTTAGAGATTTCATTTATTGTGAAATACTTCGACATATTCTCAATTTGAAACAAAAGCTATTATTAAAAATTCGCAGGAATTAGGTAGTTACGGGGGTATTTTTTTTAGGAAAATAAAAACACTACAAGATTCAAAGAAAAGAAAATTTCAATATAAAAGAAACATTTACTTTTCATACTTAGCTTGTTAAATTTATCAGGTGAAGTATTCTATTAATTGTTAAATTAATTTCTTATTAATCGCATAACAAAAATAAGTGAGAATCTGCATTTCTCTAAGTAGATTTTAATTAGTTACATGCTGATTTATGGATATTTGAATCCAAATGATACCTCAAAAAGGTAAACACAATAAAAAAAATCACTGTAGATCTTCTTAAACAATAAAAAATATTCTTTTTAAATCACAAGGATATAAAAGTTACAAAATTAAATACAAATACATAAGCAAAAGTATATTTCTGCATATATAGCAGAAAAATGACAAATTATGATAGTGTATGAATACTTTTAAATTCCGGACTTATAGCTACAGAAATTTTAATATATTCAATATGATTTTTTATTTTACTATAGTGAAAAATATAATACTATTAAAACGACATCCACTTGGATAGTGCTTAACATGGCGTGTGCCCTCTCAGCGTGAGTATGTGCACGAATCCTGTCTAGGCATTGATTGATATTCTTGGGCCGTAGTCTCATAGGAAGCAATGTTGGTTCATTAATACGGTGTTCTATATTAAACTAATCAATAAAAATCTTACAGGTATGTACGGCGAATTTGCTCAGAACAAGTATCAGTTATAAAGAAATAAACACATTAATGTGTGTATATATATATATATATATATATGTATATATATATATATATATATATATATATATATATATATATATATATATATATATATTATTTATTTATTTATTTATTTATTTATTTAATATATAATAATAATAAAAATGATTACTTTTTTTTATTTATGAACTCTAGACGCTAACCATTTGAAGTAGTTTTGAAGTGGAGAAAGTGCACTTATAAAAGGAGGTACTAAAATAAGCAAATTCATTGGCCCCTCATCAAAACGACTCTTATTCTTTTAACTTTCATTAATAAAATTTATGACAAATGTTAATGAAGCTTATTTAATTGTATAAATTATCGCAAAAAACCATTTCCAAATGCATTTATTAATTTGCAAAAAAAAAGTTTCACTTCAAAAGTACTCAATTAAATATTCCCAAGTAACATTACTCTTCATTCTGTATTTAAATTAATTAATTAGCTTGATTAATTAAATGCTTCCCTTTATTGCGTCAAAAATTAACTTTTAATAATGTAAGAACAAAATTACTAATCAATATTCACCAGTCAGTTCCTGAAACGATTCTTCTACGAAATCATTGCTGATTGCACATTAAAACATTAATTTAATCTTACTTTAGTACGTTTTTCAGAAATGCACAAAGTACGTCCTGTTTGACTAAAGAAATTGTAAATTTATTTTTCATGGATATTTTAACAGAGGTTTCACTTTTCAATCGGATGTTACCAGGGATGCCTGACAATGAGATCTAATTTAAAATGAAAATTCTTACAACACAGAAATACCGTAAAATCTTGACTATAATACGAAGTTTTTTTTTCACTTTTTAGCCCACAAAAATGAGGGTGCGTATTATACTCGTGTACGAAAAAAAGAAGTTTTTAAACATTTAATAAACGAACGTACAGCAACTGTAAGACATTATCGGAACACGGGCGCGCGCGCATCTGCACTCCGTGATTTATCCACCCGTTTACTATGCAGGTGTTCCTTTTAAACAAACGGAACTCACAGTTCGTATCGCACACGCTTTCATTTAATAATAGGTCGCTAGAAATAGTGATAATTCTTAGTTGTTGCAAGTGCGAAAATTTATTATTTTATTTTAATTATTTCCCTCAAAAATTCTTCAAGCCGGTCCTATAAGAGAGGAGAAAAATTATCCATTGTTAAACGTAGACGGCAGTGAGAACGACATGTTATGGGAGGATGGGCAGGTGTCACCAAATGAGGATGATGAGGACTATATATATATTACGATGGCACTAATAATTATGACATGGCCGCAACAACAATAGATGAGCTATATTCTAGTGAAAGTGATTAAGACTGATAGTTTGACCGTATTGTTTGCGCTGAATAAAAAATTTAATTGTTTCTCTACTGAATTTAACGTTTTCTTTTCTTTTTATTACAAATTGTATTTCTGTTAATAAATATCTGTGAAATTTTTAAATAAAATATTGAAAAGTTATAGGTACGTATTAAAGTCGGATTTTAATTTTTTCCAAAAATTTCGCGAAAAATTAAGCATGTGTATTATGCATGTGTGCGTATTATAGTTAAGATTTTACGGTACATATAATCTATCTTCGTTTGAAGAATTTCTGTTCATTTTGATTGGAGAGAGAAAATTCTCTTACATATATACTCAGTGGCTATTTATTAAATTTCATTCCACATTAAACGATGCGTAAACAAGCAAAGATCAATTTTATTATGCAAGAGATTTTTACATATCTGTTAAGTTAACAGCAACTAACATGTAAACAATCTCGTAAACCAGGAAGTAAAAACAAAGCATATGACTTATTAATTGCAACATTTTTAGAGTAAAATAAACTACACTAAAATGCATACTTAATCTTTAAACATTATCAAAATATATAATTGTATAAGTTACGTTTATTAAAGTGTAAAATTGATGTTATTCATCTTAAAAATATATTTATGAATTTTTAAACATGAAAAAATTCAAATAGTTCTTCTTAAATCTGAACAAAATAATATAATTTCACAAAAATAAATAAAAATAGCTCTTTAGCATAGCGAAAATTATGATATTGCATTTCAACTTTAACGGTCATATCATAATTAAAATAATTTTGACTTCTTTAAATACCTGTATGTTTGTGTTTTTGTACCCTTGCATGTGTGTGCATGTGTGTTTATGCAAGCGTGTGCTAAGCTTGTATACACCTACTAATTTGTCTTCAATTCTAATCCTTCACAACAGTTTATACAGGGTAATGACTATTTTTTATTACTTTGAGAGGACTCTGGTCCGATCTGTGAATGATTCAATCTTTTTAAAACCCCTTATAAAAATTAAGCAACAGAAAGTTTCTGTATTAATTCTTAAGTTATTAAAACTTTCAGAGTTAAAGAAAATAATCAATTCTTACTCGGCGTGTATCATTCATAACATTCGACAAGAAATGTCATACAGTAAAAACAAAACTGGGAATTAGTATCAAAATAAAAAAAAATATTCAAATCCTTTTGTAATTAGAAATGGGTTTTGTTTGCTTTAATTACAAAACTTTTATTTTACCTGCATCACAAAGGGAGACTTAGAAATAATTCTTTTTAAATGTTATTACCAAATAAAAGTAACGTGTTTGTTTAGAATATTAATGATTTTTTGTTGTTGTGCCGAGGGTTTTGTAATAATTTAAAATCTCATTAATTTTTTTTAACGGCAGCAAGATAAAACTTGTTTTAGAGTAGCTTCTCGTGGAATCGCTGATAACAAAGACAAAAGCATTTTATTACTATAACGCGATAAATAATTCCCAAACAATGAAGTGTATTCTCAATATTTATTTGCGCGTATTTTCTTTTCCACAGACATAATTGAGAATTTAATGTTATTTACATTCGGATTTCATTTACAACCTATCTATGCTAATTCAATAGGGTTTTTTTAAGAGTTAAGAAAACATTTCCTTTGCTGAAAAGCTTTTTTGTATCCGATTATTAATTAAATATTTGCGTATTAAATTATTTAGGAATGAATTATATATATATATATATATATATATATATATATATTATATTTGAATCTTATATTTCACATTTACGGCATACATGCAATATTTTGATTTTTTATAACCATACAGACAAATTTGCTTTTGAAGGAAATGTTTTATGGTTTATTTTTAAAAAAATTTTAATACATATGATGTGTTACCTACTTTTTTACCTTTTGTTTTTTTATAGTTAAATTTATAATTACATATAAATTTTTATGTTAAAATATTTTCAATATGACACTTTCATTATTTTTTATTTCAACTTTATTTGAAATGATATTGTAATGATGTGCCTTCGAATATGTAAAAACTTCATAAAAATATGAAAAGGTTAAGTCGATCGAAGGTTGTCATCATTACATGTATTTGATAAAATTGGAAACGCCGGCTGAGAGGAACGATAATTAAAGAACGGACCGGTCCTGTGTGATGTAAGGTATTGAATAGTCTTACGGCGGCGGTCAACTTGGGGGGTTGATCGCCAGACAAGATTAAAGCGAGATTGTCGCCGGGGTTTGACATTATACGACAATGGACTTTGTATTCGGATTTACAACGGCGGCATGTGAAAACCCCGGACGTCGTGGGAGGTTGTTGCAAGCTTGTTTAAGGTGGGGGTGTACGATAGTTGAGCAGGGGCGGCAATTTAAATGATGGTGGAGTAAAACAAGCGAATGAGATGTTGGCAGGATCGGGAATGGAGGAAAATGTAATTCGAAGGGGAAGCCAAGGAAGAAGAATGGGCTGTAAAATAATATAAAGTGAGGAGTTTGAAAAAACTCAAGAGCTCTCTCTCTCTCACGCCCTCTCCCCCTATCTCGAAGATAGCTACTTCTACGATTTCTCAGGGAGAGACATTTTTCTTGGTTTTTGCCTTATCGGGTGGACGAGAGTTCCCCGTTGCCTTATTAGTTTGGTGTGCCACGACGGTGGGAAGATATTTTAAATTCCCCAAATATACTTTACGAAGTGAAATATTGGCGTGTGTGCTCGAGTTGATTAAAATGCGGCAACAAACTCCCCGGCCCACAATTAGAAGTAGATCTACAAGTGCACCGAAATACAACGCATCGAGTGAATTCTAACATTTCATTTTGTTAAGATCAGTCTTTTTCTTTTGGTAGCTGTTTTGATTTTGTTTTAGATTTTGGGTTTACGAATAGGTGTGGAAATAATTGATAGGAGAATTAATTGGTATTAGATGTTTTTGGTTAGTTATTCTGTGCTCCCTTGCCTTGTTTTGAAAAGTAATTTTTTAGAACTATACTTTTTAGTTGAGAATTTGTTTTATGTATGGATAAGTGTGTTTACGAAAGTGTTTAAGATAAAATGTACAAATGTACAAAATTGTAAATAAATTAAGCTTAATTTAAATTTAAATTAACTCTCTGTTTTAATTGTTTTCAGTATTTTTCCAGTTTACTTGTTCGTCATTGCTAATTATGTCCTGAACTACGGGATATTAACAAATAATTTAAAACACAACGCACCCAACTACCCCTTTATAAATAATTAATGTACTACCCAACTAATTCCCGCCCGATTAAATAACTTTGGTCGAGCAATACGACAGATATCTTATGCAAAATTTCATAAAATAATATTAAACTATATGAGTAAACAGAAATATTTAAAAGAATTTTTTCAACAGCAAGTAACTTGTTTATTGTAATCTCTCAATATTTGCCGTACATAGGAAAAAATAGATATAAAACATTATATTTATTCCATAAGTAATGTGAAAATTTATGTAAACACATACAATCTTCATTTAGATGAGACGTTTGACTGAATGCCACTGATCTCCGGAATTTTTTTTTTTTTTTTTCTATGAAAAAGTAAATAGCTGCATATATCTGAAATTTTTTACCGGATGAGTACATAGAAGTCAATAACACAGATTGCCCATTATATGTTGTAACTGCAGTCTAGCCTAGACACGGCTTGGTCCCTCAAGCTGGAAGCCGTTAAAATACCGGTTTCGAGGTTAATAAATTTTGTTAAATATACCTGAGAAATGAAACATTTTAGATATTTTTTTTAAATGACTGTGTTTCATATGTGCTGAATTTTATTTCGAGGTACACGACGAAGAATATTGCCATAGATTATTTTTGTTAGTTAATTTATGGATTTTTCCATGTTGAATATTTTTATTTTCTAATGCGCAGGCGCTTTTCCTGAGACATTCGCATTTTTTTAATTCTCTGCGATGTATACTATTTGACTACTTTATTATAGGAACACCATTTAGGTGAGCCAAAAATGCTCCCTATAAGGGTACAACACGGAAGCGACCAAACATTATTCAGGATTTGAACACAAGACCACTGTGTAGAAGCTCACGATGGTAAACACTATAACACATGGGCGGCCTAAGTTTAATATTGGTTATACGTTTTTAACATGTTGAATTTTGGTAAAACGCTTTAATAACAGCATACAGTTACTCTTAGTAACGGTCGTGTAAAAAAGTATCGACAGTCTGCAAGTGACAAAGGCCAAACAAGACTGGAGACAACACAACTGGAGTATCCAGATTTGGAATCTCTTGGAGTCTCTTGAAATCTAGAGGTTGGTACTACACCAGTTGAACGACTTCAGTATTTTGTTATTTACCACTATTTTTCCTTAGAACTGGATGCTCGGATTTGTATGGATGATTTGCTATGAACTGAGTTTTCCTGAATCAGTTTATTGCTCAATAATCCTAAATTTTAAATAAATGTTACATGAATTTTGTTTCCGATTACCGAGAAACAACAGAGTTTTCTTTCCAAATTCGATAGTTTTACATTCGCAGCAGATGATAAAATTTAACATTTATTTCCATGCAATCACACCCACACACATCACTTCATTTTTTATTTAGAAATGAAGACTAAGTAAGAGTATGTCTTTTCTCAAGGAGAATTCTTTGAATAATCAGAAATTACGTTTCTTTGGTCCCTGAAAGTACTTTTTGTTATGATGGCATGTACGTAAAAGTGAATTTTCTCTTTGAGTATTAATGATATTCTGAAAGTACAATGTAATAAAACATTTATTTTACTCTGCTACTACAATGCTTTTGTAATAGGATGACTATAATTAGAAACTATATTTAGATACTCAGCTAAAATATACTTTTTAGCGTTAAAATAGCAGAACAGTACTACAGTCCTTTAAAGAAAAACACATTAAATATATCTACATATATGTAACTGTCAACTCTTGAACTATTGATGAAATAGTATTAAAACGAATACAATAAATTATTTTTTTTATTAAATAGTTTCCATATTGCGGATAAATATCATTGTAATAGTGGTAGAATAGTAAAAAAGAAATTTGGTTACTACATAAACGTACGATTCGTAATTGTATTCATAATATTTATATATTGTAAAGTATATTCTCAGAAAATGACCAAGATGGTCAGGTCCTTTTAGTTCCATTTATAATTCATAGCTATAATTTATATATTTCATGTTGTCGGCAGAGTGACACACACACGACGTACATATATTTTTCTTTTAGAATAAATGTCTTCCTTTTCAAACTGGCGTTCGGCCAACATTCTCTTTATAACTCATTTCATTCTTTTTGTTACTAATTCGAAACTAAACGTGCATGTAATGGGGAATTATTTACACCTTCAAGTGTGATTTCAAGAAGTTTTTGTTGTATTACTTTGTGTCATGTTTTTTACGTCAAAAATAATTTCTTTTGTTTCGTGCGAAAACAAAGTTTTTTTTTTTTTTGAGAGGCCATACGTTTGTTTTATTTTACAGAAAACGACGATTTTTTGGGGAAAGGATCACAAAATGAGATTTCTTTTCATCATCGGAAGGTTGCCAGATAGAGAACAATATGTTTAATGTTGAGATATTTGTGATGAATCTGGGTAAGGGAAAACGGCCACAGACCCATGAAAAGGAAGGAGTATAGAAAGCTTGGAAAACATTTTACAAACATCAATAGTGTAAAAAGAACGCATTGTCAAATGAAAGATAAGGAGTAATGAAAGAGAAAAATCAATATAATATATATTGACCATCAGCTTGATTCATTGGATATTATTTTTAGTATCAGATTATATTTCTTTTCATTGCTGTTAGCACATTTCGTGATTTCAAATTGAGTTGAGATGCATAAGGGCTCTAATACCAGAAAAGTGTTTGATGAAAACAGATAATTGCAAACTTGGGGGGAAATGTTACACTTGCTTGTAAAATAATTCGAAACTACCTTTCAACCAAACGAATTAAGCCGGCATTTTCAGAGAGTATTATTTCCAATGGTCATGCTTGTCTTATTTGCTTTTTACTCCAGGACAGCTATTATGCCTGTTATAAAAGATCTTCCTATGCATTAACTTATTTTGTTAGTTATAACCATCATATATTTATATTTTACTCTTTACTAACCATATATAATCGATATTTGACTCAGTCGGGCATCTGTGTCATGACCGTTTGCAAGGACCAACGAAAAATTCTTGTAGGGTGGCAATTCAACGACTGAGGTCCCTCGAAATAATTTTTTATCGTACACCCACAAGAGGCATATCTTCCATACGGCATCTAGCAGTCTAATACAGTCTAGAGAGATTGTATGAAGCTCAAATAAATGTAGCTTTTATGATTTATCTTGTACAAGCGATGTACAGCCTAATATGTGTGCTCTAGTCTAAATTTCTAGGTTACAGACCGGACAGTTTGGAAAGTCCACTATGCCTATCTTAGAACGATGTTTCTGCAATATCGAAATTAAAGTATTCGATTTACGTTTAAAACATCGAGTTTGACAAAATTCCGAAATTCTTTTTATTCTTTTTTTTAAAGATTGTAAATTTATAATTCTAAATCTGCTTTTATTTTTTCGATACGATCATTAGAAATAAAATAAGAGCGATTTAAAGATCAGCAGCAGCTATGAATTTGAATACCAGTTGAAAACTTTGATCGTGTTTCCTGGAGACCTTATTTTTCGTCAAAAATGTAAACGATTCTTGTGATAAATCAAACTCTAACCATGCTATTTCTATGAAATAGCATGGTTTTCACGTATGTTTTTCATAATACTAGAAATGTAATGGACTACAGATTTGGTTCTAGGTATATTATTTGTAGATTTATAGCTGCCTTTGTAAAAAATCTCATGGAAAATTACTAAAATTTTACATGTAATTGCATATAATGACCTGTATTTTTTTTTAGATCTTAAGATATTGATTAGCTTGTCGGTCATTGCACTCAGAAGGTACTTACGTACATATAACTAAAATTTTTATTGTTATATGCATATTTTTTTTAGCGCTAGAGCCGTTTTTGTAAAAATTTGCTAAATTTCGGTCCAAATTCCTCAATCTTGTAAAAAAAATCGTAGTTAATGTCTAATTTTTCATCATTTTCGAGTTTTAGTGTTTTTACCTTCGAAAAATAGGATAGAAATTTTTGCAAGTACAGTTTTTTAAAAAAAATGGATCCGAACGCAGTCGGATACTTTAAAAGGAAGAGTTATTACGAATGACTACAGCGATATTTCAAGAAAAGTCATTCAGTATAATAATAAATATTCACTGGTATTAACTTTTGATTTTGCAGTAGCGGTAAACCACCTATGTATGATAACAATTTTCGTCCGGTTTCAAGATAAACTACTGGCTGTATACAGTTTTCGTCACAGATTTTTTCCATTCATTTAAAATAAAGGAGCTTGCCTATCGATGATAACAACTTCATTTTCTTGTCCTACACGCACCTTCCAGTAGAAGGGAAAATTCAATCTTTTTAACAGGTATAATGATAATTTACATAATGGTGTCAGTCTTTTTCGAAAAACTCTTAAACAAAGATAAGACTGTAAGTGTATAGCCAGGATATCAAAGATTAGAATAGGTATAACACATAATATAAAAACTTTTCGTCACACTTTTGTTTAATGCTCGTCGTTATGACAAAAGACAAATGACTCAAACAAATATATGGTAGGTTATATTATTACAGAAATCAATTGAGAAGAACTTTGAGAACAGTTTTGCATGCGTGACTTGCGTGCATTACGGAATGTCTCCTCTGTGACATTTCTGCTAAATTTTATGTTACTAATCTAATCTAACCTTTTAAATAGTCCGTGGGAAAGACAAGGCAAAGGAAGTGCAAGCTTTATTTATTCCTATTGGCTAGAACTTAATAGTTAATATCATCGGTTTTGGGGATTTTCTGAATTTTTTATTTTTTATTGTAACTAATTGTTTTCTTACCTGCTTAGTTTTACCTCATTTACAGTCAATTTTAGAGTGATCCAGTACAGTTGCAATTTCAGTACAATAGCGAAATGTAGCTTAGCGTTTCAGGGGACTATGAATTCTCTTCATTTCTTTTGGAAGCATCTGGACATATACTTTTTATAGTCTTAGAAATATAATTTTTCAGAATTGGATTTTACCTTGTTGCCAGTATTTTCATACCGCGTATATTTTCAAAAATAAATTAAAAATCTTACCATATTTATGAGTACAGTGGGTCCTTAAAAACTGTACTGTAGCAATGAAATTGGTAAAAGGGACTGCTGTTACAGAACTTAAAAGGAAAAATACACATTTCCCTACTTACTACAAGACTTGTTACCCTCCGTTACTACAAGACTTGTTAGCAACGGAATATTCATATTAAACTTCAATGGCCTTTGGCAGACCGCAAACAGAACGAAACGAAAAGACCTTTTAAAAACCTTGTGTGCTTCATTGCTTTTTCGGTGTTGCAGTTTCCTCTTTTTGTTTCTGTTTTTAGTCATTTTCTCATGCCAGTGGAAAGAAAATACATATGAATTTGCAATATTCATAATTAGCAGTATGAAGATTACTAAAAAACCTAGTCCACATTATGAAACGGAAGATTCATGTCCATACAAATTCATGCCAGGGAGTTTAATATAACTCGATACTTTTGTACACTTCTTTTAGATATGTTCCCAAGCTTTTAACACTAGAAAGACGGCTGCTGTCATTTTGACGGTTTCAGACATACTACTGAACATTTTGTCTGTAAGCATGTCCCCAGGCTTCTCAAATTTTATGACTTTTTATAATTTTACGCGAAATATGCACACACATTTACAAAATTAAATTCTATTTTAAAAAGGGGGAGAAAATATGTTGTATATCTACTAAAACCAAAAGTCGTCAAATTGACGGCTTTCGGTCTGAAAAATAGCCAGAAATATTTAAAAGAATACTGGAGAAATGTTAGTTACTTTTTG
Organism: Dolomedes plantarius; assembly: GCA_907164885.2. Lineage (NCBI taxonomy): Eukaryota > Metazoa > Arthropoda > Arachnida > Araneae > Dolomedidae > Dolomedes > Dolomedes plantarius. The sequence continues at coordinate 116,981,678 of OU015500.1, forward strand.
TCTCTTCCCCCCTTTTGCAAATAACAGAAATATTGGATCTTCGGAAATATTGGTATTGAAAAATAAGGATGCACAAACCATGCATATATTTATACGCATAAACCATACCAACTTGGTAGCTCGGCCTATCTGAATAAAACTACTCTAACGCCCAGATATATCTAAATGTATACTAATTTATTATATATTGGTATGAAATAGTTCAAATTTTAAAGTATTTAATCATTTTAAAAATCATTAAATATTTTAAAATTTCTTGATTTTATTTTTAACAATCAAAATGACGGCGTTCGGATATTTTAGTAAGAAAAAAATTCCCGTCTTTCTAGTGTTAAAACATATGATCAACTGCAACATATGCACAATATTTCAAATGAAAGTTCTACTCTAACGCCCAGCTATAGTTTTAAAACGGAAGATCAACTTTAATACCGATTATACGTTTATGATCTTATGATACCAAGACATAATTTTTAAGGAATCAGATTCTAAACTCCACCTCCACAGCACAATTTATAGCACATACGTCCGTAGTAAAGATTTTAGAGTTCCCTAAAGCTTTTCATGCTTAAAACTTAATGCAAAACTGATAACAAAACCATACATAATCCACACATAATAATAGCTATCAAATGAGGTAGCATATTTTTACAAACAAATCTTGTTGCAAACATATTTTCCTCTATTTTTCCCATTTGTTTCGAATTAAATAATATAGAATAAATGGTATTACTATTCTTGGATTTCATTGGGTAATTTTAATTGAATTACTATTTATTCCAACAGTTTTAATTACGAATGTGCAGTTTATGTATTAGTTTGTACGTCCTCACATCGGGTACTTAATTGGCAAAATTATAAGAAATGATTTTTTCAATATACTAAAGTTCAATATATAAAGTCAGATATTCAGTTGCAGAAAATACTTCCTGATTATTAAAAAAATCAATCTGTAACATACGTCTACCAAAACTGGGAATGAACCGTTGTTAAGTTACTCCTAATCCTTTTAGGGCCACCGTTTGCACAGTGCAACCGCCTAACTCTAGTCTTTTTCCATTGCTTTCAGTGCATTCCAGTTAAATGATCAGAAAAAGGGCTAGTACTGCTATCTGTTATCAGTTTAAAAAAGTAAAAACATTTTGCAACCTTTAATAGAAGAAAAATTTCAAGATTTTTTAGGTTAAAAACAATAGGGAAAAAATCTGCACTGTGAAAACGGTGAAGGTTGTTGTTTCTGGAAGGGTTATGTGTAAAAAACACCCATTTTTTTAAAATTCCATTTCATTTATATTCTGTCTTTAATTTCGAGCAAATGAATCAGCTTGTTCATCTATACTTTTTAAAATATGTATATGTAATTTATTTTATACTCATTTTCTGTAAAAAGTTGAATTTTTAAAGCATACATTTTTCAGATTTTCACTGCACGATTTGCCACGTTAACTCTGCAGTCTACTGGTGCAATTACAGCGTACATATGCCGAGGATCGAACACCTGATTTCAACCATGGGACAAGAGTTCTGTCAATTAAAGAGCTTCATACAGAACTTGTGATAATTTGTTCCTTTATTCTTCCAGTGCCTTGCAAATTATTCCTTTCAGAGAAAATATCTTTATCTGTTAAATTAATGTACTTAGCTGGATTAACTTTCTCTGAGGCATGAAATAATTTTATATGTTTTTAAGAAATTTCCATTCCCTGGAAGAGGACGCAAAAATTTATTTATCATTTATTCCCCACTAATAAACAGTTTTCAGTTTTATTTTATTTCTGGTCATTCGACACACTAATAAGACAGCTAAATGATCGAAAATAGGTTATAGGAAACAATAAATTGTCTTTTGACTGTCTGTAAAATATGTCACCCTTTAAAGTAACGTTCTTCTTTTCGAGATAAATGTTAAATCATTCAACTTTCCCCAATTTACTCGACGAAGCCAGTATATAAATCTATCGTCACAAGGAAGTAATTAATTTTCCTCTTCTTTTGACTTACTTAATAGAGACGCTCTCAATTCAGTTTACTGATATTTAAACTGCATCACAAATAACTATCGCGTGTATGAACGTAATCAGTCACCAAAGGAATTTTTTGGTACTGAAAATTTTCATTTATTCTCATCACATTCCTCTCAACTGTAAAACGTTGGAAGCTGAGTAGGTTTGACTTTTTTCGGTAAATATAGTGTATAATATATGCTAAAGAAGAAAATGCTTAGTAACTGAATTCTATGATTTTGTTTGTTGCTGTAGTTTTTATAAAACAATACACAACTGTGTTTTACAACAGACACACAGATTAGCATAACTATTACTCTATTTCACAAACTTATGTGATTATTGAACGCATAAATACCAAGACCTCTTTGGGTATCACTTCTTTGGAGTGTTTGAGTTAGCATACCGATAAAGGTGTGGTTTGAATTTTATTTAACATACTATTTTAGCGCAGTCTATTTTTAAAATTTGTTTCAGCTAGTTTTTAATATTGAGTTTATATAAGTAAGAGGGATTCTCAAGGCTCTTACTGCACTGCATGCCTGCATACAATTGCTTTTTAAAGTAAGATGGAAAATTTTTACGAACTGAACATTTAAATAGTTTTCATAAAATTGTTCTATATCAGTAGAATATTATATGAAATTGTTTTTCAAAGGTATTATAACAGCAAACTATTTTTATTTTAAACTTTCGTCTTTCCTTTTCCGAAATCCATGTATTATAATTAATGTAATTACCATATATTTTACATAAGAATTTCCCGTAAGAATATTTTTAGTACAATTCTTGCATAATCAGGAAGTGCATGTGCGTAAACCTAAATGAAACATACACAGCAAGAGTATTATAAATGAAAAATTATTCCTAAGTTATCAGTTCAAGAATATGGATCAAATCATAAGTCAAAACTGAGTATCGCTTCAGAGATTTAATATATGTGCATTTCAAGCAAATTTGTTTAAATGTAAAGTTGTAAAGTTCCAAGACATAATTTACCAATTTCCTTAAGTGATATTAAGGAAATCTGATATTAGCAATTTCCTCCTCTATACACATTTCGATAATATGCATAGTAATTAAAGAGCTCTTTATTTCAAAGTGTATTGTGAATAGCATAAATGATATCCCAGAATTTAAAGTAATAATTTCCTTGTACATCTGCATTTAAACTATGAATATGAACGTATCTGAGGAAAGCAAACTTGAAAACATAAAATGAAAATAATTTTAAAATAACATACATATTTTTTTCTGTACTAAATTATTACAATCGCTTATTCGAAATACAGAGGATTAAAAAATGGAAACAATGTTGTATGAAGTATACACTGTGACGTATGCATAATCCGACCATTAAAGTCATCGGCCAACAGAATCGTAGAATAGGAGGAAATGGGAGAATCGGCTATACACATAGAGGTAGGGCAGTTGATACAGAACCAGCTGGTGCAGAATTAATCTGCAAAACGTCGGATATCAATGACTTATTGCAAGGTATGATAATAGTCGCAAGACTTTCGTGTGCAAAACACAGCAGAAAATACAGGTTTACCACGAGGTGCAGTACTAAAGGTCATAATGATGACCATATTGAGAAAACTGAGGCTTCTGAATGCAAAATGTGTGTACATCACATGCAGATGTCAGTGATGGAAAGGCAGAACTTGGTATGTATTGTACCAAATCCGAATACCACAGCACATAACAATGGCAAAGGTCAATACGATTCCTGCTGATCCTGTTGCAATAGTTGTCAGAAGTTGCATAACGCTATAGTTTATAGTCAATCTGCAAACCACAAGCCCCTCGTTATTGACTCCGTTACTAGAAATTGTATCATTAGCGTCAATAACATAAATACTTGGGTTCTTGTAACTGATAACATTTAATCTGGTCGGTTGAATTGAAGTTTATGTGGTTTTCTACCATTGATAAATAATATGAGTGTTTGCGAGCAGGCGTTAGTCCTTACTGACCGCACATATTTCGTAGACGATGACACACATGTGCATCTTCCAAGACGTATCAACTTATGATCTGAAGAAGATCAGATACATAATATATTCGGGACACTTCATTAATGAGATCTTTACGTTATTGAATATTTTTTTTAATATGGAAAGAAAGGTACAGTCATGCTCTCGCCCCCCACACCCCCGCATTTTTCTCTATCATTTCAAGTTATCCTGCGACACATGTTATGTGTTACACAAGGAATGGTACCAAACTAAAATATTTTATATCACTCTTATCCCAGTTGAATTCATGTGATTTTGAGAGTCAATATCGAGCAAAATTCAACAGTAAACTATAAGTTTAATAACAACAAGTTCTGCAGAAACGGTCAGTGTATTCATTGATATAACTTTTCAGATCTAAGAAAGAATGCAAGCAATAACATTCAGAACTTTTTGAAGATAATATTATCTGAAATTCTCTTAACCCACTGACACTTATAATTAATAAGATAACAAATATTTAGGTTTAAATTAACAAACCATTTCCTTTTAAGAGTAATAAATATCAAAAGAAACTTTTTTTTTATAAATATGATTTTTTTTTCTTTTAGATATTTTCCTCTACAGACTAAAGAAACTGATATATTTTAAACATAAATTTGAATATTGAATATAACTGTCATATACGGGGTCTGTCCGTAAAGTATCAGAATTTAATTTATAACTAAAAAAATATAATGGATATGCATACTTCAATTTAATCCCCTTCAAAGTATCGTCAGTAGAAGCAACACACTTAGCCCAACGTTGTTGCCACTCTTGGAAGCATTATTGGAAGTCGTTCTTTGAAATGGTCAACAGCTGTTCGATCGCTTTTTGTTTGATGGTCATCACATCCTCAAACCTTCGTCCTTTAAGCGTTTACTTTAGCTTTGGAAATGCGAAAATGTCGCACGGAACGAAGTCTGGTGAGTAGGGAGGTTGCGGGACTTGACCGGTGAAATGTTTGGTTAAAAAATTTTGAACCACATGTGAGGAGTGAGCAGGGGCAATATCGTGGTGAAGCATCCATTTCCCAGTTTCCACTTTGCTGGTCGTTTCCTCCTCACGGAATCACGAAGTCGCCTGAGCACATCATGGTAGAACTCTTTATTAATGGTTTGTTCATCCGGGGCAAATTCGTAATGCACATCTCCATCACGGTCGAAGAAAAGAAGTAACATCACTTTGATATTGCTTCGAACTTGCCGGGCTTTCTTTGGTCGGGGGGAACTCAGACTCTTCCACTCAGATGATTGTTGTTTGGTTTCCGGATCGTATCCATACACCCATGTCTCGTCCCCTGTTATGAAGTTATTCAGAAATTCCGGATCCTCACACGATCTTTCGAATAACTCGGAAGCCATTTGCATGCGAAGTTCTCGTTGATCTTCGGTAAGCAAACGTGGGACAAACTTAGCCGATACACGCCGCATGCCCAAATCTTCGGTTAAAATTTCGTGGCAAACAGTTTTTGCTATTCCCACCTCGTCCGCAATCTCTCGAACTGCCATTCGTCGATATGATAGCACCACAGTACGAACCTGTTTCACTTTGCCATCATTTCTCGATGTTGATGGACGCCCTGATCGTTCATCACTTTTCACAGATTCCCTTCCAACTTTAAAACGTCTAAACCACTGAAACACTTGAGTTCGGCCTATAACATCACCACCGTATGCTTTCTTAAGCAAATCGAACGTTTTGGTTGCCTTTTTTTCCAATTTTACTACAAAAGTTGATGCAAACACGTTGCTCAATAGATTCCGTCATGATCCAATCCGACACGAGACTTCCACTGAGTTCACTTTTCGTTATTGCTACAAGAGAACCGCGCTTCTCAGTGCTTGGCTAATTGCCAACATAACAAGTTTACATATGTTTAAACATGCTAATTAGCGTGAGCATGCAGAGCGGTGTCTGTATTATGTTTTATACATTCAGTTCGGATACTTTACAGACAGCCCTCGTATATACTTGTATTAGGTTTTATGAAACAATTATCAGATATAAAAATGTGTTTGTATTAAAATGAAAAATTTTAAATATTTCAACTTAAATATTGCCTACATAACAAAACTGTAATACAAAGTCACAGGAATTTTTATTAAAATATTCAGTTGCACAAATATGTAAAATATTTTTTCCAGGAGGAATTATATGTTCTTTATCTCTCATGCACACACACACACACAAACATATATATATATATATATATATATATATATATATATATATATATATATATATATATATATATATATATATATATATATAGATAGATAGATAGATAGATACAGTGGTGCAAATTGATTTATGAAAACAAGATTTTTTAACAAAAACATTTTTAATATTCATAAAAAAATGAATGAAATTTCATACATTATACATGCTATGTATAACATGAGTTACAAAACTGAAATTTCATACGTAATAATAAACAAATGCATAAGGTCAAAAAGTTATAGTTTCGTAACATAGAAACATGGAAATTGATTTATGAAATATCACATTTCATTCACATTAATAGATAGTAAAGCTGCATTTCTTCATTACAGTTGCTTTTATTCTAGATAGCATTGATAAAACAAGATTTTGAATGTACTTGTGTTGTATTAGTTTCCAGTTTTGACAGACTGAAGCTTTTAATTCTACAAGTGATGTGTTCTGCATCCAATCTGCATAAACTTTTCGAACAAGCTATCGCCAAACGTTTTAGATGAGGTTCCAATCAGGACTATTAGGTTTATGATCTAAGGCTATCGCCACACGACCGTTTTTACCCACTGCGTCTTTTCACGCAGCTTGAAAATGTACACAAGCCGGCCACACGTGCGTGTTCTTTAAGCTAGTTCAGTCGTTTGTGCTTTTCAGTACAACGTGAATCCAGTTTCAATAAATGAAAATGCTGTTCACACGCTATGTGTTTTATTAATTGAACCGGTGACTTAAAAAATATGTACTTAAAATAATATGTACTGAATATAATATGTACTTACTAGCTGAAAACCCGTACTTCACTACGGAGTACATTCAAATTAAATACAACGGCCAATGTATGCAATTAATGCCAAAAATAAGTATAAATATATTTATAATAAATTCAAAGATCAATGTATGCAATTGATGTAAAAAAAAACAAAAAAATATATTTATAAAAAATCGTAATGGATATATTTATAGACAAAATAATATACAAGAAAATATTCAAATTAAATCTAATAAAACGTACTAAAGAATATAGTACAGTTAATATAGTACAGTTTGAGGAGCATATATTTTACTGTATTTTAATATTTTTTTGGATAATGTCCAATCGTCTGCCGCATTAGCAAGAAAAGAAAAATATTTTTTTGTCTATTTCGTTGTTATGCATGTGACGATAAATTTATTTAAAGTACCAAAAAAGAAATCACGTGATCAGCATTTAATAAATTAAATAAAAAAAGATTAATCCTTAAAAATTCACCAGAAATCAGAACATGGAAGTAAAGATTCGAAAAATATTTTATTTTAAAGGAAATTTTATGATCTTTCTCGTGATATAAATTTTATAACCCTCAAATAATTATTTTAAATACAAACTTGAAAAAAGTTACTAAAACAGCTTAAAAATTTAATTTTTAAAAAATCTAAGAAGCATTTTTCAAAAATATTTCTTAGTGCACCATTACACTATAAGAAGAATCACCATGCAAAATTTCAGCACTTGAGGTCCAGCGGTTTGGTGCGTTGTATGTCACTCAGTCAATCAGTCAGTCAGTTACAGAACTGTTTTATATAGACAGATAGATATGTACTTAAAAATATAAATATGCACTTAAAATAGAAATTGGCATTAATATTTTCGATCTGAATTTTACTTACCTGAACAAAGAAGATACACTGCTGGCCACTGTAAATGCAACACCCTGAAGGAAACATGCAAATAACATGAAATTTACAACATGCATTAGTGGAGGTGAGATATGCAAAGGATTAGAATTTCAGCGCAGACTCACATCACGCGCGCCTGTGGCGCCACTTCAAAGCGCTATTTAAGGCTTGGAGATTTCGACGATTTGAAGTTCGGCAATTGTGTTTTTCTTGTGGTTTTTTCAAAAAAACGATCAATTATGCCTCGTCGAAATTAGCGATCATCTTTTGATCAAGTATCCCAGTTCGACAGAGGAAGGATAGTGGCCTACCGAGATTGTGGATTACCTTTCAGGGAAATCGGTAGTCGTGTTGGGCGAAACCAAACAACTGTAATGCGGACATGTGATCGTTGGATGCAGGAGGGTACGATGGACCGGCGTGTTCGATCGCATCCACCTCAGCGCACCACTTCACGTGATGACAGGCAAATTGTGCGCATGGCAGTGACGGATCGCTCAGTCACATCACGAACCATAGCACAGCACATGCAGTCTGTAACGCATCATCCAGTGTCTGCGCGTACCATTCGACGCCGTTTACAGCAGAGTGGTCTGTCCGCAAGACGTCCATTGCTTTGTCTATCCTTGACGCAGAACCACAGACGTCTCCGCCGCCAATGGTGCGATGACAGAAGGATGTGGACGGCAGAATGGAATGAAAGTGTCTTTACTGACGAGTCACGCTTCTGTCTGCAACACCACGATGGTCGCATTCGAGTCTGGAGACACCGTGAAGAAAGGATGCTGAACAGCTGCGTTATGCACCGCCACACTGGTCCTGCACCGGGTATTATGGTATGGGGCGGTATTGGATATCACTCTCGCACACCTCAAGTACGCATTGCCGGTACTTTAAACAGCCATCGCTACATCTCCGAGGTGTTGGAGCCAGTTGTCTTTCCTTACCTTCAGGGCTTACACACAGCCATATTTCAACAGGATAATGCACGACCGCACGTTGCACGCATTGTCCAACGGTTCTTCGTCAATCGCCAGATTGAATTGCTTCCCTGGCCGCCTCGCTCTCCGGATCTTTCGCCGATAGAAAACATGTGGTCCATGGTTGCTCTACGATTGACTCAGGTTCCATCCCCAGCTGCCACAGCAAATCAACTTTGGCAACGTGTGGAAGCTGCTTGGTCTGCTGTACCCCAAGAACTCATCCAAAGTCTCTTTAAATCAATGCCGAGGCGTGTGGCAGCGGTGATCTCCAACAATGGTGGCTACTCTGGCTACTGATTTTGGCAGGAACCACACTTCACAGAAGTATATAAATTTAATCATTTGATACTTGGTCAACATGTTATCTACAAAATAAATTTTGTTGTGATATCTCTTGTCTTTCTTGGTGTTGCAATTTGGGTGGCCAGCAGTGTATTTAAAGGGTATCTGTTGCTATTCAGATGTGTAAAACGTGGATATAGCTACTACAGATGATATTTTTTCCGGAGCGAATGCAGTTTTTATTTATAACATTTTAAATAGAAAGACAGTGCAAATCAGTAAATATTGCATGCAATTATATATCATCCGCGGTCTAGTTATAACTATCACCTACTTACAAATTATTTTATAACTTGTTAAAAATAAAATTTAATTTGTATTACTACTTATCAAAATTACTTCTGTTTTCGCCCACCTGGTCCCACTTTTCCCCAGTATCATTCTTTGTTACAGTCATCCAATTATCTCTTTTGAGTTCCCGGTTTTTGAAATCCGTATTCCGTGTATCGTAAAGACATGGATATTTTTCGATTTTAATAATCATAAGTTCACTCTCTAAGTAGTATTCCAGTATATTTTAAATATAAAAAATTTAAAAATCAAAAATTACGAGAACACAAGAATATACCAACAACAGAAACAGTTATCTTCCTATCTTCATGTAAACACGTCTTCAATACTATCAGCGAGGTGTTTTCACGCAGCGTGAAAAAACGCTCGTGCGGCCGTAGCCTGCTCTTGAAATCCAGCTTGAAAAATAGGTCTCGTTCTATCCTCCAGCTAGCGACCTTGATATCGCGACAGACAGTCTCCCAGCAAGCGTGAAAAAAAAGCCGTGTGTAGCCACGCGTACGTTACGGCAGCTTATCTATATTTTGCGGCTTGTTTTCAAGCTGCGTTTCTGCGTGAAAAAACGCTCGTATGGCCGTAGCCTTAAAAGATCAATATTCTATTCCTCAAACCAATCTTTCATTGCATTTGAAGTGTGAATACTTGCATTGTCTTGCATGGATATGTAATCTAAACTATAATATTGCCATGCAAATGGAAGAAGGGAATTTTCTAAAACTGATCTGTAATCAAATGAATACTGGCGATCATTTGAAAATACAATTTCACTTCTGCCATCATAAGTAATCGCTGTCCAAATAATCAAACTTCCGCCACCAAAATTTCTGCTGAATGTAGATTTTGGTTCTTTTCGGCGGTCCCTCCAGTAATACTTCAAACCATCGTGGTCATCCAAATTAAAGTTCTTTTCATCGGAGAAAATGGCCTTCTTCCATTTGTCGCCCATTGTCATGTACTTCTTGCAATACTGAAAACGCATCTGCTTGTGACACATAAGTATTTTTCCAGACTTCATTTTCTACCATCTTATGTTCCATGAAGAATGTAAAATTTCCCCAACTTTTCTAGAAGTAACAGAAAGAGATTGATCTGCACAAAACTGCTTTGAACTGTGGTCGGATTTTGGTAGAGGTTTAATAATACCCCTTTTTTCCATCATAGTTAAGCGTGGATTGCCTTTTTTGTTAAAATATTTGCAATAATTTGCTGAATCTTATCTATAGTTATATATCACACCAACTGATCTTTTAATTAATTTACTAATTTCCGGAACAGATTTATCATATTCTCGATATGCATCGAATTTGGCTCTTTCGTCCTCAGACAACACCTTTAGTTTAACCATCGTAAAAAGTTAATTTCATTTATGTAAATCATTTGTCATACGTAGCATTTATAAGGTATGAAATTTCATTCCTTTTTAATAAATATGAAAGAAGTTTTTGTTAAAACACCGAGTTTCCAAAAATCAATTTCCAACACTGTATATATATATATATATATATATATATATATATATATATATATATATATATATATATAGTGTACAAGTTTAATGACAGTATTAGTTAGTTAATATACTAACTAATACTAGCATTAAACTTGTAGATTACGCACAACAGGGAAACACAAGTTCTTTAAATTTAGTCACAGATTAGAATAAAATCTTTAACTAGCTTCTAACTAATTTGTTTATCATTCCAATGAGAATTAGATCTGCTTGTTACTAGGAACATATAAAACTATAATGGGTCATTAACAAGTTTGATATAAAAAGGGAATTGCAGTTATTTGTAATATAACAGGAACAAAAATACTTTTCTGAAAACTAATATTAACTAAAAATAAAGAATGACAGAAAATCTCTACGTAATTTATTTAGTTTTTCATCTAGCTTGGTAGAATTGCGTGCGATTGTCTCTATTTACAGTGCCCAATTTGAAATATTAGGCTTTTTTACTTAATAGGAAAAATATAGAATTTCCGGAAGACCTTTGTGAAAACAAATGGCAGATGTACAGACAGGAAAGTTTTTCTATTGCCAGAGGAAGGATGGAGAGATATTTTACAAGGACAAACAAGAAAAATAAAGTACACAAAAAACCATTCACCAAATAATATAACCCACCACTTTATCCCATCCTGATTTTCGTATTTGCTTTGTTTTCGGTTGTAATCACTTGTGTGAGTTTACGCCCACAAAATTTCTCTCAGTGTTTCTATGATGAAGAACTCATTTTCTTGTCTGCTGTTTTGTTTCAGATTGCAGTGATGTTCTGGAATATCCTGTTAATCATTTCTGTTAGCTTTTATTAAAATGTTTAACAATCTCGTCAATGATTTTTAGTGAGACAGTCATATCAATGAAAAACATTCAATATTTATTTTATTATATCCGTGTATCATTTTTTGTTCCCTTATTTAAACATATTAAACTTTTTCTCCCAAATTCTAATCCAGATTACATTGAAACCAATGATTGCACGACGCCAGACAATCACTGGTTAGTATGATATCATAACTACATGAATGATTTTATAAGGTAATGTAGATGTAAGGGGAAAACCTTTGTAAACCTTTGTATGGAGATACGTGGCAGTATATATATATATATAATGTATGTATTACGACGGCTGATCAAGGTGTGCCTTTTCTTTGAATATCATGAATGAATGAATCATGATGAGTTGTAGGTTAAAAATTGATTTTAATTTTGTGATCGTTATGAATAAAACTGTTTTTCTACTTAAAGTATTTTAATTTTCTAGAAGCTTCATATTTTTATTAGATCTACTGAATTTAAAGTTTTGTTAACCTGGAACTTTTTAGAATTCTCCATAACATTTTTTATATTACTGTGATTTTTAAGAAACTATGCGTCCCTGGTGATTTTTAACAAAATTTTGCATTCTTGGTGTTATAACAACTTCTGTTTTCTTGTTTGTTTTCAAAGCTAACTAATTTATAAAAAAAATGTTTTTAAGTGTTTTTTGAGAGTTTAACTGTAGGCTATTTAACCAACATCTGACATTACAGCATGAAACTAGTAACTAAATTACTCAGGATTTACACATGAGAAAATTTCGTCTGTATGTGCAATGTAACACATTCGTTTCCTAAATAAGTCAGAAATAAACACTTTTTTGTTTGCCGAATATGATATTAGGGCTACTCTTCCTTAGTCATATATTATATATAAAGCATAAACATTTTGTTTAATGCCATTTTTTGTACAGTCCTAGCAATAGTTCGAATAGTCCCGCAAGATATCTCTCGATATCACTCTTTTGTTAGCCGAATATGATATGAGGGTTGCTCTTCCTTAAGCATATATTATATATAAAGCATAAATATATTGTTCAATGCCATTTTATGTACTTTCCTAGCAATAGTTTGAATAGTCCCTCAAGATATCTCTCGATATACCGTCAAATGATAGTGATACTGGAGTAAACGTCAATCTCTACGCATAATATGTGTAGGTTGATCAGAATGAAGCAATCCATTAATACAGCACAGTCAGACAATCATTGGCTCAAAAATATAATTAATCTGTTCAAAGCAAATGATTTCAATTAGGCCTTTCTTTAGTACAATCATTAATCGAGTGTACCGGGAATGCATTTCCTGCCAAGGAACTTCAAACCAAATACACTTCGGCGTCGAAAAAAAACAATGACGTTGGTCAATGATACACAAGGAGAGATTGGTGAGCTGCGAACAGCTATAAGTGAAATAATTACCCCGAGTAATCCAACAGAAGTGAAAAATTAGAAACGATACGTGTTGGTCGTCGTCCTGTATGCTTACAAATATTTCTACTGCGCAAGAAGTTGTTGTGACCCAATGCTTAACATCCTTCGTTGATTCATGAATCAAGTTTTTCATCAGTCATGTAGGTGGCAGAGTTGTAATGTGCCGAAAATAGCATCATATCATGGTACTAACTGTTAAATTAATTGTCAGCTTTATTTTCTTCTTAAGCCTGGACATTAGAGGACTGTTGCAAACAACATCCACACTTCAGTACCTCAGACTTCAGTTTTCAAATCGTTCTCTATCCACATATCGCTCACTTCTTTCAACAACGTCATATCTAAAAAAACAAGATTTTTCAGGAGAGTGATTTAAAAGTTTAAAAGTACATTGAAATGTACTGAAAATAAATTTTAATTCTGCTCTCTAGCGGATAAATATTGAGCAGTGAGGTAGGACGATCTTGCAGGGATATACTACTCTTTCAGGGAATTCCAAAAACCAGCATAATTATAAATCGCCGATTTTTGAGATATGACGGTGTTGAAAGGAGTGAGCGATACATGTACCACATGGCCAAAGACAAGCTAGGATATAACAATGGAATATTGTTTCAATCAGTATGTCCATTTATTAATATATTCTGAAATTGAGATTATGTGGAATTATGGAATGAGACTATCTAGTGCCATCATGTTACGCTGAAATTCAAAGAATTTTTTTTTTTTTTTTTTTTACTAATCCCAGATTGTCTAGCAAGGCTAGACAATCTCCATAAAACCAAAAATTTCTAAAAAGTCTAAAATCAGCAGAGGGTCCAGAAGGACCTCGTCCTTAGTAAAACCCAAGCAATTTAAAATATGGGCAGGGGAGGCTATGTCGGCAGAGCACCAGTGGCACTTCGGGAAGATCTTCTGCCCCTGCCGAAAAGTGAGTGCTTTAATATGACCACTCATGAAGCGCGAGAAGGACGTTTGATACTTTCTGGGCTTGATCTGAAAAGACCCACCCGGACTTCTTCCAAAGTACCATGGGTGGCAAGGAGGAGTTCTCCAAAGATGGTTTTGTTTGATCTTCATGAGGGAGTAAATCTCTCTAAAAGTAAGAGCCTCACAAGGACTCACGTACTCCTCAGCCGCAGACCTGTCTAAAAAGTCGGCCCTTTCATTACCGTCGATCCCAACATGGGAAGGGGTCCACTGAAAATGAATAGTGTGTCCAGATGAAAGCCGGTCAAGAAGATCTAAGATGTCCAGGTTAGTCTGGTCCCCAATAATAGTCCAATAAAGAGGTGCTGAATTGAAGCACGGCTGTCAGTTAAAATCCAGACATCGTGAAATTGATCCTCAACTTGACACGCATAAAAGAAAATGTTGTTGTTACAAATGGAAATTGTTTTTGGAACTTAATCCATAAAATTTATACACTGCCGAGATTGTTGGCCATTCATTTAAGGGGGGTCCATATAAGTGGCCAGCATTTCCTTCCCACAAGGCGATCCTTTAATTTATAACCGAGTCCAGTTATGATACCGGAACACTTGACCCCGCACCTCCAGAGGTAAATTTGAGAACATGGAGGACACTGCAGCCACGAAATATTTTTACTTGCACTGGCCACCATTATTTTATACGGTGATGGATTTGCAACGACGGGCATCAAAACAGAGACGTTCAAATCACTGGCCTGCGGCCTTGCCAACTGGACCATCGCGCCCTTCCAAGAATATGTAGAAATGCATCGATCGCATAATCTCTCAGGCTTTATTTTATATTGCTTGCCTGGAATTAAGCTAAATGGATTCTGAGTAAAATATACCTGAAATGTACAGTATTTTGTGTACGCAGTTCTTTAGACATGCTAACATAAATTTCTCACTCTGTATTTTATACATCTAAACAATACTAGTATCCGTAACCAGTCAAAGAGAAGATACTAAAACAGGTTAAAAAGACCAATCCGACATTATCAAGGTAAATTTAAAAAAGGTGGTCAATCATATATTTAGCAGGACAATATCATACGTATAAATCGCGCAAACATATAATACTTGGACAGAATTTGTCTTCTACTCCATATCTGCATATATATGACGTAATTATTGATTTCATTAACGAAATATTAGTTCCAATTTGTTAGCACAATATGCTAATCTAGAACATTTAAAAACCTATTATTTAAAAAGTAGAATGTAGTCATAAAAGCCTTCTTTTTTTTATTTCATAACTTTTTTACCATGAATATAAGAATTAAATGGATTTATTTATGGAAATTTTCTTTTCCAACTTTAGCAAGTAAATGCTGAATAAGCTATCTTTTATATACGATCTTTAAAATTGTGCGGAAATTAATCCCAATTATGCTTACTAGTTGATCATTTTTTCCTTATTTAATGATATTAAAAGCTCATTATAGCCATTAAAATTCCGCATGAGTCAAGACATCTTTCTTTTCAAATATTCCTTTCAAGAATTTAATTTTTTAATTAATTTTGTGAAAGCTTATAGCAGAAACTTTTAACATTTTTAAGTTATAAATTAAAGTCTAAGTATTTCCGAAAAAAAATCTTTTAATATTATCATATTTTAATTAGAGATCTGATTTTGAACACCGTTGTCCGATATTAAATTTTAAGTCATGTGTAAAATCTCTGTGTTGCTACTGATAAAATTATGCGTCCCATCCCATATTTAAATTTCATAAAATCACGCTTTATTGAATTAACTTAGCTTTTTATCATAATTGAGAATCAAATGTAAAAAAAGAATTTTTTTATCATAAATGGGACAAAAATATCGTGAGAATAGAGAAGCATTAAAATCAATCTCTCTCAAATTTACAATGAAAAAGGAAGTGTCATTCATTAAATTTTAACACAACTAGGCAGTTTGAATCTACCTTTGACAAACAAATCTTTCATAAAAATAAAATGAATAACATTATGTTCAGACGTGAATCTGTAAATTCTTGAGGAATATATTAAAAATTACTTTTGACACAATTTCAAGAAAAACCTCTCACATAACACCTGAAAGTGTCAGTAAAGTTGTATTTAATTATAATTTTCTTTAAATAACAAAAGATATTAATGAGAATGAAAATAAAACTTCAGATAATATTGAATTTATTTTATTTTTTATATGTAATACTAAAAGGTGTATGGTTGTCTGGGTTAAAAATAACTCCAAATATATTTGTAGGTTACTTCTGAAGAAATTTATGATATTGAAATTTAAAAAATACCAGCAATTAAACATTATTTACTTTCCGTATGCAATACTCATTAAACTTTCTGATTAGCTCTGCTTCAAGAATTACTTTATGGCCTATTTATCAATTTATAAACACGCATCTTTAGTATTTAACATATATATTAACACGTTCCATTACGTTATTACGCTTGAGTGGCATTTTCAAAATGACATTAATTTCTATAAGCTGTTTAAATGTTTTATTATTTTCATCCTTAAATGAAAAAAAAATCCAACTAGAGTGAAAACAAAAAATCATAAATTTACACTTAACAAACATATACGATATGTTTCTGTCTTCTGAAGTTCATCTTTATGGTTGATATTTATTTCCGGTTAATCCGCTAGGATGACTGATAATCTCTGCCCTGACATGAAGAACGTAAAGTTATCTGTCAAAAATGCACTATCAACGCTTTTCGATGGTCGGATAGGAAATTAATATTACTTTCAATTGAATAATCCTTTTAACAGAAAAAAATGGAATTTTTTTGCCAAGGTTTACACAGAAATTTGTTTGACAAAAAAGGAAAGCTCACAATCTGTAACGTACAAGATATAAGAATATATTCACGACGTATTTATTGCAAAATAATGTCAACATGCTTAGATTTCCTGTCATTCACACTTAGAAAATTGAGGAATAATTTACCTCTCGTACATTTTATTTTTTCTTAAGTGGTTTTTCTTGATCATTGAGACTATATTTTTTATCTTTGCGGGTGGGGGATGGGGGGTGGGGGGTTGTATTTCTGCAATCCGTGAGGTTCAATCAAAGGCCCATCGACTATCATTTACCAAGACAAAATATAAAATGTTATATTTTGGTTTCATTCGTGTCTAGGTCGTATATGAGAACGTTAAATCCACAGATCGGAAAGTCCTTCAATGAAATCAGAGACGGTGGGAGAAAGTATGATAAACAGAGATGTCATGGAATGTGAGTGATCGGTCAAAATTGAAGTGGCCCCATGGGATGGTGTTAGTTTACCTATATGTTGCCTCAATAAATACAACCAATGATTCTCACGGACTATAGAGGAGTATCTTCATTGACGAGTGCTCCGCAAAGGTAAAAAATGACAATTTATATCTGCTTCACAACCGTTATTTCCTTTCTGTTTAAAAATTCGGAGATTTAACTTCTGTTTTTAATCTGCTGATAAAATTCACACTATGCAAAAGCTCTCTTTATTGCATTAATTATTATTTTTGTGCAGTAAATTATTCTGAAAATAAAACACTTTTAAAGTCTTTCCACTTAGATGACAGATCGTTTTTAAAATGTCCATCAACATATTTTTTCTAAATTCGAATACACAGGCTCATTGATGTATATTCTTGTACAGACACTATAAGTTGCACTGCATCTTCATAAATAAACTGTCTGAAAATTTCACCTCGGAATTTCACCTCCAATTTAACAAGTATTAACTTCTTTAAAATAGAAAAAAGCATTCGATAGCAAGAGCTACTGAGTTCGTATTCAAGAAGGGACAGAAACACGCGTACAGACAAAAATAACTATATTTCTCATAAAACTCAGATGCTTTACGCTATGTAACATCTGATACATGGATAACTTGAAATGTGTCTACTGCGGATCTGGATGTCCTTAATAAAAAGACGTTTCTTCCGTCGATTTTTTAAGACTTTCCTTGACTAAAACCTGATGTGTAATCTAGCTGTAAAAAACTGAACGAAAAAAGAAAAAACACTATTTACGTGTTGATGCTAATTACTCTTGTTTTCAACACGTACATCTATATTAGTATCTCGCATGTTAGACTATTAGTAATATAATTCCAATATGTTATTTGATTTATCCATAATAATATGTAGAGAAGTAGAACAAAATTTATTTTTAATTGATCCTCCAACTTTTTACAATTCAGAATTTATTTTGAATCTCCTGGAAGGTATGTACTACATAGTTCCAACAAAATAAATTGATTTGTAAAAGGAATGATATATATATATATATATATATATATATATATATATATATATATATATATATATATATATATATATATATATATATGTGTGTGTGTGTGTGTGTGTGTGTGTGTGTGTGTAAGAGATGACCCGAATGGTCATCTCTTGAAGAAAAGCATACATCGTGGTCGAAATAATGAAAGTCAGCTTCAGGAACAAAGGCATTTATTTAAGAGTAAAATAACACATCTTATTCACTTCGAGTCAGTCCAGCGTCTCCTCGTAAAAGAGTGATAAAAGAATTAGCTCAGAGAGGTTGCCAGAATTGGCGGATGAAGTTAGTGTATGGAAAGGCTAGGCGTTTCGCCAAGGAGTCGAAAAGGGGGTTACCAGAACAGAGAGAAAGTACAGAATGGACGATTAGAGGTTGCTAATAATACTATCACAGAATATCGCCTCCCCCATCGAAAATGGATTGGAGCCGCGGCCGTCGACTCCAAGACACTCCATATAGTGAGAACATGAAAATTAGTAGTTAGAATATTTGGTTGAAGCTGGCTCGTAAATCACAAATTTTTATGTTAAAATATACAATTGAAAAACATAATAATATCGCATAATCTTAAAAAAAACAAATAGCTGGAGAAAAGTAAAAACGGAATTGTACACTTAAATGAAAACACTAGTAACAACAGATGTAAAGACGTTCCAAATACGAATACAAGAAAAAAATATTGTGCAGGTCTCAGTCCCTGACATGTATCACAGTCTGAAAAGTTTGAGTCCTGGACGGGTACAGTTCATCTAGTTGTTAAAACACAAAATTTATTTTTTTATTATTCACAGTTTTTTATCGTGGAGTAGGGTTTAGTTGTTTTGAAGATCTCCTGTGGTGTAGTCACTTTTTTAGAAAAATAATTTTCTTGGATGTTTATAGTCCGTTTCACATTAGTTATTCATTTCAACATTTTCTCTAGATCATGTAAACAAAAACATTAAAATTATTCTTTCCGCAATTAGTAGAATAAATTTACTAAATGCTGTCAAAATGTAACTTTCAACATTAATGTAGTAAAGCGCATTAAATAAAAAAGCTGACTTTATTACATGTTTGTGATAGAAGTCGGAATCGAATTTAACGCCGGCTGATAATTATAGGGTAGAGAGGCGTTTTTTAGGACTTAGCCCGTTGCAAGACAGTTTTATGAGGTTTCAATATGTTAAGGTCTGAGATTGAGACTCAGATAAGATGACTAGAACCGAAAGGTGACGTTATGTTACAAAATCCCTTTATGTTAGATTTATGGCAGTATGGTTTGTAAAATAACCACGTGGAAAACCTGGGTGGTCACAAGGGCAGGCAGTGAGGGCGTAGTGTTATTGGGTTCAGAAGCCAATAAGAAAGTGAGAGGGGAGGAAAAGCGAATGAAAATATTCCTGTGTTCGGAATGGCTGGAGAAGTTTATGAGAGGGTGGAGTCATTGGTGAGAGAGGGTATGAAGATAAAATATATAGAGGTTATCTTTGAAAGATAAACAAATGAGAGTCTTGATCGGGGAAACTGTAGGTTCCCCATCTCCAGCATTACTTTAAAGTTATTTTAAGTGGACAAGAGGGTTCCACAGAAACCCGTTCAGGCGACTGTGTGGGTGGAGAGAAGAGCTCCCCATATTCATAAAATAACTTTTAGAAAACGATTGCCTCGGCTAAGTGACATAGAGAGGCCCGCATTTTAATTGTCGTAAAGACGAAGAGACCCAGTCGAAGGTCAAAGCGCATAGTCAGAATTTAAGATGAAGGAGAGTCCAACATCCAGTGCCACGACGAGAAGTGATCCCCATCTCGAAAGAAATAGTGAGTGCTCCACTACAAGGAGAGAGCGACGTCCAGTGCAACGACGAGAAGTGATCCCAATCTCGAAAGACATAGTGAGAGTTCTACGACGAGGAGTGTCAGTAGCCCAGCACTACGAAATAGCGTGTTTCCCATCTCGAAGCAAGCAGTAACCGCCCCATGCCCAGTGAAGCAGTCTGACCCCCGAACCCTCAGCGAGGCGAGCAGACCAAAATAGCAAATAAATAGATGAAGTGAATTGGGAGGAGTGTAGAATCTGATTTTGATCTGTTCAGTTCCAGCTTGAGCTAGGTAAATTTGATTTATTGTAAGGGCTGAGAGTTAAGTGAGATAGTGTTTTAGTGTTAAAGTAAAATATAAGTTCCTTTGATTTTTGCTCGGGATGCTCCTTAACTTTTGCAAAGCAGTAGTGAATACAATTGTGAGAGATAAGTATATTGTTGATTGATTTTTGAAATGAAGATTTCCTGTACTTGTAAATATTCAGCATATGTAAATAAACTAAGTTTTTTTATTTAAAAATCTATTAGTTTGTCTAATTTGAAGGTTTGGTGTTAAATTATCTGATTTCAAAATGAGAATAGTTTAATTGCTTGGTTCTGGCAAAACAGTTGTTAGTTTGCTAAATTTGACATCCAGAGCTTTGGGTAGTATTAAAAAAATAATTTAAAACACAACGCACCCAACTAATCCATTTTTAAAAAATATAAGTACTAACCCTAAATAATTTACGATACACGCCTAACCAACTAAAGCTGGATGTAGCAACACGACGATCAATACCAAATTTCTGGTACCTGATGTTGAAAAAATTCGAACAAAAATACAAATTCCAACAATTGACACTAACATTCAATTATTCTGAAGAATAAAAAAACTAGACAATAGAAACATAAATTTGAGGTACGCGACCTGTTGCGAGTACTTCCCCGTGAGCGTTTACTAAAGGGAAGGTGCTTCCAACCTGAAATTCAAGTTGAGCAAACTGCACAAAAGGAAAAGGGGCAGTCAAGTTTTTGAAACATGAGAAGGAGAGGAAATTTCAAAGGGAACATTTGAACATCACGAAGAAACAGGGAGGACAGTGAGTGGAAACCCCACCATAAAAATCAATAATATTTATCTAGTACATAGTATTTTTCATATAAAATGTAGTAAGCTTCAAAAAGTAAAAAAATTATGTGAGTTTCACTTACACTCACGGGGTTTCTTCAAAATTAACTTGGATGACGATAGGACAGGAATGATAAAATAGAAAGTTTAAGGATAGCTGAATGATTTACATATTGGTGACTTATTCGTGGTGTCCTTTGAACTTCTCAGGTGAATAGTAAAATCTCAATTTTGATGAATGTACAATTTCAGTGGGTTTATCCGTGTGGTAATTTTCTTTATGAATTTCATAATTAACTTCAGATAATTTATTAATAATCTGGTAAGGTCCTGAATAAGGTGAGATTAACTTTCTAGTGTTTGGGTATTCGAATTCCTCATATATTACTAAGTCTCCAGGTTGAAATTTAGATTCTTCAAATCTAGTATCATATCTCGTCTTATTTTTCTGGTGGTATTCAAGATTTCTGGTTTTAGCTAAAGTTCTTGCTTCATTAAGTGGATTATAAGTATTTTGGTCAATTGGAGAATCAAAAGGAAGTTTGCCAAATAATAAGTAGGCAGGGGTGAACTTAGTTACGGTATGACGTGAGTTGTTCTTATATTCAGTAACATTTTGCTCTAGCACTTTTGTAAACGGAACCTTTTTAGAAGTAGCATTTACCTTACATTTTAGGTGAGTTACAAGAGATTGATTTACCCTCTCCACTTTTCAATTTGTCTGGGGATGATGAGAAGAAGTCAAAAGTTGTTTCACATTATGGTTTTTAAGAAATTTTTTGAATCTGTATGAGGTAAACGCTGCGTTTCTATCGCTTAATACTTTCTCTGGAATTTGCATATTAAAATTTTTACTTAGACAATTGGCATATGTTTCTGAAGTTACGCTCTTTGAGGGAAATGCCCATACACATCGGGTTGCATGATCAATTACTATATGAAAGTAATTTTTGGTTGAGTTGTAATAATTAAACACTCCTACTGTATCAATAGATAGACATTCAGAAGGTTGGTCAGTTGAGGGCACTTCTTGCAGGAGTCCAAATCGTTTCTGATTTTCCTTTTTATTTAACTGGTAATTATGGCAATGTTTCACGAAATTAACTATATCTTCACTAATATTGGGCCAATAATATTGAGGAGTAATTTTATTTAGCATTCTTTGAACTCCTGGATGTGCGAAATTTGCAGGGGTATTCATTAACAATTTTAATCTTAAGGATTTAGGTACTACAGTTTTACAAAAGTTCTTTTTCTAAATTACCATCATTTCATTAATTACCAACATGCCATTGTCTTAATTACCATCATGTCATTTTCAGTTTTCTGTTGTTGAATTATTTCATTCCTATCTAGTAAATGTACACAGTGTTGGAGATGTTGAGAAACGGGACGTCATGAAAGCATATCCGCCTCAATGTTGGTACAACACTTCTGATATCTAATTTCGTAGTCATACATGCTCAATTTAAGGGAGCAGCGGAATAACCTACCCATTAAATTTTTAACATTTTTTAACCAAACAAGTGCCGCATGATCAGTATGTATGAAACATTTTTGCCCATGGAGATAATAATGATATTTGTCTAATGATGCAACAATGGCTAAGCATTCTAATTTTGTAATCGAGTAATTATTTTCATAATCTCTTAAAGTTCCAGAATGGTATGATACAGGGAGAAGAATATTATTTTCATCTGGTTGCTTCAAAACAGCTCCAACAGCACTTAGAGAAGCATCAACATAAATATGACATGGTTTACTAGAATCGTATAACTGTAACACGGGTCTTGATATTAAGCTTTCTTTCAACTCATCAATTGCTTGTTCACATCTTTCATCCCAATGCATTCAACAATGCATTCCCAATGCATTCCCAATGCGACAACATTCTTTTTCGGTAATTTATTAAGAGGAGCTCTAATTTTGGCATAGTGGGAATGATTCGGTGATAAGCATTTACTCTACCGAGAACTCTTTGTAACCCTTTGGTATTACTACGACTTTTCGATTTTTTAATAGTTTCAATATTATGATTATCAGGAATTACTCTACCATTTTTTACTTCATAACCTAGAAATTTTATATGATCTTTAGCAAACACACATTTCCCTTGGTTTAATTTAATATTTTCTATTTTAAACACTTCAAATAATATACTTAAATGCTCCAAGTGTTCTCTCTCAGAAGAATTATAGACAATTATGTCATCAAAGTAGTTACATGCAAAATCAATTTTGTTTTTTATTAAAATTATCCTAATAGTTCTGTTACAAATGACTGGAGCATTTTTTAGTCCAAACGGGAGTCTTAGCCACTCGAATAAACCAAAGTTTGTACTGAAAGCCAGCTTTTCAGTATCTGCGGGGTGAATGGGAATATGCCAGAAACCAGATCTGACATCAAGGGTAGAAACAATTTTGGTATTACTCAATTTATCTAATAAAGTATCAATACTGGGCAAAGGTTCTGCTTCTGTTTTAGAAAGTGAATTCAAGTTTCTATAATCAATGCACAATCTCGTTTTCTTACCCTCATCTCGCTTAAGTACGATCCAGACAGGCGAACTGTATGGGCTACAACTTTCTTTAATTATGCCTGTTTTCAACAATTGATCAATTTGTGATTTAATTTCCTCCTCTTCCTTAGGGGAAGTTCTATAGGGTCTTAGAGAAACAGGCAAGTTAGATGTTAAATTAATTCTTTGGGGTTCAATATTGATACAACCAACATCATATTTACTTTTGGAAAATACAGATGAATTTTTAATTAACAAGTTTTCAAAATTATTTTCTTTTCGACTAAGATTCTGAGAAACAACATTGGATACAGAGTCAACAGTTTTAGGTATGGTATCATTTAGAATTATATTCTCATTATCATTTTCAGAGTTATTTTGTAGAAAATACTCAGTCTGAGGACTGGACTTATTTTGTCTGTTTTACAGTCCCCCTTGGAATTGAATATGGAGTAAAATATTTGCTTTTGGCATATTACATTCACTATTAATTATTACAGATTTTTGTTTTAACTTTAGGTTTTTGCAATAAATATCAATTTTTATAATTTTTACATTCATTTAGACATAAGATTTCATAATCCAAGTTATTGTCAATTACATATAACACAATATCTCTAACAATTTGACCAATTTTCCTTTTAACCTTACATATTTTGTCATTACAATATGACCTTGAGTTTGAACTACTTTTATACCTCTTACTCTGGTTATTTTCAAATTTATCTGTCGAGCAATTCTGGTGGACATCACTGAGAGATTTGCGCCACTGTCTATGACACAGTCTACATATATATTGTTTGACAAATAACCTGGCACCTTCAATAGTCAGGAATTAGGAGTATTCTCTGAGGGTGGTTCAATTGCAATGGGTAAAGTCCTTTCATTATCAGCTCTTTCTTTTCTAAATGGACAAATTTGATGCCAATAAAAATCATTTGGAATACCACTCTCTGTACACATTCTACATGGAGTGGGAGATTAAGTAGGTGAATTTCCATAATTAAAATGGCTAGGAAATCTAGGGTTATTGCTCTGTTAGTTAGGATTAGATGGTCTTTGGTATCGGTAGTAATTATGAGGTCTCTGGTAAGTATTTTGCCTCGGGGCATAAGTTCTAACATCATTTGTATATCTTGGAACACCTCATGTATTCCAAGTTTGGGAATCATTCCTAAAGTAATTATTTCTGTTTTGAATTTGGGGAGTTCTAACAAAGGGAGTTACATATCTCAAAGGGAGTCATTACTAGGTTGCGGATTCTCTCTTATTTTTACCAGTCTGTGAGCTTGGTCAAGCCAAGCAATTTGGTCAGCAGGGGAATTAATGGTCATTAGCGATTTTAGTTTCCTGGGGAGGCCATCAGTTAAACCCTCCATGATCATTTCACTTCTTAAGTTTAACTTTTTTCCGATTTCTAAATTTCTCCTGAAATATTTTGTAATATCATCATTGTTTTCGGTAAATTTTAACCCTGCAAAATCACTATAGGTAAGGCAGGGGTGAAAAAAAATTCTTTTAACACAGTTACTAATTCTGTAAAATTATTAATTTGATAACAATTTTGAATATAAACGTTAAGTGTTTTTCCCTTTACAAATCTTGAAAAGTGTTTTAATTTTTATTCATCATCTTTGTTTCCGTCGATACATTTTTTATTAAAATAGGATAACAATGAATCTGTATCTATAGTGTCATCTTTAAAGGGCACAACGTTAATCTCAGTCTCAGCATTCGGGATTCTAAAAGAATCGTCATGTTCGACGTTTACTTTGGCAGTGGTCATTTTGCTTTAATTATACAATACTAGAAATTACAAAAATAATATAATAACTGACCTGCTTACAACACCATTTTTTGTAAACACAAAATAAAATACTTTACTAAATGAGAAAATTTTTGAGAGTAAAACCACTCTGACGGTGATCTTCGTGTTGAAATATAGCTTATTAAAGCTTCCCTGATCTCCGTACAGCGTTCGGTGTACACACGGAAATCATAATTACTTTCTTGAAATTGAATTTTTTCATGACTGTCGCTCACATATATTAAAAGTTGAATCACTTCTTGAAGGTCTAGTTGAATCGGATGCTACAGCACTGGTACTCGGCTTTCAGATGGCGCTGTCCATGACGAACAATGGAGAGGTCAGGCGGAAAAGAAAACTCGAAATCCAAACTGAAATGAACTGGAACAAGGTTATCTTCACATGCTTCGATGTAGTCGATTTCTGCAGCAAGCTCATGGTGTGGGATGAGGAATGTTTTAGCACTGGTCATTTTTTCTCAAGATGGGGCATTCAGGAGCGCATGCGGGTATCAAAAGTTAATGTCCTGTAGAACAAAGACCGCCTCACTTTCTCACAATGCAGTCATAATTTCCATTATTTTTCTTAAAAGGTCAACATCCTGACGGCTGATGAGATGACCCGAATGGTCATCTCTTGAAGAAAAGCATACATCGTGGCCGAAATAATGAAAATCAGCTTCAGGAACAAAGGGATTTATTTAAGAGTAAAATAACACATCTTAATCACTTCGAGTCAGTCCAGCGTCTCCTCGTAAAAGCGCGAAAAAGGAATTAGCTCAGAGAAGTTGCCAGAATTGGCGGAGGAAGTTAGTGTATGGAAAAGCGAGGCGTTTCGCCAAGGAGTCGAAAGAGGGGTTTCCAGAACAGAGAGAAAGCTCAGAATGGGCGATTATAGATTGTTAATAATATTAACACACACACACACACACACACACATATATATATATATATATATATATATATATATATATATATATATATATATATATATATACAATCTTTGAAATCTGTGTAGAATTCTGGGCCAAAATATTTGTATAAAAAAAAGAACGGTAGATTTATGCATAAGTGAAAGAAAAATCATAATTTCCCTCAACTATTTATTTTCTTTTTGTTGCCTCCTGAACATATGATTATTTCCTATGGTATTAGTTAATTTCAATAGTTTTCTTTCTTATAATCTGTCCTCTAGAAGTCCATAATTTGAAATTCTTTCTTTGTATAATGTATTATAGATGAAAGCGGTGAACTTTTCCGACATCCATATTTTGGTTCCATAGGGAACATGCACTAAATTGATGTTATCCTTCCATTTGGAAGTTCAAGTAACAAAATCAACTTTACAAAATTAATTTTTTAAACGTATATTTATATACCATGTGATTTCCGTTATTGTTCATTGCAAATTTTATTCATAAAGTCATATACCTCATTTAACCCATTGCATGCTAGTGCTGCGTTTTCACAACATTAATTTAATATTTTTTTAAATATAAATATTATAAATTTTGTGTCAACAAATTGAGACTATGTTAAAAAAAATCTTGAAATTTTGTGATAAATTATTAAAATAAATTTGTTTTTATATTTTAATAGTTAAATCTTTCAATAAATGTCACTGAATTTTAACTGCTTATATTTATCAATTTTGATGAATTTTCATAGATTGCAGCAAATGTGCAGTTTCAAAAGCAACATTGAAACGTAAAATCTTGATCTCTTATAAATAAAATGGCGACATAAGGTTAACTTGTTTCTGTTACTATTTCTTTGTAATTATTGGTTATAAAAATTTTTGCGAAAACACAAAACTGGCATGATCCAGTATATAATAGATCTAATGTGCTCATAATGCTGTTTTTAAATGATCCTTTTTATATTTCAGATCCATTTAGACAAAGACGATGTCTGACCAAGCTTTTGAATACTTAAATGAAT
The DNA here is from genome assembly GCA_907164885.2 of Dolomedes plantarius. Lineage (NCBI taxonomy): Eukaryota > Metazoa > Arthropoda > Arachnida > Araneae > Dolomedidae > Dolomedes > Dolomedes plantarius. The sequence goes on from OU015500.1 coordinate 117,009,350, forward strand.
TGAAAGATGGTGATTTATCTGAAATTTCATTAGAAAGAGAGGATGAAGCTCATCGATGTGATCTAGTTACCATTCCGCCTGACACAGATGTAGTTATAGATGATGAAGATTTAGACGAGGATCTGTCGCATAGTATACAGATTCCAAAGGATGTTTTTGGGGAAATTGAACTTCATGATCGTAAATCGCAATGTTAAAAAATAGTAGAAAAAGTAAAAAATCCCCCAAAAGTAAAATTTCTTGGAAAAATTCCTCTCCATATTACAATTTGAAGTCCGTCTCTTAAGAAGAAGAAAAATTAGAGATTATGTCAGGCGATGTGTCCAATCTTCAACCTATTGATGTGTACTTAAAATTATTTTATGAAACACTTTTGGAGCATATTGTAGCAGAAACTGTAAAATATACTCATCAGAAGAGCATGTTAAAATTTTAATTGACTGTTCCTTCACTCAAGCGTTTTATTGGCATTCTGCTTTTAACAGGTTATTCTAAATTACCACAAGAACAGATATATTGGTCGGTTGCTGAGGCCGTCAGCTGTCCTATTATTAGACATGTCATGAATCGGACAACGTATTTGTCCATAAAACAAAATATGCATTTGGCTGACAATACTTCGTTGGATAAAAGCTAATGTTAGACAGTATTTGAAGATTTTAAAGGAAAATTTTATGAACTTTGATGTTTTTACTACTAATCTCTCAACTGATGAGATGATCCCATGCTTCGGAAAGCATTCAAGTAAAATGTTTCTGAAGGGGAAACCAGTCCGATTTCTGTAAGGTGCTTATGTTCTTCAAGCATAAGTATGGTTCTTATGTTATTCAAGTGGTTACTTATATCAATTAGATATTTATGCGGGAAAACTGCAAGAAAAATCAGATCTTGGACTAAGTGCAGATATCGTAATGAAGCTTTTAAAAATTTGTTAAACATGTGGCCATGCAATTACGTGGTATACTTTGATAACTTTTTTACCTCCCATATCAGAACTTTGTGCAACCTTTTGACCTTTGTTAGTATGAAATTTTTTTCAACTGGAAGAATTAGATATAACAGAACTGGGAATCGCTCTCTAATGTCTGTGAAGGATATGGAGAAACCAGAACGTGGAACATATGACACGGCATTTGATAAAAAAAAATGTAATTTCTATTACAAGGTGGAACGAAAACTCTGTAGTCACTATAACTGGTAATTGAGATTTTATTGACCACCCAACATCTACCAAACGCTATTCTAGGAAGGAGAAGAAGAACATTTCTGTAAAACAAACACAGTTAATAGCTAATTATAATACTCATATGGGTAGAGTTGATCTCCTAGATAATTTCATTGCTTCTTACCGGTTACAAATTAAAGGCATAAAATGGTGGAGGCCAATTTTCACTAATTTCATCGACGTAGCATCGATATTGAATGTGCACTGATCCTTCAATAAGTTTATTTGATTTCCAAATATCCCTGGTAACTTCTTTACTTAAAACACCAACAATCGATGATACAACCAAAGAAGAAAGTCATGAATCTCTAGAAAAATTTAAAAATCCAAGAAAGTCCATCATGTATAAAAAATATATTTTTGAACAAAAGGAAGAAAGATTGCACCAATCACATAATTGAGAGAAATTCTGAAAATAAAAGGAAACGCTGCGAACATTGCAGTAGCCAAACTGTAACAATTTGTAACAAATGCTCAGTCCCATTTCGTGCTGAATGTTTCAAACCATTTCATATTACTCGGAAATAATATATACCGCTTTCTGACAGTGTTGCGTTTTCGCAACATTTTGTAAATCACAAGGAAATAAATATATTTTTTGGAAAATGGTTTAATTCCTTTAGTTATACAATTATAATAATAATAAATTGATTTTGTCTATTTTTATCTACGTTAAGTGTGTACGGCAGGTAATGGGTTAAGCCAGTGATAGTAACAGTTTATAATAAATATTTTTACTGGAAAATAATATCATTAGACTACGGTTTTCCCACATATGTGTTAGATTATATAACATGCACAGCTTAGTAACATATAAGATTCAAAATGATACATTTCAAGGAAGGGTATATTCGGCCCATATATGTCACGATTACAGCCCCGGTTTTATTTACCTATCGTTTTTCTTTGAATACATGACACAACACAATATCGTTGCTACCGGCCCCCTGGCCATTAACTAAACCAGGTTGATACAGGCTTTACGGGTTGAAGCGAGCGGCTCAGAGTTCAGTGTTCGGTGCCACCTCAATTTTGATCGAACACCCAACAAGAGACACATTTGGGGGGATCGTACCCTCTCCCCATCTCGGAAATCATAGAGTGAATTTCTTGCCGACGGATTTATTGTGCCCGAGCCCGGCTTAATCACGAAGGTATTTAATGGCGCTTCTCGGGTTTCGAACTGAGCAACCTTGGAACTGACAGCCGACGCGCTACGACTAAGTCACCTCGACCCCCTCCCCCGAAAAAAATCATTATTTTATTAAGCAAAACTCATTCTATTTAGAACTTAACCCATTCAAAACTCCATGTTTCCTTTCTTGGAAATGCTCCAAAGAATTTTTTAACATTTCTTAGAACATTAGTTACACAAATAAGTTGTTTCCATAAAATTAAATTTATTTTTACGAGAGTTACAAAATGTTGCGTTTTCGCAAAATCAGTCCAAAACGGTATAGGTTTTTTTTTTTATTTTTTTTACTTTTTTTTCATTTTAAAGTTTTTGAAACATTTCGGATGAAGAGGTACATTAGACTTATTACATACAGTAATTGTTCGACTTTTGCAGTGTTTACACGTGTTTTGTTTATTTTCAGTATTTTTAGTAATAATATGACCCATACGGTCTTTCCAAGTTTAAAAATTAGATTTTGAATTGAAGATGGTCTCCCAATATGTGAAGTTTCATATAAAACATAATTCATATGCATTTCTTCAAGCCCTTTTATCAAAGATATGGCTCTCTAACAGGTATAGATCTCTGAAACTCTAATAAACTTATTTTAGAATTCATTACACCCATTTAAAGTCTCCATTTTTCCCATACAATATGCTCTCTTTTCTTAATATATTGCTTACAGTTACAATTATTAGAAAAAATGTCGTTTTCACCTACAATGTCTTTTGGTGATTTGACATTTTCACATAAAATATCATCATCAATAGCTTCTTCACCGTCAAATCATCCGGATCTGGAGGGATAATGACGAATTATAGTTCATCATTATCTTCTGGTGAGGACAATTCCGAAATATCATCATCATCTAGCTCATGAAAATTCTGCAATGTCTATTCCAATGTCAAAAATCACTTTTTTCTAGAGACAAACTTACCTGAAATGAAAACAATACCAATTTACTGCACAAAAAAACTAGGCAGCATATCAAAATCTTAAATAATACACATTGGACTGATGTTGCGTTTTCGCAACATTTTTTAAAATATGAATTGAGAAACATAAAATCAAAAATTGTGCCTTACATATTGAAGCTATTTTGTTCTTTAGTCTCTAGTGAACTCGGAACAAGCATTAAATCGGAAATTTAACATGTGCTGCTATCTACAGTTATTATTTGAAATTAGTCATTTTTTTCCCTTCCAAAACACCAAAAGAAAACAATTTTTTGCAAGTGCAAAAACGGGCAAATGTGGAAAAAAAAGAATTATTATGAACGATAAAAGTATACAGAATACAATAAAAATGTTACTTTAGACGTACAAAACTTAGAACATGCCTTTAAAAAATACAGAAATTAATGTTGCGTTTTTCCCCCAGTCTTAAATGGGTTAATGAAAGAGGTTTGCTTCTGTTAATTATTTCTCCAAGTACATTATGCCCAAAATATTCAACATCTCATGTCATAGACTGTGATGTGATATATATATATATATATATATATATATATATATATATATATATATATATATATATATATATATATACATCATTTGTCAAATTTCGAAGTTCTATAACCAAATTCATGCTGCAGCCTTGCAACTAACAACTAATTTAGTGCGAGTTTAATACAGTATATATTTATACAATAGATATATATATATTGAAAAATTCTATTCTTCATAAAAATCTTTTGCAATAATGAATGTAAAATTATAAGTATACTTATATAAGATTATGAATAAAGGATTATGTCCAAATATATCCATGGGAATAAGAAAAATAATTTGATTGAATTTTTTTAACAAATAGTAACAAATAGTTTGTAAGAAATAATTTCTAACCTTATTGCATTAAAAAATTTATAGTTAGAGTGAAATTATTAACAGTGAAATATAGTTAGTCATTGCGAGGTATTTAAGCTGTCTGAAATTTGAGAAGATATTACAGTGCTATTATTACCACAGTGCTATTATCTTCACAGAGACAATTATGCATTACACAACTATGGATTTTAATTTTTTAATACAAATATAGAGTACAATAACTTACATTTATGTTTCGTCTATAAAATGATACTCTTTGAACTATTTTTTTACTACTTAATGATTGTCAAGGTTTTTATTTAATGCATAATAATTATTAAAATCAAGCATTTTATAGAAAACGTATTTTGGGTATAATTGAAAGTTAATTGAAAATATATTGTTCGACCATTAATAATATTTTTTAGTATGTTATGTCAGTTTCTAGCATGCTAAAGACTGGCATACTTTTATCATTTTGCTTATAGTTTATACTAAAAAAAAAATTACAATATTCTGATGGTGATAAAAAAAACCCGCGAAAAGTCTTAGATACGTTGATATATATTATGAGCAAGAATATCGATCAGTTCAGAAGCGTTTAAGAGACGGAATGCACAATATGCGATTTCATCACTCAAATGTCGGGAATTGTGTTGTGATTAAGACTCTGGTTTCGATATCCTGAGCTAGTGTCTAATCACTTCTCATTGCGAAGGGTCGTCACTGCGGCATTCACCTATGGAAAGAAATTTACTCATGCAATTGAACTGCCTACGTAAAGAAAGTTTAAATAAATAAAATTTTGTATGTATGGATGTTTTAGAGGTTAAAATTGTTGTTACAATTTTACGCTTAGAGATTTTATTGAGATACATTTATACCTTTTGTTACTCATGTGTTCGGATATTGTAATGATTTATATTTCGGTACTAAAATTCAGTCATCTGTAACAAATATTATTATTAAATAACTCATATATTAGTCGTGTAAAGTATCACATAAATGTATTTTTTTTCTGTTTAAATCTAGATAAATATATCATATAAATAAATAAATAAATATATATATATATATATATATATATATATATGTATATATATATATATATATATATATATATATATATATATATATATATATATATATATATATATGTATATATATATATATATATATATATATATTATATATATATATATATATATATATATATATATATATATATATATATATATATATATATATATATATATACATATATATATATATATATATACACACACATATATATATATATATATATATATATATATATATATATATATATATATATATATATATATATATATATATATATATATATATATATATATATATATATATATGTGTGTGTGTATATATATGAAATGATAACGGAATTATTGTAACGAAAACTGAGCGGTGAACTCTGGAACCATTGCAGGGGAATTCAAAAAGTCTGAGAAGGGTAGAAGTGGTTGTTTTAGAAAAAAGAGTGGCTGGCACGAAGGAGAATAATTTACATCAGAGACAAAGAGTCCATCACATTCCTAATCTTTATTAAAATGTACTTTCTAGTTTGCCAGTTTCTATTGACATCAATTAGATTTGGACGGACATCGCAGATATCGGAGAAAAATCCCGGAAACGCAACGTTGTGACGATATGGACGGAGAGCTAAAAACTCTACATGTTAATGGTTTGGTAGCGAATACAAAAGAGTGTCCAGAGAGCTACCGAGGAACGCTGACTTTTGCGAAAAGTACAGGCGCGCTATAGTTTAATTCGTTAAAATGTGACACCTGACCTCATCACGCCGCATCGGACGAGGTACGTCAGGCTTCTCGAATATTCTTCGTTATATAATTCTTTCCGCCCGTGGCTTTTAGGGGGAAAACAAATAGATATTGTGGAATATCTAGATCAAATCAAATTGAGGGATAATGTTCTGTTGCGGTAAGACAAAGTTAATGAAGGGAAATGTTTATCGTTTCATATATATATATATATATATATATATATATATATATATATATATATATATATATATATATATATATATATAGGGAAAAAATTCTATTCTTCATAAAAAATTGTAAATCATACGTAATTCACCGAGATATAATAAAATAAATAGTTTTGTTATTAAACCATATTCAGAATAATATATCAGATATTTAAGTATCAAAATATGTAACAGATAACGACTGACTTTTAATACTGAAAAACAAATAATTAATCTAAACACACAAACGCGTAAATCAACATATAAATGATTGCTCAAGGAAGTATCTGAGCTTAATAGTATAACGACTCTTTCAACCTCTAAAATTTTCCCATCTACTCAATTTGTTTTATTTAAACTTTTGGCGTTTCAAGTAGATACTTAAAAATGCATGAGTATTTTTTTTTGTTTTTTTGTTATTGTGACTTATTCTCTCTGGCTGGGACATGACTAAAATTTTGCTATAAATTATGTTGAACATTTCGATTTAAATTTTAAATTGCTTGAATGTATTTTTTAGCTATAAGCGTACAATACTGGATTGTTTATAAAGTATTCAAAATTGTGGATGATTCGACCGAAATTATTTTATGTAACATTTCGGATTACTTCATTTCCACCGGGAAATCTAACAGAAGGTGAAATAATTGGAAAATCATATTTTATTACATTTATATCTGCTATTTCTAATTAAAATTAATTAAAATTTTCTTCAGTAGTACAAAAGTCAATTAATTTTTAATATTCAGGCTCGACCGCATACATTGAAACAAACATTTGTGTTGAAATTTTTATTACGTAAGCTGACTTAACGGACAACTAACAATAAAAATCGAAATATTTTTATTTCATGAAGAGGCTATTTAAAAATATTATATGCAAATTGCTTTCTCTAATTGAATTTACCAGACCCGAGTCACTAGTTGTATTTATGACAATTTTACAGGTAGGCTTAATCCACAAACTATGTTAACATGTATCTGGGGACCGAAGTGGAAATTTTTTCTACGATATCAAATCTAAATAATGGCATTTCATAAAATTATATTTTTAAGACAAACTTCTGGAATGAGATACGCAACAACTGTTGATAGTGTTTGATATTACAGTATCCTATCGCTTGCTCTCCCTTTTAAAACTGATCTTTTACACACTGTCCTTGAGATACTCAATATATGTGTTATGATTATTTTACTTGATTTCAAGTGGCGTTATTTCCTTCAAAACTGTAACGAACAGAAGACTAGAATAACCATAAAAAATTTAAAAACCTTTGTCTAATCTATACTTATAAATAATATGAAAAAAATAAGCATTTTTTTCCATAAGGATTGACGAATTCATTAATAGTTACATAAAACACAAATGCTTACAGGTTCATTGAAGGACTGTCTCAAATATTATATACTAGATAGTACCCGTCAAAAGTTGGCGGTAAATAATAGAACAGTTCCAATAAAAAAATTGGTTCATAACCTTGTTAAAATATTAGAAATTTTTACAGAATATTAGCTGTTTTTCTATTCGACGTTATAATTAAAAATGTTGTAAATATTCGAGTTTATAATTAAAAATAGCGTCTTCTTGGAAAAAAAAGCATGTTTACCGCTGATTTTTCAATCCGACTTGCACAATCTAACTAATATGCTATGTATACAATTTAACTAATATGCTATAAATATGCTATGTATAAATATATTACGCAAAAATAAAATATATAAACTAAAGAAAATCAAATTAAAAAATCATAAAAATTACTCACGTGCAAAAAAATTTTTGCAGTCTATTTAGGCAGCGCTGCAATCACGTTTCAGAATTTTTTTTTTATTTTCATGAATTTTAATGATGTATACACGTGTATTCAATAATTGGATCTGGTAGGCAGCGCTGCAATCGCGTTTAAGAATTTTTTTTTTATTTTCATGAATTTTAAAACTGTATACACGTGCATTAAATAACAATTTACTTAAGCTACACATTTGTTAAACAAACGATTTTGGTGCTTTTAATTTCTGTTTATTATTGAATTTTTGCACGTGAGATTAATATAAGCTGATATATTTGTGAAGCGGTCGCTCCGGAAGTGTTACTTGACAGAGGCATATACAGAACTCGGCAACTATTAGGGGAATACTTATAGAGAATATAGCTCACTTCTACCCAGACTTGGGTGTATATAATTTGAAGTGGCACTCTAAATGAATTTCATACAAACACAGATTATGCATGAAACAAAGTTCATTGAATTCGTTGCACATATAGAATTCGCTTTTACAGCAATAAGCATACGTACTACTTGTACGGAATATATAAATACAGCTTTCAAGAACAATATATTTTTCAATACTCACGAACAGTAAGTCAAACCAGCAATTCTGCCACGTAAACTTTCGGCCCCCTAAGCACTAGCTCAGGACAGTACTGGAGCTGCTTACCTCGTAGCTCCCTATCGCTTATCTATCAATTTTAACAACCTTCTTCAACCCTAACCACCTTCTTTTTTTTTCATTAATGACGCTGCATGGTATTTATACTAAGCGCGTATGCCGAAATTAGCATAACTCAAGCCGCTTCTTTAATTCATTCACTCAAAAGTTCGATTCTTGTGAATCGAATCTTGTGTATACCTTACATACTCTTAGATTTAAAAAAATTGTTTTGAATTATCATTTCAAAACATAAATAGCAATTTCATAATATGATAAAAACTATAATTAATGAATATATTTGTTTTAGTAATTTATGTCATGCGTACCCCTGCAGATCTAATCTTAATTTTTTTCATCAGTTTTGGAATATTTGAGCCTTAAAATTCCCTTCCCTTTTTGTATCATAGCAAACTCCTTCCCTTAAATTAAATTAAGTTAATATTCTCTGTGAAAAATTACGAACATTTTTAATCAATAAAATTGTGAGGTAGATCCATTTGTTTGTTACTCTCTCTTTCCTTAAGCCCTCGGGGGAAAAAATCCCGGCTGCAAATTTGTTTTACTTGTCACTAATAAAGATAGTGTCTTTTCTTGAGCACTGCAAGCAGAAAAAAAATGCCTTTTTATGATTTATTACATCGTCTCTCCTACGTCCCTTTATTCGGATATCTGAAGTTTACATTTCTCCATTCCACCTTATGAAAAAGATGAAGATAAAAAAGATGCTCCCCAACAAGTATGTACTAACTTCGATCAAACTACTCTTACCTTGTCAAAAGTTCACTATCGAGATAACGATTACGATGACAAACGATGAAACACTTTTCCGCCAGGGGGCGAGCGTCCGAGGAAAGTACTCTCCCTGTGATCCAACTGAATCGCGGAATTCCAGCCGAAGTGCTGAGCGGGAAAACATCTTTTCCCATATTATAGGGTTTCCGGATCGGAGAGTAGCGCGTGGGAAATATCTCTAGTTTCGATTTCCTCGTGGTCCAGCGGTCCCAGTTGTATGTTTCATTCAACCATGTGTTTACGCTGGATACTTCAGTTGGTTATTTATGTCCTGATGGCAGTACGTGGTGAGTACTGAGTTTTTTATTTATTTATTTATTTTTTATTTCGCAAGATGCATGAATTTAAGGGCTCAAATAAACATGAAATTATTTTATTTTTCCTTTCAGTTTTGCATGTATCATAATTAAAAAAATAATAAGGCAAATATTGCGATGGCGAAAGTGTTCAAAAATGTACACAAGTTACATATTTCCTGAATTTGATACAAGTTTTAATACAAGTTGATTATCGCTCATCCAAAATTTTTGGGCCTAGAATTTTCTCTTTTTTCTATTTATCCGGAACATTTCTAATTTCTTATTATATCTATGAGATTTGATTGAAAATTTTTAATGTGTATACATTAAATGTTTATTTATTTTTTAAACTTGTTAGTTCTATGCTAAAAAAGTATTTAAAACTATAGGTGAGTTACATATTTCATAAAGTTTTAATAAAGTTGATTATCCCTTATCCGAAATGCTTGGGGCCTAGAATTTTCTCTTTTTTCTATTTTATCCGGAACACTCCTAATTTCCTATTATATATATATATATATATATATATATATATATATATATATATATATATATATATATATATATATATATATATATATATATATATGAGATTTGATTGAAAATTAAGCGAAAAGTGGATGGATTTGACGGCTTAAATAAACATAAAATAAAACTTTTTTTAATGTGTATGCATTAAATGTTTATTTATTTTTTTAAACATATTACATCGATACTAAAAAGTATTTAAAACTATAGGTGAGTTACATATTTCATAAAGTTTTATTAATGTTGATTATCCCTTATCCGAAATGCTTAGGGCCTAGAATTTTCTCTTTTTACTATTTTATCTGGAACACTTCTAATTTCCTATTACATATATATATATGAGATTTGATTGAAATTTAAACGAAAAGTGAATGGATTTGAAGACTTAAATAAACATAAAATAAAACTTTTTTTTGTAATGTGTATGCATAAAATGTTTATTTATTTTTTAAACCTATTACTTCGATGCTAAAAAGCATTTATAACTATAGGTGAGTTACATATTTTATCAAGTTTTAATAAAGTTGATTATCCCTTATCCGAAATGCTTAGGGTCAAGAATTTTTTTATAATTTTAATTTATATGGATATAAGGACATTTCTAAGTTCTTATTCCATCAATGAGATTGCATTAAAATTTTTGCGATAAACTCATTTGTAGTTCACATACTCCATGCACACTTAACCTAAAGGAAATGAATATAAGTTATGAATAGTTTTCTGCATGAAAACAATGAATGTATGAACTGACTCATTGGATAGGTACGAAATCAAAATGTCAGCTGTGTATAAAAAACATCTTTGGTTTTTAAGAATTACCGTAATTTTGGGATCTAAATTTGTATGATTAATTTACGCTGTTTTAGTAAACGAGGATTAGAAAGTCAACATGCATCAGCCCTTTCAGAAAAGAATTCTTGAAGATAAAAAGCAGTGAAAATAAAGAGATTGTTTCGTAAAATGTATTTCTTACATGCAATAGAATATATAGATCATTGTATCGATAAAATTTATCTAAAATTTAAAAAAAAAATTCATAGTATAAGTTTTTTTGGCTCATAAATTGCATTATATTAAAACAAAGCATGACTTCGTACTTTATTCCTGTAAAAACATGACTAATCAAACATATACTAATAAGTTTTCGATGTCAAGTTAAAAATAAAACCATTTTGAGTACTAGAAAAATTCATGTATTCTTTGGTTCGGATAACGGAAATATTCAACTAGATACAACTTTTGTTTAATAAGAAACTCTAGATAAGTATAAAAACAAACTTATGAAAATCAAATGATTTCAAACAAAATTCTCTGTATATTTCCAGACCAATTTACTGACTTTAAATTCTGTTTCAAGTCGCATATTTCACCATTTTGAATTTGACGTATTGATATATTTTTTTCTTTTTTCATGTAAAAATTTCGTGAATATGAAATATTTTTATAACGACATCAGTAATTCTGTGTTAAACATTTTTTTAAATGCTTTACTTATAAACAATATTAAAGTTGATACATTATAAATTAAATAAAAGGAACAATCAATATTTTTCAGACAATTAAAATTTTTTAATGCGTTCCATCTCCATTTCACAATATAAAAAAATTGTATTCTAATGAGTATTATTAAATGTACTGAAATTTTCTACATTCTTATTAAAACTTATTTTTTCATCAGATATTGAATATTTTTGAAAATTTATTCCTTCAACAAATACCTGAAAAATTGAGAAAATTTAATTTAAAAAAAATCTTAAAATAACACTATCTATTTTCTCCCAATTAACGTTATAATATAACATATTTTTGTTTGTAAAGTGTGATTTTTTATAACTTACAATAAAAATGCCATCTCTACATCAGATGAAAACAGAAATGATCAAGCAGAACTAAACATTTGTGAAACGGAATACGTTACAACTGCTACAGAGGCTGTTCGCACATTTTTTAGACGATTTTGGTAAGCGGTAATAAAAAATCGTTTACTGCAAAAGAAATAATTGCAATTGTACTATGTTTTTAAAAGTCAAAATTATCGTCAGCGGCTTGAAAGTTTTCTGATAATGGCAAGTTAAAAATAACGAGAGTGGAAAAAAATGTCAAGATCAACTCCAAATACTATCAGGAACATATTTTATCGGCAATTTTTCTGAATGAAATACCATCGCTTTACCCACAGTGCCATCAATCTGTGAGATTCCATCAGGACAAAGCTAGCAGTCACTCATCAAAATCCACTGTAAATTTCCTAAAAGAAATGGAACAAAAAACTGGTATCAATGCCATACCCTTCACTGATATCGGTACTAAATCTCCAGATGTATCACCTATGGATTTTTGTGCTTTCGGACTTTTAAAATCTGCATTATCCAAACGTCGTCCCAAAACCCTTACAGGACTCTGGAAAGCTGTTCAGGAGGAATGGGATAGAATACCTCTTCTGACACTTCAAAAGGCATTATTATCCTGGAAATTGCGTTGTCGAAAGATAGTTCAGAATAAGGGATGTCAAATAGAACATTTAAAACACAAGAATTTTATGTAATTTAGTTTTGTGAATACTATATACATCGTCTAAAAAATGTGTGAACAGCCTCTGTATTATCTGCTAAAATGTGCATGCAAAATGCAATTGTGAAAAAAAGAAATCTCTTATATCTTTCAGTTGCAATGGTCAGGTATATTATATGACACACACTAAGTCCCTGTGTAGAGCTTTTTTCCTAAGAACTTGTATTTTATTTTCTTCCTTCGCCCCTCATTTTCATTTATAAAAAGTATTTTTGTGGTGGAAGAAAACTCTTTTAGGATAATGTTTCGGATGCTTGATAACTATATTCTAGAGAAACTAAATCAAATTTATGAGATTCATTGTTCCCGCGATTTAACCAATAATAAAAAAAAAAGTAAACTTGCTAAAAATTAAGTAGACATGAACAAAAAGTCGTTCAAATTTCCCATTCAAAAACGTGACATATTTCCTGGTGCACTATATCCGATGCTATTTTTCTGTATCAAGAATGTAATAAAACCAATGCATACTTGAAATGATTCTAATATTTGTTATTCATCGATCTTCCTCACTTCGAGGTAAACGTAAAGAACTTATTTAATACACTTTGTAAATTTGACAATACCTGTCATGAACTGGCGATGACCAAAAAATGTCATTAAAGTGAAAATTATTTCAAATGATAATACCAGAGTATAATATATATATATATATATTATGTAAATTTTCATGTAAAATTAGATTTAGGTACACTGAATAAAAAATCGCACAAATGATCTGAACTATATTTGAAATTATATTCCCCTTGGAAAGCCATTAATTATGTTTACATTAACCACAACTCATTTATCAACTATTCAAGCTTTTACAGATTTTTTTTATATTGTGTTGCACAAGAATTTAAAAACTACAATACGATATCTTATTTCAATGCTTTAATAATTTTTTAATTTTACACCAAACTATAATAAATGTAGTTAATCTACCACATGAAGCTTTTGGAACTAAATTAAGATAAATCGTATTTAATATTATATAATGAATTAAACGGGGAATATTTACTTTCTCAATAGTCTCTCTAAACTGTATATTGTTAACTATAACTTGCAATTTTTATTACAGATATGAATTTAAAAAATAGTGTAAAAGGAACATTTTTCTACCGTATAGAAAATGAATATTGTACTATATCAGCATAAATCTAATCAGACCTTTTAAATAAACATTCAATATTTGAATATTTGCAGAAAGAAAGCATGATCAAATGAAAGTAAATTATATATGACAGGTGTTTGCTTT
>OU015500.1:117023541-117141041 GCA_907164885.2 Dolomedes plantarius
TTGCATTTTTTGTTTTTCTGATATTTTTGAAATGGCATACTTAATGAGGGTGATTCCATCTGCAGAAATAAATGTGTATCTTTCGATAGTTTATGATATTCAGTTCGATAGTTTATGATATTCAGTTTGTCTCAGTTAAAAATTTATTTCATGTTTACTAGCAATACCTATGACTAGCAATACCTATCATATGTGAGCAGAGTAACAATGATTAGCACCAAAAATTTTTGGATGAAATATATTCGTGAAATATATATATATATATATATATATATATATATATATATATGCGTGTGTGTGTGTTATGGCCTCTGAATACCCCACTTCAAAGTTATTACATCCGTTAACATATACAGTATCAAAATGCATCATGTATTTAATAAAGGGTAAAAACTTCATGACTTCTAGATAACATTCGAAAAGTTATTACGTCCAGCAATATATGATTCAATTTTGTTTTTATTTTATTAAGAACTCATTATTCAGCAATTTAATTTCCTATATATGATCAGAAATCATGTTTTAAAAATACAGTATCTTTATAGACATTTCTCTCCTGTAAATTTACTTCTCTAAACGTTCGATGTATCTTAGAGATTTATACATGTTTCCCATATGCACGAATCTGATGTATTGTATACAGAGTCCCAACGTTTTACCATCATCTCTCCTAGATCTAATATTACAACGTTTAGAATCGGTTTTTCACCAATTCATTGGAGAGATAGATCTAATTTGATCGGGATAAGCTCTTTACACTGACTCTCTAATCTTCTGAAATGGAATACATGACTGTGAAATACGATGATTGTTTTCTAATGCCAGTGTTGAATGTTTCTCTCAATTGCTCCAATGACCGATTATCATTGTAAAATGAAACATTACAACACGCGAGAGGCCGATTTTGTCCCATTTAGCAGTTTCATTCAACATTTCCTGTTTTAGTACGAAAAGATGAAATTAATGAAATTTGTTCCCGATGCTTCATTTTAACCTTGATCATGAAAGTCACATCAAAATTCCGAAAATGTCACGCTTTATCTCCCACTCCATTGTCAAAGAAATGACGGGATTTGGGGTAAGCTATCCCTTATATCGAAGGTTTAAGGAGTAATGCGTATTATTTTTTTAACTACATTAAAACGCCATAGGTTTTGCTGACGCGTGATACTATTGTATCACGAGTTGAGAGTTTATTTAAATAAATTACACTCCCTAGAAAATGTCAAAACAGCCACTTTTATAAACTCCATTCATTTTGCTGACTAGTGATTCTATTGTAATAGCATTAGTAATAACTTTGATGTTTCATGTTACATAAAAATTTAATTTGGAATGTTCTATATGCATGTTTAGCCCAACCTCCACCATCATATATAATGTCAACATCCATTTTAATTTATTTTCTACATACTAAGGTTGCTGAAATTTATCTAATAATATTATATAATATTGTTATAATACTATTATATTATAATTATATTATTACTATAATAATATTAGCTTAAACTTTGACTCTTTTCTTTAATTGCATGGCATTTTTATTCATTCCTTAGGACGTTTTTAATTCCGTACAATTACATAAAGGAAATATAATGGGAATATCTATTATCCGAAAATTTATTTTTTACCTGGTAGCTTCTAAAATTTCAAGACAATATATATCAGGGTTTTTATGGCTGCTTAATCAACATCGTTTATAATTTTGAATCACTTTACCTTCAAAATTGTAAACCAGCCCCCCTTACGTTAAATCGAATATGCTGTATAACATACACTTCCTTGACCAATTCAATCTCGAACCTTTACTCGCGATATTTAGAACGCAATTAAGGAACTTTTTACGCGATTTTCTGTGGTGTTTAATGTTCAGATACGGCAATTTTATGATCCTTAACTGGTATCGATTTTGCATAATGGGATAAAATATGGTACCTGGGAAGATTTTTTTTCTCACCATACGTCTCCGTCTAGTCGTAATTAGAATGAAATCACTGTTAATATGTACTCCCTAGTTTAAAAAACGGGAAATTTACGCTATAAACTATTATTATAATGACGTATTTTTTTTCTTCCTTCTTTTTTTCGATTTGTTAGTTTTCTTTTAGTTTATGTTCCGGAATATTTCTGTTATTTTTTTATGAAGATGATTCTTTTTGTAAAACAATTAATGGTTTCAAATAGAAAACAGGATAGTATGATTAATTGTTTATAAAATAATCTATATTCATTCATTTATGTAAACTGTGATGAATTTCATTGATTTTTACTTAATTTGGTGTTTAGTCCTTTTGTAAAAACTATGATGTTATAGTTCCCATTAAGATCTGTATTTAAATTGCATCAAAATATGGATAAGTTCTTAGTCATAGGAGAATTGACAAGTAATTTTTAATGTAAAAGAAGCCCACTTTCTAAATCACTGTACTATGGAAATTAAGATATCGTTAAATACCAGGTGATTCAAAAATCAGTAAACAATTGAAAAACTATTATTATGTTGAATAATTAAAGTATGGTAAGTTAATAAATTGAGACACTCATAATATAACATCTAATTTTATATAGGCCCGAAAATAAAAATTTACGTAATTAATTACAAATATGTCCAACAGGTGGCGATGATCCTGCATTGATATACCTACAAACGGGTAATCTATGAAAATAACTGCAAAGACAGCACAAATTAATAATGGTAAGAAGCTTGTCATGTGGACTTTATCACATAAGGCATTGTTAGTGTAGTTTATTACATTATTTCTAAATCAGCAACTGAAGCTTTTAGATCGTTCTGCTTTATGAACAGCGAAATTATGGTTCATATTGTTCATAACACCGTACCTCGACTTCAAGTATTGTTCGCTGATGATTGTCACAATTTTGAACCTTTGTTATGAGGAATATGTGATTTTGTTACAGACGAAGTGCCCTCTGGTGGTCACAATTCTAATTAAATTTGTAATTTTTTTGGGGTCTTAAATAAAACCGGACGTTACATTAAGCATGAATTATTGCTTTACCATTCGTTAGTTACTCCCCATACTATTTTTTTTAAACTTACTGAATCACCCGGTATATTGTAAAGTAAAGAATAAGATGGTATTCACTCGCATCGTCGGAATAATGAAGCGGCGGCTTGGATTGAAGATGTTTAGAAAATCCTGAGCTTTATTTCCACCCTCAACAAACTGTAATTAGGATTTATCTTGACTGTGGCAAAAACGTGTATGTATTGCTCCGAAAAAATAGAAAAATAAATTTGTCCACATAAAGAATAAAAATGAAAATTATGTAAGGGATGGAATTTAAAGGCTCTAACATCTGAACATATTCGGTAATTTCAAGTGGTACGGGCAGCATCTATAAAGTCCATAGGTCACGACCTAGGCTTTAAATCCTGGCAGGCATCCCTTAAAAGGTATAGCGTTGTTTCCAATGTTAACTAATAATGCAATTCTTGTTACTTTCATAGTTCAAATTCAGATTTTCCAAATTCTATCTGCACAATTTTTCATAAAACTTTGAATTTTACTTTAGAAACAGCTGACTCTCCAGATTCGAATTAGGAAAACCGATGTCAGAATGGTATCGGAGACTTAGAAGAGAACACTGTGAACAGCAGGATATGTGGGTATTCCCTTTGCAGTAAGCGGAACAACAATGATCAAGGATATTTCATTCGAGAAAATAGCCTGAACCATTTCAGGGGCACCGTTTGCACAGTACAAACGCCCAAATCTAGTCTTTTTTTTTCACTTGCGTTCAATGCATTCCAGTTAAATGAGCAGAAAATGGTTAGTTATGCCATATGTTATCAGTTTAAAGAAGTAAAAAAATTTTGAAAACTTTAATTGGAAAATTTTTCAAGATTCTTAAAGTTAAAAAAAATCGGGAAAAAATTCTGCACCGTGCAAATGGGGGAGGTTGTTGCCCCTGAAATGATTAAAGATCATGTTGGAAGAAAATCAAGAAGAAAAATATAAGATGAGTCAGAGTTAGCGCTATAAGGGAGCGATAAAAACTCAACATTACGTACAAATTTCTCACCAGCCTTGATTCTTCGGGTATTTTAAAAAAACAATGTATCCTAGTAATAGATTTTTTTTGTGTTCACGTAATCCATAAAACTGTTTTCCTATTTTCATTGTTTTTCATTTTTAACACATATATGGTATAAGTAATTAGCGTCTTGAGCTTCTACTCAGTGGTCTTGGGTTCAAATCCGGAATAAAGTTTCACCCTTGACGTGTTGTCCCATATTATTTCTAAATAGCTCTCCCACAATGAAGTAGCCAGCAAGAATCCGCAGTGAATGACAAAAGGCGAATATCTCGCGACAAGTGCCTCAGAAAACAAATTCATTGTTTATAAAATGTGGATTTATAATATTAAGCATATTTATTATTCATGACAACTACCGTAACTATAAGAAATTCTTATTGCATGTCATATTTTAGTTAAATATATGATATACCCGAGGGCAGAAAATAACTGAGCTAAAACGTATAATAACAATATAAACTAATAAAAAGCTTACAGAGTAAATGTTTTTAAACTTAGGTGCTAATTTTAAATGTAAATGGATTAAAATTCGTTATTTTAATGTATTTTCCTCTCTACATATAAAATATATATAAACTACTTGACAAAATATACTTAGATGTCACAGGCTCTTATTAGTTCATAAAATTAATTCACCTAGTATTATTCACTCACTAAAAACATTATGTATGTTATTACGTATGTTAGATTGAAGCAAAAATGACGTTGCTCGTGATATTTCGTTTTGAAAAAAACTTTTGAAACCTCATTTCAGTCTGTCGTATTGATGTACAAGTAATGTAATATTTTACGCTCTTTTTTAATATCGTGAAATGTTATTTTAGTAGGTGAATGCACATTTAAAAATATATCGCGTTTCTTAAGGAAAATATGCATTTATTGTATGTCTGGAGCAAAAGAAAAAAAATCACATCAAGTAACATAAAATGCAACTAACGTCTTAAAGTGGTTACATCCTGATCCCCCTCCCAAGAGGGTTTGGTTTCAAATCACTACTTTTATATATATACTAGCATATAGCCCGGCGTTGCCCGGCGTTGCCCGGGTAGATATATAGATATAAAATTTTTCATGCATTCCATCAAAAAAATACTGGGCTGCACCCCCGCTCTTCATGTTCATCTGGCCAGACAGAATGCGCTTAGCGCGTTTCTACTGAAATTATACACCCAGTATTCTTTTCATGGAAAACATGAAAAATTTTAGATCTATATATCTGGAACCACTCCAACACAATTTTAGCCTTGTGACACGGGGCGTTGTCCTGTTGGAACACTCCATTTCCAGCTGGAAAAACAGTGGCCATGTAAGGGTGGAACTGGTCCGCAATGATGTTCAGATACCCTGTAGCATTCATGGTCTGCTCTACAACAACCACGGGTCCCAGAGACGTCCAAAAGAACGTCCCCCAAAGCATAATACCGCCACCACCGGCCTGTGTATGACCTACTATACATTGAGAGAGCAACAGTTCGCCTGGAAGCGTATCCTGACACGGCCATCTGCGTGATGAATGACAAACCGTGATTCATATGACCAGGCAACTCTCTCCCACTGATCCATGGACCAGTCGCGATGTTCCCGGGCCCAGCGCAGTCAATGTCATTTTCTAAGAGAATATTGAATATTGAATACAGTCTTTTGGTACAAACTGCATATGTCTACGAATATTAGGGGCTGAGTTATTACAATTTGAATTTATATACAGGGCAACACCTGAACTTGAAAATTTCAAATTCTCTTACAATATTGCTATGTGATTTGACATCGCTACGGTGTTCTCTATCTCTCCTGAAAGTATGTAACCGGTGTGCTGATACACCCTGTATATATATAGATAGATAGATAGATAGTCTTTACTGGGAGCGGCTGATTCCCCCCCCCCCCCTTGGAGTGAGACTGACACATTAAATGAGGAAAAACAATTAATTAAATAAAAATGTTGAAATGCTGTTGTTTCCATTCCAAACAGCGCCTCTAAGGTTGCCTTGGCAGCGGTCCATCCTAATGCGGTTTGGTGAGTTCCTATATCCGTCATTTGATGTTCGACTTCTGATTACTAATTACTGACTTCGAGTAAGCGTTTACTTTCCTACGTGCTTACGTTTGAGAATGTCGCTATAGATTTATGTAATTAATTGAAAAGGGACGTGTTCATCTGTCATGTAATTCTACACAAAAGGATGGAATTATTGGGAGGAGTATTAAGATAATGGCATTCACTATATGTATTAATTGAATTCTAGATAATTCACGTTACTTACTTACTTACTCCTTTACTTACATCACACACACACACACACATATATATATATAATTGCTTATGTTATGGATGTTGGTAAATGTATTGCTCATACTTTTAACATCACGAAACGAAATTATTTCCAACGAATGATTCTCTATATTTCTATCAACTTTTAGAATGAAGCCGAAGAACACATGAGAAATGGGGTTATTTTACTTTTCTTATCCTTTTAGCCAGCGGATAAATTTACTTATAAATCGAAGCTGTAACTTGGAAGATTATGGAATGTTTGACACAGTAAGGAGCTCTCAATTTGGGAAAAATAATTGTCTGTTAATATAATTACTGAAGCCCTTTAATATAGTACATATCGATTATCTATATATCCGGCAGCAATTAATTTTATCTGTAAGCTTTTCAGTATAAAAAAGGTAAACAAAGTTAATAGCTGCATATCGATTGAATTAGCTCATCAGCTACGAAAAGTCTACACAGTTTTATTCATTATATTAGTAACTTTTTAACAATAATATTTCTATTCCATTAGGGAAAATATTCTAATAGTTTATCTATAGGAGTATTTACTTGGCTTAATAAATAATGGAACATAATTTCACTGGGTGACCTCTTCCTAAAAATTAATCATATGAATAGATAGATGTATATGCACGCGGGATTTTACCTAAGATTGAACCAAAAGTAATATAAAAAGGATGTCTAAGTTGATCATGATTAATTAATTTACTAAAAGCTATACAGCTTTAGGTATCAGAACTAAATGCGTTAAATAAATTTTCTTAGATTGCATGTGATGTTTTAGATTAAAGAATGTTTCCCCTTTGGTACTTTTAGGCAGGTCGAAACAACATTTACATGTATGTAATTATTTTCCTTCCTACAGATGAAGGTTAAATGGTCCTACAGATGAAGGTTTCCTTCCTACAGATGAAGGACGCAAAAGTTACTCGAAATGTCTGTTATTTATTACATGGTGTACAATTGTTTTTTTTTAAAATATCGTTCAGTAATGTCGATGACTTTACGTCATAAAGTTCCCTTTATGAACCTTGCCGAACTAAAATTAATTTTAAGGTAACACAGTTAAAACACGATATTTAAGAATAAACTCCCATATTTCAACTCATAAACAATTATGGCAATTTGCGTTTTAGGCAGTTGGCGTTAGAGAATTCCAGGACTGCATGAACAAAAATCACAAACTTACATCTGTATATTTGTAATATTGGGCCAATTCTATGTTAAAACTGACACAATGCAATTTAAGCATGATTTTGATTTTTGTAAGATTTTTTTGCAGTTTATGATTTTTGTAAGAAAATATAGATTTTCATAAAATTCCCCCAAACTGGCAATACAATGTTCCCAACGTTTATTTAATTTTTGGAATGCTTCCTGGAATGTACTTTTTTTATACCGCGCATTTTCAATCGCATTTTCCTGAATATACTCTATGGTTTGGTAACGACGTCCTTTCTATTTATTTTCAAGTTTGGTAAACATGAAAAAGTATCAGCCATAATCCTACGTCACCTATCTAGTTGTGACGTTCTTAGGAATATTTTCACTATCATTTGCACTATAAAGCTGTTTGTTGATAAACTGGCACACTTTAAATTTAACTTATTCGATAAATAATTACACTTGGGAGCCATTTTCTCATTGTACAGCTTCTGCGTCATTTTATTTCAACAAGCACGCCTACTCGTATCACAACAACTCGCAAGTGAACAAGTGCTACATGTACATTAAACTTTTTCTTCCTTTTACAGAGGGCACAGAGCACCGTCTATTATTACAATTTGTAACACAGTTCCGTACTGATTTCGGCAAGGATCTCTTTTTAGTCATCCATGAAGAAACGCGACACGAATTTTGCTCTGACATTACGTAGATTAACTTTTTTATTCAGAATTTGATGGCAAGATCCTATGGCGATGCCCCTTCCGTCAGCAAAGAACAGTTAAATGACTATTTCAACGAATTAGAACACAACCACTCTCGACATCGGTGGCGTCTGTTGATGCGGATGACCGTCCAGGACTGGAATTATTACAAACTGTCATTTTGCCTTCTTTTAAACACTTAAATGAGTCACTGTGTTCAATTCATGCAGTTGGTTAACAATTGGTTTGGTTTGGAGCGCTTCGTCAATTTTTGCTAGACGAGGGCTAATTAAACTGGGACATACAGTTTAAAGCCCATTCCAAATGGCTACAAACATCCATGCCAACAGTGGGACTCGAACCCACAGGATCTGAACCGAATGCCAACGACCTAGCCATTCAGCCACCACCTGGCCCGGTTAAGCAACTGAAATGTCCCTTCAAAATTATTCCCGTGTTTACAGGAAAATATCATACATGCACACACACACACACACACACACGCGTTGTTCTTCAAGTTCTTTCGTTCTCAGTCGCAATTCCGATGAACAGATTTTGCACGTTTTCCGTTCAGCGAACGTAACTCGACTACAAATAATCATAGCGTAACATGGCAAACTGCAATTTTTTCTCAAAATCTGCCACTAGGCTTAATCAGCAATCGTAGCCCGCTCTCTGCTTCGGTTGGCACACTATTTAGAAAATTCTGTTTTATTTTTTAACTTCCCTTATGCATGCAGTTCAATCAAGAATGGCATAGATTTATACAATTCACTGAAACTGAAGAATTAGGGACTTAAATAAGCATATAAATATGCCACACCGGAAACATGTTGGGTGTAGAAGGAAGTGTTAAATGTTCTATAGCGGTTGATAGTGAATAATACACAAACGCTCATGATTTCAAAGACCTTTATTCAATTATCTTATTATTCAATTGTCTTATTTTTCAATGACCTTTATTTTTATTTTTTCGCATGATTATAGGTTTGTGGTAAATGTTAAGTAAATCTTTTATTAAACCCCTTTATGATTCTGCTACAGTTATTTTGGGATATGTAGGGATGTTTCTTATGAGTAAAACAAAATGAATAGAATAAATAATCAGCTACACAGTTGAGACGACAACTCAAATGAATACTTAAATGGTCGCAAGTTGTTAAGAAAACTAAATGTACTCCAATTAAGGAAGATTTAAAAGAAAGTTAAACTTCTAATTGAAACAAAGAAGGTAGGAATTATAAATACAAAGAACTCCAAAATATTCAAATAGTTAATTTATTTTCTTAAAGACTTGTCTGTTAAATCTTCAAGTGCGTTTGCTAAAAATGTAAATTTTATTTTACAAGAGTTTCCAGAGTGGAGCTATTATTGAAACTACTTTCGTTACTTTTATTTAAAATTTACTGTGCATACTGTATTTTAAAGACATTTATCATAACAAAACGTATTATTTTAAAATTTTAGACAATCGTTGATAAAAATTAGCCAGTTGGTTTCAATGACCAATATAAATTGTTGTAATAAGATGAACTCGGTGAATTTATAATAATCGTTCCCCTTTATTAGAAAGATTTTTTTCTATTATAATCGGCCTATTTTAAAAACAGCCATTGTAATTTGATATATGTTAACTTAAAATTGATCGAAATGAATAATTTTACCCAAACGCAGTTTTTATCACAAGCACAAACATTCCTTATAAGTCTTTCAAAACTTTACCTTAAAATACTGTGTATTGAAGTATTTCTTTTTTTTTACCATTTAAGGTTTCTTTAATATATATAGAGAAAAATCAATTTATAAAAAAGGTTTCTCCAGTACGAGAGATTCATTCAATATACCATTGATTTATACACTTAAAAGAAAAATTGTTCCCAGTAGTAATTTCATTACAAAATAGCATTGAGAAGACAGCATCCTACTGTTGGTTTCGCATTTCGATCTTGTATTCCTCGTAGGGGCACTAAATATTGCTTCATCTGGATAACGAGATTCTGTTCCCTTTTAGAGATCCAATTAGAGAAATATATTAACCCGATTTCAACTAAATGTGATCTACTGAATGTCTAAATTTTTTACCAAAAAAATTTGTCACTTGGATATAATTATCTGGTGAGTAAAATTTTTCCAACGAAATTGTTTATTTCGATTTAGGTTTTAGAAAGGTAGTCCACTGGAAATTAAAAACTATAATTAGTAAATATTATTAACCTGAGAAAAGTGTTTTTGTTGGAACATGTATGAATTTTTGACGTTATCCATAAATAACCATTTGAACACAGATGAAAATTTCAATTAATATATGCATTTTGTTAATTTAAAAAATTGGCAACATAAATCAGTCTACGTTTCTAATTTATTGAATTGTCAAGTAACAATATGTAGATGAAGAAGACCCTAAAATAAATTTATTAAAGGTTTTGTAGATAAAATAAGCAAAATAAATAAAAAGGAGTAGGATTAACTGGTACTGAAAATTTATTGCGTAGAATTAATATATATATATATATATATATATATATATATATATATATACATATTTTAAGAAAATTAATATTTACAGTAGATATAAAATTATTCATTCTATGATGAAAATTGTTTCTATTATTTTATTAAAATAATTTTCTCGGGTATTCTTTAATTATGTGATATGTGACAACCGAATATTTACATTAATATTATGTTGAAAGTTTTCCCAAACACAAACAAGCTTTTTTTCTCAAAGTAATTAAAGATGAAGCTTGATTCAATGCAGAAATTATAATGTTTTTGTCTGTCAACATAATTTAAGAAGTATGTTAAAGTCTAAAACAGACGACCCATTGTCTAAAGGATATGAAAGAAAAATCGAGGTATTGAGTTCTGATTCTAAATAATTACGTAATATTTCTTATGCAATTTACAATTCCCTTACAATATTGAATAAGAGTTATTTTTTCCTTAATATAGCTGAAATAAGTAATAGTTTACTCAAGTTAGAAAGCAGAGACATGCATTTTGATTCATGGAAAATGAGATGTATAAATACAAAAATAAATATGTAATACTGCATTCATACTTCATTCATACTTAACACATTTATAAGTTTTCCAGTAATATATAAGTGGTTAAAAAATAGAGATTTTAGCAGTTTCAAAGCCCTACCATCAAAAAATGAGAAAAAATTTGCATAGAAAATAGTTGTTTTTTACTAGATAGAAAAATGTTTTAAGCATGTGAACATTTTGTAATATAGATTATACAGTGTGGCAATTATTGAACTATATGAATAAAAACCTTCATAACTTTTGAACCATTGGCGAGATTCAGTGAAAACTTGGCGGATAAATGCAGGGAATGTTGGGATTTTTATTTCAACATGCGCCCTCGTATTATTGCTGTTGTTCATTTTTCGTTGAAAGTGTCGAATTAAAACATTTCTGAGCTTATATCCATCGTCAAGGCCTACTTTTAGAGCAATAACAACCTGATTGCGGCTCAAAGGAAATCATTGATACGATGTTCATTGAAGGCACGGTGACTGCTGAACGATATGTCAAAATTTTAGAAAATGATCTCATCCCTATTATCCAAATTGTCCCATATTTCGAAAAGACGAGGTTCATTCAGGATGGAGCACGACCCCATCGGACCAATAGAGTGTTTGAAGTCTTGAAAGAACACTTAGGAGAGCGTATTCTGGCTTTAGGGTACCCAGAGACCACTGGAATGGGTATCCCCTGGCGGCCATATTCTCCTGATCTCAACCCTAGTCACTCATTTTTGTGCGACAATATTAAAGAAAAAGTTTACGCAAATAACCCCGAAACCATCGCTGAGCTCAAAACAGCCATTCAGAAGGTAATCGAAAACATCGATGTCTCGACACTTCAGCGAGTTTGCAGATTTTATCTTTTCATCTGAGCCACATCATAGCCATTGATGGCAAGTATATCGAACATGTCATAAACTAAATCCCATTATCTGTAGTTACTTTACAAATTTGAATAAAATTTTTAAACTCAGTAGTTTTTAAAATATTATTTTTTATTTCATATAGCTCAATAATTGTCACCTTGTATGTAGTTTGTAGTCATGACGAGTAGTAGTACGTTATAAAGGCATCTGTTTACCTATATTCACGTGTAAATTTATTAATATACAGTGACTGCGATTTAAACAAAGTTTCAGGAGAGTATTGAAGTATAATATGAGATTATTTCTTTCGAAGAACTTCCATTCTCACGATGAATTTCCATTCCTATGTTACAATATTAATTATTAGTTAAATTTTATGCGATGCATCTTTTAGATTGCTAGAGTCTTATTAATAAACCTTTATCAGGAAAATAATTTGATATTTCTCCAAATATTCTTACTCTGACATATACACAATGATCTCTCTACTGCACATGACATTTTAATTCATTGTGATGGAGGGAGGAATAGAAAGATTATATTATCATTATAATTATTATATTACTTTGTATGTCTTAGTACCCATAAGACAATAGTACTACAATTTACCATACATCAATTTGGGCCTATAGATGCATATTGCCTCACCTACTTGACGCAAACGTATGCCATCACTGCTATGTAGTCAAATGCACCTGTGCACTTAAGACAGACACCCTCTTGGCTTTCATTGTGAACAGACTAATATAGATTGCGTCTGATCCAAGATGATGTATTATAATTTAGAAATATTAATTTCGATTTTTATCCTATGGAATATTTCAGCTTGCATGTGCAACCTGTAAATTAATCTCGGTATGGTTGTCAAGAAATTAAATGGTTATAAAACAACTATGTTACGATCTGATTGATATAAGAAACTAAATCAAGCATTGCTTCCTTAAAACACGGAAGCATTTTCGCAACGCTAAATAAACATTCGCCTGTTTTAGATCTTGGTGGCTGCTTACATACGCAGATATGCCTCACTGAGACTTAACAAACAGCCAGGAAAGATTTCATTTGAGTTTTGATTAAGGAGGTTAGACCTACAAGCCGTCAGTTAGGCCTGTCTTTAATTGATGTACTGTATGTTGAATGAAAAAGATAATTAAAAAGTGCTGTCAATCTGTCTTCTTTCATTCGCATAAATGCATCTATATCTTTAACCTCATTGTTAATCGAAGATTCATTTTTTTAAATGAAGCAATTTCATGATTGTAACCAAAAAAATATTTCAGGTAGTCTCTTCTAACGAAAATACCTTGGGCTATTAGCGTAAGATTACCTATCGTTGCTTACCTCTTTTTTTGGCACTTTTTGGTACCTTTCTGTTTAACTGTTTACTGCTACTGGGTTTGGTACGCTGCCAAAATTATAACTCGCGACGGACTCTGCATTTTTCCTTTCCGGAGGACCGTTATTGAGGAACGTAATCTTACTTTAAAATGTATGAGTTATTTTTTTTTTACAGGGAAACTGGATTTTTTTCTTTATTAAATTTAACCTTCTTTCTTGCAAAGATTTTTTTTTTTCAGATTACCATTCTTTTTAAATTTTTAAAGCTTGTCATTGATATTTTGCACCCTCAGCGGGAATTTGCGCCTGATCTGAACACAAATCTTCTTTTGTTGTTGTTGTTGTTTTAATTTAACAACCTCCTTCCAAGGCTTAAAATAAACCCCTGTACTCTGAACTTTGAAGACGATGTCATACCCACTTGACATGTAAGGTAATTTGTATTTCCTGAATACTCATCAGAGAGCTGGAAGAACGTCCTTTCTGGATACTCTAACACTGACTTGACAGCTGTTGGGCTAGCTTTGGACGATCAATAGAAAATAATTATAAAAGTCGTTAAAGGTAACTACGGGAGTGCAATTATCTTTAAAGACAATAAACGCATATAATTTTTCTAATGGCAGTGATTTTACATACCAAAAATATGCCAGGGTATTTTTAGAAAAATAATCTTATTTCTAACGTTATGAATATATCCCTAAAAATTCAACGTGTAATCAGTAACTTAACCAATTTAGAGTTAAAAATACATTATCCTACATCCTTGAATTAGGTTACTCATAACTGTATGCAGAGATAATGATATGGCTACCAAGATTCACAGATGCAATGTTTGTGAATATTTACGAAAATTTAATTTTCTGCCAAAAAATTAACAGAAAGATACTGCATCTGAAAAGAAAACTATTGCCCCAGTTGCAATATAATGTTGTATTTCCTTATCTTTATCAAGAATGTCACTACTATGATGTAACATTACACACTGCCATTTTATAAGAAATGCATCAAGATCTGAATATGCTTACACTTTAACGCTTTGTCTTGATAATTTATATTTTAACAAAAGCTAAAATAGAAATTTTCGTGTAGCCTCCCCAAAAAACGAATAAAAATCTTTTTTTAGATCAAAATACATTGAATTTTAGTTAACCTTGCCTGTTAATGGATTTAAAGTCAATAATTAAGAAAATCAAAACTCCGCGATGATGTTGTTTTTCTCGGATAGCACATTAAAAGTCATTTAAAAAGTATCCAACTAATAGCACAGGTGAAAATACTCAGATTTTCGATTATGCCCTGAAAACAGTGTTTTATATGGAGGGTTATCAAAATAATAGAAACTGTTTCTGCATAACTTATAACAAATAAACTATAGGCCCACCTTTTTATTGCAGATTAGCATGAATTCGACGTGGGATAGAGTGATATAAGTTTTATATATGAGATATTGGAATTTGGTACCAGTCATCCCGCAACATGTGTCTAAGTGTTCCAATGCTGTTAGAGGGAAAGAAACATTCGATCGAAACATTCTCCAAGATGTTCTGAAATTTTCATTAACGTTAAATAAAGGTGATAAGGCCATAATGCATGTTGATCCCTCGTCCAAATATTCTTGAAACCAATTGTTGACCAGTCAAGTACGATGCAAGAATGCTTTATAGTATAGAAAAGTCTGACGGTCATAAAGGAATAATAACTGAATCATAGAATGGACGCAGTCCACTAAACTGCTTTCGTAGACTTCCAGTTTCATAAAAAAAGTATGGATCCTTTGAAAGGCCAAGAAATAGAACCCCATAGCAGCAGAGAGCCACCGGCATGCTTAACAGTGCACAAAAAACTGTCAGGAGAGCACATTTCGGAAGTTTTTTGCCAAACGTAATATCTATCAGTGATTGGAAACAATGTGAGTTCCGATTCATTACTGTATTAATCAGGCGTGAAACTCGTATTACACTGGTGTAAGAGATTCAGAGAATTTGCAGACTTGGTCGATTATCTCTAGAACTACTGTACCGATTTTAATGAAATTTGATATCTACATACATTGATACAATACAAAACAAATAATCATTTAATAATTGTAATACACACGTATGATCATGCGTAACACTCGTTGGAGTCGGAAGGTATGAAAAAGCGGTTGCAGAATAAAGAAAAAAGTGGGTTAATAGATGGGTTAATAGGGGGTATGGTCTCCTCTTACAGATATATAGGTCTCGCAGCGTAATTTCATACTTGAAATAAGGCAGTTTAAAATTTCCTGTGGCAATTGGTCCCACTCGTTCAGCAACTCTGTTTTCATTCCCTGGATGGTTCTCGGAGGGGGGTTTCGAGTTGCAATTGCCCTCCCCAGAGCGTCCCAGACATGCTCTATAGGGTTAAGGTCTGGAGATCTGGTTGGCAAATCCATCCGGTGAATATCCTCACTCTCTAGAAATTCGTCGACCAGAAGAGCTGTATGTGGCCTAGCGTTATCGTCCATTAAAATGAACTCAGGGCCAACTGCACCTCTGAAAAGGTGAACATAGGGCTCCAAGACCTGATTCCTATACCTCACACCAGTCACAGTGCCTCTTTCAAAGACATGGAGAGGTGTGTGGCCATCCAACATGATGCCTGCCCAGCCCATTAAACCTCCTCCACGATAATGGTCGATTTCACGGACATTGGAGGGTAGGTAGCGGTGCCTGGTTCTCTCCATATGAACGTACGGCGAGAATCGGTGTTTAGGCTGAACCGGGACTCATCAGTGAGGAGAAAGGTCGCCCATTGATCCATACTCCAATCTCTATGCTCTCTGCACCATGATAAACGGATTCTCCTGTTCATAGAAGTGAGCGGAACGCAAACAGCAGGTCTTCTTGCAAACAGCCCTCTTTCATGAAGTCTTTTGGAAATAGCCACCCTTGATACACGGGTTCCTGTGGCTGCATACAAGTCACGAGAGAGCTGAAAAGCTGTAGCACTGCTGTTACGCCTCGCTATAATCGACAAATGGCGATCTTCTCTGGCCGTCGTGACTTTTGGATGAAATTCCCAGGCATTCTCTCGATGGATCCGGTATCTTGGAACTGTTTCCATAAGTTACACACGACGCTGGGCGTTAAAGTGAACTCTCTACAAATTTGGACTTGAGATTGGCCTGCTTCTAGCCTCCCCACAATTCGCCACCTCATTCCATCATCTAAACGTTGGTGGTTACTCATTTTTACTATTACAATTTGAAATTAACCGATTGCTGCAAAATAACACTAAGAAATTCGCCGAGTTGTGCTAACGAACGAAATTCGTCTTAATTTACGAGCGCTTATAAGGCCTGTTTCTCTACTGGCTCCGCCTACACACACGGGTACGCTTACGTATTTGAGGTACAAGATTTGCATTTTTGTCTAGAAGCAGTGGTTTTACATTCAGTTCATTTCTTTTCATGAAATTCGATAAAATATGCAAATTTTCTTAATGTATTTCACCAGTGTATATACATTTATTCACAGATGATGTCTTTGACATAATGGTCATAAGTAGCAGTGTACGTTCCATTTTATGGCCATGTTTAAATTTTCTGTTAACTCCTTCTAATATATCTATATTTTTTATCCATTTTGATATTCTTCTAGGTTTGTTCTTCCTTGTTCTTCCGAATTTTTTCTTTTTCATAACATGAGTACATAATTTTAAAAAGAACGAGGATATCTTTCTGCCCTTTCAGGATATTAAAACCTTGATTTGATATCTGAAATTCATTCAATTACGCTAAAGTTTTATTTTTGCCTTTGTTCTTTCCATGCCAATTAATTAGATCAAGTGACTTATATCTTTAAACGTTAAATATTGAGCCACACTTCATTTTGGTAGCGAAGTTTATTTTCCAAAAATCCCTTCATTTATTTTATTTAATCAGAATTGATTACGAATACTAACACCAGCTTTTATTCTGATAAAAGATTAAACACGCTTCATTGACTCTCCTTAATATTTTGTTCTTTAACCAGTAGCAGGATTTTTGCCTTGGTTAGAGGTTTTTTTTTATTAGAGGTCTATTCAATTATAATATTAAAATCCTTTTCATTATAAAACATGTATATTTTAAGTTTCAAAGTTCAATCTGCTTTCAATTACTTATGTTCAAATCCGGAAATTATGGTATAATTTTTTATCAGTTTTAATAAAATAAAAAATAATAAAGATTATTTTACCTTTCGTAAATGAATTACACGGTAATAATATATTTTGCTTCGAATGGCATGATTGAGTTTTTGAAGATTTGTAAAACTTTTAAATAACTATGGATTTAAATTCATACATGTTTCGTCTACTAAATTTATTCTTTATAAAAAAATTAATTTTAAGCTATTTGAAATAGCAGTTATTTACCCAGAATGTTATATTTACATCCTGAAACTATATTCTTGTAATGTAAAACGTGTTCAAAGGCAACATACGAAAATAGAATAGCTGAAAAGAAAATGCATTAAAAGGAAATGGATCGTGATTATACTATAAGTTGAAATCCAAAATTATTTAACTTTAAGCAATTTTTTATGGAAATTCGATAACTTACTGATGTCTAAATTAAAAGATTAAATTAGATAGAAAACATAGGAAGAAAATCGTAACCACTGGAGTATTATTAAATATTTGCTTAAAAATTAAATAATATTAAAAAGAATAAAAGATTAAATGTTTATATCATTGAAAATTAAAAAAACAACTTCTGTCATATATAGAATTTGTTTCTCAAAATATTTAATTATGAAGAAAAACTGAAATTTTCTGGGGAATACATAACTGGTATCACATTTTTACACTCCATTTTTCCAAAGCATAGAAAGTCGTTTTAAAGTTAAAACATTTCTTATAAATATCCTCATATAGAAATAAAAATATATCTTATTATGTTTTTGGCTTACGATATTTTAGAAATTTCTATTTTCTTTAAATTTTATCTAATTTGTAATTAATGACAATATATATAACACGTTTTTAGTTCTTTAAAAGAAAAACTATAATGAGAATTACATTATAAGTTGCGTTTATAGATTTTTTTAAAAATATAATAACCTCTCGTTTTTAAAAGGTTATTTTAAATACACATTGGCAACTTAACAAATATGGGTACCAGAGGCAGAAAAATTATATTTTATTATAATGAATTTTATGTTTTACATTGAAAATCGATATTCTTTCCTGTCGTATTTAGAAATGAAATTAACTTTATTTTATACTTCTATCGGTCTATTCGATTTTAATGTTACATTCATCTACTGATGTGATAAAAACGTCAGTAGTCCTTTCGCCAAGTACAAATTTATCAGATTCCTTTGAAGGTTTTTTTCCTGTTACACATTTCCATGACATTTTTATTCCGATGAACTATGGAAATTAATTAGCGTTTCTATACCCTTGGGTTTTCTGTACGCAATACGAATGAAAACAATTAATTTTTTTCAATAGATGAATCTACATGGTTATAGTTTATTACGTTCCTAATGAAATTATATTCTTTTCAGCAGTGACAAATTATTGCAGGAATTATGTGAAAAAAAATGGTTAGAGATAAATTTCTCTGCTTATTAACAACGCATATGAAAAATGTATGGTAATTATACGTATAGAATTATTATAAAAATTTAAGAAAATATTTACAATAAATTCATGTAAAAGGATAAATAAAGGAAATTTAATTTAGTGTTTGCTAGAACAAATGGAAGGATTTTAAAACTGACTCTTCGAAATGAGTCGTTAGTTAACGATATCAGCTCTAGAAAACTTAAGAAATATGATGTATAATATTGGAGATGAGATAAATGTATGTAATGTCATGAATTATAGAATAAAGTTATAGAGAATACCAGTGTTTTTCTTCCAGAAGTTGAATAAATGTTCGAAGCAATTTACAATTCTATTGGATAATTTTTATCTTTCTCTACAATTCAGACAATTTATGTAACAAAATCCCTTATATACGTTTTTGTGTAGCCCCACCCCTCCAAAAAATACACTGAATTTTTAGTTATTCATGCCTGTTAGTACATTGAAAATTAATAATTTGGAAAAATTAAATGCTCCCAAAAAAGTGAATTTAGCAAAATAGGTCAGAACGAAATAAACAGATTTTTCTTTATTATCTGGAAGCAGTGTGTTATCTGGAATGTTATCAAAGTACTGGAAACACTAATCGTTATACTGATCGTCACGCTGATCTACATAACACTTAATAAACTGACAATCCACCAAGAATGTTTAGGATTTTAATGCCTCAAGAATCCAAATATGAAAATTATACGAAGAACAGAAAATAACACAGTCAATCAATTATTTCATATTTTTTCTTAAATTTATAATATTTGTGTATGAAATGTTCTAAAATTTCAAGAAATTCCGTTTCAGAACAATGAAAATAGGTAATCAGAACAATAACGGTCTTTTTTTATACGTAACTGGAATAGAAATACCCATTTCCTCCGTTTTATAACGTTTATTATGTTATTTACTCTTTATTCTCTTTTGTCAGTGATTAAATTCAATGCTTCTGTGTTATGTCACTTCTTTTTACTAAAGAGAGAAATTACTATACCATATAATTAAATGGGTTGTCTAGGAAATGGTATTTTAAGGTCTGAAAGATAAAGGATAAAAAAAATAGCAAAAGTATGTCCTGTTATTTGAGCTTTAAGCACGAGAACAGTGTTGAGCAAACTTTTGTCGACCGCGATCCACTTTCTTTAAATACATAATCATTCTACTCAATGAATATTTTTATGCAGTTTAAAAAATCTAGGAAAATTCTAACAGCATATAGAATAAAGGAAATAACGAGATGTTGATAAAATATTATATTGACCTTTTTGTGACTATTTTACAACTGTTTGACGCATTATTTAACTAACTCTCCCTCTCTCTCTCTCTCTCTCCCTCTCTCTCTCTCTCTCTCTCTCTCTCTCTCTCTCTATATATATATATATATATATATATATATATATATATATATATATATATATATATATATATGTCCCACAA
This sequence comes from Dolomedes plantarius, assembly GCA_907164885.2. NCBI lineage: Eukaryota > Metazoa > Arthropoda > Arachnida > Araneae > Dolomedidae > Dolomedes > Dolomedes plantarius. The sequence goes on from OU015500.1 coordinate 117,044,020, forward strand.
TCCCACAATTTGCCTGCGACAATGCTAGAAGCTCCGTCAAAACAGCATTGCAAAACACAAAAAATTAGTTTCCATCCTCTTCATACATATTGAGAATATTTTATATTTTTCTTCAGTTCATGGGGAGATTAGGTGATTATTATTATTTTTTCAGTCATACGTTGCTAATGTATCTTCAAATAACTTACCAGAGATTAGGAATATCATTATGTGGGATACGGTAAGCTTTAATATAAATCTGCTTCGAGCTAGAAATAACTAGGAAAACAACGTATTAGAGCTCGAAAGTATCTAAGTATATTTAGGAAAAATCTGAAGTAAACCCTTACAGCAATAAGAGACATTTATCACTAGAGCTTCTGAAAATCAAGCTAGCCTATCCATTTTTATCGAAGAGGTTATTAACTGGTGAAATCGGGGAATTAGTACAAAGTTTAGTTTCACATCTCCTTAAACGGAAACTAAATATATCTATTGTTCTAAATGAAATATATGAGAATAACTCTATAAATATATCTTTAAGATAAATTTTATAAATATTCATGCAATATACCTTTATTTTTGTAAGAACATAATATTTCTGAAAATGATATGTGTGAAGATATATGTGTATGTGTGTGTGTTTATTTATTTACGCCTCTTTCCATGAGTTTTATTTTTACTGATATATCTTATCATCAATTTTAAGAAAAACCTCGGAACATTAAGAAAAAAACATTAAGTACATAAATATAAATAATCGAACGCTTAGTGAAGTCAGGAAGGTATGAAAAAAAACGAAAATTGGTTCCAACCAAACATTTTCAGTTCATGTTGTTATTTTACCGCATGCGTTTAGATTTTGGTTGCAAGTGAAACCGAATTTTACATCTTGTTAAAGTTGTCGAGAAGAGAATTTGACAAGCGTGAAGAAATTTCTTTCGGACGATAAGTTTTCGTTTCAATAACTCCCGACTACACTTACGCTCTAGTTACTTTAAAATCAGTTACAGAATATTATAAAACTAGTGGTGGCAAAGATTTAACGGTGCAGTCGAAATATTTCGTTCGATGTACGACTTCCCATAAGTATACATACATATATACATATATACACACACACACACACACACACACACATATATATATATATATATATATATATATATATATATATATATATATATATATATGTATGTATGTATTTATGTATGTATGTGTGTGTGTGTTTGTTTGCATGCATCAGTTATTTTTTATATTATTCCTATAATATTTGAAATGTAAAATTATATATCCTTGAAAATATTTTAAACGCGTATAACAACTCCTTTACATATGTTAATATTTACATATTAAAGATGTATTCCATCAAGCTTTTCGTTGTATACGCATACTTTTGGTGTTTTTATCATCCTTCTGACCAGAACATCATTCTATATGATAACTAATGCCACGGCCTTAAACACATTTTTATTGCAGAACGTCAAGTGATTCTCTGAGCAACATTGCCATTATGAGCTTATCTGTGGCAGACTTTTCTCGTGGGTCCATGTTTCTTATCTTCCCCGGTCGATGGTATACTGCTCCCTATATTTCTGGAAGGGAAACTGATAAAAGTTCCTCCTGGAAACGTTGATATATCACACGATTACTTTAAACTATGCTTAAGGCATACCTTCTTTATCATATGTAGAATACGAAGTACTAAAATGAGCTTAAATGTAGGCGTAATATTTTATATCCAGAGAAGCCAGTAACATATATCTCACATTTAAAAAATTAAATCGATGACTTTATTGTAATTCAAAAGATGTTATAATAGTAAACTGTAAATGAGCCCTTCAATTTTTTTTCTGTGTGTGTGTGTGTGTGTGTGTGTGTGCGTTGGGATATATATTAAGACATTTATTTAGGATGATCTTGTAAATCATCCTATAAGAATTTACAAAAATAAACATGAAATGGAATGTAGTATTTTTACTTTTAAATTTTTACTTTTACTGTTTTCTTTAACCGTAACTTTATGTTAATTTACAACTTATTTGAGATCTGAACACATTATAAAAGACAATTGATTCAAGAACTTTCTTACATTATACAGGTATGTATTTCTTACGTTATACAGGTGTGTATACTACTAAGTTTGTTAGTTTTAGTTATATATGATTAAAACTGTTGTAATTATAGTAAAAACAGTGTTTAAATAAGATTTTAAAGTTTTGAGTTTCAAAATTTTGTTTTAATTATTGATCTTCCTTTTTTAACTACTATTTGAGGAAAGTGTAGGTTGCACTGAGGTTTCGGGCTTCCGGGAGTGTTGCCGCTGCAGAAAACTAGTTTAACTGGAGTAGGGGGGGGGGTCACAACTCCCCCCAGGCATTGAAAACTTCAGTTTCAGGATTTGGTTGTAGTTTCCCTGGATTGGCTTTCTACCAGTTTCCTGTTTTACACTTATTTTAAAGATTAATATATATATATATATATATATATATATATATATATATATATATATATATATATATATATATCATTCTATAAATGAATGTGAGAATTTGCTCAACATGATATTCGTTTACCACCAGAATATTAGAACCTTTTGTTTTGGTGTACTATATTTATATATTGAAGTCCGTTTATGTTATTCATAACATAAAATATAAAAGGACAGATTTTAAAAACAGATGCTCTCGCAAACATTGTATCGTATCCCAATGCAAAATTTCTTTAGAAAAATAAAGAAGAATAAAATATTCCGGTTCTTTTTTCTTCTATTCTTCTGGAGATAAACCTTTAGAGAAAATATAGCTCACTTCTACCCAGACTTGGGTGCATATAATTTGAAGTGGCACTCTATTTGAATTTTATACAAACACAGTTTATACATGAAACAATGTTTATTGAATTCGTTGCGCATATATAATTTGCTTTTTACAGCAATAAGCATACGTACTACTTGTACGGAATATATATATTATCATTCAATAGAAATACACATTTGAATACTCACCAGCAGAGAGTCAAACCAGCAGTACTGCCACGTAAACTTTTGGCCCCCTAAGCACTAGCGCAGGATAACACCTGGAGCTACTTACCCCGTAGTTCCCTTTCGCTTATCTATCAACCTTAACAACAACCTTTTTCAACCCCAACAACCCTTTTTTATTAATGACGCTACATGGTATTTATATTAAGTGCGTATGCCGAAATTAGAATATCTCAAGCAGTTTCTTTAATTCATTCACTCAAAAGTTCGATTCTTGTGAATCGAATCTTGTGTATACCTTACAAACATTCGGATAAAATACTGGCATATCTCTTTTTATTTAAATTATTTAGAGGTTTAATTAAATTTGTCGCATTACTGTACAAATCAATATATTAATAATAACTGATCCTGTAAAAAATAATTGCTTAAACTGCAAAAAGTTTGTAACTATCAGACCGAATATATAAATTTCTCCTTGTACACGAAAACAAAAACCCTGAACAAAACAATATTCAAATTCTTATGTGGGATTCGAAAAGTACCAGGATGAAAATTCCCAGAAGCTTTAAAATCAGATTGAGGATTTTCACGGTTAATTGATGCGACTTCAAATTATATTAATTCAATATAATTTTTCCGAGTTCTTCAGCTTTTTTTGACAGAAAAATTTGACAGAAAGATATGAATAGAACCTTGATATTAGCTCATGTATTATCAGTGTGATCCAATACTAGGTATTGCAGAACCGGACTCAAAATTCAGAACAGGATTTTTTTACAAACCGGGTTCCCGGATCTTATTCATGTTTCACTAAAATATGAACCACTATCCATTTGCTCTACACATTAAAAAATAAACTGTATTTATGTAATTAAATAGAATTTTTGTTGATTGCGTAAACAGAAAACACATTTTATTTTGATTTAATTTAATGTAATGGGTTCTATAAACCCAAAATAACAGAATTATTTGGAGACCTTACTTTGTGAAGGATTTTCGTTTTAATTTTCAGTCTGCCTTTATATTAGAAATTCGTCGAAGACTTGATTGCATAATTTCAAATAATTTAAAATACAATATATTAATGCTGTTAATTAAATTTAATAAGTAAAATTTCTTTGGTAAATTATATATGAAATAAATCAATAAAAGCAACTTACACTTGATGCATAGCTTTTGATAGCAGGAGGGAATCGACTTTTGAGATGATTGAGGAAGATCTAGTAGTAAAAACTGACGTGCTAAAGACATTGCATTCTAAATATCTAGAAAGTGATAAATTGTGGAGCATTGTAAAATTGTTTGTTTCAATTAAAATATTTTTTTAAAGTTAAGATTTAGAAATTTCATTCTAAATATCTAGATAATGATAAATCGTGAGGCATTGCAAAATTGTTTATTTCAATTAAAATATTTTTAAACCTAAGATTTACAAATTTCGTTCTAAATATCTAGAATTGCATTCTAAATATCTAGATAGTAATAAATTCTGAAGCATTGACAATTGCTTGTTTCAATTAAAATATTTTTTAAACCTAAGATTTACAAATTTCATTCTAAATATCTAGAATTGCATTCTAAATATCTAGATAGTAATAAATTCTGAAGCATAGTAAAATTGCTTGTTTCAAGTAAAATATTTTTTTAAACTAAGATTTGCAAATATCGAATTGCATTCTAAATATCTAGATAGTGATAAATTGTGAAGCATTTTAAAATTGTTTATTTCAATTAAAATATTTTTTAACCCTAAGATTTACAAAATTCATTCTAAATATCTAGAATTGCATTCTAAATATCTAGATAGTAATAAATTCTGAAGCATAGTAAAATTGCTTGTTTCAAGTAAAATATTTTTTTAAACTAAGATTTGCAAATATCGAATTGCATTCTAAATATCTAGATAGTGGTTAATTGTGATTAATTGTAAAATTGTTTGTTTCAATTAAAATATTTATCAAACCAAAGATTTAGAAATTTCGAATACTCGTTTCTACAATCATTGAAACCGGATTATCGGTTCAAATAATTCCAACTCACGTACCCAGTTCTACAGTCCTTATCCCATACCAATGGTGAATAAATCCGTAAAAAAAATTAAACTTCTTCTTAATGTGTACTCGTTTCTCAATGTGTGCCAAATCGCATACTACATTTAAATGCTTATTATTGTTCTATTCTATTCTGAAGGACTGTATTCTTTCAAATAGTTTGTTCATATTTTTTTTATCTTAGCGTTAAATAAGGTAATCGATAAATGTTATAAAGATCAATCTATTTCAACATTTTTGTAGTCATGACACTTTCGTTTCATATCCAGAGTATCAGGAAAACAAAAATATTTGATTAACACAATACTTACATAAAAATCATAAAAGGATCAAGAAAATACTTTCAAAATGCATATTAAACTATAGTTTTCTATCTCACAACTAATGCTTCTTAGAAAATATTCAAAATAAATTAAAATGATTAATATATACGAATACTTTTTCAATTCCTACTATTAGTTCACACTCTCCCTATATATATCTTGTTCAAATTTTCAATCGTTAATAAAATACTTTTTATTCATCCACTCAAGTTCAAATACATTTTTTTTAACTTGTAGTGGATGACACTTGATGTTAATACAGTTTTTTCAAATATTAATTCATTAATTAAATTTAATTAATCAATTTTAGTTTTAGACCTAGAGCGTCTCTTGCTCTTGAATAGTAATTCCCCTGTTGTTGCTCTGTAAACGGTAGCACTGCGGTAGCGCGGGCTCCTCCCCTCCTGTAAGTTGCGGGATCGAATCCTCAACCTGACAAACTTTTTCTCTCTCTTTACCCCCTCCTAATCTCGCACAGTAGGCAAGGTTCTGGCAGGCAATCCCTTTTTTTCAATTCCTACTATTTGTTCACACTCAAATTTTTCTTTGTTGACCTAAGTAGGAATTGACTTTAAAAAATTTTGTTTTTATATTACTTGTTAGATTATCATCACTGTGAAATTTCAGTCATTATTTTTAGGAAATAATGCATTCTTTTTACCAGTATTTTACGAGCAGTGCATCCTTAGTAACATAAACAAAAATTTAAAATAAACAGGAAAATAATTTGTGTTAAAATTAACTGTCTAAAGCGCCTAAAAAACTGTGATATTCCCTTAGCGTAGCAAACTAACGACCGGAGCGTGTTGAAGATATTGTATTTTGAAATTTTATAGTTCTGCTATATGTGTATTCATTCTAATCTATACTTACTAATTAATAATTATTAATTTATTAATTTATACTAGATAGCAATTATTCGTTAACTATAATTTGCAACGTCCATTGATTCAGATAAAAGAGGGGATTTATTTAATACAAGTTAAATAATTGTATATTGCTTTAGAATGTCCAAAAGTTATTAGTTAACTTTATAATTGGTGGTATTCATAGATTGAAATAAATAACGGATTTTATTTAATATAAATTAAAGAAGGTATTGAACGAGACAGCACTTATTACATTCATACAAAAAATATTTCTCTCTCTTTCCATGTAATTGGCATTTTTATTTTTGCGATGAAAAATGAGTTAATTATTGAATTTTAGTTATCTGTGCTTCTATACATTTTTTTGTATTTCTTTTCGACAGCATTAAAATCTCCTTAATTATCGTTTACTTGGAAAAATTTTTGCAAAATATAATTACTTAAGCGCACATTCTGCTTCGATTAGCATGATTTCTCTAGTCGCAGCAGGGGATCAATTACAGCTAAAGAGTCTCATCCATTGCTTGGACGCTACGTTTAATAATTCATTACTCAGGTTAAAATGTAAATTCGATCACACGAGGCAGAGAATGAGACATTACCACTAACGCGGCTGTAGCTGGCAGCTATTCCATTACTGCTTGATCGCTTCCTATCTTCGTCATCGACTCCCGAGTTGCTAATTACTGCCGCTGAATGATTTTGAGGAAAGTAATCATCCTTCCGAGCGTATGAAACGCGCAATGAGATTTGGCAGGAAAAGATTTGTATCATCAACGTTTTCGCAAAATGAACAGACGCTCAAGCTGTTTATCAGAATGACCGTAGCATCCACATGGATTCCTCGAGATAACTTTAATGAGGATTAATTTCCTAAATTGTTTATCCTTATACATACAAACACATGACCGATTGATATATATATATATATATATATATATATATATATATATATATATATATATGTATGTATGTATGTATGTATATATATATATATATATATATATATATATATATATATATATATATATATATATATGTATATATATATATATATATATATATATATATATATATATATATATATATATATATATATATATATATATATATATATATATATATATATATGTATATATATATATATATGTATATATATATATGTATATATATATATGTATATATATATATATATATATATATATATATATATATATATATATATATATGTATATATGTATATATATATGTGTGTATGCATGTATATGTGTGTGTGTACGTATGCATGTTTATACGAATATAGTCTACATTAGACTTACTGTCCCATATTATGTAGTGTAAAAGTATGTTACTTATATTAATATTGATTTCTTAACTTACAATTCAGTACTGGTTATTATATTTGAAATTTAATAGCAAAAATTATTTTTGTAATTTCCTAGTTATCCATGTATACTTATAATGTTTTACAGTTTAAATTGTTGTTAATTTTTATTTACTACTAAAAACAAAAGTTACATTTCCAATCTCCAAAAGAAGTCATACAGTAACATTTTTTTGTGTTTTTGCTTTTATGATGAGTGATGATTCAAAACATACGTTTGCTATAATTATATATGGAATAAAACTAATTCTATGGAGAAATAATCTTTTTAAATAATTAGATTATTTTACCTTAAAGGAGATTACAGTTTTTGATTTGTTATAAGTAATCTGAATGATGAATGCATCTGAGTTAATTTTTGGAATAAGGAATTTTTTAAACCTATATTTAACCCTTGTGGGTCCCTGGGGTCATATATGACCCCAAAGCAATTTCTGTTTAATATATCTTGTTAATCAACCATTTGTTTTTACTGACATTTTTTGACTTTTATTCTTTTAGTTTTTTTATATAAAATAATGCTATTATATTGCATTTATTTTAATTTATTTTTCCCGAATTTGCATTCTTTACACACGAGAACTTTGGGGGTCACTGGTGACCCCAGAAATATTATCTTGTTTTCTCACCACTCCTATGTTCTTATATGCTTGTAATGTTCTTATATCCATGTAAATACATGCTTTCGAAAGATAAAAAAAATTTAATGGCTTGATACTCCATACGCGGGACTAGGACGAACTTCGTTGGTAAATATCATAAAACTAAAACCGGGAGCAACAACATATGCAACCTCAAAAGCAATAGATGCAAAATCTACTTTTTTGTTGTACTTTCCACCTACCACTGAAAAAAATATTATAGACATAACGAATATTGAAGGTGCTAAATTAATCGGAGATAAGTGGGAAAAAGGGGTTTACAGTGAGTTGCATTGCTATTTGGGGCTTCTAATCTTAGCTAGGGTTTTCAAATCACATGGCGAAGCACTGACAAGTTTGTGGGATGGACAGTTTGGACGATCTATTTTTTGAGCTGCAATGTCTCTAAAGAGGTTTGAAAGTTATATCTAGAGTCCTTCGTTTTGGCAATAAAGACACTAGAGTAGAAAAGCGACTGAGTGATAAATTGGCTGCTATTCGAGAATTGTGGGACAATTGCGTTGAAAATTTGCCTAAATTATTCAATCCAAGAAATAATGTTACAATCGACGAACAACTTCTCGGTTTTAGAGGCCAGTGCCGTTTCCGTCAATACATTCCACAAAAACCGTCGAAGTAGGGCATAAAAATATGGATTGTTTGTGACTCTAGAAGTGCATATGCATGGAATATGCTAGTATACACTGGAAAGCCAAAGGATGGCTCACCAGAGAAAAAAACAAGCTTTGCGCGTTGTTTTGGATTTGACCTATGGTCTCAAGGGACATAAATTTACTTTCGATAACTGGTTTTCCTCTTATGAACTTGGCCAATTACTACTAAAAAGAAATATAACTATGCTAGGAACAATAAGAAAAAATAAGCCGGAAATTCCCATCGAATTTACTCATTCGGAAGGATTGGAGATTGTTACCTAATTTTTATTATTTTCAACTGACACTACATTAGTAGAATATACACCAAAGAAAAACAAAAGTGTCACTCTAATTAGTACCAAGCACAATAAAGGTGATCTAAGTAATAGATCAGATAAAAAACAAACAATGATATTGGATTACAATTCGACAAAAGGAGCAATTGATACTTGGGATCAAATAGTTTCTATTTGTAAAAGAGGAACTGTTCGTTGGCCAGTTGTACTTTTTTACAACATAATTGATGTATCTGCGTACAATGATTTTGTGATTTGGCGGAAAATTACCCCTTCATACCATGAAATAAAAAGAATAGAAGAAGATATTTCCTGGAAGAATTAGGTAATGAATTAATAAAACCTGCACTACAGGAGATAAAATTTCTCCCAAGAACTGAAGCAGCCGCAGCAATTGTTAAGAAATCGCAAATAGATCCTACAGTAGATACAAATATGAGTGGAAGCAAGAGAAATGCCAAAAAAAGAGAACGTTGAAATTTTTGTCCAAGAGACTGGATAAAAAATGTAGCGAAAAATGTCATAAGTGTTTAAAATTTATTTGCAAAAATCAATTGTTTCAGGCCTGTAACAGTTGTCAATAAATCTAAATTTATTGTGAGTTTTCCTCTAAAATTAATATTTTTTAATCCATAAACTAAAATTTACTTTGATTGTGTCTTTATTTTTATTTTTTTATCATTAAAAAATGTGTAAACTTAAAAAAAATATATGTAACATGCAAAAATCATTATAAATTCATTGATGGAAAACTTGTGGGGTCGTTTATGACCCCAAGGGTCTTGAGTGTAACCGAAATGCTAGGAACCTACGAGGGTTAATTACAAAAAAAATATTACTGTACATTATTTTATCTCCTGCGTTAATAATACATCCGAAAAGCAATATGCAATTCAGGCATATGATAAAATATATATAATGCATATCCAGTGAAGCATGAAATTATCAACCGTTATTACTTTCCTTATTCGCAAATTAGAAACATACTTAAAGAGGATTAATTTATGGGTATCTTTTGGTGGAAAAGAAACATAATAAGAAATTAAACTAGAATGCATTCATGAAAACAAATGATACTTTTATTTGCTTTCTAATTATTATATTCTCGTTTTATTATTACGCATTTTTATGTTGAATATTTTACGTATTATGGTTATCTCTTATACTTATTTTTTATTTTTTAATCTCTTTTAATGTTAACTGGAGCTATTTTTTCAATATGTATATTTGTTAATAATATATGCATCAAGCCCAATTGCACGATCAATATTTAATATCGACAAAAACTACGAATTTCAGTCCGTATTTTAAATATTTGATAATTTACCCATATTTACCAGAACTCAACATTTGGAAGAAAATTTCAACTTTTATCAAATAAGAACTCTCATTTCCATAGACAATGAGCAAAGTAAATCCAGTAAAATAGCCAAATTCTACACGAAAAACTGATTGGAATTTTGAAGTATTCTGCCGCTTAAAAGCCATAAAATAGTTTTGTATTGATTGCTTCTGCATACAAAATATCGAATGGAATAATAAATCTCATTTTTATAGGTTGTGTAGTCTATATTTTCAAATCCATAACTCTACTTTTATTTGCCTAGATCAGGCAAATATATAATCATATACGCCTTCATTTCATTGATTTATTACGACCATTCTATCCAGAGAGGGTATTTTAAAAAAAAACAATCTGGGTCGAAAATCTATATTTTTACTTGACGAGGACATCCTATGGAGACGCTAGTTTTTTTTTCTGTAATAAAATAGGAAACAACAGCCAATTCTTTTAACTTTATGATGATTTTTTTTTCAATCACATTTTTAAGGGAGTCTGGGACACATTTAAAAAAATATATTTATTGAGTTAAAATTTTAATTTTTTATGATGGTTAACCATATGATTTGTAAACAATATCACATCATAAAACTTGTCATAAAGATTTTAAAAAAATTCAAATTTAAAATTTTTTTAAAAGTGGAGTAATTTAAAATTGTTATAACTCGAAATATTAGGTGTCGAATTTAAAAATTTTTCATTTAAATAAACAGAAATATATAAGTTTCAATTTTTTGTCAGCGTTTTTTAAAATATTAATTACAAAAAATATTTAGATTAATTTTTTTTTTTAAATGTAACTTATTTTTAAAAAAAATCATATTTGAAGATAATATTTGAAAATAATATTTTTTTCAAATTTGCTGAACCAAAATTAAAGTAAAATAATTGAAAAAGGACATATTCCAAGTTTGAACTACTTATCTTTAACGGTTCTTGACTTATAACAATTTAAAGACGAGAAATGGTTCAAAGACATAAAAACGTATTTACAGGTTGAAACACAGATTGGCTACAATCGGAATGTTGCAAAACAAAAATTAATATCTACTGTTGTAATTAAGATAAAAGCATGATTTATACATCATTTTAAGCGGAAAAGACTAGACATTGTTTTACTGAAATAACATTTTTCGAAAATTTGAAGAACTTTGTGTCCTGGACACCCTTAACTACTAACTAAATTATGAAATAAAGAGAAATAAGGAAATTATGGTACTTAAATATTTTTAAACGGGATATATGGGTGATTTGATTTGATGAAATTTCGTGTTACCGGAGATTTTAGTGTAAAAAACTATGTACAATATAAATTTTTTAAAAGGAAGTATTAGGCTATATCGTATATTATTTTACAATTTTTTAAAAATTTTTACATTTAGTATAAAAGACGTATTAGGTTATATTCTCTAACCATTATCGTGATTTTTTTCAATCACATTTTTTTAAATAGGAACTAAAGTTTAAAAATATATAAATAGTAAAATTAAGGTAATGATATTTAAAACGTTATTCATGTGTGATTTCATTTAATGAAATATTTCGCTTTATATGTCACGTGTTTCCACACAATTTGGTGTAAAAAAGTGTACAATATAAATTTTACAAAAAAAAAGATGTATTAGGTTACATACTTTTATTGAAAGAGAAGTGATAGTCTTTTTATTTTTTTTACATCATGGAGCTTTTTAATTTTCGTCCTCAACTTTATAGATATTTTTTAAAAATTGTGATAAAATTGATGCAAAAATATTATGGAAGCAAAATAATGTAACTACTCTCTTACGAGAATAATGAATGAGGCAAAATACGTAATAACGTAAAAACGAAGACAAAATATTATAAAAACATTTTATTGAAAGACAATAGTCTGCACACAACACCTTGCAACACCACATTATGTTAAATTAATGTTCTCAATATTGTTATGGAAAATAAACTGTCGATGATCATTGAAAATCATTTTACCTTTACAGTTTTGCAATATGCTGCTCGGAAAACACATTACATGTTTGAAACGACCATTTTGTAGGGTCAAGGATTCACGGCCGAGTCTTCAAACCTAGTGGCAGATGTTCTAAAGCAGAGAATTATTCTGGCGATGGAAAAACTTTATGAAAATGTAACATTATTCGCATATTCCCCTGTTTTTAAGACTAAGATCTAATGCTTTCCTCTACATAGTTATGTTGTTAACTGGTTTATATTTCTTTATTTTTTCAACCTTGCTGATTTTTTTCTTCTACGGATAGTTATCATACTCTTTTCCTGTTACCATGCTGCACAACGTAACGCAACCCAACATGACTATCATATGATAAGACTGTGGTTTGTATCTCATTTTTCAAAGTTGGCAACGTAAGAACTGTCGGCGAAAAGAGGAGCTCATTATTCAAATATACCATTCCTCATAGGATTGTTGTTATCAATGAAAACACCTTTTTTGGCGTAACTGAAAGGAATCCTACTGGGTGTTTCTGAAATTTTGACATCACTTCATGATCTAATAACTTTACCAATGCTAGTTCAAAAGACCTAATATTTTAATATCATATGTTTTAATAACATGTCAAATTTTTAATTCGATATTTTAAAAATCAAAAAAGACAATGCGCTGTTAAGCTGTCAGCCACGTTCACCTGACTTATCGCCTATTGATATTTTTTTTTTCCTCTGGGGATATGTTTACCTGTTTTATGTGTCTCTTCTTGTAGAGGAACTGAAGCAGAGATTCGGTGCCGCTTTGGTAATTGTTACCAATGATATACTACAGCGTGTCAGGCAGGAAAGCGAATATCGACTGGACGTGACACAGGCGGTGCGCATATTGAACATTTGAAATATTTCGTATGGAATCCGCGCACATTTGCATTTCTCATTCATATTTTGGTTAATAAATATTTAATTACTCAACAATAAGCTTTTTCAGTTTCATTAGATTAGCCGATGAAGTTGCTGAGATATATAAAATTCAAATGATGTCTAATTTTCTAAAACACTCTGCATAGCATGTAGATAAGTAGATATGATTCAATAGTTTGCGACATCTAATTTTGGGACACTGTAAAATACTGATTTCAAATCGATATATTCATAATAAATAATTATAATACGATTCTAGATATAATAATACATCACAAACAAATATTGTGTCAAGGATGCATTGGCGGAATTATAGATTTTAAAAATAATATCCATTTTTCTAAGCTTACCCCTACATTCATCCCATTAACGCCGAACGTATTTTTTTTTTCGTTCCCATAGGCTTAGTGCCAACGTTATTTGTGATTTATAGCATAAATTTAACTTTTTGAATCTTAATATTTAGAAGTTATCCGAAGGGTAGAATAAGTAACTAGCACATGGACGACGTTTATGTGTTGTGTTTTCTTGATTTCACGAGTTCAAATTTTTGTAAGTGTGCCAATGGCTGTGCTTCGAAAATGTGCGAAAATCATAAATTTTCGCTATTGAGAATTTTCATCGTTCAATTGAAATTAAGGCTGCAAACATACTTGTATCGTCCGGTCAAGTATTGCATTACTTCAATTCTTATAATAGTATATTTCAAGATAACAGATAAAGATCTATACGAGACAATATTATTTTAGGGTAAAGGGAGTTTCATTTTGTGAATATATATGAAGTTTTTGATCATGTTTAATATCTAAATATTGAGTATTTCAGGAATTGTACTTTAAATACCGAAAATTGAGCAGAAGATAATGTGATTTAACACTAAGGATTACAGTAAATATTTATGAGCGTATATGTATATGTACTTTTCATACATTTTCTTATGAAAATCTGAGTGCATAAAAATTAAGTGATGTTAAGACTTTTGTCTTCATAAAAACTTTCGAAATTACAAAAAGGATATAATTTTTCTTTCTGGTGGATGAAAATTAGTAGTTCAAAAAATGTCCAAATAATATCAAATACTGTCAAATAAACATTTTTTTCTTTCTCGAATAAAGAAATAGTGGTATCGGTTAGTGTCATTATCTTTTCTTTTTTATATATACACTATCTGCCAATAAATATTTGGATACTTTTGATAGAAAAAAAAGCAAAATTAATTTATATTCAATAGTTGGTACAGCCTCCACGAGAGGCAATTATAGCCTTAACCCTCCGGGCATTTTTTCCACAAGTCCTTGAATGACGGATAGTGGTATTTTCTTTCACTCGGCTTAGGCAATGTATGTAAGTTCATTCCCCTAATTTGGACGGTTATTGCACGCCTTAATTTAGCGATCCAACTCGTCCCAGAAGTTCTAGATAGGGATCAGGTGTGGGTCCTCGACAAGCTAATCCATTCGGTTACCCCATTGGCACCATACGAATCCATGATGGACCTCGAAACATGACAGCTGGTGCTGTTGTCCTGGAAGTAACATGGATCCAACTCGTACAGCTACCACAAGGTAGGAAGCACAATGTCATCCAGAATAGTGCAGTAGGAGTCGGCGTTGATCTTACAAGGAATTGGGACCAAGGGTCTCAGTCCATACCACGAAAAATACCCCCAGACCATAATTCCACTTCCGCTGAAATTTACGGTGGGCGCAATGCATTCTGGTAGGACGCGTTCTGCAGGGTGACGACAGACCCAGATCATGTCATCCAAACGATAGAAGGTCAAACTCGATTTGTTGCTTCAAAGAAACCGTTTCTACTGATCCACGATCCACTTTCGTCGCACTTTGTACCGCATTAACCGAGCAGCGCGGTTGGACTTTGTGATCAAAGGCTTATGGGTTGCAGTAAGACCATGAAAACCAAGCAGATGTGCTTTCTTACAGATGGTATTCATCGGAACAACAATTCCGGATGCCTGTTGAATTTCCTGGAGTAGGTGGGCAACAGTTTGTTGTGGTTATTACGAATTTATCTATACAGCTCCCTTCGGTCTCTAGCTCCCAGTTTCTTGAGTCTGCCGACTCGGGTCCCATTCCGACAATAACCGTTCACCTTCCACTTCTGATCCACATAGGCCACTGTCGATTTTTCGGTAATTCAGCTCGCTAGATATGTCCCTTAAGGATCGGTCATTTCTGTGGTAAACGACGATTATACTTTTCTCGAAATCAGATTACTCTGCAATTCGTGGCATCTTGCATGCGACTAATTCCATTGTTGTTTAACACGATATCTAATAATATATATATATATATATATATATATATATATATATATATATATATATATATATATATATATATATATATATGAGTAGAATGGCAGTTACACATAGGACAGTGATTACAAACCCTTACAGACAACATAGGACAGTGATTATAAAACCCTTCTTATAATTTTTATAAATAAAGCGATGACAGCTAAAATGGTGTAAGTCAATAAGTCAAGTGGTTTAAGTGCAAAGCGTTTCACTGTAAAAGCTACAAAAAAGATCCACTATTAATTGAACAAATTATAGTTCTTAATAATTATTATAATATTGCAAATAATGACTATTTGCAACTCCACTATAAAATGAACATGGAGATTACATTTTTGCCCTCAGCGAAAAAAAGTTGAAAATGGGACTTACACTACTTTGCTTTCACCGCCTCAAATATGTAAGTATCGAGCTACTACCACCGATATTTGCAGCTTCTATCAGCAAATACAGCTGATATTAAAAGTTCATAATACTAACATTCTATAGAATTGCTATCTCGGAAGCTTTATATTAAAGTGGTAAAAAAACGATGAATTTAATATCATAGCTTCAAATTGCTAATAAATAAAACCGCACATTAACAATCGATAAAATTATACGATTTAAAGTTAAAAGTAATATTTTAGTGAGCAAAAAATAACGTTTATTTAAAAATGTTTCAACCCAGATCGTGAAATCTAAAAAAAATGCGCATTCCTGAAAGAGCTTTTTTTATAGTGTGAAAAGAAAGTAACTGCCCGAGCATCAGGGTCAAACCGTAGAGCACAAAATTTACAAGAATCACGTAGTTTGCTTTCTGCTTTATGTATCGCTTTCGTGAAAGACAATGTCCAAGAAATACACTTCTGGAAAACATTCTCTTATGTGCTCTATAAAAACAAAATATTCTTTCTATTGTCATGACTCTCACGTTAAAATATAATCCTGAAGAAAGTACAGTTTGGTACCTTTCAACTAACTTTCCCAGAAATTACAAATATTTGTAAAAGATAATACAGGAAGGGAGATTGGATAAATTTAAGTACATTACGTGCATAGGGTGAGGTGGGGAAATTGTAAACAAGGAAGGAAAATTTATATTTTGAGGTGGGGAATATAGGTTTCATTGTCGTTTTGGTATCTCTTTAACTTTCCTCCATAATTGAGCTTTCTAGGATTTCTAGTTGGAGGTCATTTGTTAACATTTATGATGGGATATTTTTCTGCCAAGAAATCTTGGTAAAATGTTTTGCAAGGATTGAAAGAAATCTTTATTTTGAGAAAATATACAGCTAATACTGAACAAAAACAATATCAAGATCAATATAACATCTCTATTTAATAGTTATACTGTTATGCAAAGCTTTTAACACGATCAATCTATAGTCTACTAAATAGCATCACACAACCAGAATATAGTCCAATATTAACTAAAAAAACTTGACAGTACCTAGTACCGTCAGTGATTTTCGATTATCTGTATGAACTTACTGAGAAATGGATGTAATAATAGCAATCAGGAATGTAGAAAATCTAAATTGCACTTACTCACACGTCCAGGAACGTTTATGGAGGACTAAAAAAAGTTATTTTTCATCATATAAAAGGTGGAAAAATTCTTTTCATAGATTGGGCACTGGCCGTCCTACAAGAATATTGCATCATGATAAAATAAGCTTAATGAAGATAGAGGACCAAATCTATAGAGACGTGGTGATAGACTTGAATAGACTGTATTATTGAATTTCATTAAATCTGCAGCTCGTATGGGTTATCCGTGCAAAAATATGATACTGTTATCAATATGATATATAATATATGATATTTTTATCAGTCTTGTTAAATATATATATATATATATATATATATATATATATATATATATATATATATATATATATATATATATATATATATATGTCTTGGTCGATTATCTCTAGAACTACTGTACCGATTTTAATGAAATTTGTTATTTACATACATTGATACGATAGAAAACAAATAACCATTCAATAATTGTAATACACTCACAATATCGTGCGTAACACTCGTTGGAGTCGGAAGGTATGAAACAGCAGTTGCAGAATAAACAAAAAATGGGTTAATAGATGGTTTTATTTTGCAGCAATCGGCTAATTTCAAATTGTAACAGTAAAAATGAGTATCGACCAACGTTTAGATGATGGAATGAGGTGGCGAATTGGGGGGAGGCTAGAAGCAGGCCAATCTCCAAGTCTAAATTTGTAGAGAGTTCAATTTAACGCCCAGCGTCGTGTGTAACTATGGAAACAGTTTCAGAATACCGGATCCATCGACAGAAAGCCTGGGCAAGGTCGTCCAAGAGCCACGATGGCCAGAGAAGATCGTCATTTTTCTATTATAGCGAGGAGTAACAGGAGTGCTACAGCTTCTCAACTCTCTCGTGACTTGTATGCATCCACAGGAACCCGTCTATCAAGGGTGACTGTTTCCAAAAGACTTCATGAGAGAGGGTTGTTTGCAAGAAGACCTGCTGTTTGCGTCCCGCTCACTTCTACGAACAGGAGAATCCGTTTTTCATGGTGCAGAGAGCATAGAGCCTGGAGTATGGAACAATGGCCGACCGTTCTCTTCACTGATGAGTCCCGGTTCAGCCTAAACACCGATTCTCGCCGTACGTTCATATGGGGAGAACCAGGGACCCGCTACCTACCCTCCAATGTCCGCGAAATCTACCATTATGGCGGAGGAGGTTTAATGGTCTGGTCAGACATCATGTTGGATGGCCGCACACCTCTCCATGTCTTTGAAAGAGGCACTGTGACTGGTGTGAGGTATAGGGATGAGGTCATGGAGCCTTATGTTCATCTTTTCAGGGATGCAGTTGGCCCTGCGTTCATTTTAATGGACGATAACGCGAGGCCACATAGAGCTCTTCTGGTAGGTGCCACATAGAGCCGATTTGGTCTGTGCGTTATATGTCAGTCAGTGAGTCAGTCAGTTACGGAACTTTTTTATATATAGAAAGAAATGATAGTTATCGATTTTATTATAAATATGATATTGTTTAAATTGTCTTTAAATATGTTAAAGCAAAGATATGGTGTTCCAAGAATTGATTTGTGCTAATGCTCCTTACAGCGCAATGCTACTTTATCATTTAAAATTATAATTCTATATATTCAGTTCAGTTTTAAAACACAATATGAAGCAATAGAATGTCAACTGATAAACAATTACTTCAATTTTTGTATCTGCATTTTATTTAAAAGATAAAGAAAACAATTGTTTGCAATTACCCCTATGTTCTCCGGGTAATTGTAAATTGCATTTCAGAGCTCTTTAATGTTACTATTTTTCATTTTTTATATCCAACAGAATAAGAAGAGTGAAAATAACTGTTATCGATGATAATTCTAATTCAAATTCCAAATAATAATTCTTAATTAAATATTATTAGCATTATTAGTTAAAGTATTTCGATCATTCATATACCATTTACAATTACCCAACTTGACCCTACATCGCCGAAGAACTTTTCGAAGATCTTTTTCAAAGACATGACCCGGATTTTCGAACACATAGGGGTTTTGAGCTAAAATACTTACTATAAAACATCTTTAACAAACATTTTCTTGAGTATGTAACGAAACATTGTAAGGGAAGACAAATACGAAAACTTATAAAATGGTGTAAGTGATTAAAGGCTAATTAGTAATTTATTTTTTGTTTTACTAATTTTAATACGTTTCAATTATGCATAAATTTCTATAAATTTGTTTCATATTGCGACAAAGGTGACTTTGGGAATAAAAATTTGTAATAGATATTTCTATTAAATCACACTCATTAATAAAAATTCATTAATCTTATTAATGCTATTATACCAGTGGTGCGCAAGCTTTTTTTGAACATGACCCACTATTTAAAATAAAAAAAACACTCGACCCCGAATTAAAATGTGGGTGCACTTAAGTGTACGTTTTCAGGCGATTATCTCCAAATATGGCAACCATTTTTAAGATTTTAAAAGTTTCTTAAATATGCCAGATTGGGAGATATTTAATTTAATTTTAGTGATTTGGCAAGAGAATTCTTAGTTGTTTTTTTCAACTTAGAGATTATTATTAAATTTGAACTCATTAGAAGTTCGTCGTGTTTTAGGTAGGTGTTGAATTCTTATCGTTTTGGTAATAGTTTAATCCGTAATACTGTTTTGTTTCATTTATATGCCGTCTGTGTTATTAAATTTAAATTGTGGGTCCAGCATGAATGCAGAAAGTACAGACGTTAAGGATTTAGAAAAAATGGAGTGAATGGGTGAAAAATAAGTAATTGATTGAAGTATGGAAAATGGAGGGATAGCGCTGTTTGAACTGTGATAAGTGTGAGTTTGGGATGAGTATGTGCAATAGAAAAGATGTTTCTATAAATATAAAGGTTTGTTCTATTTTGTAAATATTTTAAACCATTTGTTGTGTTAAATGCGTCTGTTAGTTAACCCTGAATTGTACGCTCGCACGTTGTTTAGTGGTTATTCGAGCGAAGCGAAGATGCCATTTATGCCTAACAATTTATACAGCCAGCAGCAAGATTGTTTTACTAATTCAATCACCAGTATAATCATGTCATCGCCGGTGATTGACGGATCCAGTGATGTAACAGTTAGAGGCGAAGCGAAGATGCCATTTGCTCCACAACCAGCGGTCAGGTTGTTTTACTATTGCGCAGTATCGCGTTTGCATGCGAACTTCGGGATATATAAATTGTACTTAAAAAAAATTATAAAAAATGTCATGCTTACCATCTGCAAAAGTGTTTAGCAAAAGTGTTTGACACCTTATTTATCAATATCATATCATTTTTTAGCATATAAAATATATAGATAAAAATATTGAGATTATGATAATTATAGAAAATAATTGCGGAAAATTATTAATAATTATAGAAAGTTTAAAACATTTTTAATTGTAAGTTTCGATATGACTAATTTACTTCAAACTATCCGCGATCCATCCAATCTTTTCCCCGACACCCCAGTGGGTCCCGACATCAGTTTGTGTACCACTTTTAGACAATATTTAACTTTATTATTTAGACAATATTTATTAATTATTTATATATCAATATTTATTATTACTTATTAATTATTATTATTAATATTTGTTAATTATTAATTATTTAGACAATATTTATAAATTATTTAGACTGAAAATTATTAATAATTATAGAAAGTTTAAAACATTTTTAATTGTAAGTTTCAATATGACTAATTTACTTCAAACTATCCGCGATCCATCCAATCTTTTTCCCGACACCCCGGTGAGTCCCGACATCAGTTTGTGTACAACTTTTAGACGATATTTAACTTTATTATTTAGATAATAAATTATTTATACAATATTTATTAATTATTTATATATTAATATTTAAATATCAATCAATATTTATTAATATTTATTAATTATTAATTATTTAGACAATATTTATAAATTATTTAGACAATTTAGATTACTTAGATCGAAAATTATTAATAATTATAGAAAGTTTAAAACATTTTTAATTGTAAGTTTCAATATGACTAATTTACTTCAAATTATCCGCGATCCATCCAATCATTTTCCCGACACCCCAGTGAGTCCCGACATCAGTTTGTGTACCACTTTTAGACAATATTTAACTTTATTATTTAGACAATATTTATTAATATTTATTAATTATTATTAATAATATCTATTATTTATTAATTATTTAGACAATTTAAATTATTTAGACAATATTTAACTTTAAGACAAATATATGTATCTTGAATAAAGACAATATTAGAAATGCCTATCTATCATACGACTCATAGAATTACGTTCACATATTTCATCGAAATTCTCACTTAAATATTAAGTATAAAATAACATTTATCCCGATATAACTAATAAATAGTAGACACAAAAGTTGTCACTGTGGGAAAAACAGCAAACAATGAAGTATATCCCCGTGGGGCCAATTAGAAAAAAAATGTATAAATTATTTCGGAATTTATTACCATAATATTAAAGATGATGGATACTTAATACAAAAAATCTCATTCCTCTTCCATCACAACTATAGTTGTGATAATAAGGTGAGCACAATAAAACATCTTTTTTTGTTATATGTAATATATTTGTCTAGACAAGAATAAAATGAAGTTACACACATACAGCGATATAGCAGTTTATGATTCAGATGTGTTATGTTATTCTTAAGTAATAAATAAATACACTTCTAAACTATTCTACACATTCATTTTCTATGTCCAGATATTTGCTTTTCATGATAATAAAATATTAAAAATTCATGTCCTAGGTTTAAATAAAAATTTCAAAGCTCCACCTTTTCTGTTTTCATTTCTTCCCACCATCCCGTCTCTTATTTTGTACATTTTTAGTGAAAAAATTATCTAATTTCTCTACATTTCTATTCCTGTGACAAAATTATTTTCAATTCTTACAGATGTGTCTGTCTAACAAATATGTCGTTAGGAAATATAACTAATTGTTTATAATTTTAATACAAAAGAATGTGAGTTTATGAGAACTTAGATAAAAAATTATGTTTTTTGAATTCCTAGCAGGTCTTTAGATTGAATCTTTGTGCAAAATAACATGAGAAGGAACAAAAAAAAAATTGTTGGACAATGGGAAAACTAGGATTATTACGCTGACATTGGACTTAAGGATCATAAAATTTTTATATTTATATATATATATATATATATATATATATATATATATATATATATATATATATATATATATATATATATATTCAGTGATTTCCGCTTATAAGAATCACGTTTGTTATTACTGTTTTTGATTCTTATATGCGGTTGATTCTTATAGCCGAAATTTAGGTTTTTGGACAGGAACACACACACCTATATGTACATATATTAGATAATTTACCATAAAATACTCTTTAATTTACATTAATTATCTTTTATTAAAATTATTTTTTATAGTTTTAAAAATACAACTTAATTTTTTACCTATAAGTAGATACACATGATTATAGTAAGAGAAGAAAAAAATACAATATTTGTTACTAGTTACAACATACCTGCTTAACAGTTTTAACATTTCAACTACAGGAAGGGAGCAAGAAAAAGTTTTCTATGGCAGTTTTACGTAATGAAGTTTTCAGGAGGCTGTTTATACCTCTTTCAATACTAATAATCTCAGACGAAGATTCACCTTCTATCTTTCGATTCACGGTTTGATAACGTGCTGAATCTACTAATGTCACGTTTGCTAAGTGATAGTGGACACTTCGCCCAACATTTATGTGTTTCAGGGTCCAGGAAGCCGCAACCAGTATGTGGGAGGTGGGATAAAAGAGTCCCTATTTTTTGTTTGTCAGTGGAGAAAAGTGAAATCGGACCCGGACGGATAAAGATGCCCCTGGTCAAGCTAATAAGACAGTGTTGAGCTAAAACGTTTAAGGGGAAACTATTATGTTATATCTAACAAAGAAAGAGATGAATTTTACGACTATATTCCATCTCATCTTATCAATCTTTCTTTAAAAAAGAATAAAGAAAGAAATCCGTACCTTTTGAGGGTTTAAGTGGCTTTTTTGGAAAAATGAAAGGAAAGCGAAGAGTGTAAACTGATTCTTAAAACCGGTGGATTGATTCTTTAAAGCGAAAATTTTAACATGGAAATAATATATTTGTTTTTGTTTTCGAGATATTGATTCTTATAAACGGTTGATTCTTATAACCAGTGATCACTATAAACGGTGGTTACTGTATATATATATATATATATATACATATATATATATATATATATATATATATATATATATATATATATATATATATATATATATATATATATATATATATATATATATATATATATATATATATATATAATATTGGTGCAAAAGACAAAATAAGAATTTCAAACTAGAAACAAAATATACATTCAAAATTATAAAAATATTCATTCAATGCAGTATTTTATGCATTATTGTTTTACCAATTAAAACGAACAAGCTTTTTAATTAATTAAATCCCCATTTATTCAGGAAATCATTTTATATATGAACTTCAGAACTTTCCTTATTTGAACTTTTTTAGCATTCATTTACCTGTAAAGAAAATATAGAGACAGGATAGATCAAACTTATTTTAGAGGTAATTTATTTTTGCATAAAATATTGAAATATTGTTCTTTTATTAAATCGCAGTGTAGCTGTACTTAAAATATTCCGAATGCCATACAGAATTTTCTGAAAATTTATAGCAGAAACCACATATCTCCAGATAGAAAATTTTCTCAAGACAATCGTATCCACTTTCTATAGCACATTAATTAAGAATATGCAAGCAATATATATCAGATGCATATATTTCAAAATATCTTATATGTCTCAGAATTGTATATGTCTCAGAAATATATCCTCATAGTGTCCTTTTAAATACTCTCGAGAGAACTGTTGAAATACATAAAATGAATTCTATAAATATTCTTCTGGGTGTATTATTTTCTATGACAGTTTCCAACTGCTAGTTATTCAAATCATTAGTTTTCAGTCTCTGTTGATACACGTTTTCCGTTAATGATTTGATTCAAGTTTATTTGTCGCAAGAAAGTCTGGAATTCCTGAATCCGTTGGTATGTCTAGGAAAATTAGTTGCGACTGGAGAATGTATTTCTATGGAGATGAAAGGATTCAAGGTTCTCAGGCTTCCTTTAATGGACCAAAAAGGAGGTATGACAGAAAAGCACAGACTCTATTTATCTTCGTTCCTCTGATCGTTGGCTGCAAAACATTGACACGCTAGACAGCACTTCAAAGGTTTTAAGTACTGGATTCGATGCAATTTTTACATGAGTTTTATCTTTATAATTCAGCTTTACCTCAGTAATATCGCATTGGATATATTGTGAGGCTTCGTTGCTTTTTTATAAGAATATCAAGCAAAATGAAATTAGCACAGCATTTTTTATGTTTTGTTATATGCACTTCCCAGTGACCTTTAAAAACATGTATTAATATATTGGAGAGGAACAAAAACTGCTGCCTGCGTTGTTTGTATTTCAAGGCTTGTACATTTACCGATATTCTTGTAAATATAAAACGCTTTTTATATTTCTATTACAAACAGACTATCGGCACTAAAATTTAAATAGACATGCTCTAGAGAAACTTAAATTGCTTCTTGAGTTCGTTGATATATATTTAACGTTCATCTCTAAGCCAATTAAAAAATAATTCCTGTTAAAAGTAAATTAATGAAATATTTAAAACGGACATGTTTTATTCATCTACAGCTTATATATCTGTGTTCAACTCAAATTAAAGCATAGTTATTTTAGTATCAAACACTAAACTATTTTGAAAAATGCAATTAGATATTTCTGGTGTGAAAGGGAAATTTTATTTTCATTAAAACCATACTAATTATCCACCTATAATAAAATATATATTACCAATCTTTTATTATTACAAAATTCGAAAAGTGCTAAGTCAAAAACTGATAGTTGTAAATTTTTAAGGAATAATTTATATATTTATATTCAATCTCATCAATTCGCTAGCAACATACAAAAGCATTTCATTTATCGTTGCATTTAATTTATTTATTCTGAGTGGGCTGGTTTTTAAATACGAAGTACGCCAATCTTTTACACATAATAGCTGCCCAACCTGCCATGGATTACATTGCGGTCTTTAATTTTGTAAATAAATAAATTATTTTAATACTTACAAGACATAGACTAACTATCCCTCGGTGCTACCAAGAAAATTTTACAACATAATCTGTAATTTCTTACTATGATAACAAAAGAAATGTATCTATTTGTTTTAAGCACCTCTCATTTGGCAGGTTTTATGCCTTTTGTCGTCTGGATGTGCTCTAAATTTTGTACTGAAGTTCGTGATAGATCATGGTTATTTCAGAAGTCCGGTGTTTGACTGCCTTTTATCAATCACTTGTAAAACAATAAGATAAACTCCGGAATAGGCAATCTTTCCTTTTAACGTCTTCATAGTTCATGGCTTACTGTAAACGTTATTAATATATTGATTTCTACTATTATCGTGTTAGTCCAGTCTTGTGTTTCTGTAACCGAGATGTTCCACTAGTCTCTGAATTTCTGTTTGCTAGTGAAAATATATTTTTCAGTTGACCATTCATATATACAGTGGGATTTTTATTAAACCGATACTACTCAGTAGTGTGATCTATCAGCCGGAATTCCACCAAAATTGATAGAGCTACGAAAGACGATATGGGAAAGAGTTTCCATGAAAAAAAAAAGGTTCAAAAATTCGCCGATAGGGGAATATATGGCACTGTCGTTGTCGTGCACCCGAGAATTTGAATAAAACGCAAGTCAAACATCAAAATTACTAATTCATTACTACGTTGTCGACAAAAGCACCATATTTTCCCCTATCGGAGACTTTTAGATCTTTGTTTCTTTTTCTTTTTTTTTTTTCTCACGGAAACATTTTTCCATGTCGTCCTTAGTCTCCCTATCAATTTTGGTGGAATTTCGGTTGATAGATCGCTCTACAGATGGCTCTGAGTAGTGTCAGTTTAATAAAAATCACCCTGTATATTTGTTCTTGTGTTAATTAAATCTTATAATTTCTAACACTGATGACCCATGAAACTCGACCCATGAAAGAAATGGAACGATTACACGATTTTAGAAAAATAAAATGTGAAATGCTAACACTGCTAATACTTGGAAAAAACACATTCATAACTTTCATATTGATGTAACAAGTATGTAAGGTATACACAAGATTCGATTCACAAGAATCGAACTTTTGAATTAATGAATTAAAGAAGCTGCTTCAGATATGCTAATTTCGGCATACGCTCTTAGTATAAATACCACGCAGCGTCATTAAGAGTTAAAGGGGAGGTTGTTAAGGTTGAAAAGGTGTTATCCTGCGCTAGTGCTTAGCGGGCTAGAAGTTTACGTGGCAGTACTGCTGGTTTGACTTACTGTTCGTGAGTATAAAAATATATTGTTCTTGAAAGCTGTGTTTATACATTCCGTACAAGTAGTACGCATGCTTATTGCTGTAAAAGCCAATTATATGTGCAACGAATACAATAAACATTGTTTCATGTATAAACTGTGTTTGCTTCAAATTCAAATAGAGTGCCACTTCAAATTATATACACCCAAGTCTGGGTAGAAGTGAGCATAGAAACTCTATAAGTACTTATCTTTAATTCAGGCTAGCCAAACCCATATAGAATAAAAGTTGCTTTCTTTAAATAATAACATCTAACCCGCTATAACGCTAATCACTTTCTGTCATTATGTTACATAACAGACCGTAGTATCATCTCTTATATCAACATTTATTGTATTTAAGTCCATGGAAGCTATATTTAAGGTCACAAACACATCAATGAAGGAAATGTAAACGCATTAAATTCCAGATTTTGTGGGCAAAGTCGTAAATTTTTTCAATAATCTCATTAGTTCTGAAGTTGATGGGTTGGTTGAAAAGTAAAAATGCTCTAATAGAGACCAGATGAAATGGTTCGAAAATATTCTTTCGGGTGAATCAACAAATAAGTTGGTAAATGGAGATGTTTTTCTTGGTGAAGCAAGATTTGTATCTTTTCATATTATTGGTAATTTTTTTCGGAAATGATTTCGTATTATCACAGATTGTTTATTTTAGAGATATTTATAGATTAGAGATCTACTGAGCAGAAAAAGTGTCCGAAAAAATATTCTTAGAAAAATCGGGATTTCAGATTTGTTCAGTTTAAAATAAAGGGAAATCAAGAACTTGAGCAAATCCGCGCATATGTGATGTTATTGAGTATCTTCGCAAATTCCTTTGGATTTACTTATTTGTAAATATATTTCCTATAATCTAACATATTTAACATGTAAATGCGTTAAATTCCTCTAATTTCATAAGATAAAGGCTTACGCAGTTAAAAATTTACCAGCTCTATAAATCTTGAGCCAGTGGACAGGCATTTTTAATGCTTCCCAAAGTAATCGCCTGTATACTAGCGGCACGCCTCGTTGAGGTTATAATGTTATCTTACAAGAAGGGTTGGTTAGTTTTGCATACTGGTAACCGAGATAGCGTGAAAATTTATTGACTAAACCCAATTTTGATTGAAGTTTTCTTGCATAAGGCTTGGAATACCTGCACTATAAGTAAAGTTCTAGGTCTTTAGCATTGTGATATAAATTTGAGAATATTCTGGTAAGAATTTCAGAAAAAAATATGTATATGTCAATTTTATAGAATGCTTCATTTCTTATTATAGACTACATAACAGTTTCTGTAGAGATTACAACTTTCATTTGATTTGAATCTTTTAAGAAAAAAAAATTAAAATTAAAAGTTTTTGTATAGAAAAATGGTTTTTTATACTATTATTTTTTTAACTTTGATATATATTTATTGTATAAAGTTATATTTAAAGGCAATTTGAGAATAAATATTTAAATTATTATCTAAGTTTTCCATAAATTCCAACAGATCTACATGCATTCCTTAGTTATAATAGATTGGTTAATATTGTGAATGACATTATTACATAACTAGAGAATCTATAGCAATGGCGATCCTTCAAAATATTAATAAGAAAAAAGTCCTGACAGCGAATTTAAGAGAGGGATTATGTTGTTTTAAAATGATATAAAACAATGATGATTCGAAAGAAAGTTGTATTTCTATTTACTTGGTTGTAACATAACAACTTATTTAATTAATTTAGATTTTTCACATGAGGTCGAAATTGTATTCAATTATCTTTATATGTTTTGAAAAAAACTATATAAATAAATGAAAACAGACAAAAATGCCTTTCACTGAAATTAATTATATTCACTTTGCCTTAAAGTTTTAAAATTCTATTTATTACTTTATGTTATGTCAATATTTCTAGAAATTACCTGAGGCAAATATTAATTGAACGTAGCTAAACAACCAAATAACGTGTAGCAGAAAGAGAGAACAAGAGAATAACAAAAGTATATTGATGGATTCTCTTCCAACACATTAGCCGTACTTAGAATGTTGCAAGACGCAATGACATCAAACAATGCAGTCTAAAAGCCCCTTGCGCTATTAATAAATAATCGCATTTTTTCACTCTTTTAATCATGCATTATTTCGTTAAAGAAAG
Organism: Dolomedes plantarius; assembly: GCA_907164885.2. Lineage (NCBI taxonomy): Eukaryota > Metazoa > Arthropoda > Arachnida > Araneae > Dolomedidae > Dolomedes > Dolomedes plantarius. The sequence goes on from OU015500.1 coordinate 117,072,867, forward strand.
TAGATTCTGACTGATTTAAGAATAATTGGCACTGTGTGAATAAAAAATCTTATAAATGACTTTCGCAAATATAACTAGTTTCAGAGTATGCACATTTTGAATTAATATGGAAGCTTTAAAAATCTACCTTACCTGTTAAAAAACATTATATAATATTTACCTCAATTAGCATTAAAATTGTCTTTTCGTAGAAACTTAGAAAGATTCCGAGAAACAACACCACACAGACAGATCTGGAATTACCAAATTGACTGTTAACCAAGAGCGTATATGTCTGATGATACCAAGATCTGGCAATTCTCTACATTTTATGTGATGTTAATTTGCTCAAAGCCGACGGATTCAAAAACGAGGAAAACAATTTGCATAGAAAATTGGAACATAATTAAAAATCTATTTATTTATTTATTAAAAATACCCATAAGATTGACCATGACTCCATTAGTTCTCAGATAAAGGATGAGACTGATGGCCATTCATTTTAGGGCCAGCATTAACCCCCCCCCCCCCCCCAAACCAAGCCAGTCCCGTAGAACCGAGTCAATTTGAGAACAACAAATGAACCATTTTTTTGAGTTTCTGCTCGTTGAATTCTTCAAACTTATAATAAACCATTAGAACGATAGAATTTTTTTTCATTCATTCTGCCCCTAAGATGGGAGATCTGAAATTGGCTAAATTTGGTTAAAGGGGAAAATTTGAAAGCTTCCACTCGACTAAAGTTAACCCTTAAACTTCATTAATTGATGTTAATGCAATATTATTTATCTATAATATTTCGCCTCCAGATAAAGGCGTTAAATATTTAATTAGACTAATTATGTTAGACGTCCTTTTCTAGAAAAAAAAAATTCTGATGCATTAGTGTCACATATTTCAAGTAAATTTTGCGATTAAATTATATTTTTTTGTTTTACATGTATCTCATTATAACAATCATATCTAAAGGCATATAATAATTCAATAAAATACAGCCATTTTAACAGCTTTCTCCCTTGAAAAATACTTTCATTATATATCTCTGAAAGACTAAATGTCACCTGAATATAATTTGCCGGTTTATCATATAAATATCTTAAATCGCGTCGTTTCTCGAATTTAAAAGTAAAGATGCGTTATATTTTTTTTATTGCAGACTAAAACCTAAAATGAAACCTTCAGTAGGAAAATAATGAATATTTTCTATGTTTAAATTAATAATTCATGACACAAAATTTGTAATATAATATTTTCTAAGTATGGTATTTTATATCATAAATATTTATAATAAAATTAACTTTTTAGTGTATCGAGCAATACCAACACCTGGTACAAATTGTCTATAAAATTAAATCATGCAAATAAAATTTCATTTAGATTTACAGAAGAGCATTTCGAAAAATATATTATTTTTGCTTTAAAATCACACATTTAATAACGGTAAAATACATATACATAAACTTGCATTCGACTTACTTCTGTTTAGAAAATGACACGGTAGGATTATTTTCACGTGTACTGAAAATGCTTTTGCTTCTCTAAGGTAGTCCCTTAATCGATCAAATTTCACTTTTTCTATCAAATCTGGAGAAGATTGATCGACACTACGAAAGCATTGGCTTAATAGTATTTCTGTTCGCAATATCCATATTCCTTTCCCCAAGATGTAGAGTTTTTCACTCCAACACAGATAATATTTTCTTAAAATACTCAATATTTAAATTTTTATAGGCTGAAGGAAATCTCTATTTAAATGAGGTATTAGGAAGGGGTATGGATAAAATATAATTGAACGTATGTATAATACAAAAGTACTTGAGTGAGCATTATTTATGTGCATTTATATTATTCCCAGTTTTTATTTCAAGCAAATGCAATCATTCTTAATTTATTATATAACAAATTATTTCTAATATACGTATATATATATATATATATATATATATATATATATATATATATAACAGTTCCGTAACTGACTCATTCATTCACTGACTGACTGACTGACTCACATACAACGCACAGACCAAACCGCTGGACCTAAAGGGCTGAAATTTTCATGGCGATTCTTCTAATAGTGTAGGGGTGCACTAAGAAAGATTTTTCAAAAATTCTTCTTAGATTTTTTTAAATTAAATTTTTAAGCTGTTTTTTAAACTTTTTTTTTTACGTTTGCATTTAAAATAATAAATTGAGCGTTATAAAATTTATATCACGAGAAAGATCATGAAAATTCCTTCAAAATGAAATTTTTTTCGAATTTTTACCTCCATTTCCTGATTTTTGGTCAATTTTTAAAGATAAATTTTTAGAATTTAATTTATTAAATGCTGATCACGTGATTTCTTTTTCTGGTACTTTCAATAAATTTATCGTCACGTGCGTAACAACTAAACAGACAAAAAAAATATTTTTTTTTCTTTCTAATGCAGCAGATGATTGGATATTATCCCAAAAAAATGCATATCCCTTACGATTTTTTTATAAATATATATATATATATATATATATAGATAGATATATATATTTTACATCAATTGTATACATTGATCATCGCATTTAGTATAAATATACATATTTATTTTTTGGCATAAATTGTATACGTTGACCGTTGTATTTAATTTGAATGTACTCCGTAGCGAAGCGCGGGTTTTCAGCTAGTATATATATATATATATATATATATATATATATATATATATATATATATATATATATATATATATATATATATATATATATATATATATATATATATATATATATATATATATATATATATATATATATATATATATATATATATATATATAAAACTCTTCCGTAACTGACTCACTGACATACAATGCACAGACCAAACTGCTGGATCTAAAGGGCTGAACTTTTGCATGGCGATTCTTCTTATGGTGTAGGGGTGCACTAAGAAAGATTTTTGAAAAAGTCTTCTTAGATTTTTTTAAATTAAATTTTTAAGCTGTTTTTGTAACTTTTTTAAAGTTTGCATTCAAATAATAATTTGAGGGTTATAACATTTATATCATCAGAAAGATCATAAAAATGCGTTTAAATGGAAATCTTTTTCGAATCTTTACCTCGATTTTCTGATTTTTTGTGAACTTTTAAAGATTAATTTTTAGAATTTAATTTATTAAATGCTGATCACGTGATTTCTTTTTCTGGTACTTTAAATAAATTTATCGTCACGTGCATAACAACTAAATAGACAAAAAATATTTTTTCTTTCTAATGCGGCAGACGATTGGATATTATCCCCCCAAAAAATATCCCTTACGATTTTTTTTATAAATAAATAAATAAATAAATATATATATATATATATATATATATATATATATATATATATATATATATATATATATATATATATATATATATATATATTATTTTTTTATTTTTTTTACATTAATTGTATACATTGATCGTCGTATTTATTATAAATTTATATATTTATTTTTTTGCATTAATTGCATACATTGACCGTTGTATTTAATTTGAATGTATTCCGTAGCGAAGTGGGGGCTTCAACTACTAGGGACATTATATATTAGACAATATGAAGGCCTTATTTGAATAGTGATCCAACTCTACTTTTAAAAAGAGTGGACATAGCCTCCCTTTCATGTCCATACAAGTCATTTCTATCTTATTTTTAAATTTGTACACCACATTGGTACACCATTCGTATAAGGCATTACAAATCAGACTTCAGCAGTGATTTATCAATACCCATTAGACTTTAAGGCTCTGTATCTCAAAATGAACAAGAATGGAGTTAGACCACTGTTCAAATAAGGCCTTAATTTAGACTTATGCCAGTTAGGGTTATAAAGAGCCCGTAAATCCATCTATAACTGTATAAATAGACTGCTATCAAATTATCAATGAACAATTGTTTGTCGCTAATTTTTCTAAACAAATAAGCTGTAGGTTCTAAACAAATAAGCTGTAGGTTTTTTAGTAAAAACCTACAGCTTATTTATTACTTAAACCTACAGCTTTTACTAAAGTTAAAGCATTATTTATGTAATGAACTTCAGTGGGATTTATATAATTAACTTCCTTTTTTATTTGTGTTAATAATTGCTTCTCTCTTATTTCAGATCGAATTTTTAGGTAATGTTGTACTACCTGATGAAACATGATCGCATGCATGCACTTCCAGGGCACCTGCCCTGTTTAAAATAATTTAAAATGAATTATAATAGGAAATTCAGGAAAAGCTTCTCTTATTTTCAGAAGCGTTATCAAACGATTGTTAAGTTTATTTTTTGTTAGAAAAAACTATGACATTCAGTTGTTTTTCTGCTAATTAGTTTTAGCAATGCACAATGTGTACGATATTCCTAGCTACTGCAATAATTAATTTTTTCCCCTGTTAATGTTAGGTTCGACCTGTTAATTGTGTGTATTGTTAGTACCAGTGTTACCTAAAGAGTTTTAACCAATTCTTGCCTGACCCAACACCATGTTTCACTATTGATGACTGGCTGTTTCTACGAATAGGCGAAGCGAAAAATTTTATTACTGGTACACAGAACATCTCGACAACCAAAAGTAGCGATTTCAGTGAAATGTTTGTGAGCATGTATTTAATTGCAGAATGCATATATATGCAAAATATTTATATACCAGTTAATACATACATTATATTTTATATTTAAAGTAAAATGGAAGAATTGTGTTAAAAATTTAGTTTATTGTAGCAATTTAAATACTTGTTAAATGCTTGATACTATTTGTCAGTTAGGTAGACTTTTCTAAACGTCTATTGAATTTATCTCTTTCAAATTTAGTATGGTAACATAAAATACATAAGTTAACAATAATTTGAAGTATTTTGATGGGTTAGGAAATTTCTTTAAAAATGCATTACCCATCATATCCTGTAATTTGCAGTCATGCATACTCACTTTGAGGGAAATTATTTTTATTTATAAGAATAGTTTTAAATATTAAGCGTTTGATGACGTATAAGAATATCATTAGCATATTACAAAATCTATCCGTTGTTTGTATGTGACATTTTGCAATATTTAAAAATATGTATTATGTAGCAAATCTGAGAGAGTAAATTATAGGGGAAAGTATCTCTTGTGATATCAAACTTCAAGATTCGTTCATGTACATTAATCATCGTTAATTTTCATGGAAACGTAGCATTAGGCTGAATATCGTTTACATTCTTTAGCCTGTTTGAAAGAGGTCCATTATTAAACTTATGTATTCGTAAATGACATCAGAATATAACTATTGTTCCCATTAAGACCTTGGAAACTGTATTTAATAACTTCAATTAATATAAGATTTACACGTAGAAACATTACTGTAGATGTTTCCATAGCTAATTACTGGCAATGGTGTGATTCAGATGTACTCACATGAATCTTGCCTTTTCTTATAATTTTTTTCTGTCTGAATTTTTTTTTTTTTTACAAATTTATAAGTCATAAAATTTCTGCTCAAGTTTTCCAATGTAGTTTGCTTTCCTTTGCAAGGGATTTGGGAATTATTTTAAACACAAAAATATTCTAATAATTAAAATGACCTTCAATGCAACTGAAATAATGAAAACTGGACGTAATATTTGTATTCCATAATAAGTGGGTTTATTTTTAAATAGCCACGTTTTAAGTTTCATTGGAGTTGAACATATGAAGTAGATCAAAAATACGTTTGCACGATAATTGTTTTAAATATCATATCAGACTATTCCGTGTTTTGATTGATTATTATTAAGACTTTAAAAATGTCGGTACATTTCTAAATCATTCAGTGATGCAGTTCTATTGAATATTGAAGTTAAAACCCATATATATATATATATATATATATATATATATATATATATATATATATATATATATATATATATATATATATATATATATATATATATATATATATATATATATATATATATATATATATATATATATATATATATATATATATATATATATATATATATATGTATGTATGTATGTATATATATACACATTATAACTGACAGCATACGAATACTAACAATTTTAAAAAACAAAATTTAATCTATTGCAATAGTATCGTAAACACATAATCGAAGAAACTTTTATTAATATTTTAGAAGAAATCTTGGAAAAACTTAATCTCTTAAAAGCTTTGAACTTTCACTACGAAAAAGATGTTTGAAAAATATTTATAAACGGCGAAATAAAACCAACTTTCAGGAAACACCTTTTTCGATTTCGAGAAAGTTACTGTAGCAGAAAATAAAGAGACGAAAATATGTTTTTGAGTTGAACAGAATTTCTGGCGGCTATATCTCATAGTGCTTTTCATGTGTTAAAAGGATTTAACTTTCTGGATTTAGCCGAAATTGAATTTGGAAAAGCTCTAACTTAGGAATTTAATAAAAAAGTTAAAACATTTCTCGGATAAATGCTGAATCATGTTATCATTTGTCATGTCTTGTATATCACTCTCTCTACCGACTATTACATGGATTCGATATTTCTCGATATTTTGTTTTAACTTTCATTTATATATAAAGACTAAATATCATCGAATGTTAGATAAAATCGTTATCTCGATTTATGTGCGAATATACGCTTCAAAAGAAGGAATGCAGCACATTTCATTCACCTTTAATCAGTATTCAGAAGTCACTTATTAAAGTACCTACATTAAGAGAAAAATATTTTGATGTTGATAGTGTCAGATGCTCTAATACATTCATATTAAAATATGATCAATCCCATTTATAGTTTATTTATGCCTATACAAAATATGAATTATCAGCCATCTGTCCAAAGCAGTAGTTTTTCCATAGATTATGAATAAATGATATTAAGGAAAAATACGAGATTTTGTGACATAAACTGTTTAGATTTTGACTATTGATAAATTAAATGCATTGATCAAAATAGGAAAAAAGTTTTGATGGAAGATATATCTTTGAAGCCATGTATAAAGGGCTTAAGTCAAAAACAGTGATATTTAGACATATGTTAGCTATATTGACGAAAAAATTATTTTGAAAGGTATAAAAGGCTTAAGTCTGTAAATTTGTATTCAAAATTGCATTTCTTTGTACAAAAGACTCAAGTCGAAATTATAGTTCTGCGATTGGTATAAAAGCCAATAACTTGATATATTTAAATCACTGTTTTTGACTTAAGTCCTTTACACAAAATTAGAAAAATGCATTTATACATATAAATAATAGCCTACTGATAATTCAGCTACATCTATCTCAAAGAGTATCAAAATAAGACTTTCTGACACAGTTAAAAGTTTTTTTTTTCTTTTATAAAGAAAGACATTTATATTATGAACATGTTATTTTAGTTATTATTGTTACAACGTACACTCAATTAATGATTGTATATCAAACAATCATAATTATTAAAATTATTTATGACTTATAAAAACCTACTTGCATATTTAGCTCCTGAAAAATTAAAATATGAATAAACAAAGAGTACGATAAGTTTCTAAGTTTTTACTCAAAAAATTCAGTTATGTTGCAATTAAAATTTAACTTGTTATATTTATTGAAAGAAATGGATAAACTTTATAAAAGTTTCTAAAAGGAACTATATAATCATTAATAGATTATCACTCCATCAACTCAATTTCACATGATGCATTATTGAGCTAACCAGCCAAATCTGAACATCTGGAGTACTTTATCTACAGATCGACTGTCAAGCATTTTAACGCATGAAGTGCATCCTAAAGTAAAACAAGATATTAGCCATTCTCATTAATTACTACCCTCGAAAATAACACGTTTCTCGTAACTTTCCATCCGCTAATCCTTGGTTTCTGAAATGTTTTAATTTTAAATACTGTTTGTTCCACTCTCGGAGGCGAATTTCTCAATAAACTGGAAAATCGCCCCGAACAAGCAAACTCATACGCTCCATTCTATGCCCGCAATAATCCTTACTCCATGAAAATTGCAAATTTGATCACTCGAAACGGAGTAAGCATTAGAGTTAATGCAGATGTAGCTGGCAGGTATTCCGGCTCCTGCTTGATTGCTTTTTATTGCTGCTTGCCCGTGTTTCGGTCCCGAGGTGCTAATTACTTCCGCGAAATGATTTCTCTGAGAATTATTGAGTAAATGACGGAATATTATAAATCCGATGAGTTGAAAATATTAGTAATATTGATCAAAGAGGACTTGCAAGATCGGAATAAAATTAAAAAGTTCATGTTACTCATCTGAAAGTTGCAGACTCATCTTAAGATGTAATTTCAATATTTGGTTCGTTCTCTCATAATAGATAAAACAAAGCTGTCACTTAACACGACTACGCATCTCTCATTACATAGTTGTTAAATACAAACAATATCCTTAGAAGCGTTTATTTATAAATGATAAATAAAATATCTATGAGAAAGTACGAAATCCTTATTTGATGTTGTGAAAAATTTAGACATAGAACTGCATATAGAGAGATTTTTCTAAATGGTACAGAAAATTAAACTCGTTGTCTCAAAGCGTAAATTTAGGAAAAAAATTGTTAATTTCTATGCTAATCATTGGTATATATCATAAAGAAGAAAAAAAATAAAATCACATTCTTCCCTTGTATGTGCATTGAGTTGGATCTAGTATGTCAACTTGTCAATAGTAAATAAATGTTAAAATTTTTGGTGTTTAAGCATATTCTAATAGTATACAAAATATGGTGAGCTTTTTTTGCATTTCTGTCTTTCTGTATTTCTGGCTTTTCATTTGTGTTATTTAGGACTGTATGTGTACTTGCATTTATGGTACGTTGAGCCATAAAGGCAAGTTATCCGTGTCTTTTTCATTTGTTTTGACTATCTGTTTCAATGGGAACTCATTGTAATAATGATAATAATCGTTAAATAATCGATTGTTGAAAATAATCGTTACTATTTCCTAAAGCTCAGTTTTTAAATACCTTGGGATGTATTTTGGTTGGACTTGCATCCTATTCAGAAAGTTCCCCCTTGAGATAACTGATTTGGTTTGGCTCCCTGATGACGAGACCAGTCGGTTACCTCGATATTTGGTTTACTTCCGTCAATGCTACAGAATCTTGCCTTATGTTGCGTAGAGCCCTAAGTGTTCGATTTCTGTTTATTTTTTGTCTACATTCTTCCTATATTTATTTAGCTCTGTTGAAATATTACTTTTAGTTATATTTAATCATTGATAAATATAAAGAAGAAAATAATATAATTACATTCTTCCCTTGTATGTCCACAGAGTTGGATCTAGTATGCCAACATGCCATTAGTAAATAAATGTTAAAATTTTTGGTGGTTAAGGATATTCTAATAGTATACCAAAAAAGTGCATTTTAGAATATTGCTCTGCAGTATTAAAATACCACCTTTATAGTAATTAAGACGTTAAAGGAGCTGAAAACATTTATTTATTAAATATTACATACCTCATTCAAATTTTCGCCTGTCGCAAATGTTTTATTCCTCTAAAAGAGGGCCTTTACATACTAAATTTATTTAATGTGTATTGATAACTACGCAAGAACCGTATACAGGAGAAGAAAATAATCGTCACTATTTCCTAAAGCTCAGTTTTTTAAATTGCCTAAGGCCAATACCAAACAATAAATAACCATTGTTTACGTAGAAAGATCCTAAATTAAAACTCTAGCAGCAAGCAGAATATTTATTATTCTTACATTTCAGCCAAAACAAGAACGATGAAAACAAAGTAAAAAACTAAAAATTTGAAATTAAACAGGATTTCAAAGGGGAGATCACGCTACTGATAAAACTTAACTTTATTTCTCAATTTTCTTTGCAACTCTTTACATTTGTAGGCAACCAATTTGCACCTGGCATTCACCCGTCACGATTCAAATTGCGTTCCCGATGAATACTCGACTTTAGATTTCTTTTTTCCTGCTCCAACGACACTTCTTCGAGGTGAATCTTTCCACTGCCAAGCGTCGGTAATTCTGTCTTGACACATTTCTTTCTCTACTGAAAGAGTTCTTTTTTTGCGTGGATATGCCATTATCTTTACTTAATATGCCATTCGGTACGTGTAGTCTTCAGCAAATATAGTTACAGTCACTGTGTGAGATATATTTGGAAGTAATTTTTACATGATTAAGTATTAGAAAGTAAACTCATCAATAAAAAGTTAGATCTGGAAAAGTTTCTTATTACTTCACAGTCTGGTAAATTAACGTTGAGCAGGTATCATTATTTTAACACTAGAAAGACGGCTGCCGTCATTTTGACGGTTTCGAATATACTATTGAGTGCTATGATGTCTGTATTTATGTCCTCAGGTTTCCTGAAATTTTATGACTTTTGATAATTTTACGTGAAATATGCACACACGTTTACAAGATTATATTCGATAGTAAAGAGGGGGAGATAATTCGTTGTATACCTACTAAGACTGATTTGACGGTAATTTGACGGCAATATAGAAAATAGGCTGAAATCTTTAAAATTTTACCGGAAAAATTTTAGTTATTTTTCGTCTCTTCCCCATTTTGCAAATAATAGAAATGTTGAAAAATAAGGACTGCAGAAACAATGCATATTTTTTTACAGATAAACCATACCAGGTTGTCAGCTCGGCATACCTGCATAAAAATATATCTAAATATATACTAATTTATTATATATTGGTATGAAATAGTTCAAAATTTAAAGTATATAACCACTTAAAAATGCATGAAATATTTTAAATTCTTGATTTTATTTTTAACCGTGAAAAGGACGGCATAAAGTCTTTTCAGTAAGAAAAAATTATCGTCTTTCTAGTGTTAAAACACAGTTAATTAACATGAGCCTATGTCTGTTGACGTATTTCTTTCTCTTCTTAAAGTGTCCTGTGTCTTCGATGTGGGATTATCTTTATCTAGTATGGAATTTGACATGTACAGACTACAGTATATGTAGTTAAAGTTCCCGCTCAAGATATTTTTTGAAAAAAAAAATTACATGAATAGTGGTTATTAGGTAAACTTACAAATAGATAAGTAGAAAAAAATGGCATACCTCACAAGTCTGCAGATGTAGTAAACGAACATTGTTATTGAGCAGGTGTCAGCATTTTAAAACTTATACTATATTTAACATGTGCAATTATTTCTTGACACATTTCTCTATCTGCTGAAAGGTTTTTTTTTTCTTGGATCTACTATTATCTTTACTTAATATGCCATTCGGTACGTGTAGCCTTCAGTATGTATAGTTTCAGTCAGTTTGCGAGTTATATTTGGAAACAATTTTACATGAATAAATATTAGAAGGTAAACTCTCCAATAAAAAGTTAGAACTGGAAAAAATATCTATTACCTCACAATTTGGCAGTTGTAGTAAATGAACGTTTAGCAGTTGTCAGTATTTTAAAACAGATTTAATTAACATGGGAATCTGTCTCTCTCATATTCATTTCTCTACTTAAAGAGTTTTACGCTTGGATGAGGGATTATCTTTACCTAATATACCATTCGGTATGTGCAGACTTCAATGTGTGTAGTTAAAGTCACTACTCAAAATATTTTTGGAAGAAATTTTTACATGAATAGTGGTATAAGGTATAATTACTATTAAAGAGTTAGAAGTAGAAAAAATAAAATATCTCACTACCTGGCATATGTAGTAAACGAACACTGAACAGGTGTCAGTATTTTAAAACACATTTAATTGACATGTGCAATTCTCTCTTGACACATTTCTATCTAAAGAGTTTTTCTTTTGCTCGAATGTACCATTATCTTTACTCAATATGCTATTCGGTGCGTATAGGGTGGGTGCCCCAAATATTGTCCCTGTGCCTAATATCGCCTACTCATGTTTCCAAAGTATGATTCGCGCTATGTATGAGAAAATGCAGCAACTTCTTACCTCTGGGTTTGTACTAACAGAGGTACTAGCAACAAAACTATATGGCGTCAACAAAACCTATATGGCGTCTGAAGTTGTTTTGGCTGTTGTCTTCGTAAATTTTGTCTCCAAAGAATTCAGTGAATGACCAGGTAGGTTGTAGAGAATACTAGGGGGCACTCTATTTGAATTTGATACAAACACAGTTTATACATGAAACAATGTTTATTGAATTCGTTGCACATATAGAATTTGCTTTTACAGCAATAAACATATGTACTACTTGTACGGAATATATATTAACATTCAATAGAAATACTTTTTGCAAATACTCCCAAACCAGCAGAGAGCCAAACCAGCAGTTCTGCCACGTAAACTTTGGGCCCCCTAAGCACTAGCGCAGGATAGTACTGGAGCTGCATACCTCGTAGCTCCCTATCGCTTATCTATCAACTTTAACAACCTTTTTTCAACCTCCTTTTTTAATCAAGCTGCTTGGTATTTATACCAAGCGCGTATGCCAAAATTAGCATATCTCAAGCAGCTTCTTTAATTCATTCACTCAAAAGTTCGATTCTTGTGAATCGAATCTTATGTATACCTTACAAGGTGCATCCAAATTTTAATTTTGCTTATATCATTTGAAAGTGCATTGAACAGATAATACAGAGGTGCTATTATTTTGCTAGCAACGCTTTTTAACAGGTGCTCCTAACTTCGCCTGGTAGGCGGTAACATTTACAGAGGTAGACGATATTAGTAACCGCTCTGGGTTTCACTGGAAATTTCAATTTTACCAATTGAGCTACACAACTTAAAATGACACTAGTTTTGGAGTTGGTGGTTCTCAGGATACCAAAGTTCTTAGTGATGTTCTTTGAGTTTTCAGTCTAATCAGAATCTAAAAAATGGATGAAATGTCGAAAAAATTTTAGAGTAGAAGATATTTGGGACACCTGCCTTAATATTCAGTATGTATAGTTACAGTCACTGTGTGAGATATGCTCTTGGAAGTAATTTTTAGATGAATAAGTATTAAAAGGTAAATTCCGCAATAAAAAGGTAGAAATGGAAAAGTATCTCTTACTTTACAGTCTGGCAAATGTAGTAAATGGACATTAGGCAGGTGTCAGCATCTTAAAACACATTTAATTAATATGGGCTACTCTATCTTTATTTATTTCTTTCTCTACTTAAGGGGACAGTAGAATTTCAAAATTGCAAAATTTGTCCAAAAATTCGATTTTTTTTATTTTATTGAATTGTGAAACTACGGACGAGTAGGAATGTGTTGCAAAAAGAATTTTTAATTTATGTGATTACTTTCCTAGTTATAGACATTTGTATTTCATTTAGATATTATGCGGTTACTAACAGCAATAACTTTAAATGTGTTATTCTCAAAATAAAATCTTTCATGTCTTACGAATATTCAAACTGCTACAGGCGCATTTCTAATTATCGTATTGCTTTGAAATTTAAGTTTTATATACTTAACTGCACATCAAATAAATCTTATTGAAAAAAATTATGCTTCGTAGTTCATAATTTCTAAATTTTGTACTTGAAAAGATGATTTATTGGTATTTTGCGTAATAAAAAGGGTATTTTCACTATTATTATTTTTTTCTCTTTATATTTTTAATGAATGCTTAAAATAAGCAATAAGTTTCATTGTTAGTTCTATAAGGTATCCTGCAAATAAAAACTACCATATTATATGCAAACGAAATGCGCATGGGACATTTTTAATTAGGCCATTTTTATATAATTAATAATTCAAAATTCATATATTATTAATATTTCATCTTTAAATTTTAACCACTCTTACTATGGTACTAATCACATATTCAAATTTCAAGCAAATCCATTCAAAACAAAAAAAAGTTAGGTTTGAAGGTCCACTGTCCCCTTAACACTCCATCGGGCGCGTTGATCTGACAGATACACGAGTGTTAATATCTCTGCTTTTGTCCCCTAAAACTTGTTCTTACGACCTTGACCTTATCAGTATCTGTCCATCTGACCACCTGCTCCTTTGGAATGCAGTAACGACCAGTTCCGTATAGGAGTATTTAACGTTTTGAAGATTGTTTGCAGTTTTGTATCTGTTAGATACACGCACCCGATAACGTTTGTCTCTTGAAGCTTTACGGAAGTATGGAGATTCCCTGTACGTTTTTATTTATCTTTTCCCATGATGAGTGCTAAACGCTTTTTAGATTTCAATAATCAAAAGGCATTGAGCTAGTTCATAGTATTCTATTTAGTGATGGAAATGAGGAATTAAATGCTGAAAATTTTTATGAAAGTGATTATGACGAAAAAGATATTTTAGAAACATGTGAAGTTAATTCTGATAGCAGTGAAAGTGATTATAATGACTCAGAACTTGATGATGATGCTAATAATGATGATTTTTATGTAGGAAAAGACAATAGTACTAAATGGGCAAAATGGATCGGAAGAAAAAGTGTGAAAGGTAGATCGCAGAATATTATCACAAAATTACCTGAAGTAATCGGAAGTGCGAAAGGTATAAAATCTATTTCGGCTCTTGGAAGTGTATTTTTTTTTCTGACGAAATATTGGAAATAATTGTGAAATACACTAAAGAATACATTTCTGCAATTTCTAATCTATTTAGTAGAGAAAGAAATGCAAAACTAACAGATAATATTGAAATAAAAGCCTTTATCGGTTTACTTCTATTAGCTGGTGTTTTGTGAAAACTAAAATTGTAAAAAATTATAAATAAATAAAAATACGTCCGGGTGTAAAAGCCGGGACCTAAAAGGAATAAAAATAGGAGATTTAAAGTAATACAAATTGACAGAAAACACATAAAACAGAGATGTATCTGACAGATACACCGCGCCCGATGACGTATGTTTCGAGACTCGCCCGACGGAGTGTTAAAGAGTTTTGTAGCTTGGATATGGGATTATCTTAACCTAATATGTCATTCGGCATGTGCAGTGTTCAATTTGTGTAGTTAAAGTCACCGCTCAAATTATTTTGGAAGAATTTTTTATATGAATAGTGGTTATAAGGTAAACTTATTAATAGAGGATTAGAAGTAGAAAAAAATGTCATACCTTACAACTCGGCAGATCTAGTAAACTAACATTTAGAAGATGTCAGTATTTAAAAAAAAAACCTTTTTTAACACGTGCACTTCTCTGTTTACTAATTTATCTCTCTACTGCAAGAGTTTATGTTTACTCCAAAATGTCATTATCGTAATATTCTATTTGGTATATGTAGTATTTTGTATGTATAATTATAGTCACTGTGCGAGATATATTTGAATGTAATTTTTACATGAATAAGTATAAGAAGGCAAAATCACCAATAAACTGATAGAAATGAAAAAAATATCTGATACCTCACAACCTCGCAGATGTAGTAAAGGAATGTTGAACAGGATTCGATATTTCAAAACACATTTAATTGACATGGGCAATTCTCTCTTGACATAATTATTTCTCTACTGAAAGTTTTTTTTTCCCTCGGATGTGTCATTATCTTTATTTTTATGCCATTCAGAATGTATTGTCATCAGTATTTATAGTTACTGTCACTGTACGAGATATTTTAGAAATAATTTTTTACATGAGTAAATAATAGAAGTTAAAGTTACAATTAAAAATTTGAAGCAGAAAAATATCTAATACTTCATAATCTAGAAGATGTAGTAACGGAACGTTGAACATGATTCGATATTTCGAAGCACATTTAATTGACATGGGCAATTCTTTCTTGACACAATTTTTTTTTATACTGAAAGATTTTTTCCCTCGGATGTGTCATTATCTTTATTTTTTATTCCATCCAATATGTATTGCCTTCAGGTCTTATAGTTACAGTCCCTTCGTGAGATATTTTAGAAATATTTTTTTACATGTATGAATATTAGAAGGTAAACTTACAATTAAAAATTTGAAGCAAAAAAATATATAATATCTCATCACCTGGCAGATGTAGTAAAAAAAAACGTTGAGAAGGTTTCAATATTTCAGAACACATTTAATAAAACTCTTAGTCCTTCATATATAACAAGATTTGAGACACCGGACACGTTCAAAAATATTTGCCCCCCCCCCCCCCCAAAAAAAAAAAAAAGGAAAAAAAAATTAATTCTTGATGGAAGTGCTTAGTTATTAAAAAATGTCAAGAACACGGTGAACTGCATGCTTTACTGGTTTGAAATTACTGTGTTAACGTAGTTGGACACTCTCATACATACTAAGTAAGAAAATAATTATATAGTAGACACTAATTTGAGCTGAAATCCCTGAACTGCATATAAAATACGTTTAAATAATTACAAATTATTAAACAAAGTAATATACAATAAAGCACTCTCCTTTATAAAGTTTGACAGTTTGATACTGCAGCAGAGAGCAAAATATTAAAAAAATCGTGTTTTATTACTGATGGCAGTCTCACATATAATCAAATACATAAAAGTGTATCACGGGAAGGTTGAAAATCAAGAGTACTCTATAACCGATGACAACTTTTTATTAAAACGTTTATACGTGCATTTAAGATGCTAGATTAATGATAGTATGATATCTTATATAATTACCCTCTGAAATTTAATTTGACCGGGTGTAATTGAGATTTCCTATTATGTAATGTCTGTTACCCTGGATACGACATACAACATAAGTATTTAATGTTATGAAAGCAAAAATGACTTGCAGACTATCTTGAATATTTGATATACTAATTGAGTTGCACACTTTTATATTAATTATTCATACAATACTTCCTTCTATGTCTCGATGTTTCTTTAACGCACTGTTACTATTTCTTTGAAGAGGTATTCAGCCATACAGGCTCTCGTTAATGAGTAATTAATGACTTAATAAGAAATGAATACAAGTGAAGGAAATGTTATAAATTGCTTTCATCATGTAAGCATAGCATGTCCCCATTTGGTGTATCTCAATTTTAGGTCACCATTGGTAATATTAAATAATAAAGAACCTACGATATTAATGTTTATTTGCTTCTTAACAGGATTTGAAACTTAAATAAATTTTTGGCCTTTTTTATAGCATTCAACTGCACATTGCATTGATTAACATTTCATTATTGTTCTACATTCAAAAAAGGCTAATAGGAGTAAAATATAATTTTATGTAGTATGTGTTTCTAACTTTTATCGATTTATGTTTCCTTTATAATGACGATCTGGATCACATTTTTTTCCGAAAGAGGGTAAATTTTAAAAGTTATTTAAGGGAACAAGGGACCTTCATTCTCGTTGTTCTTTAATTTCTAATATTTTACCCTATATACCACATGAGTATAGTAAATATTCTTTTCTACTACACTGAAGAGACTTCGAATTCCCAAATAAGTATTTTGTGCAGAAATCAGTCCTGTTTCTCAAAAAATTCTTAAAAAATGCTAGAATTTTTCAAATTGCTCCATGCGTATTCATTTGCTTCTGATATCTTGCAAAATTTTCAGAATTGTTAATTGAAGTGTTTGTCATAAAACTGTGCATAATTCTTTGAAAACATACATTTTTTTTTAATTTATAGACCATAAAATAAAGTAAAAATATAAAAAAATAACAGACAGAATAGAAAAAAAATTATTAAAGACTTTAGATTCCTACAAAAAAAAAAATAAATGCAAATTTATATTTATATTCATATGGTAAACTTATAGTAAAAAATTTAAAGACCTTAATTAATATAGGGTGCACATAGATCATTTTGAAAAACGTCAGCAATTTTGAAAAAAATATTGAAAAACAGTCATTATTCTACAAAAAATTCCTTATTTTGAATTCTAGGAGTTTTCAGTGTAGTAAAAAAGAAAATAAATTATTCTCATTTTGTATTTAGAGTTAAAAAATTGAAAATTAAAAAATTCGAGTTTAAAAGTCCCTTGTCCCCTTAAGTAGTTAATAAAAAATATGTTTCACTGTTCTGCCCATTTCGAAATGCTTTCAAATATTCTTAAATTTTATTTCAATGTTTTAGCCTGGACATTAGATATGTGAGCTATATTAAGAAAATCTATTTCCCAGTGCTCAAGTCCAGCATCATATGTAAAGCTAGACGGGCAAAAGGAATTCCTGTTGACTGGAACCACGCAATCTCTGTTCATTAAAAACTTTAAGTCTGCTGACATGAATATTTTGAACTGCTTTATCTAGACACCTTATTATTTCAAAATTTTGTACCTAATGTCACTTAAAAATGTTTAAAAGTTCAATATTTAGATACGATTCATTATGATTAAAAGATGAAAATTACTTTTTTTTGTAAAATAGTAACATAATGTTATTCCTTTTAACATTTGTATTCTACTTTAGGAAGGCTATGCGCTTATGTTTTAATAATATTACCAATTATAGAGGATGATATGCACAAAAATTGAAAAAACTGAAAATTAATCAAATGTAAAATATGTTTTTTTAAGAAATACTTGTTCTATAATTGCTGGAAAAATTCAATGATTTCTATGAGTAAATATTTTATCAAATCAAAGAAACTAATAAATTTTAAATGAATAAAAACTTTATATTTCCTTAAAAGTAATTGGTAAACTGAAACGAAACACAGAATGTTTGAATTCAAATGAATGATGCTTCAGTACAAAGACCAAGAAAAATAATTTATATAAATTTTATTTAATATTAAGAGGTATAAATACTGCCTAAAATTTATTAAAACAGCTGTTTTGAATTTATAACAGTTGTCATTATTTTTTTATTTTGAATCTATAATGTACCTTTTTATTTAATTACTCTTTTATTTATTACTTATTTTTTCCCTTCTAAATACCACGTATATTCATTTATTAAAAATCATAATGCGTAATAAATTCCATGACTATTTCATATATTCAAAACTACCACAATATTTAATTAATTTATATTAGTGTTAAAAGTTTCTTCATATCTGAAAACCCGTCTGTAAATATTGTATAATTGTGAAATAAATGAGACGCAACATGTACTGAAACGAATACTTTAAAAACTTATGCTCATTTTATAATTCTTAAAGCGAATAAAATTTTTCTTACAATCTAGGCACAAATATTTGAATATTTTTTTCGAAATGTAGGAAAGTTAAAGTTTATTTGTATATACGCGTTGGAAATACGAATACTGGAATGTTTTTCATTCGAAATATAGCAAAGTTAAACCTTATTTGTATATACACGTCTATAAGCCATTCAAACACTGTGCAATATTTGGGAATTTATGCCTCAATAAAACATAACTGTATATCTTTCCCGGAAAAACTGTAGAAAGATATCAAATAAAATAAATTTGCAAGAACACCAAAGCAGAAATCGGTATGAAATAACGAAACAAACCTAAATTCTACACATTCATAATGCAACGGCTATATCGGGAGTCACGTAGTGAATGGAAAATCGTTCAGACTACATTTTTATCTTCATAATGGAGCGGGGAAACGTTTGAGTGATTTTATAGATGATTTGTAACCGTTCTCATGAATCATATAGCATGTGCTCCTTATTGTTCTATTAAGTTACAGGATAATCACTATGAACGTGAGGGCTTAGATGTAATTTTTTTTCCCGTTTCGTGTGGAAACACCATCACATTTTCCATTTTTTTTGACTAAGTTGAATGTTTGCAAATGAATAAATGTGTTTTTTTTCTGATTAAATTTTATGAATGGATATGTGCATATGTATCACTACATACCTTGACATCGATTGAGTTATCATTTTCGATGGACATATAGCGTGTACACCCACACACACACATACTCTCTTTCTCTTCTCTGTTTCTCTTTCTTTGTGTGTATATATATATATATATATATATATATATATATATATATATATATATATATATATATATATATATATATATATGTGTGTGTGTGTGTGTGTGTGTGTGTGTGTGTGATGCTCTGTACATCACGCCATGGAGGAGATGCATAAAACTTATCGGAGGTGTAGTCGACACGAATGTGTGATGCAGTCGGGCGAAGTGTAGATCCAGGGAAGCACTTACGAACTTCAGGCGAGAAACGCGCACATGTAGCCATTGATGAAATACACAAATTCCAAGACGTGCTTTATTTATCAGAAGGCATTAGCTGCAGTGGCCATAACGACTTGCCCTTGACGGGGTGCGGATTACATTACAAGACAGGAGCGGACAGCAGGTCCGACAGCAACGAGAGTTAGACACGTAGAAACAGAAGTCTTCTGTTCAAGCAAATAGTAAATGAGTGTTTTGCGATATTAACGCCAGAGGGCCTAAACTACTTAATTTTTATTTGGCTGACTCTAGATTCGTGGAGTTCACGTGTCCACTTAACTCCCGGGGAATTTATTGTTAGATCCCGGATATATATATATATATATATATATATATATATATATATATATATATATATATATATATATATATATATATATATATAAAGAGAGAGAAAAGGAGATAAATAGACAGACTGAAAAACAGATAGAAATAGAGATATGAAAGTTGGCATGTTGTGTGTGGAATTTTCTATATATCTCAAGGATATTTTTTTTACGAATTTCTTTTCACATATGAATTTAAGGAAGCATAAAACCATACTACTAACTACGTGACTTTTTCGATTTTACAATGAATTTTAATACGAAAAAGGAAAGTCATACGAAAACTCTAAAAAGCAAAATTTTAGTTAATTAGTGTATGACTTTTACAAAACTAGTTTTATCACATTTACACTTACCTTTGTTCTAAAATCCAATAATAATTTTCTTCCTTAGCAACATCCGCGTAGGTGTACATTATTTTTAGCATGGAAAAACAATTTGCTTAGACTAAAATGTATTTCATTTAGCCCCCGGAAGAACATTTTATGAGTCATATATTCATTTGGTATGCCTTTTTAGTGTTTAATTTTTATTTATTCAAATCTATGTACACAATTAGATTGCATATGACAAAATTGCACCAAGCTGTCAAGGAAAAGCTTCTAATTTGTCCCATAATTAATGGATAGTCAAAATGAAAGTCTTCCCATGTAGATGTACGAGAAAAAAATGAGATGGGAACAATGGTTTGTGCTTAGGGGAATGGTAAATTTCTTTTGCAAACTTAATGGGAAAAATGTGAGCGAGACATGTAAAGATTTGCTTCTTGCCAGATGGTAAGCACGCGATCGCTTATTTATTTACTTTTACTCTTATCTCTTGAACACCAACCTTTAAATTTAAAAACATACCATCATCATCATCATATATATTATTTCTAGAATCTGTCTTTTGGTGAGGATACCGTTTCCTCCCTTCATACTTAACCAAAATTGATAATTGAAGTATCATTTTAAAGAATAAGTTCCCCGCTTCTGACGAATTGTTAATTTAGAATGCCACATTGTATCGTTTGTTTAAAAACCGAAGTTAAAATTTAACTTTTAGTCCTATAGTTCATTTCCTGGAAGCTTCGATATGGCACAGACAAATAGGGTGTAAAAAGAGTTTTATAACGTAAATATAGCATTTTCCCCGCGTTTGTGGCATACTTAACTTTTAATATTGTGAACAAATACGTTTTGACATATCTCATGACCCCTGTTTTGTGCTATGCTTCACCTCCAATATTGTGTCCAAAGGCGTTTAAAATCCATAGGCTATTCGTTCTGAAAGGGGCGGCTCCTATTTTGAATTAGCACCATAAGGGTCAGAGTCCTACTTGCCTAAATGATCGGTCCCCTAATTTTGAACCGAGTCAAATGACGAGACCGGAACACTTGACCCCGCACCTCCACAGGTAAATTTGAGAACTTGGAGGACATTGCAGCCACGACCTATTTTACGTGACCCGGCCACCATTAGTGAACACGGCTGTGTATTTGCAGCGACTAGCATCGACCCAGGGAAGTTCAGATAACTGGCCTGCTTCTCTTGCCAACTGGGTCACCGCGCAAGCTTGTATATGTTTGACTGGCTACTAATAAATGAATATTTTCACGGTCCACAGAACTCTTGTAACTTAACACAGTTGCCTATTTTATTCTAACATTTTACAATATTATATTACATTTTAATTAAATGCTTGAAATAAGAAATTGAACCAAAATGGCAAAATTTTCCAGATAATTAAAATACTTAAACAGTCCCAGCAGCTGAGTCTGTATCAGAAAGCAAGGAAATCAAATCGTATATAAAAATAAAATGGAAAGCAACAGTTCGGTTTCGATTGTATGGTTGATGATACACTTGACAGGACATGCAGTATTATACTGAAGATTAATCAATATTCATAGACATTTGAGGAATAAAGCTGACTTTCAGGGAGTCAACAAGAATGCGAAGTGCCTTATGTTTGTTATGTACTTATCCTGCAATCAATAATATTAATTATCAAGTTAAGATAATGCAATGGCAAATATTTTATAATTGAAGCCATTATAAGGTCGGCCATATTTATTTCAGGACTAGAAGGTCCTTAGTTGCCATCATGAATGCCCTTTCAGATAGTTACTTTTGGAATGTTTCTGTAAAGTGGGGGAGAATGCTAAAAGTAGCCAAAAGTCGATTTCTTGGTAGATGTTTCTCGAAGGTCTAACTC
Source organism: Dolomedes plantarius (assembly GCA_907164885.2). NCBI lineage: Eukaryota > Metazoa > Arthropoda > Arachnida > Araneae > Dolomedidae > Dolomedes > Dolomedes plantarius. Next base: position 117,095,284 of record OU015500.1, read on the forward strand.
GTATTTTCATGCTTCATTCATATTTGATTTAAAACTAGAGCATTTGTGGATGAATGGGATGAACGCTAAAATTAGCTGAAAGTAGATTTGTTCGTAGATGTTGCCCAAAGGTCAAACAATTTTTACCATGTTTTTATTAATTCGCTTTCTTGTATGTGTGTGTGTTTGTCCAGTACAAATCTTGCAATCGATTTTTAACAAACTTCCCGACGAGCTAGACATTTGAAACTTTTAGAATATCTCAGAACACGATGCCAATGAATTATTTTAATACTTTTAGCCATCTTTAATCAGATTTGAATTCATTTTCAGTTGATTTTGTTTTGTAGACTGGCGCAGCCATCTATCGACCGGGACGGGAACGAAAAGTTAAACGCAAGTTAACTTCCAATTATTTTCATTTTCTTTCAAGTTGATGGGATAATTCATCAAAAAAAAATTTAAGTATTTATTAATACATAGAATTGCCAAGTTTATATGATTCAACAGAAAATTTAAAAACATGGTATATAAAAAGTTCTTTTTATATTGTAATTATTCTACGATTCATACACAGGCGAAGTAAGACTACAGAACCATTCTACTGCCTACCTTACGGCTTCACGGTTAGGCTAGAAACTTGCCTATCAGAGTTACTAAATTCCTTACTAGATTAATGCTCCTTACCTCCTCCTACTGCTTATATTTAATATAGAACAATATGGGCATAAGTACTTCTGGAATGAGCGAAGAAAAATGTAAGAAAATAAATAAACAGAAAAGAATAGAATAACACACCTTGGAGAAAATAAAAATAGAAGCGTGTACTAAGTGTTACAATACCAGAGACTGGTTGTTGCGTTACCTCTTATGAAAAAACTAGAAACAAATATAAATGTGCCATGAATAGTAATAAAAAAGTTTAAGATTTCAATAAATCTTAAATAACGTATTTCCATTCGTTAAAAAATATTTGTTCGTGTTTTTCGAATTTAAATTAAAATGTAAGAATTACGATTTCTACTGAAATACCCTTCAATTAATACATTCTTTTTTTCGCATGAGTACATTAAAGTGATGCCATGAAGAAATTACCCTTAAAAAATCATTTATGGTCTTCGGCTACCCAATAATGGAACAAAGATTCCTTCGAAAGTATTCGCGGATTTTAAATTCTTTCGCTCTTAGTTCAAAGTAATTTTCACCAACTTCACTTTCGGTTCCTCCTGACTAAAAACTCCTTTCAACGGAACCTTTCCTTTAACTTTATGGGCCAAATAAGAACTTGTCAAAATATCTATTTTAAGTTTTTTTCTATGCTAAATTATATCTTTTGTCTAAAGTCATATACCATGTAAAAGGGGATAATGTAGAAAGTTTTTAAAATGTGATCTGCCCATCAACAAACTTAACCTTATATGATTTACTAAGACAGTTAATAATCTGCGAGTTTATTTTTAAAACTCTTTTGAGCTTCGATATATGATAGGAAAGAAAAAAAATTACAAAATATGCGCCAGATAACTCAAGAAATCCCAAGACACATTTTCTCATAAAAAAACCAAAAGAAGACTTCGAAAGTTTAATTGCGAAGATTCAAAGAAAATGAAAAATGTTCAAAGGAACTTAATTACATTTTACTTTCTTTCGGAACTAAGCATACTTGTTACATCTCTAGTAATCAACAAACTAATTTGAATAAAGCTTATATAATCTAAATATATGGCAATTCAAGAAAAAATTATATTTTTTATCCTTTAATTATCCGAAAAGAAGCAAACTTGTACTATAAATTGGTAATGTGATAAGATATTCTTCCAGAGATAGATGATAAGAGATAGAAGATAAGGGATAGGGATAGAAGATAAATGGTGGGTATCAATAATGATATGTATATTTAATCAGCCCAAGAATATACACTTTCTATTTCAATATTTCTGCAGTTTACTGCACATCTAAATATGTAAAGTTCGTTTACCCATTTAAGCAAACTGGTATTAAGAAAATTTAAAAAATAGAATCATTTACACATTTTAACGTAATGAAAGTACTCATATTTTGTGAAAATTTATGCCTCATCGGAAATAAGTTTAGTTTACTGGACATATTTTGATTAATTCTATAAAATAGGAGAGAAATAATAAATAGTAAATGTATATATTATTATCGATAGTGATATTAATATTAAATCGAGGAAAGAGTAAATATTTGGAATTTAAATAATTTTAATTAACAATTTTAAAAAACCTTTTCATATTTGGAATTGTGAAATTTTACAATGTATCAGTTCTGCATAATTTAAATAAAATACATAAAAAAATGTTTTATAGTAATTTACGCGATAATCTTAAAATTAACTAAAAGGATAAAAGTTGATTCATTTCATAAATTTTGCAATTAAAAAAAATTATAAACGAGAAAATGTGCTTTATAATAAGCATTCTTAAGATATTATTTTCACTTGCTCCTGTTTTTCCTTTACTGTGTGTTGTAATTCTCATAAAAGACCCTGAAAAATATAAGCCCTGTCTGTTTAAATTATTACTTTTATGTTTAGGTCAGATGTTTTCCGGCGAAGCTAATAAATTTGAAATCGCAGAACATGTACAAGTAATCTCTGAAATAGATTTTTTTTTTTTTATGTAACTGCCAATGTTTCTTTAAGTAAAGATTGGGAAACATTTAATATTTTAGTACAATATATTTATGAAAAATATTTTTTTCTTAAAACATGCTGTCATGCATTTTATAATAGAATGTGTGGTTTGGGCGGTATGAACGAATTTGTTATATTATCTAAATTTTATAATATATTGACCTATCTTGTTTCGTTTTAAATGAGTGAACTTCTTCATATTTAAAAGTAAGGATTTAAGAAGGAAAATCCTTTGCCCCGACCACTGCACCAATAAATAAATATTTATATTTATTATATTATAAAAAAGTTACTGTAATGTATCGAACAGGAAAAATATAATAAAGCTTTAATTTTAAGTTTCAGATTAGCAAATTAGAATCTATTTTCCTTACTTACATTAAAAGTGGATTTTATATGTGCCACTGACATATTTTATATCCATTCAGAACTGTAATGCTTTTGTCTCATTGATTATCTTAATGATTTTTTGCATTGTCAATCAATACTAAATACATAAATGTGTACCTAAATGAATCTAGATAAAAAGGATTTTTAAAACTAGATGTCAGCTAAGAAATAGAGAGGATTTCGGGTGGCTAAAAATGTTTCTCTTAAGCAAAACATGAATGAATACAATTAGGCAAATTCCTCTGGTGTTGAAATAAAAGAAGTGAACACAAATGTAGCGGTTCATCTAATTTAAAATGTACCCATATTACGAGTCAGCATCCATGGAAGCATTAAATAAAAATTGAAATCGATGAGAGACATACGCTGTCTTCCACGATGTATATTTTACACGCGTCAGTTAGATTTCTTGACAGGTTGCTTGCATTTTACACGCTAGTTTATCCAACCACATATACATATGTTCACTGATGTTAAACAACTTCTTAAGTCAAGCTTGATAACCACTGCATCCACGCTACACATGAAACACCCACTCTATGATTTCACCTATTTCTTTTTGTAAAATAAATATATCAATCTTTGCATACATAATTCACACTAAACTGAATATGAAAGTAAGAATTTGAATTTTATAGTATCCCGAGAGCATAACATTTTATGGATGCACTAGTAACTGGTTAGACGCCCGGTGGCGTAGTGGTTAAAAGCTTCAAGCTGTCACACCACTGGTCCAGGGTTCGATCCTGCGACTCAGCTAGTTTGACTCAGCCTTTCATCGCTTGAGTGGGTCGATTAAATGAGGGCGAATCATGCTTGGGAACTAACTCAGATGGTCCCGCGTCAGGTTGACCACCTGGCCGAGATATTCTGTATGGCACCCCAAGCCCACGGTCAAGAAAGCGAAGATGGACACCATCAGCCTCGGTCCACAAGGACTGTTGTCACAAGGACTGTTGAGGTTTAGTTAAGTATCTGGGTAATCTAACAATAGAATAGGTAGATTAATTGAAAAGGGGCAAAAAAGAGAAAAGATGAGCTGAATTACATCGTTTACATTTAGTTACATAATGAGTTAAAGATTAAAAACAAAGAACGTCAAATACACATTTACAAATCAACGCACTACACAACTGCTAGAAAAATCACATGAATTGCGAAATTTTAATTTCTAAATTCTAAAGGCATTAGTCTAAATGGCTAACGATCTTAAACTATTAAGGTTTTTATTATGTAACAGAGGGTCTATAAAATTTCCAGTTTTTGAGTTCAGAGTCTGATTTAATACACATGCATTTAAACGTTCCTAATAACTAAAAAGAGATAATTATATGTAAAAAGAGATAACTATATTAGTCTATAAGTCGTGAAGGTATCCATATTTCGACAGGTCAGAAGAAATCTATAAATTTATAGTGATTTCAATTGGGAAAATTCTGCGCTACACTAGTCACACAAGGACAAAGCATAGTTTTTCAAAGTATCTTCCAGTTTAGTAACACTGTCTAAAAATGTCACTAAGAATCAGTAACAATCATTTTAAATAAAGGAAAAAAAACTGATGATTTTAAGAACATGTCGTACCTGTAATTGCAAGAGAAATTCTCGAACAAGATAAAACGACTATTGGCCCCTCTTATCAATATCTTGGTAGATCAGAAATGAGACTCATTAGAATGCAATCATGACATGGCTTAGCTGCGTAATCTAAGGAAGTGAAGGGGAAAAAATGTGTTCCGTAAAAAGTTGTAGTTTTAAAGAGGAAACATTGGACGAATATCAGTATATGAGGCAGAAATTTGTGTTTAAGTGTGCTATATTTTCTAAAAATATTCACTGAAATTTAGGTGTTATGTGCAGTTTTGAAATTACTATTGTCTCACTATTGCATGGACTTATTTTTTATCTTATTTTTGCTATCCTAAAATGTGAGTTATTTCGACTAATGACTTAGACACTCGGGATAATGTTTAATACGTTATTTTCTGAAAGATGTATGTGAAGATTTTATGTGCAGTTTCGAAATTGCTCTTGTTTCATTATTGTATGAACTTATTTTTTATCTTATTTTTGCTATCCTAAAATGTGAGTTATTTTTGTTTTTATAAAATGGATTTTTCCTGATTTTATTGCGACTAATAACTTAGACACTGGGCATAATGTTTAGTACATTATTTTTTAAGAATGTATGTGAACGTGTTATGTGCAGTTTTGAAATTACTATTGTTTCATCATTGCATGGACTTATTTTTTATCTTATTTTTGCTATTCTAAAGTGTGAGTTATTTTTGTTTTTATAAAATGGATTTTTCCTGCTTTTATTGCGACTAATAACTTAGACACTCGGCATAATGTTTAATACGTTATGTTTTTTGGAGGGGGATGTATGTGAAGGTATTTTGTGCAATTTTTTAATTACTATTGTTTCATTATTGCATGGACTTACTTTTTATCTTATTTTTGCTATCCTAAAATGTTAGTTATTTCGACTAATGACTTAGACACTCGGCATAATGCTTAATACGTTATTTTTTTTTTGGGGGGGGGATGTATGTGAAGGTATTTTGTGCAGTTTTTAAATTACTATTGTTTCATTATTGCATGAACTTATTTTTTATCTTATTTTTGCTGTCCTAAAATGTGAGTTATTTTTGTTTTTATAAAATGTTTTTCTCCCGTTCTCATTTCGACTAATGACTTAGACACTTGGCTTGATTTTTAGTACATTATATTTTGAGGGATGTATGTGAAGATTTTATGTGCAGTTTTGAAATTGCTATTGTTTCATTATTGCATGAACTAACTTATTTTTTTATCTTAACATTTGCTATTCTAAAGTGTGAGTTTTTTGTTTTGTTTTTGTAAACGATTTTCCCTGCTTTTATTTAGATTAATGCCTTATGAACTGGGCGTACAGTTGCGTACATATTTCTATGGTTCTCTGTATAAAGGACTTAAGTAAAAAAAAAGGGATTTTTTTTATATTTGTTAGTAGTGATAAAAAAAATATTTTAACTTGTATAAAACACTTAAGTCTATCAATTTTGCATACAAAAGTACATTTCTTTGTACAAAATACTCAAGTCTAAACTATTGTTCTGTGATTCGTATAAAAGCCAATAACTTGGTATATTTAAATACGTAACTGTTTTTGACTTAAGTCCTTTATACCGGGCACCATAGATTTATTGATGTATGTGATAGCTTCTTTTAAGGTACATTATATTTCGATTTATTTCTGATTAATGGTATAATTGTATGAGAACTACTCGTGACATATAAATAATTTTTACGTTTAAGTTAACTACCTAGCTATACGCTAAAGCTTTGCGCTAGATTAGGGAAGACTTAATCAAAAATCGCAGCTGCAAATGACATAAGTATCGTTATTTATGAAATTCTCCAGTTTACATATCCAATTTTCAACTTCAAAATATTAATTACCTTCTCATTAATGAATTTACGACAAGTAATGCGTTATGGTACGGAAGGCGCCAAAGACATTAGTTGTTCGAAGGAATGGGGAATAGTAATGGGAAATTTTACAACTGTTTAGAAATTGTAATCTTTTTTACTAGATTTAATATGTGTACAGGTAGCAGAATTTACCCTCAAATGAACATGGCAGATTTCTTATAAAATACGCAGAAAATGTATGTTAGTGAGACACGATTTATCGGTTTTAGTATTGATCTTGGGCACGCAATGATTGTTGGCTTAACCCGCTGTTATTAGGTTTAGAAGAATTCAGACTATATATTCTAATATATTGAACAAAAATGAACTTCTAAAATATTTAAAGTAATATTTCATCCCACAATGTTATTAATCTCGCGAAATATAATACTCTCTATTATTTTAAGAAGTAATTTTTCTGCTTTTAACAATAATTTTTTTCCTGAATTTGACAAGTTTAGAAGCATTCGAAAATTTTCCAGAATATTTCTACAGCTTGTATACTACTAGCCATACATTTCCATTTTTTCAAATTTTTCTTAAAAATAATTTCGTTTTCGTATAAAATAGTAAATCCTCTTTCCACATGAAGATGGCAGTTAGGGACTAACATACATATCAATTAGGCACTTTGGATGAATTTTTGTGTTTCAAACTTTTAATTTGACTTGGAGACGGATTATTTCATTATCCAGTTTCGTGATCAAAAGTGTCTGAGACAGAAAGTTCCGTATTATTTTTACTACTTGTAGTGTTGTAGGCTTAGAATTGTCTTTCTAAACACTTATTCTGAGTTGGGGAGATTATGAGAGGACAATTGGGGAGTTGACATTTAGTTAAGTAGTGGAGCCAATTTTCCCTCTCTCCACACGCAAAAAGGTCTGTGTCGCAAATTTTTAATATATTTAGGTCTTCCGGGAAGTTTTCATGGACTGTGTAGACTTGCACAAGGTCCCTATCACATTCTAGGCGGGAAAGTTGGACGGTGGGGAAGAATTTGTATGTCTGTATCCCGTTTTTTCTAGACTACCAGAGGTCTTGCCATTCATCCATAATGGCAGTTCTGAGCTGTTTTCTAAGGGGCGAGCGTGGCCACGGAAAATTTGAAGTGGAGAGGGAGGGGTCATTTTCCGAAGATCTGGCCAGCTCGACGGCGCTTCATTACCAAGGGTACCGATGTGCGCTTTAACCCACTTCATATTGAAAAGACCGCCCGATTCCCTGATTAAGTCGTGGAGCTCCGCTAGCTGCGGGTTCTTTGAGAAAGGTGTATTTATTGCTTGAATCGACAAGCGGCTCTCTGTCAGAATTTTGAAGGGGAAGTTTTGGGATTTAGTCCATTTTGCAGCCTTAATTATGGCGTGGAGCACTAATTGGAAAACTCTGTTGCCGGTAGCCAAGCGACTAGACCAGGTGATAATTTCCTGTCCGTTTTGATAAGCTGCAAAATCCGAGCCAGTGCCAACTTTAGTTTTTGAGCCATATATGTAAATTTCTAGGTTCCTAACTAATGGGATTCCTGTATGTAAAATGAGTCAGCCGGATGGGTTAGCCAGATGTTAGTATTCTTAGTGTAATTATTTGCGCCGTAAGTGACGCCAAAGAATCTTTGTTGCATATCCAGTCGGAGGACATGCTCTGTAACTGCTTCTTGTTTTACTGCTAAGATAATTCGGGAATATTCGAAAGGATCTGTAGTGCTGAGGTCGGGGCTGTATGGTTGGCTTTATTGATGGCTAAGAGGAAGTGCCGCTGGTATTTTCCAAATTCTTCCTCCTACTTTATATCAGTTCTTAGTGCCCAAATTGGAGATCCGTAAGTTAAGTATAATTTCAACTACCATCTTTTTCCATTATTATTGCTCGCATACTGAACTTTTAATTCTAAAACCACGTCCTTTGAAATTAATATATAATTGTCATTACCTTTCTCTACATATGGCGCTCATTTCAGTGCCAGATTTATGCATTATTTCTATCTATTTTTTATATTTGGACATATTTTGAGAGAACGGCTGATCCTTTGAATAGGGTTGAGTTAACATAGTAAAGGAGTCACCGTATAGATGTGCCAGTTGAAGAGGAAAATGAGATTAGGATAACGGTTCGTGTGGGGTGGAGCTGCAAAGTTACCATGTAAATTCTAAATTGTGCATGTGCTCTTTTCCTTGCTTACATTTACAATTCTCTTGTGCACTGAACTTCAAAATTTTTAAAAAATGCACTATTTGTAATACATTTTTAATTCATTTTCCCTTATCTACATAAGGCACTCAGTTGTGTCACATTTGGTGTGCATATGGTGTTCTATGACTAGTTTTAGAGTAAATAAACTCTTTAATTATACATTAGTTCTATGTGGTTTTTTTCATTTCCTTTGAGACCTATTTTGAAAGAACGACTGCTGATAAAAATAGGTCTGGGGTATCAAAATTGAGGTCTTAAATATGTAACTTTTTATTCAATAAACTGAATTTTTGTTTGTTTCTTCATATGTATTTATCCTTTTCAAAAAAAAACTAACGGAATTTCGAAAGGTTTTTACTATACTATTAAATAGAAGTACTCTTCCATGAACAAAGTGTATCTGAAATAAAGTTATTCTCCGCACCGACAAGATGGTTAATATTATATTGTTTGCCAACAACACGATTTGCCGCCAGTAGCTTCATTGAAGACTAAAATTAAATATTTTCCGGATGTTGAATAACCAGAAGAAAACGTACATATAGAGAAAGCGTCTGTGTTCAAAGTGGAAAAATTTCTCATCAATATGATGCCCGCTTGGCTATTCAGTTTGAGCGCCCGTGGCAATCAGTTAAAGTGGATACATTAGATACAAAGACAGAAATGTTAAAGTTTAATAAGCATTGCAATCCTTAAATTAAAAAGTTTTTGTTATTCCGAAAATGATATAAAGTTTTCTCGCTTTCGAGCAACGGGAGTACTAAGTTAAGGATTGATTTCTAATTCTTATAACAAAAAAACCTTAACTTCGATTTACGTATGATTAATTAATTATTCGTGTACATAGGGAAAAAATGAAACATACACTTCTATTTAAGATTAACCAAATTCTTGAATTTAAGATTTTTTTTCTATGAATATGCGTTACACTTTACAAACAAACTTTGAAAAATCCATTTTTCCTAAGAGGTTAGTATAGATTAACCATTAAACTTTCTAAGTTAATTTTGAGCAAAGTTCTCCCGATCGATATTCCTGTTGTTAACCCATACGTTCTCTACCTTGAAAAACAACTTAAAAACGCATTAGAAAATTTAAGACTTTACACGCTTGTGCGCGTTTGGAAAATATACAAAAAGATAAATCAATCATGAAAAAAAACGAGGCTGACTAGTCTCAGAGGAAATCTTCAAGTTTATGGGATATGTATTTTATATTCGTTATTATGATTTATTATATTCAGTGATTTGAAGGTTTTCTATTTTGGAGGTATATGAAAAGATAATTTTGTTTTCTGAAAAAGCTATAGTAAATTTCAAATATCATAAAAAAATAGCATGGATTTTTTCCCTTTATAATAACATTTGTTTTGTAACATAAGAAAAGTTTATTTTATTCAAAGGCATTTTCCCGTTTTCAATTTTATTGAAACAATTTTTTATTATTTTATTTAATGAGATGCAGGGATATTTTAATAATGCATCTCAAAAATACTATTTTATTTCGTAACATTTCATATGATTAAATAACTAAACATTATCATAAATTATTATTTTTATTTTTTATCTGAGAGATATTTTATTTGGATTTCTTCTTCAAAAACAATTTTGTTCACGAGCAATTAATACGCTAAAAGTAAAGTAATGAAATTTTATAAAGAAAACAGTCTTTTAATATCTATGTTCATATCTCTGCTAAGTTTCTAACTCAGTTTAATATAATTGTCTTAAAAAGGAATTTAAAATACAAATCTTTTCTTTCTCTCTCTCTCTCTCTCTCTCTTTATATATATATATATATATATATAGCTGTAAGTATGCCTAATATGAGACCCCAGCTTATAGGACATATAAAGTGCTGCCTCCTGGCGACTGGAGCGAAAAACAGTAGTTTATTGCATCATTCGTAATCAGTGAGTCAGTCGAGTGTCTACAAGCGCAAAGGTGTAGTATTTTTTTCCTGTATGTGTACTCGTCGACTTTTTTGCATCACCATTTTCATTGGCTGTTTTCACCTTTAAGGTGAGATTCTTATTAAAACTGTTAGTATTGGATCGGTAGCTATAAATGTGGAGAGTAAACACACCTGCTTGTTTTTAAGCTAACGTCAATCCTAACCTAAAAATTCAGTGGCGTGTTCAACAACATGGTCGTGCCCAATATGAGACCCAGAATCATGCCTAATAGGAGATAGGGTCTCATATTAGGCATTTTAGTTTTCACTCTCACAGCCTTATTTCCTCTGAAGCTGCATATGCAATGACGCCCAGGTGAAATCCACAACCATGTAGCAGTACTAACAATGTGGAAGGTATTGATCAAACAACAAACGTAGTGTTGTTTGATCCCATGTTACGTTTAAACTTACGTAGCATGGGTGGCTCGAATTGCGTGATATTTCAAAACTGTTGAATGTGGGGAACCTTATTACGTAACGATTGCATCCATATGCTCGAAAAATGTGTTTTTAAAACACTTTGTGAGTTACAACCTGACATCCAAAATTGATTTTTAATGTAACTATCCTATCTTCAATATTTTCCCATTTTTCGACACAATAGAAGACTGTTCGACAGTTCTTACTTGACTTACAGTGACAGGGAATGAATTAGATCCCTAGTATTAATTCTGCGTTATTCCATTAGAGATACCCATAAGTAATAGAAAAGGTACATATTTAAGTGGCGTCCTAAGTAATGAAAAAAAAATTCAAGCTGTTCCAAGTCTTTTGTTCAGCTATAAGCAGGGGATGTCATTTTAGCAAGGTGATAGCCTGTGATGGCACGTGAATCAGTTAGTTCCTGAATAATAATTCTGAGTAATTGCATAACTGATTAATAGAAACGTTCATTTTTAAGTGATAACATAAAAAGTGAAATACTGTTAAGTTGATCCATGTATTTTCTTTAACCCTTCAGCAGGCGCCTCAATTTTTGGAACACTAGTAGGTGCGCGTTGCACAAAGTCCAACGTCTCTTTCAACCTTGATTATACCTTAAGGAATAAACATTTTTTTTTTTTAAATTGAAAATAATAATTCTGCGTTTTATGACAAGTTAAATAATGTTGATAATGTTGAGATATGTTTATAATTAAAGGCCAAAGAAGGCAGATAAAATCACCTTAGGTAAAAACTGTCTGTTTTAATGCATCTAAGGACAACTTTCGAATCAATTCCTTTTACGTCCAAACACCTAAAAACAATGAAATTGTCCATCTTCGAATACAGTGAAATAGCAGCACATTGGATCTACTACATCAACTCATAATTTTGTCGTATTGCAATCCAGTATAATCACTGGTTTACCACGGTTAAATCACGACTAACAATAAATGGAAAGGAATACAACGGTCAGAAAATCAGAGCTGCATTAGAAAGGGTGTAGCTATAAATAGAAACTACTTATAACATTCAAACCATAATTGTAAAAACAAACCGTTCTAAATTACGAAAATGTTGCACTCTCTACACGGACGCGCCCGCTGAAGGGTTAAATAAACAAGATGGCGCGTGAATTGAATTTAGTGAGACACCATGATTTTTTTCTTTTTGCCTCGAATGAAATAAATATTTGCGGTAAAATGAACATATCTGTATTTTTTTTCATACGCAAAAACATGTACTCAAGGGAAAAGGTCACTTCATTAGTGAGTGCAAAATTTTATTTAGTAAGTAATGTCCACTAAATATTAGTAGAATAAATCACAGCTCCAAATAAAATTCTGCATAATTCCAAAAATAACATCCATTGGAGAGAGAAGCGTTCCTCTTGCAGTAACATTTCAAGAATGAAAATTATAAACCTGCACCACGTCTTTTGTTAGAATAAGCAGAGGAGGGCATATGGACCAAATTTAATGAAGACACTACATGAATTTGTGTATTCTTTTTTGCCTGAAATAGGTTAAATATTTGTGTTACGTTGAACATATCTCTATATTTTTTTCAGTCCCAGAAACAGGGCCACGGGGAAAAGGCTACCACATTTGATAATTGAGATAGTTTTATTTCGTATCCAATGACCACTAAAAATTAGGGGAAATAAATCGTGCCTAGAATGAAAATTCTGCTCAATTCCATAAATAACATCTCTAAGTAATAAAAAAATTCATTTTTAAGAGTTAAGAGACGCCCTAAAGAGCGAAAAATTGTAAAGATGCTCCACGTCTTTTGTTTGAGTAAGCAAGAGATAGTATATGAACTAAATTTTGTAAAACATTAATTTTTTTTTCTTCTTTTTTTGCCTGGAATAAGATAAATATTTGTATTACGTTGACCATCTATATACCTTTTTTTTCGTAATCAGAAACATGTCCACGAGATATGGGGCAACCGCATTTTATGAGTACGAGAGATTTATTCCTTGTGTACTTATTCCTTATGTCCACTCAAAATTGGGAGAAAGAAATCAGGCCCCGAAAGGAAAAGTCAGTTGACTCCGAAAGTGACACCAATAAGTTTCAGAAACGGGTTGATTATTCTCTAGTGACATGTTAAATATTGCAATATTGAAAAGCTATTTCACGCCTTTTTTGACGGAATAGGCAAGTAATGCCATGTCAATTGCATTTAGTGAAGCAGGAGATCGAATTTATTTGTTTTTTGCCTGGAATAGAAAAAAATATCTCTCTGTTATATCTAACATCAAAACCGAAAACTTTTCAAACCCAGAAACAATATCGATAGGCAGAGCAAACCACACTATCAGCCTTTTTACATACTAAAGCTTTGAAAAAGAGTTATCTAGAACTGAGGAATTCGAAAAAATGGTACATTGTATGAACTGTATTCATCCCTTTTTAATTTACAGCTCATTTGAAATTCTTATTAGTATTAAATTAAGTTCTAAATATTCACGAAAAATAATAATAATTCAAAACACGAAGGTAGAATAATTATGTTTTTTAATGGCTTTTACCAAAATTATATAATTAAGTTTCCCTGAATAAATATAATAATTAATAAATTAATGAGTTTGTTGGTCAAGTTATTTTTTTTTTAAATTTTCAAAATATTACAGGATGAGGCAGATTTTTTACACTTGTTAGTACCTATATTTCCCGCTAATTCTTACTTAATTTGCTTTTGTAACCAACTATCAAATTTTAAATCCGTAAAAAATATTAAATAATGAATTTTTTTTCTCTTTTCTTTTTTCAAATTAGGAAAAAATATCTACGATTATATGGTAACTCTCAAATCTGATAATTTACTAATATTTATTTAAACGTGTATTATTTATTGTATTTCTATACTCAAGTATTATGTATAATTGTCTGTACCGAGTAAATAGATTCCTCTTAACCCTTTGAGAGGCGCCGTTTGCACAGCGAAAACGTCGAAATAAAATTTTTTTTTTTGTTATCTTGTATTCAATGTATCCCAGTTAAATGAGCAAATAAATTTCTAGTACTGCCATCTGTTATTAGTTTAAAGAAGTAAAAACATTTTGCAACCCTTAATTTGGAAATTTTTCAGGATTCTTTAGGTTAAAAAAATCGGGAGGGGGGTGGGGATTGTGCACCACGCAAACGGTAGCTGTTGTTGCCCCTGCAAGGGTTACAGCCTTACATGAAACATCTCAATGCTTTCATTGCTTAAACCCCTCCCTCTCTTGTCACTGGTACTTGCTATGATTATCCACCTCCAGTATAAGCGGGTTAAAAATAGCCTTACTTTCCACACTTTATTTGTTGTCTTTGTTGTTTGTGTATATTCTATTCGGGCAGAGGTATTTTTTTCAAGGCGGAGACTACGGTTTTAAGAAAAGGAAAGAAATTCATCAGCCATTACACGTAACAAACGGTATAAAAATGTTTGCAGTGAATGGGGAAAAGCATCCGATACCATTAAAAGAGGGATGACTTCTCAAAAATTTTCTTTAAAAGGAAGAATCAAATTTTATTCTTTGAATGTGAAAAATTATAAAATCATTTCATATGTCAAGACTTGATACTAATGTAATGGGATAATATAAAGCCTAAATGTATAGAGTTTAATTATACTGGGTATTTGAAAAAGAATAATCCGAATTTAAAAAAAAAATCATAATTATTCATATTTTAATCCGTTTTGATCGAATAATGTATAGGCAGAAAGAGGGAAATCTCGACTTTCACGCAGTTGGTGTCAAATAGCGCTAACGCTCTTCCTTCGCCCGCCACTTCAGTGTTTATAAAGATGGCGACTGCACAACAGAAATACTTTTGTGTTCTACGCTTTGTGAAGTGTGAGTCCGTAACAACTGTTCATCGGGATTTTCGTCGACAAAAACCTGGTAGATTGAAATTCCTACCTCTCAGAGAATTGGGCGATGGTATAAACAATTCCAAGACATGGGCTGTCTGTGTATGTATAACAGCCGTGGAAGCAGTGTATGCAGACATGCTCACAAAAGTTTGGGACGAATTTGCCTATCGTATAGACATATGTCGTGCATCCAAAGGTGGGCATATTGGACTTCTTTAATTTGGTTTGTAAAAAAACTTTACGATTATCCATGTAATATAATATTAATTTTAAGTTTCTATGTTCAATATTTTTCATAATATAGTCATTTCAAATCGGATTATTCTTTTTGTAACATGCTGTATAAGAAATATAACAACTTAATTACATAAAATTTAGCGAATGACAATAAGGACTGCATATTGCCCAAAACGTGATTCATAAAGCTACTCATTCATAAAGTTAAATATTAAAATTTCAGTATAGTTTAACATAAATGCAATGTAAAGAAAACGAATTTAAAATTCAAGAAGAATTCATGCCACTTTTCATACAAGTTTTCCAGACAAATAAAAAAACAAACTTTCCTAAGAATCAATAAATCTCTAACAATATAGTGTTTCGCAATTCTTACAGAGAAATACATCTTTTCCACTCTGAAATCGTTGACATTATATAGCAAAATTGGGACTAAAAAATATCTTTCCAGCAATTGTAGGTCATACGACTAATTACGTAACACACTTTTTGCATAAAAAAATTAAAATAAACAATAAAGATAAAAAAAGGCGACTACTCTCTGATAATTTAAGTTTAATCATAACTCTGAAACATTTCCAAGAACATTTTATTAAAAAAATAACTTATTAATTATTTTCTATTTTCATGCAACACATAGTAGATATAAAAACGTTTTAGAAAAGCTTTGTGTAAAAACAAAAGTCTATTCTAAAGTCGTTAGCATAGTTTTGTTACATGTTCAAATTTTCCTTAATCTACGTCGTCTAAAAATACATTTCCCAACTCGTATTTTAATATCTTCGTGAAATCCTGTGAAAAGTTCTTTTCGTACAATTTCATTACGATTCATCAAAAAGTTCAGATTTTCTCAGAGTTAAAAAGTTCTTCGAAGTTAGCTCTTCACTGGTCACGATATAAGGATTGTTCTTACAATTCCTTTCTTAAAGGTGTCACTCTGTTTAAGAGCCAAGATATTTTCTATCCATTTTTCTAGTTTATCCCTTCAGCGGGAGTGCCAATTATGGGAACACCAGGCGCACGTGGCACAAAGTGCAACGTGTCTTTCAACCTTAATTATTTCTTTCGTGATAAACATTTTCATTTTTCAAATTGAAAATAATAATTCTGCGTTTTATGTAAACATATAAAATGTTGATAATATTGAGATATATTTATAATTAAAGGCCAAAGAATGCAGATACAGTCGCCTTATTTCAAAACTGTCCGGTTTATTGGATCTCAGGACAACTTGCGAATGGATTCCTATTATGTCCAAAATCCTAAAAAACAATGATAAAGTCCCTCTTCGTGATATGCGGAATGCCGTTTAATAGCTGCAGATTTGATTAACTACATCAACTTCTGCTTCTGTCGTATTATAATGCAGTACAATCGCTGGTTTACCACTGTTAAATCACGACTAACAATGAATGGACAGAACTACAAGATTCAGAAAATCAGATCCGCATTAGAAAGCTGGTAGCTATAAATAGAAACCGCTTTGAACATTCAAACATTATACGTAAAAACAAACCATTCAAAATTACGAAAATGAGGCACTTTGTACACGGGCTAGCCCGCTGAAGGGTTATTTTTAGATACACATCATTATATTTAAATTACGAATTACATGTGTGCCAAACAAATACTTCTCTCGCTTCTGTAAATAAATTAAAATAATGATAATAATAATTATGTGTCAAACGACGTAAGTTGCTAATATAAGTTTCTAGTCAAATAATGCCTTCACTCTAATGATTTGAAAAAAAAAAAACTATCCATTCAGAGAGTTTAAAATTGCAAAATGCAATATTTTTTGCTAGGAAAGAAAGATGGTTCAATTTACTCTCCTAAAAAAATCGCTCTGCAAATTAAATATTCCTAGATCCTTTGAAAAAGGTAGGGAACTTTTTGAACACTTAGAATATAACAATTTAGAAGATAAACTGCGTGATTACGGTATTATGATTGTAAACAAAAGGATATAATTGAACACATTTCAGTTACTAAACAATCTTAATTTTGGAGTTGACTCTAATTGAATAGGCATATAATTAAATAAACTAACATACAAACCGATTTAAATATATAAATTAATTTTTAACTATTATCTATATGAATACGGGGAAATATTAATAAAGTTATTAGTTTCATCAAGTTGTTAAATT
Source organism: Dolomedes plantarius (assembly GCA_907164885.2). NCBI lineage: Eukaryota > Metazoa > Arthropoda > Arachnida > Araneae > Dolomedidae > Dolomedes > Dolomedes plantarius. The sequence continues at coordinate 117,112,587 of OU015500.1, forward strand.
TTTCCTTAAATTGCTTGAATTTACAAATTTGCAAAATTTTAGGAAATAGTTTACATTCATTTATGTATTTTTTAATGATCCTGTGAAGTATAGAGGCATATAATTATATAAACTAACGTACAAACTGGTTTAAATATATTAATTAATTTTTAACTATTATCCATGTGAATACTGGGAACTATTAATATATTTATTAGTTTTGTCAAGTTGTTAAGTTTTCCATTATATTGCTTGAATTTGTAAATTTTCAAAATTTTTGGAAGTTTATAATCATTTATTTCTTTAGTAATGATCCTATGAAGTATATAGGCATATAATTATATAAACTAACGCACAAACTGATTTGAATATATAAATGAATATTTAACTATTATCTATGTGAATACGGGGAAATATTAATGAAATCATGAGTTTCGTCAAAATTTTGAATTTTTCCTGAAATTTCTTGAATTTGTAAATTTGCAAAGTTTTAGGAAATTTTTTATATTTAATTATTTATTATTTTATACTCAAAGTAAAAGAAGTTGGTAATTTTATTGATTTTAACCAGAAGTTTGAAACACAAAGGTAAACATTTATGGATTGAAAGGCATCTTGTATTCAGACAAATTGTAAAGTTATATGCAGAGACTAGATGAAAACCTGTACTTCGTTACGGAGTACAATCAAATTTAATGCAACGGTCAATGTATGCAATTAATGGCAAAAATATGTACAAGTATATTTATAATATATACAACGATCAACGTATTCAATTGATGTAAAAAAACGAAAAAATATATTTATAAAAATATCGTAACGGATATTTTTATAGGCAAAATAATGTAGGAGAAAATATTCAACATAAATTTTATAAAAAATACTAAATAATATAGTACAGTAAATAAAATACAGTTTAAAGAACATATCTTTTACTGTATTTTAATTTTTTTTTTTGGATAATGTCCAATCGTCTACCGCATTAGAAAGAAAAAAAAATATTTTATATCTATGACGTTGTTATGCACTTGACGATAAATTTATTTAAAGTACCAGAAAAAGAAATCACGTGATCAGCATTTGATAACTTTAATTCTAATCATTAATCTTTAAAAATTCACCAAAAATCAGAAAAGAGAGGTAAAGATTCGAAAAAAATTTCATTTTAAAGGAATTTTTATGATCTTTCTCGTGATAAAAATTTTACAACCCTCGGATTCTTATTTTAAATGCAAACTTTAAAGAATATTAAAAAAAGCTTAAAAATTTAATTTTAAAAAATTCTAGGAAGAATTTTCAAAAATATTTCTTAGTGCACCCCTACATTATAAGAAGAATTGTCATGCAAAATTTTAGACCTTTACGTGGAGCCCTATATGTGAGTTGTCTGTCAGTCAGTCAGTCAGTCAGTTAAGGAACTGTTTTATATATAGAGAGACTAACAACGGGTTAAAAAAATTTCTCACAGTGTATGTAAGCTCAAATATCAGACATAACGTTTATATAAAGATAAATTTCAAAGAATTCACAGTACATGGAATTCAAGAAAACTGAAAATACTGTAAATTAAAGATATCAGTATGTGGTTATTTTTTTTCAAGAAAGAGGGTTAGACACATTTGCTTTAAAAATACCTAGCCGTATGCCTCACTATTACCAGAAATGAATTAATTAAAGCGTCATTTGTTTAAAATGGGTCAGCTGTGAGAATAACTCACTTTATCAGAAATAAAATAATAGAATAGAACCAAACAAATTTCCATTGAAAAAATTCAAGTACACGAGATAATGCTTTGAAAGTGCATATTCAAGCTTTAAGAAGCAACTGTTCTTTCTCAAAAAAGAAGAAAGAAAAAACTTGAACATTCTAAACTTCAGTCGCCACAAAACGCGCGATGGAGAAATATTTTTGCAACGCTTGATGCATCACCTCCAAAAACAAAGAAACAATATTTCAGCATCAACATAAAAGACAACGTTATAAAAAGCGTTAATAAACTGCGAGAGGGAAAAAAGCAGTGGAGTAAAACGCTTATGGAATGACATATGACAAAATTTATCTTGAATAACGGCCAACTTTTTCCTCGGGACAGCTAAAATTCAGGGGAAAATAAGCCACATAATAAATGTGTAATAGCACCGCAAAATACTGCATTTAAGTCGGAAAAGAAAAAAACATCAAAGGTTTCTCTATCTCTTGTACATTCATAATGCATAGGTCATGGTGAGGATCACGTAGCAAATAGCAAACTGCTGAGTACACCCATTTATCTCTGCCAAAGGGGAGGGGGTGAATTTGAGTGATATTTTCCGATGGTTTGAGGTCTACCTCATGCATCATTCAGGTGTGTAATTTACGTCACTCACGAAGATATTAATGAGACTGAAAATGCTACCAGAGGGGAAAAAATATGCTCGAAATAAGCAATCTTAAAAAAAAAAAATAGTTGCTGTATGAAAATACATTGATTGAAGCAGAATCAAACCAAAAATAATAAAAAAAATGTTTTGTTTCCCGTTTCCCGTTAATGGGCAAGAAAAACTGTGCAATACTGTTTCTTAGAAAACACATCTCATTTATTTTTCATCAAATGAAACTGGTTAAGCAAAAATGTAGAATGAATTTCAACGACTGCGATGATTGCTTTTTGGGATCGCTTGGATACACAGAAATTTATTTATCCATCGTATTTGTAGTTCCCGGATGAAACACTCGAAGATCTAACGATATACTGTGAGATGAATATGAATCCCAATTTATTATTTTTGTTCAGGCAAAATGTATAAATAACAAATCGTAATGTGGTTTTCATATCGTCATTTGGAATCGTCTGTAGCATTCTAAATAGCTCTATGAAATTGGTAAAAGTACAAGAGGCAAATCATGTAGCAGAAAAACCTTTTTGAGACTAATATATATGTCTTTCCTCCTAAGTCCTAAATTATTATCACTAACAGGAGGAACCTCGGCTGCGTGTTCGGTATTATTGCGATGCGTATGGTTTTCAGGGTAAAACACATCGCATGCTTCATCGGCTGAGTCGGTTTATAATTAATGAATTATTTAAACGACATGATTGGGTTATATTCCCCTCTAGAAAATGTTATTGAAACTTTATATTAATTTTATTGAAATAGCTAATTTAAAAATATGCTATACAACCTCACTGTGCGCATCTTTCAATACAATTTAATCAGATTAATTCCCAATCTTCTTTTAAAAAAATAGTACTTTGCTAATATTTGCCGTTTAATTTATAATATTCTGTAGAAATATTTACCTGGGTATTTTTAGAAACCATATTTGTCTCACTTTAAACTGTAAGCTCCTTTATATAAAATCGAGAAAAACAAACCATAGTTCAAGTGTTAAGATTTTTATCAGGTTAACTTGTCGTTTTCATGTTGTTGTTATTTTATGCCAATTTTGGAACTTACTCCATTACAGTTGTCATTTTAGTTTTCCCCTACTTTTGGTCTATAAGTTCCATATTGGCATTTTCACACATATAAAAATTCCCATGAATGAATCTTTTTTTTCCAAATACGGTGGTACTTGTCGTGAGACATTGGCTTTTTGTTATTCACCGCGAAGTCTTGGTAGTAACTATATTATGGGAGCACCATTTAGGTGAGCCAGCGTTCCTTCCCACGAGGGCACAACATGGTAATGGCCAAGCCGTACTCGGGATTTGAACCTAAGCCCCTGCGTGGAAGCTCTCGACACTAAACACTATTCCATGTGGGTGGCGATGTACGAATCTAGTAGAACATGTATCAAAACAGCCGCAAAGAAAAATAAAAAATCCTCAGATACAAAAAAACTGTGCGGAAGACAATAACGATATACAATACGTTGAAAACACAAAATGCGTATTTGCATGTTTCTTTTGAAATGAATTATAATGTGTTTTAATCAAGGACTTTAGAAAGTAAACTGTGGATTCATTAAATACATTTGGTTTTACAAGTAAATTGCACAATGTCGCCCTGTACAAAGAGAGAATCCTGTGCAAATGCAACTCCAAAAATACAGCACAATATGAGGAATATATTGAATTCCAGAAATTTATTCCTATCGACAAGCTGGTGAAAAATGAAAAATTTTAGAGAAATGGCAATCGTCAAAGATAACACCAAAAAACTACACTGCTGGCCAATAAAGTTGCAACATCATGAAGGAAAGCAAATAACAAAACTTGACTTATTGTACGTATACAGCATAGTAGGAAGAAAACATGTGTCCGAAATTAGTATACCCAGCCGCCTCTGGCAGGAAAAACGGCATCGATTCGAACTGGGCTTCGATGACAGATACGGGCAAGTCATTCCATGTTATTCAACTCTATGTCCCACTTCATCAATCGTACTGGCTGGAGAGTGGTGGCGTCCCAGTCGCTCAGAAACCCATGACCAGATATTTTCAATTGGTGAGATATCTGGAGAAAGTTCTGGCCAGGGTAACATTCGAACACCATCTGTGCCGAAGAACGTCAGGACACGACAGGCAACATGTGGCGTTATCTTGTTGAAATATGACATCTCCGAGGCCTCGAAGATAGGGTACACCTACCGGCCATAAGATATGAGAAATGCAAAGCTGGCTGATCAGTTTACCGATGACGTGTGCAAGTGGTGTTCGTGTCCTGTACCCAATGGATGTCCATACCATCACACCAGGTGCAGGACCCTTTGACGATATCGAATGCAAACAGGCCTCGTGCGTTCTTCTCGGTGCCTCCAGACACGGATAAGTACATCATGATGCTGCAAGCATAATCGGAACTCGTCTGAAAAGACGAAGTGGTGCCACTTCAGTATCCATTTTGTCGTTGGGCGCACAACTGTCGACGCGCGACTCTATGCTGCAGTGTCAAGGGAACCCGTGCCGTGCAGTTCCAGACATTGATGCACTTGTGCTACAAACAAGCCCATTTCCTGACTCAAGGTCCATGATGTGGCTGTACTATCCTGCAAGCCCGACCTGCCAACATGTCTGCCCTCTCGGGCGTTAGTGGTTTTGAGACCGTTGAGATCCTACATGGCGTTCAGTATGAGTTCAGGAGGGTCATACTAAACGCATGACCCTGCCGAAACCAGCTATTCCATATTCGCACGACAGTCGTTAGATTCCGACCAAAGCGAGTAACAATATCGCGAGACGATACACCGCACTCTCGATAGTCTGCGATCCTTCCGCTATTCAATTCCGACTCGTGTTAGTAACCATTTAGCCTTCTTGTATTAAACACAACACTATATTCTCACAAACGAACAACATTCAAATGCGATTTCCAAATGAGAAACCCGCTTCGTAACTTTTCTTTTATATAGAGTTTGAGATGACGTTTCTCCCCCCTGTATCATTCGATTGCGCTAAAATGCGAATCATTTGAATATCCAAGCCTCTTCTTCCTTTCATGCGAATTTGGCGTTTGTATCATCCCTATTTCATATTGTTGAAAATTTACTAGCCAGCAGTGTATATAAACTGCAGAATCAGCTCTTACATTTCGCAGACAACCTGCCGAAGTGTCCATCTATCCTAAATACTCAATGGAGTATCGACATTAATACTCTTCCTAAGACCTCTTATATACCTACAAATTTATAGATATCTCCCTGTTCAATGTTTATATCTTCTGACAATAAAATGTATTAAGTGTGAAAACAAAAAAGTATTTTCCATTATCACTATAACTTATAGTGATAATGGAACTAACTTATAGTGATAATGGCACCTAATCTTTCACATTTCAACAGGAATGCCTGCGATTAACTTAGCACTGTCTCATGCAAAAAGAAACAGTGGCGCGACCTAGTGGCATGACCTACAATAACTCTTCCAAGTCAAATGCGAGTAATTTTCGTTTCTGACGTGAAGACTGATTATGCAGAAACTCTGGCGTATATGAGTAATGGTCAAAAAACTTGGGTGAGCAAAACAGAACACAATAGCGTACACAATAATCTTGTGCTCAGATTTCATGCTTTTTATGGAGATGTCAAGAAGGCGGGCCTTTCTGACAAGACCATAATGAGGATATAATACTGAGGTCGAGTTCCTGATAACGAGTCAACAATGAATTATGACCACGATGAAAGAGACTAATTTTTATACCTAAAACTCTATTAATTTTTTGTTGGTAACGGATGGTTTTAATTTTACCCAGTTTAAAATTAAATGAATTTCTATTAAAGGTGCACAACTGATACATAATTGAAGGGTGCAAAATTGAAAGCTGCATGACATAATGGGAATGTAATGCAATGATTTTAATGTCGCTTTCTTAAATTTAAAATTACATGACATGGCTTCTCTACAACTGCAAATTAAACGCAAATTGCTGATGAAAATTTTTCAATCAGTATTTCCATTACCATGATTGCACTTGAAATATTAAAAATGTGTTTAACTCAATTTAAGTGAAGAGTTTTAATTAGGTTTATTTATAAATTATACATACAAATTAAATATTACGCAATATAAAACTGTGATAGTTGCAGACAATTAATATTTTACCAAAAAAAAAAGAAACCTTATTCTAAATTGCATTTTATTTTATATATTTTTATTACGATTACTTTGTATATATTAAAAGGTAAATATTTTCAGGAATTCTACAAGTTCTGAACATAACAGATTTTTTATCGTGATAAATTGAGTAACAATTCGTTCCTTTTCTAAGAGTGTTTCCACTTCATCTTAGGCTAATCAATAGCTAATTTTAATGCTGATACTAAAGTTATAATGTATACTTATGTTTTAACATATTCCTATACTTTTGAAATAGATGAAAATATTTTCTAATTTCACCACACTTACGCGGATATTTTCATTGTACGACTTTTAATTTCGACTTGCTTTGCATGGCATGTCGAAACGCAACAACGATGAAATAGTACAAATGGGAATTAAAAATGCCCATTAAATGTTCGATGAAAACAACCAAATGTTTGTTTAAACATTAAAATTAGCAAGGTAAAAATAACGTAAATATTATAAAAAAATCTAACAAATGAACTCTCAGATATTTGACGGAGTTTATCTCTTTTAGTTTTAAAACCACATAAAAATATGAATTGATAAATATAGGCATTATAAACGGACAGTACAATTTTGACGCTCTAAATAATCCATTGTTTCTTATTCTACAAGATGTTGTTAGATAACAAGAAATGTTATTCTACAAGATGTTAAAGATAAGAAATAAATAAAAATAAATACAATTACAATTAAAATCAGGAAAATCACACGCCTAACCGTTTATTAGTTATTTCAGTTGTACCATTTATATCAGTTAATATTTGTATAGATTATAAAACTACATTTTATTGTTTTCCACTTCCTGCAGATGCGCTTGAAGATAACATTGCACCATAACTCTGAAACGTTATTGATACTTTTTCGGTGCACTTTTATTTAGCACTTCATCTTATATGCTAATATATTAAATGCTTGGCTTAGTAGAAAAAGAGAAAATTACCTTCAACCTATATTTATGCAGCTTATGGAATAATTTACATTTTCTTTCAACCACAGAATATTACATTTTTGTCTTCTCTCACCACATGGAAAACCGAAAATTTAATATCTTTCAGCTTCAAGCTTTTCACAAAACTCAAAGAAATTTGTTTCGGAATGGGCAGAATATTGTGAGGAAATATTCCTAAAACTTAATTTCCTCAGGGGCTAGAATTGCTTTGCAACATCTACAATGATGTCATGAAAGTATTTCAGTCAAACCGTGTATGTAAAGAGAAAGCATCTTTGTTTCATGTGAAATGCATTTTGGATATTCAACCGACTCCATTCGCAAGGAATGCTGGCATAAAAATTGGATATTTATTTTACAGTTAAGTGATTTCAAAGCATATATCCGTGAATTTTTTTTCTTCTTAAAAATGCAAATATTACACGATTTTCAAAGACTTGAAATTATGTCTGTTAATCAAAGTACCTAAGTTTCAATGTTATCTATTTATAAGTAATGTTAATAATTTTTTCTTATATAGTTATTATTAAAATGGGGTCTTCAAACTTTTAAGTAAGTATTGGGGTGAAAAAATTTGGAATTATTTTAATATTCTTAAAACACACAGTTATTGTAAAAAAAGTACATTTGTTAATTTAAGAAATATTAATATTAGGAATAGTTATAAGAAATAGTTACAATGAACCTCTGAGGAGCATTTGATCAGGGAAGTAATACGTGTTTTTTAGACTATTTGCAGTATCATGAGGCATATAAATTGCAAGAAAAGTGTTATAGAAGTAACAGGTAACATCTGTTAAAATAAACCATATCGCTGGAGGAAATATGACTTCATTTAATAAAATATACACGTTTCAAAGACTAAATATGGCATATGAAACCTAACTACACCATTATATATGTATATATATATATTGACATATCAGTCAAATATGTAATTTAAGACGTCTTATATATCTTTAGTTTACAATTAAAATTATTTTAATCAAAACGTGTTTTATGCTTACAATATTTTCACACATTAGGTTTTGATTACAGATTAAGACGTTTGAGATGATACAAAATATAAATATTTTTTTTAACTAGATTATAAAAAATATGTCTTTTTTGTTGAAGTTTATGACATTTTAGTGATCAATGTGTAGAATAATTTAAGCTAAAACTTCTTCCCAAAAAAGATGACAAGAAATTTCCCCTAAGATACAACTAGTTACATATACATAATGCACATCGCTTTACCTAATAATTACTCACATATTCCCAAGAGTAAAATGTATTCACGTATAAATATTTCATATAGGATAAAAGTAAGTTTGATCCAGTTTGACAGAATTTTCTTAATTTCATTATTCAAGCATGATTTTGCTTTTGCTTGAGTAAACTAGGAAAAAGAAATATGTTATGATATCGTACTTACATGTAGTGTCAGGTGTAGTAATTGTAAACAATATATGAATGATCGAAATATTTTTATTTATATAAAAACCTCATTTGGTTTTAAAATTAGAATAACAGTTAATAACAATTATTTTAATCATTCCTATTATCTTCCAGATAAAAAATTATAAAATATCAGTATTTAAAAGCTCTAAAATACAATTTACAACTACCCACGACATAATAGGGGTAACTGTAAACAAATGTTTTGAAATATTTTAAATAAAATACAGATACAAAAATGGAGGTACTTGTATATCAGTTGACAGTATATTGCTTAATTTCGTGTTTTAAAACTCAACCGCATGTTTATAATGACAATTTTATTTTTCCCAATAAAATGGTAAAGAAAGATGGCTCTGTAAAAGGCAATATTACCAATCAGTTCCTCGAAAACCATTTTTGGATAGTTTTTGCTTTAACATATTATACGACAGTATAAACCATATCATATTTATAAAAAAATTGATGACGGAATCATATTTATAGCAATATTCATAAACATATTATAACAATATTGACGATATCATATTTATAACAATGTTGTTAATAATACCATATCAATTTCACGGATAATCAATGCAAACTATTGCATTGTAACACAAATCAAATGCAATTATATAAAATGATATAAATTTTAAAAAATTACTTTGTGTTAAATATGAATATACGTAAGATGCTTATTCTTGACTTGCGTTGAATTTCAATATCATATTTCTTTGCAGATATTGCGCATTCTAGAATTCCTATAGCCGCATTATTTAGAATACATATCAGTTTTAATAGGCCATTGCATCCACATTTTTACCTTTTCGGAACTGTCATTTTTACGTGACACAATTTTTAGGAGAAAATTAATTTTATAAATTATGTCAGAAAGAACTGGTTTATTTCATATCTAAGTGACAGTTATGTACTGATAACCGGAACACTTTCTGCCTTACTTCACAACCTTATTTCCAATTAGAGCTAATGAAGGCACTCATTCCAATTTTATATGCAGCGTCAAAGTGCGGAAGCGAATCAAGTTTGTAAATTTTAATTAATTACCTAGACCATCAAATAAGGTGAAATCTGCTATCAAATACTTTAATAGAAGTTCTTCTAATTATAATACAAATTTCGGCTTTAACAAACAAGTTTTGAGTTCCTCTTATAATATTAACATTATATTGATTAAATAGTATTATCAAAAGTATAGGTCTGTTAATGAAAATGATTCTGTTTTCTTATTAATGAAAAAAAATATTACCAGCACATTTTAACCATTGAAATATAGAGCAAAATATATAAAATTACTGGCAATCTAAATCTATCGACTTTAAAGATAGAAAAAATATTTACAGGGAATATAATTTAGATTTAATCCATATTATAGCCCCTCTTTTACAGTTAAAAAATATCAAGGATTTATAAACAGCTGAAGTAATATCACTCTTAAACCTATATTAGAATAATAACATGAAAGATAGTAATAGATGGAATTAAATATCTATATGATTCGTATGAATAAAAAATATTTATTATAAATAATAGTAAGAATAACTGAGAAAAAGTCTACCTATAAACTATATATGTTAACTTGAGTCTATATATATATATATATATATATATATATATTTATTTATTTATTTATATATATATACAACCTTTGTCCAGAACGTTCGGTGAATGTGTCTATAGTCACAATAGATTGTTGACTTACATGAAACAGCTGTTACTGTCCTTCGAAGTAATCCCCGTACGCGGTAATGCATACCTGGGAACGGCTGTACAAGTCTTGGAAACTCCTAGCGTAGTCGTCTTTAGGGAAGTCCTTCAGCTGGGTCGTAGCATTACGTTGGATGCCCGAAATGTCCGAAAACCTGTGGCCCATCAGGTCTGATTTAAATTTGGAAAACAAGAAATAGTCCGGGGAAGTTAAATCAGGGAAGTTGAATGGGTGATTCTCGGACACAACTCGCCTGTTTGCCAGGAACTTCTGCACCAGAAAGGCACTATGTGGCCGGGCATTGTCGTGAAGCAAGGTCCAGTTGTCTTGCTTGGCGTTCTGGGGGCGTACCCGATTGATCCCTTGCAGCAGCCATTTCAGCATATCCACGTACACAGCGGCATTTAACGTGATGCCCTCAGGGAGGATTTTTTTGTGGTCGAGACCCTCAGAGTCGAAGAAAACCACGAGCATTGCCTTAATGCGGGATTTCTCACTTCACACCTACTCGCTTTTTGGCGACCCTGGACCCCGCTACTCCATACTCTGACGCTTGCCGTCGGGGTCGTACTTTAGGCACCAGGTCTCGTCACCCGTGACAATGGTTTTCAGGAAATTTGTCTTTCGATCCGCCATGTCGATGAAGTATCCACAGATGTTAATCCGAATTTGCATTTGCTCCGGCGTCAAAGTATAGGACACAAGTCGGGAGCAAATCTTGCGTTTACTCAAATCCTGGGTCCGTATGAGGTGGACCATTTCACGACCAATTCCCACTTCCCCAGCTATCATTCCAACTGCCACACGACGATCCTTGGCCAACTATTCCTTCCCTTTCTGTACGTTGTTCGGGATGCGTGCAGTTGCAGGCCGACCACTTTCGGGAGAAGTCTTCAATGGTGTCCGGCCCTTCTCGGAAGCGTTTAATCCACTGATACATGCACTTCAAGGTGACAGCACGTTCTTCGTAAACTTTTAGCAGCATATCATCTGTCTCTTTCACTGATTTTCCAAATCTGAAACAGAAGAGCATATTCGTTCAATTTTGAATTTTGACCGAGCGCACAACACCTGCACTCTACAATGCACTGTTTTCACACTATAAGCTAACTCCCAGCGCCGCCGGTCAGGGACTGGTTCAGATCAGTCTTCACCTGTCCGGCTCGGTAGGCCCCTGTTGCAAACTCTTACGACCGTGACCACTGTGACGTCATTCACCGAACTTTCTGGACAAAGGTTGTATATATATATATATATATATATATATATATATGTATATCTGGAACGAGTGAGCGACTCAACGTACATTAACTTAGAAATAACTTCATTTATTCTTCAAACTTAATATAGTCTCAACTCCAACATATTCGTTTCTTAGTTCTCTCAAACTTTCAACCTCTCACCCTCGAAAATACGTGTTTAATCTTCTAGCTTACCCCATTATTTTGAGGTCCGTCTACAATTAGATTCCCGTGGAATATGCTTCACACAAAGCGCATGATTATTGAGTCGGAGATATCCCATGATGGGTGAGTCAGAGAGCGCGTGATTCCCATTGTGTAAGCATACTTCGAAAACACGTCGTACGTTTCTTGAATCGAGAGACTCCCCCATCTCGTACCGTCTTCTACTGGCTTTTTTTGTTAACTATCTCATATTCTTGTAAATTTTAAGAATTCCCTATTGTTTTAATTTAAGTTAGTTTAGTCATTTTAATTGCTTTTCATGGCGAATATATATATATATATATATATATATATATATATATATATATATATATATATATATACTTACACACTAAAGTTAGCATTTATAGATTATAGGTAGATATCTTTTCTGCGTTATTGTTATTATTGTTTTTAAAGACTATTTTTAACTCTTAGGAATCAGATAGACGTTTGATTCCCTCTATTACATCCATTCATGTTATTATTCTGAATTTTACAGAATTATCTGAGGAATAATACCTTCCGACCCTAATAAATGGAACAGAATTATAAAAAGGCATTTTCTGTGATTCCGTCATAGAATATTAACTCTAACTGTAAATAATATACAAAAATATGGTCATTTTACTTTCAACTATTAAAAATTCAAAATTAGTTAATATATATTTCCAACTTATTACTGAATCTTTTATAAATAATTACCATCATTTTTCTATTTTTCATTAAAGGAGATTTTGTGTTATATTAATCTTTTTATATAAAAATAAGCTTTTCTTAGCTTAATAGAAAAACGGATGCTTAAAACGAACCACATTTTCTTTTTCTTTTTGTCAATTTGCGGTTAATAAAAGGTCAAAGCGTTTCCTTTCGGAAGCGGCATTCAAACACTTAATAACAACATTAACTTTATCCTTAGATATTTCTCCTCTTTTAATCTCGCTCATTTAATTATACCTGAACGTTTCACAAAAACACACATACAAAAAAAAAGAAAAAGATTATAAATGTTAAACTGCACATCTTAACTCACGGAAAACTTGAAGTATTATGTAGTCAGCGCTGCAAATTATGTTTCAAAGAAATTAATATAGATATGTTTGGAATACAAAATAAATATTAAGTAGAAGTTATATTACTTTTTCTTTACAAATTATTATTATTTTTGTATAACTGCAGGTTTATGGAGAGAATTTATAACAGAAAAATTCCTTTTAATGGTAAAATATGCAAAATATGTAATAGTTTATACTTTATGAAGAGCATTATTTTTTAGTACACAAAAGTGAAAGCTTTATCATAAGAATAATATATATTTAGCTGCGTAATTTCAGTAATAATCTATGTTATTAACGTAAATCTGTGAAGCATTAATAACAAAAGTTGTGACTAATTTGTATTGTCAATAATTTTTTGTATAATATTCTACATAAGCTCATTCGCAGAGAAACTGAGAGAGAATAACAAATTAATTTTATTTGATAATCAATATTAAATGACTTTTTCTACTTCTTCTGGTAGCACTTGAATAGCTGCTACTGAAACATCGATTAATTAAATATCCTAACATGAGAAAATACTCGGGTTATAAATATTTTGCATTGAATCTGTAATTAGTATAATTTTACTAACTGTATAACTTAAATTAGTTCCACAAACTTCACAGATTAGCCAAGAGCCGATTACCTTGCTCCATCCACCAGTGCAAACTACATTCAATGTCATCACCAATTCGCATGAAAGTTCGAAATTTGATTCTGATTTGACGCATCCTTTGAATAACTATCAAATTCCTACTTTACAGCAAATGATCAAGTAATATTGATGGTCAATTCAAAATAGCAGTGTTATTTCCACCGGCGAAAATCTACGCACTGCTGTCTTCAATGTTTCTTGTATGTAGAAAACATGGTCTCACATGGGTAGATTAGTCTTTTAAAAAATATGATATATGTTGGCGCCCTTTTTAGACTGATTCTGCGCCATTTGGCGAATTGGCTGCTCGCGAAGCTTTTGCTTGGGAGTTACCGAAAGAGGTAGAAAATAGAATGTGATTAAAATATGTGGACTATGTTTGGTTCGTTTCACAGTTGTATCCAATAATGATTTTTTAGTAGTGTTATGTTTCGAGGTGTTGACGAATTTAATAAATGTTTGTTAGTAGAATTACAGTCTGCTTATTATCGTTTATAAAAATTAAAAACTAACGTCAACAACATAGTTGAATTAATTGTACCAGTTCAGAATATGCTTAAAGATATGAAATTAGGCGAGTAACAAATTATTTCATAATTAAAAATCATATGTCAACATTCTTAAACACTGGAAAATTTATAGCTAATTTGTATGGTGAAATTCAAATAATGGAATTTTTTTTCCTCTTAATTATAAAAATTTCAGCGTAAAAAAATGTTTGCCAAATAAAACAATTATTCGAAATGTTCATTTAAAATGTATCCCTTTCTTTTTTTTTCCAACAAAAGCGTTGAGTTTTTATGTCATATGAATAAGAATGTGCAGGAGAAACAACAAAACGACTTATTTCTTTAATTATATGCAAAATCTGTCATTTTTCATTCTATGTAATTTCTTTCATAAAAAAATTCTTTCATAAAAGCAAACGTAAGAAACGTGTAATTCTTATATGATTATATAAGAATTCATATATGATAAAAGATGCGCATAATTCCCATTGCTGCTGTCTCACAAAATGTTACAAAAGTGTGCAATATTTTTTGTTTTTTTTTTCTTCCAAAGAAGTGCCTAAAAATTTGCAAAAATAATCCATAAAAGCAAACACACATAAATTTTAAAATAAATGAAAAACGTGTGTTTTATTCTTAAGAATAAATAGTCAGTATCTTAACTTAATTTTAAGGGAATGAATATATATAAAATTTGTCAAATTTATATTAAAAATAATATATAAGGTTTATTTAAAACTTGTATATATAACATGTCCTCACAGAATATAAATATTAATTTTACGGATTCTTAAAGCAATTCCTTTTACGCTTTTTCTAGTTCAAAATGGATAGAGCAAAATGTGTAAGTTTGTTAATCGAAATCTCCCAGTTTAAACACGTTTAAAAATGCAACATTTAATGTATCAACTTCCGGGTTTTATAAACTTTTATTATGTTTTACTGCGCTCGAAACCTTCCAAAATAATTAGTTAATACTCCAATTTACACCTTAACTAATCCCCAAGTTATCAAGACTGTTTCAACACCTCACCATTAATAACGTTAATGGAATTAACATCAATATTAGAAATACTCAAGTAACAAAGATAAACTCCAATAAAGTATAATGTTGTGTGACGAATAATGGAAATGCAAATTGAGAATATATTAAAAGTGTGTAATGGAGTAAGTTTCGAACACATCAGGGTTCCCTCTTTAATTGATTAGGACTTCTGAGAAACTAATTAATTCGTCTGAAATATTTCAATTGGTAGGTGTAGATAATGATATACATTAGTCTTTGAAGATATATTAGGAAACAAACTAACGGCCAGTCGCTACCGCGCTTCATAAATAGAAAGCATGCAAAGGTTACTTCTTAAGATATATCGTTTTTGTAAAAGCATAATGAAGATAATTATCTGAGATTAAGTCCTTGACACTATATCCTTTGCATTTCTTAATTATATTTTGTTTGTTTTGTTTTGTTTGATATCCATGAATTCTTTACACATTCTATATCATAAATAAACAAGAAATTTAATCAATCGATGATGATACATTGTATCTTTTATGATCTTTTCTACAAGATGTGAAGTACATAGCCAATCACGATAGAGTCATGCATCTGTATTTTCAAGTCATACTTAAATTCTTAACGTTATTTTTAATAAGTTATTATAAATTATAAATTTAGCCGTATTTTTTCTGTCATTTTTTTAAAGTAAGTTAGGTAGTTAAAGTCTAAAAATAATATTTTTTTTTATAATGAATAGTTTTTTTTTTATAAGGAAGAGAAATTGCTAAATTATATCTCAATGCTGCAAGATTGTACAGAAAACTAAATTCATTTCATTCTAATATCAAATTGGGTAACAAAAATATACAATTATGTTCTATAATACTTTAATAGCTATTTTTTTCAAGCGATCGGTTGTAAAATTTAAAGATGTCCAAAATAGATCAATGATAAGATTTTTATATTACTTAACTTTTTTCCCCTATGCGTTAAATACATGGTCTTAGGCAAGCCAAAATGGCTTAATGTGGCTGCATATTTTTTTAAAAATCTCTGATGATTTAAACCAAAATGGCTTTGTTTTTAGAAATTCCACAGAATTATTCAGACCTTAGCAACAAATAAATTTTCATAAGCATACATATTAATAATCAAAGTTTCAGCTGTATTATACAATAAAGTATGTTCCTAAGTAATAGAACTACACATTATGAAAATGTATGATAGTAAAACTTTAAATTATTTAAAGATGAATTTCTTCAAGACTTCATTTATCATTTTGTTGAGTAGTCTTTTAAAATATAACCCTTGAAAAATCCTCATAGCTAAAAATACGTTACATAAAATGTTGCTAAAATATTGATATCTTTATATTTCGGTTTTAGTAAAGCGTAAAATAGAATCCAAAAGCAAAATGTCGTTACGTAAATGTGTCTTACTCTATTATTTCTCAGATTCTATTTCGACCCTTTCTGATGTTACCTAAAACGTTGAAAAAGATGGAAAATTTAATTAATTTTTTTTGAAAATATTTAATACTAAGCTCTTTTATAAATATGAGTATTTTTAGAAAATATTTTAGATAATAAAGGAAAGGTTACGTAATGTTCATGTTTAATCATATACATGGTACGTTACAGGCGCCGTGGGTTTCTAATTTACAGAAGCGCCATATATATATATATATATATATATATATATATATATATATATATATATATATATATATATATATATATATATATATATATATATATATATATATATATATATAATCTTCTCAAGGAAACAATTTTTGCATCATAGGATGGATATGGTCAGCTAAAAGTTCAACATAGTCCTTCCCATTCAATCTCTCTTTCGGGACTACAATAGATCTCTTTTGAATACTATCAGATTTCCGACGAAACCCTAAGAAATGTCCTCTCCATATTTGACAGCTGACATGAGACAAGCGTGATAATACGCTTGTGTAGGTGTTTTCAGACATACGCACGTCTTGTTGCAGAGGACAAAGTGAACAATGATTCGTCTGACGAAATGTCATATTTCAACGTATCACTCGACCAGGATTTGTGCTCGTGGCACCACTGTAGAGAACGTTTTGTTTTTACATCTGTTACAAGTGGCTTGGGAATTACCACTCTGCCGTAAATGTTTTGTTTTTGACGTTTTCTCTTACCTGTAATGAATGGTACTGGAGCCTGCAGATTCAGATGGAGCTCTACGGTCACTTTGGCTGCAGTTGTCTTCTTTTTTGGTGTCACGGTCCGCTTTAACACCAGTCTGCCTCTTTCACTTAGCTTTCCTTTTCGTCTACTATTCTGTTTCACAGAGGATGTCTTTCCGTGAACACTGTATGCCATCATGACTTCCGATATCATAGCTCGGTAAACACCCAAACCCACGGAGGCTGTTGTAACACATACTCTAATTAATCGCGCTTCAACATTTTGCCCTTCTGCACGGTCTACAAGGTTTGACATCTTACGATATCCCCGAAAGAGCCTGATGCCCATAGTTTCATTACTGCTACTTTAGAGTAGTATAATGTATACACTATATTGTATAAAAAATATAGGTCCTTAAACTTTTTTTAAGGAATACGAAGCACTTCTCTAAACACCACTAATATTGATGTGTTTCCATTATGTACATAAACAAATGTTCAGAAATAAAATTTGTAACAATAAAACATTTGAAATGTATTCATACTTTGTAACCCTTTCAATAACATGATCGATCCAGGACAATTTTGTGGAAGATTACCAATTACATCATTGGTTGTTAACTAACACTTTACGTCATTCCAAATTAGCCATGTGCTAAAAATCTTGTTTCGCGCACCAATGTAGCCTCTATTCACAGCTACCATGAAATCGCATAACATTTTGAAATTTGATTCTGTTTTAAGAGATTATTTGAATTGATATCAAATACATTAGTTCCAGAAAATGGTCAAGTAAACTCAAAATGTCTGTGTTATCTCGACCTATTAAAATTTGCATAGTTATGTGTCCAATGTCACTTTATGTAAGCAACACATTGGCATTGGAGATTCACGTTGGCAGGAAATACTTTAGACACATATCCAGTGGTTGAATTAAAGAAATCAGTTCTGAACATGCTTACAGAGGGGAACTTAAGTGAGTAACAACTTTTTCCATGGTTAAAAGTTCTATATGGACATTCGTAAACACTGGGAATTTAATAGCAATGTAATTATTTGGAAGGAAATTCAAATAATAGAAATTTCTTTTATTCTAATATATAGCCTTTTTTACGCAATATAAGGTTTCCAAAGATAGAGATAGATGTTTTTTGAAAGATAGAGTAATTATTTGAAGTGTTCATTTAAAATGCATCCCTTTGTTATCCGTCGACAAAAGCATTCAATTTTAGTATGATATGAACAAGAAATTCGATCAAATGAGAGAGAATAACATACTTTTATTCCCCTTCTTTCATATTTATAATCTTGCATATATCTCGGAAAACAATCGCAAGAAACGCATAATTCCTATACGATTATAACAGTATTCTTATAATATAAAAAAAAATGCTTATGATTCCAATTACTGTGTAAGACAACCCAGATAAAATGCTTTTGTCAAAAACATATTTGCAGTGTATACGAATAAGCACTTGAATTGGATAAGAGGAAAGAGAGAGCAAATACTAAAACGTTTCTAACTTTATCTATAATAATACTTAAAAACTTCTTTCTGTTTTCTCCGTATAATTTATTGGTTGCTGTTATCCGATGTTACAGTAATATTAATAATGAGATAAATGGTCAGATTGTGGGGAACATTGTTCCTGGGTTTATTAATCTGATAATGAGGATTAAGCTGGTTCACGGGGGACGTTTCAAGCATATTTCAAAAAGCTGATTACGCGATCAGTGACGCGTATATAATAACGATTTAAGAGTCATATACTGTTTAGTATTTCATAGTTTCCTACGATCAGTTTAGAATAGTGCTGGACAAGCCGTGGGTCGCTACCCACAGAAGAGTCGTGAAAAAAATTGGATAGGTCGCGGTTAGCCTGAAGTCAATTTATAACACACTGAATTATTTAATTAAAAACATGCATTAAACTATATATACTTACATATCTCTATATATAAAACAGTTCCGTAACTGACTCATTCACTGGCATACAACGCACAGACCAAACCGCTGAACATAAAGGGCTGAAATTTTGCATGGCGATTCTTCTTATAGTGTAGGGGTGCACTACGAAAGATTTTGAAAAAAATTCTTCTTAGATTTTTTAAAATTAAATTTTTAAGCTGTTTTTGTAACTTTTTTTAAGTTTGCATTTAAAATAATAATTTGAGGGTTATAAAATTTAAATCACGAGAAAGATCCTAAAAATTCCTTCAAAATGAGATCTTTTTCGAATCTTAACCTAACTTTTCTGATTTTTGGTGAATTTTTAAAGATTAATTTTTTAGAATTTAATTTATTAAATGCTGATCAAGTGATTTATTTTTCTGGTGCTTTAAATAAATTTATCGTCACGTGCATAAAAACTAAATACACCAAAAAATATTTTTTTCTTGCTAATGCGGCAGACGATTGGACGTCATTTTGTCTATAAAAATATCCCTTACGATTTTTTTATAAATATGTTTTTTTTACATCAATTGTATACATTGATAGTCGTATTTATTATAAATATATATATACACTGCTGGCCACCCAAATTGCAACACCAAGAAAGACAAGAGATATCACAACAAAATTTATTTTGTAGATAACATGTTGACCAAGTATCGAATGATTAAATTTATAGACTTCTCTGAAGTGTGGTTCCTGCCAAATTCAGTAGCCAGAGTAGCCGCCATTGTTGGAGATCACCGCAGCCACACGCCTCGGCATTGATTCAAAGAGACTTTGGATGAGTTCTTGGGGTACAGCAGACCAAGCAGCTTCCACACATTGCCAAAGTTGATCTGCTGTGGCAGCTGGGGATGGATTCTGGGTCAATCGTAGAGCAACCATGGACCACATGTTTTCTATCGGCGAAAGAGCGAGGCGGCCAGGGAAGCAATTCAATCTGGCGATTGACAAAGAACCGTTGGATAATGCGTGCCACATGTGGTCGCGCATTATCCTGTTGAAATATGGCTGTGGGCAAGCCCTGAAGGTAAGGAAGGACAACTGGCTTCAACACCTCGGAGATGTAGCGC
This sequence comes from Dolomedes plantarius, assembly GCA_907164885.2. NCBI lineage: Eukaryota > Metazoa > Arthropoda > Arachnida > Araneae > Dolomedidae > Dolomedes > Dolomedes plantarius. Next base: position 117,133,059 of record OU015500.1, read on the forward strand.
TGGCTGTTTAAAGTACCGGCAATGGGTACTAGAGGTGTGCGAGAGTGATATCCAATACCGCCCCATACCATAATACCCGGTGCAGGACCAGTGTGGCGGTGCATAACGCAGCTGTTCAGCATCCTCTCTTCACGGTGTCTCCAGACTCGAATGCGACCATCGTGGTGTTCCAGACAGAAACGTGACTCGTCAGTAAAGACAATTTCATTCCATTCTGCCGTCCGTATCCTTCTGTCAGCGCACCATTGGCGGCGGAGACGTCTGTGGTTCTGCGTCAAGGGTAGACAAAGCAATGGACGTCTTGCGGACAGACCACTCTGCTGTAAACGGCGTCGAATTGTACGCGCAGACACTGGATGATGCGTTACAGACTGCATGTGCTGTGCTATGGTTCGTGATGTGACTGAGCGATCCGTCACTGCCATGCGCACAATTTGCCTGTCATCACGTGAAGTGGTGCGCCGAGGTGGATGCGATCGAACACGCCTGTCCGTCGTACCCTCCTGCATCCAACGATGACATACCGCATTACAGTTGTTTGGTTTCATCCAACACTACTACCGATTTCCCTGAAAGATAATCCACAATCTCGGTAGGCCACTATCCTTCCTCTGTCGAACTCGGATATTTGATCAAAAGATGATCGCTGTTTTCGACGAGGCATAATTGATCGTTTTTTTGAAAAAACCACAAGAAAAACACAATTGCCGAACTTGAAATCGTCGAAATCTCCAAGCCTTAAATAGCGCTTTGAAGTGGCGCCACAGGCGCGCGTGATGTGCGTCTGCGCTGAAATTCTAATCATTTGCATATCTCACCTCCGCTAATGCATGTTGTAAATTTCATGTTATTTGCATGTTTCCTTTAGGGTGTTGCGTTTACAGTGGCCAGCAGTGTATTTATATTTTTTGGCATTAATTGCATACATTGACCGTTGTATTTAATTTGAATGTACTCCGTAGCGAAGTGCGGGTTTTCAGCTAGTTTATGATATTTATCATATGTTAAAAATAAATGATATTATTAGCACTAGGAAGACGGCTGCCGTCTTTTGACTGTTTCGGACATACTATTGAGCGTTATGTCTGTATTTATGTCTTCAAGTTTCTGAAATTTTATGACTTTTTCTAATTTTACGCGAAATACTTACACACATTTACAAAATTATATTAGATAGTAAAGAGGGGGAGAAAATGTGTTGTATACCAACTAAAACTGAAATCCATCGATATGACGGCAATATAGAAAATAGGCAGAAATCTCTAAAATAATATCGGAAAATGTTTAGTTACTTTTCGTCTCTTCGCCCTTTTCTGAATAACAACGAAGATTACTAATTGAAATATTGTTATTGAAAAATAAGGACTGCACAAACCATGCATATATTTTTTACGTATATATAAAAATATATGCATGCCAGGTTGTTAGCTCGGCATGAAAGCATAAAAATATATCTATATACATACTAATTTATTATATATTGGTATGAAATATTTCAACACCTAAGGTATTTAATCATTTTTTTAAACATTGAATTTTTTATATTCTTGATTTTATTTCCAACCGTTAAAAAGACGGCGTTCAGTCTTTGAAGAAAGAAAAAATTCCCGACTTTCCTTGTTAAATAAGGCGTCAAACGGTCTTATAAGGCTAAATTGCTTCCATTCGCGTTTACCTATACGAGCGAGATCAAAATGTGCAGCTGTAAAAACCAAATAATGATGATATGGAAAGTAACATTTTCAAATATTTCGCTAAAGATGGAACAAATATTGTCTTAGGTGCAGGATCACCTTTTTCATTTTTTTTCTAGTTTTGTTTTATAGAGATAAACGAAGCTTATAATTTTTAATAATTTAATATAAAGATTATAATTTTTAAATAATGCTCTTTTTGAATTTAAACTTTTGTTATTTTTTGCGTAAGTGAAATACACTGCTCAAAACAATTAGGGGAGCACATGGTTTTAACGAAATTACGCAAATACTTACATAGATAAGCAACATAAAATAAATCATCCATAATTTAAAGCCTAGCAGGAAACAGATGAAGAAAACTTCATATGCAAATCAATGTCCATGACGTCAAAAACCAGAAAAAGAACATAAGGGCGGAAATCGGGATGTTGCAGAAACGTCTGTTTCACTGCCTTAACTGTGAAATTCCATTGCTCAGTTATTCGATTTGAGAAAAGGTGACTTGAAAATGTCTCAACAACGTGATTTACCGGAATCCATGGCATGGCGTATTATAGGCAGACTTGAATCCGGGCAAACACAACGTAGTGTAGTGGACCATCTTGGAGTCGTCAGAAGTGTCGTTGCAAGGCTATGGAATCGATTCCAAGAAACAGGGAATGTTAGACATCGACCAGGGCAAGGTCAGCCATGCGCCACTACAGCAACTGATGACCGATATATACTGTTAACAGCTCGTCGAAACAGAACAGATAATGCTACTCAGCTGCAAAGACAGTTGCTTTTGGCAACAGGACGAAGGGTGTCCAGTCAAACAGTACGTAATAGGCTTCATCAGGGAGGTCTCTATGCACGTAGGGCAATGGTCTGCATTCTATTGACCTCACGCCACCGTTAGGCCCGAAGAAGATGGGCTGCTGGACATTGAGATTGGGAGCAACATGATTGGAGCCAAGTGCTGTTTACAGACGAGTGCCGATTCAGTCTGGAGTGTGACACCCGACGTCTTTTGGTTTGGTCTCGAGGAGATCACACGCCATATTAAAAATCTTGCATCATTTCTAAAAAATATTTTTTTCTTTTATCGTTTACATGTAACTAAATTGTTGCCCTAAATCATCTTTTTATGTTTTTTCCATATTTTCAAAGAATTAAAGCTTAATTACAAATTTTTTTACGTCTTCTTTTCTGCATTGCGCATTGATATGCGTGTACTATCCATTTTATGCCAATACGTGGCTGCCTCGCACGGTTTTCTTAAATTATTTGCTTGCTTCCCTAATTTTTTTCAGCAGTGTACAAGTGCATATTAATATTTACATATTAAATTTTAGTTACATTAAACCCGGTTAAAGAAAAGTTTCGAGGGTAAGGAAGATTTTTTTTTTATTTTATTATTTTTTTTTACTAAGTGAAGCTAATATGTAAGCAAAGTCTACAGTTCCTTGATTTTTTAAATATTCTCAAAATTTGCCTATTCCGTTTTTCTATTATTTTGTTAATATTTCCGTATTATTTCATTTGCTATTACCAATAAATTTTCCTCGTGACGCGTGATTTTTTATTTTAAGAAAATATTTCACGGTAGAATAAATATGGGTGCCACTGCTTTACAGTTCATTCATATAATATTATAAGATATTTTTTCCATCTGCTGTGGATCACGTCAGACCGTTATTTGATAGCAGTGTTTCTAATGTTTACAAAATAACTATTGATTCAGTACCTTGTAAAAGAGGAATATGAAATTATTAACATCTTAATACGAAGCAGCAATAGAGTTCATTTGGTTCAGAAATTAGGAAAAAAATCAGATTAATACAGGATTTCATTGCTAAAAGTATCCAAAAGTTATGGCTTATTATTATGGAACTACCCATTAGAATATAGTAGACTGCTCCTCCGTGGATTATAAACCCCTCCGATATTTTTTGGGCGCACACCGTTCAGGCGCACGTGCGTGCAATAGTTAGCAATCGACACGAAGCGCAAAACCCGTTACATGGGTTTTATTAGTATAAAGATGTGGACTCCATAGCCAAAGGTTCAGTTCGTGCTTTGGTTAATAGAATTTAAATCGGTGACGCGTGTTCAGCGCCGTGTGCGAACAGAATGGAATGTCGCTTCTCCGACAACAAAATCCATACATCAATGGGATAGAACCTTAAGGGAGAAGGGAACTTTGATATCTAAATCTGGCAAACATCCTAAAATTTTATGGCAGATAACACTGTTGATCGTGTTTTGGAAGAGGGGTCCCATTTGCCTGGCGGCCAAGGTCTACGGATTTGACTCCATTAGACTTTATGTATTTGGGAAATCATTAAATCCATTGTGTTTAAACAAAAAACTGAAACTATGGTTGAGTTGAAGAAGCGTATCATTCAAGCATTTCGTCTAATAACTCCTGATATTCTACGAAACACTTGGAGAGAACTGGAATAACGTTTAGACGTTAGTTGTTCTACTAAAGGTGCACACATCGAAATCGATTGATATTAAAACTTGGTGAGATGTTCTTTCGATTTAAATATATATTTTTTCCTATTCTATTGGGTTGTTCTTAAAAAATAAGCCATAACTTTTGGATACTTTTAGCCCGGGCACCCTGTATATGCGATTATTGTTGAATGTGATACTCCAATGCCATTGCTTTTTACATGAGTTTGTCGATTTTATATATTCTGTATCAATCTACAAATATAATAACAAATCAAATGTATACCCCTTCTGAACTTTTATTCAAAGAGAAGCAATAGAGTGTATTATTCACGTGTCTCATATTTTAAAACACTAAACGTAAAACATTAAAACGAGAGCTAATGTGTTGTTACAAATAAACATTTCTTTTGTAACTTACCATAATATTTGAATAGAAACTTTTAAAAATCAAAAATATTTATTAAAATAATACTTATTTTTAGCAATATGTGCCCTAAGTTATTTCCTAAGTCTAATTTCTGTAGCATTCTAAATTGAAACATCTCAATGCTTTGGATGAGAGTATTACTTATATAGGATTAAAAAATAATAATGATCTTAAAATTGCCATATACTTCCTTAACTTACGAACCTTTTTGCGAATGATGATTATCTATCGAATAAAAGAGTTTTAAATCTTAAGTTATTTCCAAATCCCTGTTAATCGCATATTAAAAATGCATTGATTACATACACTATTTTGCATTGCACTGTCATAAATGATACTATCAGATAATAGTGTAAGCAGTTGTACTAGGTGTTAAGTTAATGAGGTGTCTTATACAGTTTCACATCATTTAAGGTATAAGTTTTGAGAATTACACTGATTATTAATAAGCACGCTCATCAGTCATTTGTGCAAATCTCTGGAGAGGAATCAGTAATTCTACCGGAGCAATGATCCTTAGTCGCCAGTTCTTTTCCTCTGCAAACTCTTAAATCCTGCTAAAATGTAAACGTCATCGCACAAAGCAGATTGGCGCATTACTCCAAATATATCTGTGCCTGGCAGGTATCCGATTACTGCGTCATCGGTTCCTATCTCTTCCATTTCATGATCATTTCCCAAGATGATAATTACTGCTGCTGAATGTGTCCCCGGCAAATAATGACATTAACGTGCGTATATTAGGATGCGAATAGATTAGGAACGATTTAAGCGGTGAAACGAATGAAAAAAAAAAAAGAACTTTCGCAAGTTCGCGCAAAACTTCGGAGAAGTTCTTTATTACGCTGGAAATTTCTGAGTTAATCAATTGATTGATCTTGTTTAAGAGCAGATTTTTATTAGTTTCAAAAAGGGGATTGTTTTCTTTCATTACTCTTACTTTTTTCCCCACATTACTTCCGTTTAGTTACGAAAAAAATAAATTTTCCCGGATGGTTCATATTGATACTCATTAATAATGGAACAATATGAATATATAAAATTAAATTTCAATACTTAATTAGAATTACGTCAAGATCTAATTGAAATTACAAACTTAGTGGATTTACTTTTATTCGCATTATTAAGGCATTAATTAAAATTTTCTTGTCGTTCAAACGTCATAAGAAGATAATGACATCTATATATATAAAACGCGTAGGTATGCGGCACAAAAATCGACGATATTTCTACACTCCGAATGGCAACGGCTACAACTACTAAACATTAGCGGCCGTGCGTGTGTGTGTGTGTGTAGTGGCTCGACGATAGCACGTAATTTGGTACAATTTAATTGCTGTATTTTACTCATGAATAATTTTAATTTATTCATTTGATATGATTAAGTGGAGATCTCTGAATTTCGAACAATAGTACATATAGAGAGTGATGGAATCTATACTATATTTTAGTACTTGCTGAAATTTTACTCCTTTTTATAAGTGAAGAAATTTTTCCAACAATTTATTATTTGATTTAATGATAAAGTGTATATATCTTCATTTTGAAAAATAGTACATACAGAGAGGGATGTAATTTTTAAAATCATTGGTGTTTGGTTTCACAGTCTTAAATTTAACTCTGTTCCGAAGTAATGGAAATCCACATTTTTTAATCACGATGTTTTAGAATCAGCCTTATAGTGAATTTAGCAAAGATTTTAAATTTTTGGGCTAAACTCCCACTAACCCTTAACAACGTAAATTCATGTTGACAGGTAATGGTAACATTCCTTACATATGTTACTTTCAGTTGAATTGTTTTGCAAAAGAAAATATATAACTAAAAGCTACCATGTTGGTTGCGCAGCGGCTAGTTTATGAATATTTACTAAATATTGCTTGCTCAAATATGAAATATTATAAAGAATTAAAAATATAACTTATGAATATTTTTTCTCAATTCGCTGAAGACTGTGATTTACTAAAATTTTTAAACATGACGACTCAATGTGTTGCTGTGGCTGTTGTTGTTTTTATATCCCCTGGCCGGAAATATTCCGAACCACGTCCATATAGTATAAGGGGCTTGGGGTTGCGGCTCCTGTTTATAATGGTACCACAAGGGTCAGAGTCCTATTTTGCGAGGTCCCACCACAATTTGAACCGATCATCCCCAGTGGTGATATTTGGTGGATTGCACCCTCACCCACCCTTTCGGAATTACTATAGAGACTTTCCAGTTTACGGTGTTAACATGTCCATATCCAGTCAAGACAAGGAGATACTTAATGGTGCTTGTCACGGTTCGATACGACCACCCTCAGCACTGAAAGCCAACGTTCTACCACTAAGCTATCTCAAACCCGCATTCAATGTGTACTTTTCCTTATGGGAAAAAATTACATATATTTTTATAGTCTCAAACTGGGATATAAACCCGCATGTAATGTAATAAGGCACTGTTCCTCTTCAGATCATCTTAACTAGAGGCAAGAGGGAATTTGAGACCATTCTGTAGTACTGTTTATTGCATTGGTGGGTATTAAGCCCATACAACATGAGTTAGTAGGTGAGTCCACCATTTTTTTGTAGATCTTAGTCCTCCCTACCTGTTTTGAAAATGTTGACAATATCAGTTGAGAATTCAGTTTGGGATAGATTGATTGATAATCGCGATTTTCTAGAAAATGTTCGTTATGAAGTTCTATCATGTCTAACTTGTTCATTGGCTATATCATGGTGACAATCTCGTAACGAGAGGTGAATCTAAATACATGTTATCCAAATCAATATTATTCTTCAAATCATCTGTATTTGCACATTTAGCTGTCATTTTAAAATGTAATATATGCATTTTTTCTCAATTTTAGTTTTGAATTTGTTTTAAAAATTAATCATTGTAAATAACAATAAATATGTAGGATATGTAATCATTTCTGCCATCCCGCCCAATAGGGGGTGTAATATGACGTAAATTGCCCTATTATAGATATCTAATTTTGATCCAGTTAGGATAAATAAAACCTCCTTTGATGGTGAGATAGAGGTTATCCACCTAGCTCTCGCCTAGCTTCAGTGCCACCTTGGCAAGTTCTTAAACATTGTCAGACTCTCTGACTCAATAGCGCCCTCTCAGGATTTTAATTCTTCTGCAGGCCCCAAATCTGTTGCCATCGAGAATTATCAACCCCATTTAAGAAACATTTCCAGCTGTAAAAAAGTGTTTGCCTTGCAGTAGATACCTGGGCACTACGGTATCGACATAAGTGAAATAACCGATTTTTGTAGACAAGAAACGGCCATCAAGTTTCCTCAGGTGGTGAAATTCCATTTTACAACATCAAACTGATTATCAAAAACATCTGCAAGGACAATATTTCAAATGAATTTTCGAGAGAAATTCTCAGAAGACGTAGTGGAGCACAGTTGCACGTTT
>OU015500.1:117143541-117153541 GCA_907164885.2 Dolomedes plantarius
TTAATGTCAGTTTTACTATTTACGGCATTTGCTAGATATTCAGCTTCAAAAATATACCAAATGCATTCAATAATAAAAAAAAAATTTCATTCTAAAAGAGCGCACTTTCAAAACTCACTTTTAACTGAATGCCGAGTTCGTAATTTTTCGACTTATAAGTTTACTCACTAATAATTCCAGCAAGTTTGTGAAATTTGCTTCTAATTAATGAGCAACTGATAGGATTCTTTCACCACTCATTTTAAATTCGTCAGAACTGTCTTTCTATTTTTAAGCAATTTTTCCACCCTAGATCAATATTTACATTCGGCCTTACCGTGATATACATTCCATCTTGTTGAATTCTATGTGCTGTTGTGGCGCAGTGCTATCGCACTGACCTGATAAACCCTCCGTTTTGGGTTCGGTCCTAGGTGGTTTATTCTTAATACAATTCTAATTTTTAAATTTATCTTACCCTTCTACTTTTTGAAGTTTTAAACTTAATTTTTATATAAATGTAACTGGTAACTTTAAATTTAATTTAACTTAATATTTTTTCTATTGAGCACATATACATTGATAATAAGCATCTTGCGACAGGAGGTAAAGTCAATAGATCTAGGAACTCTACTCTTCAAAAGAAATTCTGCTCAGTTGCCAAAAGGAAAAATTATTAGTTTAGAAAGAGTCATTTAATAATTGAAATCCAGAAATAATTTTAAAGTACCAGAAATAATTTTAGTTTAAGGAAATGAGAAGTTAAACCCTTTAGATTTTTTTTTCAAATTGAATGAATTTCTTTTTTGTCTAAAAAGCAAAATTTGAAAACGGAAATTTGAAAGAATTATTTCAAAAGCCAAAAACCGAAATTTGAAAAAGAAAATTTTAAATTATTATTTCCTTTTTGAAAAATTTTAATATATATTAAAAGTGATTAAACGGTTTTTAATAATTAAGAAGTGAAACTATTTCATTTTTAATCGATAAAGCTACACATAGGGTTATCACTCAGCCAAGGTGTATTAATGCAGGATGAAGCTACTTTGAATACTATTAAGTGTGTGTAAAATTATCTTCAAATAAACAAATTTTATGGAATCAGTCTCATTAAATATGTATATATATATATATATATATATATATATATATATATATATATATATATATACACATTTATATTAGAATATACGAGAGTGTGTGCATACTTGTCTACGTATATATATTAAATCTTAAATTCACATTACTCTCGGAACAAATTAAAAGAGATGTCTCTGATATTATATTTAAAATGACATAAAATGAAAACTAATGGAAGTCAAACCATTAGCGTTCCAGACCTGATAAAGAGAAAGGAAATTATTACGCAATTCCTCCTAGTCATCCCTCTACCAAGTTCATCAGAAATATCTGAAGAATTCCTTCGCTATTCATCTCCATGGTAATGCATTCCTCATACACACTCAATTCGGAGAATATTGAAGTTCTTAGGAATTTAAGGTGCAGGCTTGTGCCCAATATATAAAATAAAGAAGGAATGAAAGGGCAAATATTACGAAAAGATTTGAAAATTAAATAAAGCTCAGTTCACTATATTGGATAGGTAAAGTAGAAATAATTATCCATTGAAATTAATAAGTTGAATGAAATTTTAAATCTGAGATTGAATAGTTTTAGAAAAGTATACTTAAATTTGAGTAAAAGCTCAAAATAATTAGACACGTAATTTTGAGCTTAACGAAAAATTATTTTACTAATTAAACTGAACTCCCTATGAAAGTATATCCATTATTCGAATTCTTATTATGAGTGAAAGTACCATTATGAGTGAAAGTATATATATATATATATATATATATATATATATATATATATATATATATATATATATATATATATATATATATATATATATATATATATACAGGGTCTAACAAGAAAGTAATGAGACAGATTCCTGCATTAATTCTCCTAAGAAATACCGAAATATTCTGTAATTCTTATATATATATATATATATATATATATATATATATATATATATATATATATATAAATTGAGCTTCATGTACATAAAGTTTCTTGTCATCTAAATGACAGATCTTTACACGAAGAAAGAAGAATATCAAGCCGCTCGACATTAAATGTTATAGACTCTTAAAATAGAAAAAACATCTTATTTAAAGATACTGAGAAACGGGATAAACATATTAAATATTTTACCTTAAAATTACATAATTTTTATCTTTCTATTTTGGCACATGTACAATTGTTGTCTTCAAAATGCAAGAATTTTGCATATTTAAGTTTACAAAAGAGGGCCGTACTTTAAACACTAATGTGGAATAGAATTACTCTCTATTGACATTTCAAATATTCTGACATGTTCACTTATATTTATCGAGTTCTGATGATATAATAAATTTGGCATGATATATAAATTTGATAATATTTTGGTGTCAAGTTTTATTAAAAACGTTGAACTTACCAATTAGAGATGTTTATATGTCATGGGGTTTGTTTTTCTTTTTAAATTTGTTTCTTAAGCACTTCAGTTACAGAATATCTGATACACAATGTATTTTAAAATATCACGTACATTGTAATATAAAGCTCAGTAATATTTTATGATCCAGATGGAAACCATGGGGAGGTTAATTTCTGTTTTTTCTCTTTTTTTAAACATTTGTATTCAATTTATTTAAAATGATTATAGCGTCATGACCTTAAATTTTTATCCATACTTGTAACTTCTTACTAATTAAACTACACGATTTTCCTGTGTATTAAAGAGAAACACATGCATATGTGAAAAATTCAAATAGGGTTAACTCCAACATGTGTTTATATATATATATATATATATATATATATATATATATATATATATATATATATATATATATATATATATATATATATATATATATATATATATATATATATATATAAACACAATTAGAAATCAGGTATTTGTTTCCTACATTATTATAATGGAAGTTAATATAACTACGTATATATAGATTAAAGTACATAATAGCATCATTTAGTTTATATACAGTATTAAGAATATGTCTGCTCTTTGAAGTACTGTACAATGTATCTATACATATGTATATATATATATATATATATATATATATATATATATATGTACATATGTATAGATACATTGTACAGTACTTCAAAGAGCAGAAATATTCTTAATACTGTATGTAAACTAAATGATGCTATTATGTACTTTACTCTATATATACGTAGTTATATTAACTTCCATTATAATAATGTAGGAAACAAATACCTGATTTCTATTTGTACGAACAACGTATTCAAAACTTTTGATGTTTTCGTATAGTGGTTAATTTAACTGACAGAGGCAGTAATTCGATTCTAAATGCTATTTACATGGATATGCAGATGCTGCATAATGAAAATTTGTATTAGTATGGATGTGACAAACTGAAATCTAGTTGAGTTACCAGAGACACAGGCATATATTCCTTTACTAAGCATTAAAAATAATTTATATATGATTTGCATTTAAGAATATTTTTTGGATGAGTGATACTTTTTTCTGTTTAAGTTAACAGTGTGATTTACAGAATTTTTATAGAACATTTATGGTTTTATGTAAAATAAATAAGAAAAGAAAGCTTCCTATGAATGAAATTTTCAGTTGGGTTATTTCATGTCAGTTCATGTTTCATTTTTAAAAAAGAGTCTATTAATTCTTATCTAAGGTAAGCAAATGGGGAAGACTTCCTTATCCTGGGCAGCTTAGCGCCACTTGGCACGGTTTCTGAGATTTTTGCCAAACGCAGAAAGCTCAGAAACAGTGCCTGATGCAACCAACTTAAGCGATGCCATTTTCTCGGCGTCGCTAAGGCTTAAGGTATTCGACTACCTTCGGTCACTTCAAAAAAGAAAAAAAAACTATACCTTAAAATCTTGACTATAATACGCACTCGTTTATAATATGTATGATTAATTTTGCGCGAAATTTTCAGAAGAAATTAAAATTCGACTATAATACGCACGCATAACTTTTCAATATTTTAACTGAAATTGCACAAATATTTATCAACATAAATAAAATTTGTAATAAAAATAAAATGAAAAACGTCAAATTCCGTAGAAAAAAAAACTTAAATGTTTTTATTCAAAACAAACAGTACTGTCATATTATCAGTCTTAATCACTTTCAATAGAATACAGCTCATCTATTGTTTGTTTTTTATTCAGTGTTTAAAACTAAGTTTTTTCGTACACGCGTATAATACTCACCCTCATTTTTGATGGAAATTTAGTACATGATTTTTTGTAGAAATTTAGTAAATTTTTACAAACACGGCTCCAGCTCTAAAAAAATATGCATGTAACATTAATCAAAAGCATTTATTTTTTTCATATGCACGTAAGTACCTCCCGAGTGTAATGAACTGAAAGTTAATCTGTATCGTGAAATCTAAAAAAAATGCAGATCATTATATGCAATTGCATGCAAAATTTTAGTAATTTCTCGTAATCATATTTTCTGTGAATGCAGCTATAAATGAACAAATAAATTACCTGGAACGAAATCTGTAGTTCTTTACATTCTTAATACTATGAAAAAAACGTGAAAAATTTCAGACATATCATGGTTATATTTTAAATTATCACAATAGTAGTTTCGTTTATTATGAAAAATGATTTCTTCTCAAAACACAAAGTTTTCAACTTGCATTGACTGTGTGGCTGCTATACAGTCTATTGACATGTATAGCTGCTATAGCTGCTGGTGACAACGTTTGAAATTACCACGTCATTAAAATTAAATTGATTGGCCTTTAGATAAACCACGTGATCTCTATAAACAGAACACAGCTATAAAACAACTCAGCAGACCCGACCCCCCCAGCAAGCGCAGTTAAAAACATCTCAACAGAAGCCAATGAGAATACACAATACTGAAATACTTCTCGCTAAAAAAATAATCGCCAAATTTCTGGCACAGGGTATGACATATTCCCCGATAATGGCTTCAGAACTCAAAAAAACAATAAAAAAACTTTTTTTCTTAATTTACCTAAATTTGCATTACAATCAAAATTTTGTGTTTAAAAATAATCATTTATCGGTCATGCACGATAAAGTAGTATTTTTCTTACAGCTAATATCTAATATATTTTTAAGAATAAATAAAAACACCACTATTACATTTCCGTTTCAAAAGATATTAATCGCAGTTAAGAGGACAAGGCACATTCAACTTCAAATTTTTAATTTTTAATTTTCAACTCTATATACGGAATTAGAGTAATTAATATTCTTTTTGACCACATTAAAGTTCCTTAGAATCCCAAATAAGGATTTTTTTTGCAGAACAATGCCTGTTTTTCAAATTTTCCTTCAAAAATGCTAAAATTTTTCAATATGCTCCATGCGCATTCCATACATTTAAAAATCTTCAATTTTTCATTACAGGGTTTACTGTATATGTATAAACATACGTGTGCATTGAATTTTTTTTGTATAAATCAAAAGTGAAAAATATTTTTTTAAAATATGTCTGTTACTTTAAATATGTCTATTTTTGCGTATTTCTACTTTATTTCGTGGTATATAAATTTGAAAAATATTTGTAGTTTCAAAAAAGGATGCACTGTTTCGGGACAAATTCGTTAATTAACAATCGTGTAAAATCTGGAAGAAACCAGATTTAAATTAAGGCGCATGGAACATTTTGAAAAATTCTAGCAATTTTGAAAATTTTTTTTGAAATGTAGTTCATATTCTTCCCCACAGAAAACTTATTTGTGAATTTCAAGTGCCTTCAATGTAGTAAAGAAAATATTAATGATTCCCTTTTTTTATATAAAGCAAAATATCGAAAATTTCCAAAAAAACGAGTTTGAAAATCCCTTCTCCTCTTAAATCTGTTTTTTTATAGTACAAATGAATGCTTCTTGTAAAGATCCATGTTATTGCTTGTTCCTTATCACGGGTTCGGTGGTGACGATTTCGAAATAAATTTCAAACTAGCAAAACTGACGATTCTAATAAATTTGTCAAACAATTTTGAACATACCTAACCAACCTGCTTGACGAAAATACAATTGCACGAAATCTAGCAACCAATCATTTATTATCATTAAGAATATATAAGAATACCAGTATTACCCTAGAATAACAAAATGGATTAATATAAGTATAAAATCAGTTAAGATTTATTCTTTTTTATGACGAAAACGAATGCTTCTCTTGAAGTATCCATGCTTTACTAAATTCAGTTTTGAATTCCAACGTTTTGGGATAAGAAATGTGAACTACAATTTTTGACCAAGCAACAAACGACCATAAAATAATCCACAACAAGCCACATGCATTTCCTTGGACGCATACTTTCAGACCACATATTAAACCGAAAATTAATATGTAATCAATAATTATATCCTCAAGGCGTCACTTATCGATGTGTGGCACCAACGCGGTTAGGTTAAATCTTGATTACTTTCTAAACACTTCTAATCTCGGTAATACTTTTAATACTGTCTTAGATCTACCATTTGAACACCGTCAGTTAAGTTGTTTACCTCTCTTTCTTTCCACTATATTCCCTTTAATGTTTTAAGCTCGTTTGCCACTGTTTGAGTCGCTCGTTTAAATTAGCATATTTTTGTGGGTTTCTTTAGAAAGCCACGAAACTTGTTCATTACGGATGTGTAATAGTTTCCGAGAATGGTGTTTGTAACGGAAATATATAGAAAAGTAGTTAGAAATCAAAATTATATAATTTCTTCAAAAGTTAAGAAAATAATAAATACACCTATACCTTGCTATACGGCCACTCTTTATACGGCATTTCGCTATAACGGTTTTTTTTTTTAATTTTATCACTTTTTCGATTTACGGCCCACAATGTTTCGTTATACGGCCACAATAGCTGGAAGCATTGATGGCAGCATTATATATATAATAGCCGTTGTCTCTGTGTAACACTTCCGGGCTGTACTCATCTTTCAATTAACTTAATTTACTTAACTTTCAATTAATCCTCAGTAAACAAATGACCGGTTAGGCTTAATTTCAATTTCAGATGTGGAGCAGAATTTTTTCTTACCTAAAAGCTAATATCTTCTCCATCAAATCACGTTTGTTCAGCCTATTTTTCTATGAAACATTCAGAACTAAAAAAAATGGATGTTTCTAGCTGTATATTTAACAGTTTTTAAAAATCTGTTTACGTCTGCGATGAATTCTGAAAGTAAACAAACTTGAATGTGAATGAATCAAGTAACTCAAGTATTCATATCGAGTAGTGAGCTGTAAAACACTGGATGGCAGTCTACTACTCCAATTGCATGAAAAACTAAATAAATAAAAAATAATGAAAGGGTTTGCTTTTACAAGGTGTGGATTAAATGCAATATTATTAGGTAATTAGGGATATTTTTTAACTTTCATATACTTTTCCCATTATGACGTCATTATTAGTATTATGAGGTCAAAATGATGGGTTACCTTCTAGTATTATAGATTAGTGATTCTTCAAGCTAATATTCATCATCACATTAAAACAGTTTTTAAACATTTTATTATATGTTTTTTATTATATGTATACATATGTGCATATGATTTCTTTTGTTTTTTGTTTATATGTTTATTTTTTGAATTTCTGTTCATTATTACATTGTTTTGTACTGTTATTTTTATGTAAGCATTTTTATAGGAAATAAAAAGAATAAAAAGTTTTATGAACTAAAAAATATACTATTTATAAAAAATTGGAACATATCAAATTTAATTTGTATGGGTTTGTATATGTTTTAGTCGTTATACGGCTTTTTGCTTTACGGCCAACTTTTCTGGAACATATGTCGGCCGTAAATCGAGGTATGGATGCGTATCCTGTACATGACAATTTTTGGAAGAAAGGTTTGTCACAAATTGAGACGAATATATAAATGCGTCTTGAATAAGACGCATTTATATATTCGTCTCAATTTGTGACAAACCTTTCGTCTCAATTCGTCTCAATTCATCGTTCAGTTCAATGCTAAAAATGTGTGATTTACTATACACAAGAATATATCCTCATCAAGATCAAAACTAAAGATATATGAAATTGGCTGATTTATGCATGCATTACAATTTATTTTGTCGATTTATATATTATGTCCATATATTCATCCAGACATAGGAAATAAATGTCTTATCTCAATGTTTTATCTTTGATAATAACCTGTCTGCGAAAAAAATGGGACATACAGAAAAACAGGAAACATTTTAAAATAATATAAATAAAAAACGCTATTTTTAGTACAAAAAGGAAACGGAAACAATTCCCAAACAAATTAATAAAGATAAAAAATATGACTCATTTTTCAAGCTTATCATGAAACATTATTCATATTTCATTTTATCTTACGAAATATTTCAATTATTAAAATTTAGAATGTTTAATTTTGAGAAGGAAACACGGTAGTCAATATTCTTAATCATGATGAAAACACAAACCGGATCTTTCTAGATATATAGTATATTGATCTTTAAAGATTAAAACTTTTCTTTTTTTTTAGAGTTAAAGTCAACAAAAATGCTTATATTTTATTCATTTCCTTTTAATATGTGTCAAATAATGCCAAATCATAAAAAAATGTTAACCAATGATAAAGAGCACTATTTATGGCCGGATGATTTCTTACATCACGATATATATGAATCCTCTGAGTTGTTAGGAAGAGGGGTATTTCTTCAAGATGAATAACGACGCCTCATACGTCTATCTTATGTGAAGAAATAACTAGCCATTACAAGTGGGATATGCTTGGCCGGTTGCATTTATGGCTACACAAGAATACACATGTTTTTATGATCGGCTTTTGGATAAATAGAGTTCACTTATGCAGTCGGATAAGAAGTAACAAACAAGTGATATCCATTGAAAAACAATAAAAAGAATGGTTATGTAAGTGATATTTTTTTCATCAGAGTGTGTTTACTCAAATATCTTACATTAGCATTCCGAATAATACTTTTCTGAAATTCCTCTTATGATAAAGGTAGTTTAGTGCTCAAATTTTTCCCTAAAAAGTTTTACCTACGCAGCTGCAAATAGCAAAGTATTTTTCAGGTTATTTTCTTTCTGCCAAGTTTTATTATTTCCATAAATAATGTACATCATTTAGTATACTATTGTATTATTTTTTTAACCATTAAAGGTCATTACTATCAAATAATTCACTCTATATAAACACCCTGATTTGCTGTAATTTCCTGGTACAAAATAGCAAATGTATAAGTGCTGAGCAGTGAATTATTTCGAAAAATTTGTCAAATAACTTAAATTGACATACGTGAGTGTGTACGTATCTATATTTAAAAAGAGTATTGCCAATTGCATCTGACCGTTTAAATATATATTAACTTGTCATATCGTTTCTGTTTGATGATATGTATTCACTAACCTTAAACTTTTACCATTTGATACGTAGCTCTAGCAAACCTTCAACAGCATAAAACACAATTGCATAACAATTGATTTCTGCATATAATCATGTCATTCCCAAAGTTTACGCTTACACTGTTTCACATCTAAAACACACACTAAGCTGTAAACTGTCCATTCGCGTTTGGTTGTATGTGATTATCTAATGCCAGATAATACATGTATATCATATTTTAAGTCTCTCTCTTGCAAAACTCTATCAAACTTTTGTAATACGTGTTTATCTCGAAAACGGTACATTATTTTAGAAAACGCACGACACTATAAGCATTTTCTTTTATTTTTACAAATAAGTTATTCAATGAACTTTTCATTAGATTTCTTCAGTAAATATGAAACTAAAATGAGAAAGAAAGGGAGAGACGTTTTACGCTTATTTATATTTCCTTACGCAGTCTAGAATCGAAAATTTTATACCTGTTACGGCGACAATGGACCTTCAGATGGACAAAAATATGTCCTCAAAACGACTTTTTTTTCAGAAAATGATTCTTCAACTCATCAGCTTTAAATTTTGTAAAAAGTATGATG